>CM024592.1:34028973-34718970 GCA_014182565.1 Eucalyptus marginata | reverse complement strand
AAACGCAAATTTGAGTTCTCTCCTTAACCCGTGCTTTCCTTAACTCGATTTATTTGATGAATGATAGAATACAACGTTCATTCATTGCTAATGGGTGGAGAAAGATATGCTATCAATAAGTGCCTTCCATCAAGTGTCTTTTTACTTGTAAGAGTCCCACTTCTTTGGAAAAATGGTAACTTCTCAATAGAATGGTACCTTTTCATCCTCTTCGCAATAATACGTTTTAGCCGTTATATAATTATTAAACCATTAATTAATAACATCATTTTGGGCCACAATAATTCTTATATTCTCCCACTGGGCCCTTATGACATTCCTTTCATGGTTTAATAAAGACGAGCACGATAACATTATGTTAAATTTTTTCTTAAATTGGCTATCATATAATAATCATAATTAAGTAAAGAAAACTAATGCGAGTCATACGCTTGTATGTCATTAATTGACATAGTCCATTCCATGTACTACAACGATAGCTCTTTACTTAACATGAACCATAAATAAGAAATATAGTAATGGTCCAACTAAATAAACTGGGCTAATGTCAAATTCACACAAAACAAAATGTAAATGAGAGAAATATCAATGCAGTTATAAAGTGCTGCTTCTTAGCCAAGAATTGAAATGGAAATGCTACTTTTCCAAATTTAGGAGAGCGGATGAGGCTGAACTGATTAAATTTTGGACTTTACTAGAGGGACAAAGCTGAGAAAATGAAAGGCCGGATCAAAAGTTTGACTTAGTTTGACGTCGATAACATAAACCTCGGGCAAAAATGTCTTCTTTTTTTCCATTGTTGGGATGATAATAGAGAATGTGTTTTATATGACGAAACATCACTTAGGATGAAATAAGGTGTAATCAATCACAAGTGAAATATATGAACATAGGGTGACGGAAGGACGAGATTCACAGTACGTGGGTAATCACGATCGACCAATCACACCATGTTTCACCGCCATGGATTTTTATCTATCACATAAAGTGCATTTCATGACATGTGTATACTTTCACACTAAGTAATCGTCACATACCAACATTTGTAATCCGTCTGTCGAGGGTTTCTTTTGCACTGGCGGTATTTCTTTTGAAAATCCAACATTTAGAAAAAAAGCCAATCACTCCCGTACAATTCTTTCTTGTTTAATAACACATTTAGATCTTTCTTATTAAGTAAGTCAAATTTGATAGTTACCTGTGCAATTAATTTCGCTCTTTTATAATCTAGCCACTGATAACTAGTCAAACCCTTAAATCTGGGGTAAGTACATTATCAGTGCTAAAAGTTGTGTATGGCGCTCACTTTAGTGCCAAAAGTTTATGTCGGATCACTTAAGTGCCAAAAAGTTTGAAAAACGATCATTTTAGTGTCAACTCCGATCTAGTTGGCCGGAAATCCGACGTGGCACTTTTTTATTAATTTTTGAAGCTGATGTGGCTTGCCGGAGAGAAGTTAGCCTTTTTAAACAACAAAAACAACGTTTGGGCTGCCTCTCCCCAATCCAAAACCCTAAATCCCCAAATTTAGAGAGAGAGAGAGAGAGAGAGAGAGAGAGAGAGAGAGAGAGAGAGAGAAGATAAACGGCGCTCACTTTGGGCTAGTCACCGTCCTCGACGGCCCCCGCACTCGGTGGTTGGGGCTCCGACCCCGACCCTGACCCCGATGACGGCCACTCGGCGGCCAAGTCGAAGGCTATGATCTGACCGATGCTCGGGGAGGCCGCCAATGAGTGCGCCGGCCCCGATCTCTCCCTCTCCATCTTTGATCTCCTCGACGAGTGCCTTGCCTTCGTCTTCCAATACCTAGGCTCTAGCGACCCGGGCCGGCGCTCCCTTGTGTGCCACCGCTGGCTTACAATCGAAGGCCAGAGTCACCAGAGGCTCGCCCTCCACACCCACTTGGAGCTACTGGACGAGGTCTCGGCGCTGTTCACGCGGTCACGAAGCTCGCACTCAAGTGCGACCATAAGTCGTTGAGCATTGGCGACAAAGCGCTCGTGCTGATCTCGCTCAAGTGCAGGAACCTCACTCGCCTCAAGCTACGGCCGAGCGACTGCGGCCGAGCGAGCTAGGTCGGAGTTGGGCGAGGATCGGACAAAAACCCTAATTTCAATCCCAAATAAAAAAAAAAAAATTCCCAAATGAGTTGTGTGGTGTCATTTTTGTGAGGCTATCCACTTAGGACAGCAAAACGACGTCGTTTTTTTAAGGAGGATAGAAAATGATGTCATTTATATGACATGTCGATTTTTTTTTAAATATAAAAGCTATGTCATCATTTTCGGAATCTTCGCCGGTGTACCAAAGTCGATCGTTTTCCTACGATTCGCACTTAAGCGATCCGATAAACTTTTGGCACCAAAGTGAGCGCCATACACAACTTTTGGCACTGATAGTGTACTTACCCCCTTAAATCTAATCTCAATTGATTGCCAAAGTGTTATCAATCCGTAAAAGAATGAAAGAGACGTAAGTGGGGCAGCTCATGGAGAAAGGAGGGGCTGGAATCTTTCATGGAGACAGCATTGGCCCCGCAACATTTCTATTTTCTTTTCCTCTTTCTGTTTTTGACAAGCTTCTCCTACATGATCAGAGGCAAGAAAGACGGAGTCTCTAGCAATTTTTCGCTTTTTCAGATGGATTCACACTAACAGTAACTATAGAAAACTCTGCTAGTAAAAAATATTTACACAAATGATCTTATATGTTGTTGATTTGAAAAAAAAAAAAATGTAAGATTCATAATCCTTAAATTAAGAGTTGTTTCAAACTTTATATATTTGGAATGACTATTTAGGAAATCCTCGTGAACAAAACCTTATAATATGGTATTTACATGAAATTTCCCCATTCTTAGTATTAAACAAGTTCCCAAGAGTGCTTAATTGATCAATGATTTATGTTTCATATTTCGTTTATTTTCTTTTTTGTTCGGGGAAATACATTGATCAATTCCAGTCATATATAATTTCCATCATAATCCTCAAATCAAGAATGGATTAGGGAATCTACATATAATTTTTGGTGATGCGTACTCTATTTCTTCTATGAAGATTATAAGAAGTAATTAATTCAGCGCTCAACAAATGTGACACCCTCGATCTGACTCCGATTTTCAAAACAATTCCAACGGTGGTAAGTCTTTAAAGTGGGATTTCGATGACGAGTGGTAGACCATGAAAACATCAAGAAGGCCATTCTGGGGCGTAAACTCAAATTCTCATCGCAGAATGCTAAAATTCAGGAAAGTGGAAACATGCTACGAATGATGACCCAAGTGGGCCCAAGCCCGCATTAGACGGCCCAATGGGCCTAAGCTTGCATTGGACAACCCAATAGGGCCCACGCCCATGTTGGGCAACCCAAGGCTCCATGCCCAAGGAGACGAGCAGCCCAAGAGGGCCATGGACCTCCAAGCCCACCTTAGCCTTATGAGATCTAAGCATTTAATGCATCCATGTGCATTGATAGTGCCTAAATCTCCTTGTAAAGACCAAATTGACCTCTCTTCAAAGCTAAAGACCAAGGGGCAACAGTGGAATTGGCCAAGGAAGGGGGTAGCCACAAGCTTGGAGGAAATTAGATGGAGGACAACCTAGCCTAATCTAAAGCTTAACCTAGACCTATTAGCCCATGTGTGAATATCTCCTCATTAATGGCTTTGATCTTTCTTCTTCAAGAGGCAATCCCATACTTGGATGAGAGGATTTCATGGGATTGGATAGTATTAAACATTAATGACCAAATCTCCATTCTCTCTCTCTCCCCCAAAACCCACGGCCACCACCACTCTCTCTTTCTTCTCTCATTTGTTAACTTTGGCACTCACTCTCATCTTTCCTCTCCCTTTTGAGCTTGGCCGAACCACCACCCTCTCCATCCCATCTCCTTTGCATGCTTTTTGCATGCTTTTTCCTTTCATTCCCTCACTGGCCACCGTCCACCACACACACCTGTCGTTGAACCGTAGTTCTTGTCACCATGCCAAACCGTGGAGTCAAGGAGGAAGCTGTCCAACCTCACCGCAACCTCCCTCTCCTTTTTCTCTCTTAGTTTGGCCCCCTTTGAAGCCCGAAGGCCGTTCACCTACCTTACCATTGCTGTACCTCCTCCGTGACACCATCTAGCTCTTCATCGAGAGCTGTGGAGGTGTGACCAACCATTGTCGATGCCCGTCCAACCTTGCCGTTCCTCCCTCATAGCTTGTCGAGCTTGGATTTGGGTGTGAGTGGCTTTCTAGCCTTTGATTAGAGTTGTTGTTGCACTTAGGACTTAGTTTAGGACTAGATTAAGGTTAAATAATGCTTAGATGATGTGATAAATGGGTTTAAGCAATAGGTTATCATGGACTTCCAACAAGTTATCGTGATAGGTTGTAGTTAGTTACCGATAGGTTATCGTAAGTTAGTGATAGGTAGAGCTGGCAATATGGGTCAAAAACCCATATTATGACCCATTTTTAGTTAAATGGGTCATACATGGGTCAAATGTGTGGCATCCCAAAAATTAGAGACAAGCCCTAAGATGTATTAAAGCCATGATTAAGTAATGAAATTACCTATGGTTTATGCTTTAGCTATTAATTTTTCCCTTAAGACTAAGTGTTATACGCTTGTGTTCTTGAGTTTTTAAATTAGTGCTATAGGTTAATTTAGTAAGAAGAATTTATTCTTGGCTTTGCACCTCATAGATTTAATCCCTATAGATTAAATGTTACAAGATTTTGGCCATATGAAATTTAAAACTTGAAAATCTATAAAGGAAAGAATTAAAAGTGACATATTAAAGGAAAAGTTGGGGTTCATTAGGCTTGGGCCTTAGGCCCAATAGTTTGGACTTTGGTGGGCCAAATGGCCGGCCCATTGGGGCCCAAGGCTGTCCTGCCCATTTGTTGGCCCAAAGCCAACCGGAAATGGAGCCCCTTTTTTTTTTTTTTTTTTTTTTTTTTTTTTTTTTATGCATGAAGAGAAACATGTGTCCCTCTTTGGATTGCCAAGTGTAGACCATGCAATTAGTCAATTAAGTAATGATTAGGGGAAGGAAAAGCAAAAGGAAAAAGCAACCGGTTAAGGGGGTGAGAGAGGGAGAAATTTGGACCAAAAGCAAAGAGAGAGAGAGAGAGATTTCGAGAGAAACCGAGGGAGAGAGGAGAAGGAGGAGCCGCCGCCCGCACGCCCGTCGTCCGTTCGCCCGCCCTTCGCCGTCCCTTGTGCGCGTCGTTGGTTCGGTCTTTGGAGGCAAGTTGGGATCTCTTGCTACTCTTGCATGTGTGTTTTACATGTGTGTTTGGATTAGTGATGGATTTTGAAGGTTTAGGGTCCAAAGAACCGAAGCTAGGATGAATTGTTTTGGAAAATACCCTCTGTTTTCGAGTATACCGTTGAACCCCGAACGTTGTAGAGGCTTGCATGTGTGTTTTGAGTTGGATTCTTGCTTCGACTTCTTCACGAAAGTTGTAGACAACATCTCAAACTACAACATACTAAAATTTGGGATAAAATGGTTGAGTTTTGAGGGGTAAAACCCTCCCTCTACGAAAAATGCTAGATCTGGAATTGTTTTGTGGTCTCTTGGTGGATTTGAGTGTTGCATGTCACTTTTTACCAAGAATTTCACTTCGACTCCTTCATGAAATGTCTTTATCTATGTGTTAACTATAACATACTCAAATTTCATGATATTTGATGGCCATTTGCATATTAAACCGACTGTGATATGAAAACTGTGCAAGGTGTGTGTTTCGGACATGGAAATATTGACATGCATGACCTATAACTTTCTGTACAAATTTCTTTTGGAGAAATGTTATTCATGAAACATCTTCCTCTATGTGTTGAATACAACATACTAAAATTTGAGGTAAAATGAACAAGTTTAGCCTAGTGAACCAATTTTCTCTTGAAAATGGTAAATCTGGAAATACTGTACTAGGACGCCCGAGACTTCTTGGACCCATATGGTGGTTATACTTTAGAAATTTCACTTAGATCCCTTAATGAAAGTTGTAGGGGATCGCTTGAGACAAAACATATCAAAATTTCAGAGGAAACAAAGAAGGATAGGTAGGTAAGAACTCATTATTTCGGAGATAGGTATACTGGACGTTTCGGTGCTAGAGTCAGAAACTTCGTACGTCTATAGAAACTTTTCTAGAACGAATCTGGCCTATATGTCTTCATGAAAAATATACTTTAGGGTCTTGAATATAACCTGGTAAAATTCCAGAATTTTTGAAGACCATTCGGGTATTTTAATCAAAATATTTCAAAAACTGCGCAATCTGACCTTGTCCGAATTTTGCATGTCGTAATGTGTGAGCTATATCTTTTTGTGTGAATCTCGTTTGGGCATGTGTTCTTCATGGAATTGTTGCCTTTAAGTCTTATCTAGCACATGCTCTGATTTGGTGATTTTTGAAGACCATATGGATGTGTAATTTAAATGTTTTCCAAAATTGTGCAAATCGTGTATTTCGGACTTGATGATGTGGGAATGCATGGCCAATACTATTCTGTACAAATTTCTTTTGGAGAAATTTCCTTCACGTGATATCTTTATCTATGTCTTAACTACAACATAGTTAAATTTAATGATTTTTGAAGGTCATTTGCCTATTTAATGAACTGTGTCTTGAAAACTGTGTAAGCTGTACATTTTCGGAATTTTGATATTGAAATGCATGGCCAATTCTATGCTGTGATGCGTGATCTATATGAATTATTGCGTGAATTATGAGACTTTGGATCATTATTCATGAAATGGTGTGATTGGCTTCCATGCATTTCATGTGACATTAAGGAAATGACGAATTTTCCAATGATCTCAAAGAAAGATCTTATTTAAACCCTTGCATTAAAGGACATTTTCCCAATGCATATTACATGATTTCAAAAGAGTAATTTAAACCAATTGCATTGTAAATTTCAAATGTGAAATTGGAAAAAGGATATATGAGAATATGGATGACTGTCGGAGGTGTGAGCCGACGATGCCCCGGGAGTGTTGGGATGCCCGGAGGTGTGTGCCGGATGTCCTCGGGAGTTTCGAGATGCCCGGTGGTATACGATACGTAATTCCAGGGGGAATGCTTGGTGGTATGTCGGCACGTAATTCCAGAAGCCCCGGGAGGTGTGTGCCGGGGGATTCCTCGTGATGCCGCTTGGGGTACGAGATGCCCGGAGTGTGTGCCTGAGGTTCCTCGCGATGCCGTGGTTGGGTGCGAGCGATAAATTGTGGGATGCAAACATTGGTCCCGGGAAGAAAAAAATTGATGAGATCCTTGTGAAAAAAATAAGAATTGAAAGTGAATCATGTGCATGGGTGTATGCATATGGCATGATGCATGATCTGCTTATGAAAGTAAATAGATGCTATTTGATATTGAAAATGCGATCATGAAGGTATGAATGGATCTCATGGTGATGTATGCTTGATAGCATGGATGATATGAATCATGGTGGTATATGCACATATGGCATGAAGACATATGCATGAATGCTTGATGATAAGTGCATGGTGATATATGCACATATGGCATGGTGATATATGCATGAATGCTTGATGATAAGTGCATGGTGGTATATGCACATATGGCATGAAGACATATGCATGAATGCTTGATGATAAGTGCATGCTAATATATGCACATATGGCATGGTGATATATGCATGAATGCTTGATGATAAGTGCATGGTGGTATACGCACATATTGCATTGTGATATATGCATGAATGCTTGATGATAAGTGCATGGTGGTATATGCACATATGGCATGGTGATATATGCATGGCTGCAAGGTAAGGTATGCTTGAATGCATGGATGATATGTGCTTTGTTCATGATACCTTTATTGTTCTGTTTGACGCATTGAGTAGTTTGGTGGATCTTTACTGCGAGTGGTTGTACTCACCCCTTTGGGGATTAACATTTCAGACTAGATAAGATTCTCTCGCGCCACTACCACCGTAGATGGATCAAGTGGTTGGATATGACAGCGAGGAGGAGGACCTATAAATGTTTAGTGGGTGTGCATCATTTTCTGAATATAGTTAAATCCGCCATGGGTCAAAAATGGGTTAATTCAGTGAAGGTTAAATGAAATGGGTGGCGACCCTAAATGGGTCAAAGTGAAAGTTAAATATGGGTCAAAAATGGGAAAATTAAATATGGGTCGAAATGGGTCAAGTGAATATAAACAATGAATATAAAACACAAAAAGAAATAGTCTAAATGGGTTATAAGGAAACTAATTTTAAAGTTTAAACCCTTGGCTTTTTTAAATTTATAAAAATATTTTTTTAATAAAAAATCGAAATTACAATTATTTTCATATTTCAATTTTTTTTATTTTCTTTTTCTTTCTTTTTCTTCATTCCTTACCGACGGCCGGTAGGGGGACGGCCGGCCACCGGTCGGCGACAAGCCTCGCCAGATCGGCGAGGCCGAGGCCCCGCCCGATGCCGGAGAGCTCGTTCCTCACCAGATCCGGAGAGGCTCGGCCTCGTCGAGCGAGTCTCGAGTCTCGATCTGGCGAGTCTCGGCCTCGCTAACGATTGGCGAGGCTCGAGACTCACCGGATCTAGCGAGGCTTGAGCTCGCCGGCGTCAGGCAAAGCCTCGACCTTGCCAGATCGGCAAGATCGAGCCCCGCTCGACGCCGGCGAGCTCGATCTCGCCTGTGGCCGGTCGTTGGCCGTCGTCGTGGCCTGGCGGTCGGCCGAAGGAGAAAAAAAAAAAAGAGAAAAGAAAAAAAGAAAAAATAATTATTAAAAAATAAAAATATATTTTAAAAAATAAAAATTATATTTTAAAAAATAAAAATTTTTAAAATTATATTTTAAAAAAAAATTATATTTTAAAAAAAAAAAATTAAAAATTATATACATTTAAAAAAAAATTAAAAATTATATTTTAAAAAATTAAAAATTCAATTTTTAATAATATTTTTAAAAGAACTATAAAAATTTTCCATAAAATTTGTATTTCATAAAAATTGTTAAAAATTTGTATTACATGTTTTAACAATAAATAGGTTTTTGTAATACGGGTCTGGTCGGGTATGGGTTACTAGATTTACATTACAAGAATATGGGTCAAAACGGGTTAAATGGGTCAAATATGGGTCGACCCATTTTCAACCCGACCCATACCTGACCTGACCCACCCATTTGCCACCTCTAGTGATAGGTTATCATGTTTTAATTGATAAGTTATTGTGATAGGTTATCGTGTTTATTGATAGGTTATCGTGATAGGATATCATGTTTACCCACAATAGGTTATCGCGATAGGCTATCATATTTTCCAATAGGTTATCATGATTAGCCCTTCCAATGTTTGATAAGCTATCATTATGTGATAAGTAACTTGTGGTAAGTAGTTATACGATAAGTTATCATGTGGTGATAAGTGTTGTGTGAGAAGTTGTTATGACATGTTATATTATTGTCATAAGTTAATATGTGGTGATATGTGGCATGTAATATGATGTTGTGGCATGTTATATTAATGGAATAAGTATGTTATATTAATGAAATAAGTTGTCGGATAGGTAATTGCAAGAATTTAGACTTTAGGCAATGACTTAACTAATCCTTAATAAGTATTCTTTGCTTGAGTCCTTACGATAAGATGCATCGTTAGTTGCTCAATTTGATTATAGTACATGCTTATAGAATGGGAATTGATAAGTGTTCATGGTACTCGAGGATTGAAATCTTTTGTTATGCATGTAAAGTTATGCGAAAAGATAAAACGTGGGTATGTTTAAGTGGTACGTTGGTGTGAAACGATAAGGTGATATGAGGTGTAAGCATGACATTATCGCATGTGACATACATTATTGTATATCATATGAGCATCACACTCTTGCATTGATTAATATGGAAGATGAGAAATGGGCTTGGGTGATAGTATGCTTATGTAATCACCTAAATACCTCTATGCATTTATGCGGGGTGATGGATTCGTTCTGATGCGTTTACATGGGACGATACCCGATTTAGTTCGGATGCCCCCAAGTCAACAAGATGCCATTCGCAAATGGATTTCGGAATGAAGCTCTTTAGTGGAATGCCGTCTTGGTGCGTTTACATGGGACGTTGTCACGCTCAATGGGGCAAGATGATGCCCGGTTATGCCAGAAGATCGCTGACTTTCGGTTTGGCCATGGCCTTGAGCAATCGTAATAATCTAGATATATATGTGTGAAATGTGCATGAGATTGATATATGATTACGTTTAGATTATTGCATGGCATGGGTGCATGATTATAATATATTGCACATTCTTATGTTTGACTCTTGAGTATGGGAATTATAGAAATTGCTTATGTGTTTATATTACGATGGCTTGAGAAGATGAGATAACTGTTCCTATTTATAATTTAGGCAAAGCTAGAGTTGCTTTGCTATTAATCTGCCATCAATAAATAACTTGCACATCTAGGCTGTTTTTGAGGTGAATTACCTCCCTATGCAAGGTCTAGAAAGTTCACTCATTGGGTTTTATCTCACCGTTGTTTGTTAAATGTTTATAGGCCCTAAGAATGTCTGAGCCCTTAGTCAGATCAGGTTTGGGCTCCCCATTGAGCATAGCCAAGAAGTGGTTGATTATTTGATTGAGGGGATTGTTGCATGTTATATGCGCTATGTCATGACTATTTGGGTTGATGAGAGACTCCATAACTTGGTGGCTCACCGCTTTACGGCATGGCATTTTTAAAATAGAGAACAATGTCCACGGGCCCATTGAAGGTTTCGATGGAACCCCTGGCTGTAGGAGGATGAAGGGGTATTAGCTAGGATGCTATGCATGTGGATGTACTCAATGGGGCTATGCCCGATCTAAAGATTGACCCTAATGTGATCGTTCAGCTAGAAGCCTGGTATATGAAGCCCTTAGCAAGTTAGGTGGTAGTTGTGACATCCTGAGTTTCAGGTTTTGTTTTCAATTGAACGAGTTGGGCTTTTCATTGACGCACCTATAGTTCTTTTTCCTGAGTTGATTACTCACGGGATAACTAGTTTATCTGGTGAAGCCGTTAAAGGATTTTAACACAATAGACTTGAGACTTCGATCAGAAATCGACTGCTCAACCGCTCGACCGCGCTAATCTGCAAGGGTCATTATGGCACAGTTAAAAATCAATTAAAGACTGGAGACAAGTCGATTCGACAGAGCCATGTGATTAAGTGTGGGTGATTCCACCTAATTGCAAAATTCTTGTCAATTGGCACTAGACCGATTTTTCTGTCGTTTTGATACCCTATGTCCATATTTGAAACCTTAAGATTTTCATGACAACCGAGAGTCGCCAATGTGTCGAAGATGTACAATGTGGCTTGAAAATAATTTACCACGGGTCAATTGCACTAAAAATTCCTAAAAGCTACCCAGTAGGTTAAGTCACGCTAAAATTGCGCTCAGTTGAAATTAATTGCGAATTTAAACCCGATTTCAGAAATTGAAAGTTCTGTCATATCACAATTCATTTTAGGAACATCGATTCATCCTCCGAAGATTTTTTTGCAAACTCGAGATTTCGGCAAAAAATCAAAGTAAGGTTATTTTAGACCGGGAAAATTAGAGGGCCGTTTTTTGTTGCACTTTTGGCATCCAAGTTGCACTACTTGGCAAGGAAAAATGTGGAATTAAGTGTGGACACCTTGGCTGAATTTTTGGGACATCAATTGGATTAATTTGAAGTGGAATTGAATGAAATGAGATGGCAAATGTTCCAAAATTCGTAGGCCTTGTGGGGAGCAACATTTGGATCACTTGGTTGGCTTGCTAAGGAAGCTTGGCTATTGCAAATTGGCTGAGGAAGACAGCCATGCATGGTGGGGTATAGAACTTGAGTGTTTTGGATATTTGTGTGGCCCCCTCCTCATCTTCAGCAGCTTCTTCTTCTTCCTTGGCTTCACTTTCTCCATCTTTGTGTGTTTTGAGAGCTTAGAATTCTAGAGAAAGCCAGCTCTCCCTCCCCTCTTGGCCCTCGACAGTTGCCGGAGCTCCCTCGCCGCTCGTCGCGCGCTTGCACGACAACCGTGAGCCCAGCCGAGCGTCCTTGCCGTCCCGCCTCCTACTTGAGCCCAGCTGATATCTCGAGCCACCCTAGTCACCGTCGAGATCTCCTAGCCACCGTCCGTCGCCGTCCAGCCACCGTCGAGCACTACCGTCACTCGCTGCTACCTTCACTAGCCCACCTTGCTTGTTCCAGCCCAGCCGGTCGCTTGTTCCAGTTCTTTTAGCCCAAGGACAGAGTCGAAAGTTAGCAAGGGCCGTGTGTCTTTGAGGCCCGTTTTAGGTCCTTCCGGGCCTTGGTTGATCTCGCCATAGGCTTGGTTATCGCCCGCCTTCGCGTCGCCGTCGTCATGAACTCATCGGATCGCTAAACCGGTGAGTTTACTTGTTAAACTCTACTTAGAGAGTTAATGATGCTTAAGGGGTGATTAGTTTAGGCTAATTAGGGATTAGGTGGTTAGTTAGTGTAGATTAGTGATATAATTATTCAATTATGCATGTTAGGTGGTTAGATTAGATTAATTAAGAGCTAATTATATTGCATTATTTATCTAGATAGGTTCAAAAATTTTCTAGGCCTGTTTAGGTGGTTAGATTAGCATTTTTGGCCTAAGTTAGTATTTATTGTATTTAAATTGCATTATTTAATTATTTTTGTAATTTTTATAATTATTTAATATTTTCTGGAAATTATACCGGGATAGTCGATGACCAGAATTTCGTGCTGATTGCAATGGTGTGCTTAGTTTATACAATTGAATGCCAAATTGTGCAAATTGAGGGGTAATTGTGATTTTGGTTATTTATGCCAAAATTGTGAAATTTTGATATTTAATTAGAAAAATCCCGGGTATCGGGTTTTGACACCGAAAATGGTTTTAAGGACTATATCAAATCGTGGAATTTTAAAAGTGTGGATATCAATTTTTCTGGTTCAAATTGACCATGTAGCCACACACGATTATTTTTATTGTGTTTTTAACACGAAGAAATTAGGCCAAGTTCATTATTTTAATTGAGGAATTTGTGTGCAAAGCACAATGTCCTTGGCTGGTATTGATTAATCATGTTATGGTTAACTGAACCCATCCCCGATGTGAGTCGGTGTATCAGCTTGTGCAAGCAATAGTCTATGTTAGCTTGTGTGAGCAATAATCTATGTCAGCTTGTGCGAGCAATAATATGTATCATCTTGTGCGAGCAATAGTCTATGTCAACTTGTGTGAGCAATAATCTGTATTAGCTTGTGTAAGCAATAGTCTATGTCAGCTTGTGTGAGTAATAATCTATATAAGCTTGTGCGAGCAACAACCTATATCAGCTTGTGAGAGCAATAATCCCTGGCTACGCCAAAAGATCGATGTGTGTCGGTTAGTTCATACTTGTGTGAGCAATAATCGAATTGGAACGTATGATTGATTAATGGATCGATTGATTGAGTATGTGAATTGTACTGACATGCAGGAGGGAACTGAGGCGAGGTAAGTCCTCCGTTTCATGTGTATAGACTGCCTCTAGGCGTAAATCCTTCATAGTCGAAGTTTATGGGGTGAACTTGCTGAGACATTGTCTCACCCCGTCGTGGGCTCAATCTTTTCAAGTCCTTAGATGGCGGCCCTGCCAGTTCATTATGGTCAGCCTCGGAGGGTTACTGAGTTGGTTACTGATTTCCTTGTTCCGAAGGCCACGGGGTCTAGGTCTACGAGCTCGTAGTGACCACCGTCGGGTTGATGAGGGCCTACTTGAGAGGGTACCTCATCGATTTAGGGCGTTGTTTCGCCACGGGCTCAATGGATACAGAGTTGGTCCCCTTTAGGGTTTTGAGGTCTCAGCTGCGGTAGTCGATGCCGCTTTTGGCAAGGGTATAGCTAACCATCCTGATGAAGCTGTGGTGGACCCGCACCCCTGAAGCCCGTGGAGTTCGAAGGGTCGGTGAACGTGTCTGACTAGTGGACTGTAGGATATTTCCTTTTGAGGGCTGATCTTTTTGGTAGATAGACTTGTGTATATAAACCGAGGTGTTTATAAAAGTGTTTTAATTGTGAAATTGTTTACTGCTTTTCTATCCCATGTTGGTTGCTGTCAGGGGTTATCGTTCACTTCCGCATGTGCAATAAAATGAATGGGTCGGCGACGCGTCCTAGGACGTCGCAATTTTCTCGACCACCGAGGGATGGGCATGTGCTCGAGGTTCGGGGCGTGATAGTAGTGGGGTTAGTATTGCTTTTTGGAGCCGTTCTCGTAGTACTAGAGGTGCTAGGCTTACCTCAAGACCCTTTTTTGAGAAGGTCATGGCCGCGCTTTTGGACTGATTCAATGTGGCGAAGCGAGTTATGTTTGAGCTTGTGTGTTTAAGCTATGTGTATATGGTTTGTATGATGTGATGACTATATGATCCCTATGTATATATATAAGTGTGGTTTGAACTATCCCCGTTTGTTGGTTGGGTGATTTGTTTATGCTTCCGCTTGTGTATATGGTCAATAATATGAGTGTGTCAATGACGCCTCTTGGGACGTTGCAAGCAAATGACCTAAGTGAATGATTGATAACAAGGGATGGCACACGTCTGGAGTGGGTCGGGGCGTGACAAACCCGCTTGGTTGGTATCAGAGCATAGTCATTACTTGGAGTGATAAGGCATGTTGAGACCTTGGGATAGTTATATAGGAATGCTTATGCAATGCATCTAATTGCTTATTGTCTTATTGATTTGTGGTTATGAATTCCTAATTGTGTTGTTGGGATTATGGAATCATCTATTTTTAACGCTGTAAGAGTAGTTTAGCCCAGATTCCAGGATGTAGCAAAGAAAGGCAACTTGAAGGCAAGCTAATGCCCGAGGCAAGGTGTGGGAGGATCCCAAATTCGATGGGATTCTGCAAGCCTTAGAAACCATTGGAAATTTGATGAGACAGCAAGCTCAACAACCGATTGATGCTACTAGCCTGCTGCTACTGCCGTTGCTCACAATAATGCCCCGTTAGCTAGAGATGGGAATTAGAGGTTAGTGGAATAGTTTATAAAGTTGAAGAGACTCTAGTTCATAGGAAAGGGAGATCCTGAGGCTGTTGCCTCATGGATTAAAGAGTTAGAGAAGGCCTTCACATTGTTGAAGTGCACGGATGAGGAGAAGGTAACCTTGGTGATTTACCAATTACAAGGAAATGCTAATGATTGGTGGGAGGCCACCTGAGGAAGAGTTTTTCCTAAAGGTACTGCCCCGACTTAGGGCGCATTTGTAGAAGCATTAAATGGAAAAACAATTTTCCGTGTGTGCCCAAGAGCAAAAGATGTATGAATTCCTATAACTTCGCCAGGACCACTTGTCTGTAGACTAATATAAGGCCAGGTGTGGCACCCCTCGACGGCCCCCGAACCATTAGGGTCGCCACAGTACGCTTACCTTTCACTTGGCCTGATAATATAATACTCTGATACCAAGGAATTTCATGTGAATTCATAAATCTTGGGGGGGTTTACATCTTTTAGATCGGTCCCTGCGCAATTTATATGGCGGAAGCACATCCATCAACTCCCATCCCTATATTTAGAAAACGATGCACACCAACTAAACATTTATAGATAAAAGCCGAACACTTTTATTTATTTAAACCGGATGGACATCATTCATCGGTACATCAAAATGCCGTAGTCTTCTATACTCGGCTATACTTCAAAAGATGACTGATATCTTTTCCAACAGTCGTATACTTAAGGTCCATCGACCAGTGTCGGTGTCCAAAGTTCCTTCCTTTGCTATCCTCCTCCTCACGGTCATATCCAACCACTCGATCCATCTACTGGTGGCAGTGGTAGCAGAGATATCTTGTCTAGTCTGAAATGTTAGTTCCCAAACGGGGTGAGTACAACCACTTAGCAGTAAAGATCCATCAAACTACACAATGCAACAAGCAAGATAACCACAATTTCATGTGAAATGCACATATCATCCGTGCAATTATGCTTATATCTCCATTAGATGCATTCATTAAGTCAATTCATGTTCCCTGCCATATGCACATACATGCGCATGATCCATTTCACCCATACAATCATATATATATATATATTCTCATGAGATCCATTCAATGCCTTCATGATCGCATTCTCAATGCCATATAGTATCAACTTAATTTCATAGGCAATTATATCCCATGCCATATGCACACACACACACACACACACACACACACACACACACACACACACACACACACACACACACACACACACACACACACACACGTGCATGATTCGATTCCCATTTTGATATTCAAAAGGACCTCATCTTTCTTCCAGGGTCCAGTGTTCGCATCCCTCATATATCGCTCGCACCCAACCTGGCATCGCGAGGAACCTCCGGCACACACCTCCGGGCATCCGGCACACACCTCTGGGCATCTCGCATCCCACCTAGCATCACGAGGAATCGTCGGGGCTCGCCATGAAAATGGTTACCCCTGCCTTCCAGAATTATGTACCGACATACCACCAGGCATTTCCTGGAATTATGTACCGATTTACCACCGGGCATCTCGAAACTCCCGAGGACATCCGGCACACACCTCCGGGCATCCCGACACTCTCGGGGGAACATCGTCGACTCAAGGGTCCAACGGCATTATCACTTGCACATTTATAATCACAAGTGTGCTTCACTTTTAACAAAGCGTTTGATGCAATAATGTCAAAGGTTTAGATCAACTTTTGATGTTATATGATATGCCAAATTTCACCACATATGCAGCACAAGCAACCACTCAAGACAATACATCACGAAGAGAAATTCATTTATTTTTGAAAATGCATCAATTTTCGGATAAAACAGAATGCACTCCTTTAGTTAAAACTCTAGAAAAATTAGTAAAAGGTATTAATAAATTCTGAAAAATTGACACGTTATAGATGAGACCTAAAGGCAGATATCTCAAGAAGAACACCACACCAAAAGAATCTCACACAAATCAGTACGGTCCATGCATCACAGCTTTCAAGATTCTAACATTTCAGTTTGCACAGTTTCAGAAACAATTTCGATTAAATGCCCAAATAAACTCCAAAAATTATGAAATTTTGATATGTTATAAAAAACACTTAGAGGTAAATATCTTGTGAAGAAATCTAAATCCAATTCGTTCTAGATAAATAGATATAGACGATTAATTCCTCCTGTTCTCGGTGTCGATTTTCCAGATTAACTTCTTTCAAAACAAATTCGTTTCACCGACCTATACATGTTCATTTATTTTAAATTTTCAGTATGTTATTCCTCAGAATGTTATCTACAACTTTCATTAAGGACATAAAATCAAATTTTAACTGGATGATTTTATAAAAATCACAGAATCATACTAGGTCGAGATAGCATTTTCCAGATCTAGTTTATTCAAAGGACAACGATTTCACCAACTTATACTTGTTCATTTCCTCTAAATGTTTGATATGTTATACCTCAAGAAGTCTTCTACAACTTTCGTTAAGGAATCGAAGTGAGATTTCAACAAAAAAGCTACTTTACAGTCCACGAAATCACTAAGGGTCAGCACAACAAATTCCAGATCTAGTTTCTCCAAAGGAAAATCATTTCACCAAGTAATACTTGTCCGTTTTGTCTCAAATTTTAGTATGTTACTCCTCAAGATGTCCTCTACAACTTTCATCAAGAGGTCGAAGTCAGATTCCAACTAGAACATCGCATGCAACTCACGAAATCACCAAAGGTCGGACTGTTTTTCCCCAAAACAGAATACTAGGCTAGAACACAACTTCGAAATTTCACACTTCATCCACATCCGAGATTCACCATTCATCACACACCAAACACAACAAGCAAAGGGTAGATCAATGGACTCTACTTGCCTCTAATCCAAGCAAAACACAGCAATCACAATGGCGGGGCAAGGCGGGCTCAACGGCAGCAGCTAGGCGCACGCACGACGGGGCTTGGTCTTCCTCTTCCCTCGCCGAAGCACCCACGAACCCTCTCTCTCTCTCCCTTGGCTCACCTCCCTCTCTCTCTTTTCCTCTCACTTCTGAAACCCCCTCCCTTTTTGCTCTTTGATTAACAATTTATCTCTATTTTTGCATGTAAGAGACAAGTGTTCTCATGAGGAGAACAAGTGGCAAAAAGGAGAGAACAAGTGGCAAAATTGAAGACAAGTGTTGGAGGACATGCACTGCCCCCTCCCCTTCTTGGTTCGGTCGACACCCATGGGGGTCTTTGGGCTTGCTTGGGCCCGAAATCTTGGGCCCAAGAGTTCTTAAAATAAAGCCCAAAATTATTATTATTATTATTATTATTATTATTATTATTATTATTATTATTATTATTATTATTATTATTATTATTATTTTAAGCATTTTATTTCTACCGAATTTAATTTAATATCCCAAAAATTAAATTGCTTCCTATACAAGTATATACTCAAAATTCTTGTGTGCCGTCCAACATCCTCAAAGTTCTAATTCTTTAATTTCAGCACGCATATTTCTTACGCAAGACCGAATTCCGTCCTTTCGATTCAAAATAAAATAAAATTATAAATTCAAATGAACAAATACAATTTAACGCTTGTAAATAATGTTAATGCCACAGTTCGGTGACCGTCACCTATCCGAGGATCATCTAAATTTTTGGATGCCACAATTCTCCCCTCCTTAGAGAATTTCGTCCTCGAAATTAGACATCACCTATGTCTCTTTAAACAAGTGAGGGTACCTTTCCCTCATTTCATTTTCACTTTCCCATGTGGCTTCCTCCACATCATGGTGTCGCCATAATATCTTAACCAATGGTATTTTCTTCGTTCGTAGGACTTGTTCCTTTTGATCCAGCACTTGCATAGGCTCCTCAATGTACCTCACTTCCTCATCCACTTTGATGGCTTCATGATCGAGTATGTGTCTTGGATCAGGCTGGTACTTCCTCTAAAGACAAGGATGCAAGCTCTTAACACGTCCTCTAATACTTGGATCACTCTTTTCGTTTGTCCGTCCATTTGTGGATGAAAAGTGGTACTAAACTAGAGCTTTAGTCCCTAAGGCGGTTTGAAGACTTCGCCAAAGGTTTTGAAGTAAATCTTGAATCTCGATTCGACATGATAGTTACAGGAACACCATGTAAGCGTACCACTTGGCTTACATATATATCTCAGCAAATTTTCCCTTCGGATAGTCCATGCGAACTACTAGGAAATGGGCAGACTTAGTCAAGCGATCTACTATCACCTGGATAGAGTCGTGGCCACTTGATGTCCTTGGTAATCCTTGCACAAAATCCATCGTCACATGCTCCCATTTCCATTATGGAATATCTAATGGTTTCAATCGAACACACCATTTAGCCAAATTATTCCTATACCTTTGTCATCGTCAATTCAAGCCTAGAACCATCAAAATCGACACCACCAATAACTCATCTGGTACAGTCCAACAGAGACATTCACTACACCTTCACTGCAACATGAATTCAAGCCTAAAATATAGCATCATTCATTCGGTTTAAATATCGATAGTCCACCAAGACTTATTCAATTCAAAGATCGACAATCCACCAAAATAAGAACTCGTCTAGTTTCCATCGAGTATAACTCATGTCTCACCCTAAAAGATCGTCACTTGGACTAATCACTCATCAAATCCATAACTTGAACTTCCACCATTTCACCTTGGAGAGGGTATCACCACAATTGATCATATCCACTAATTCCACATACCCTTTTCAAACTGAGATCATCACCAAAAATTAAAAGTTGACCATCATCGATTAAACCTATTATTCCGACATACAAACCACAAATAACTTCATGTCTCATATGACCACTCAAACTCATGACTGCCAAGATCAATCTATACATACTAAATGCTTCCATGTAATGCATCAAGACTTCCAATGAGATCCTCAAATAGGAGGTCACTACTTAGCTCAAATGATCATAACTTAATCCTCGAATTCATAACTTGCTCTCCATAATTCACTTCTTAAACTTTGCTTGCAGCACTATGCTCAGATGTTGTGTATGTTCTTCGGGTCCTTTAGAATATATCAGGATATCATCAAATGAAGACAATCACAATTTGATCCAAATAAGGCTTAAATATCCTATTCATTAGATCCATGAATGTAGCTAAGGCATTTGTCAATCCAAATAGCATAACTAGGAATTCATAGTGTCCATAGCGAGTCCTAAATGCAATCTTAGGAATGTCTTCTTTCTTGATCCTTAACTGATGGTATCCTGACCTCAAGTCAAGTTTAGAAAAGACCAAACTTCCTTGCAGTTGGTCAAATAGATCATCAATTCTAGGTAACGAGTACTTATTCTTAATGGTCACATGATTCAATTGCCTATAATCAATGCACAAACGCATTGATCTGAATTTCTTTTCACAAACAAGAGTTCTACAAGCTTAACCATGCTTCCGCTACGCCACTTTGATAGAATTATCCCAGAAACATTGCCTTCCCAGTTCAGCTCATAGTTCGGTTCATTCCTGCCCCCTTTTGCCATCCTAGAAGCTTGCCAAGAGCCGCTCCTTGCTTAGGTCCTCTGACCTCGGCGTCCACTCCCCGCCCTCGTCAAACCGGTGTCGTTACAGGTACACCAGCTTTCGCCTGGTTCGAACCCGAACTACACGTCCACTGGAGGGTCTCGTTTCAATAGGGACTAACTTACAGAGATATTATCCACTAAGCCTATCCCATACTAAGTCTCACAATTTTAGTCTTAGCACATGGGTAAGTACTATCTCAGGAGATCATCCATCCTAGTCCGTTGCTTATGGAGTTAGTTCATTCTTACGATGACGTCAAAGTCATACATAACTATCACTATCAAGTCCATTTCCAGATCTCATTCCCTTAGGGTTATCTCACTCATCTCAAATGCTAATCTAGATAACAACATGTCCTTTAGTGAGGTAGAAATACGAAGAGGCATATCTAAAGATTTGTTCCTATTTCTCACAATCATCTATATTTTTCGGACACAAATGAATGCGTGTCACTCATATCAGATAACACATATGCCTTCTTATCCATCTATCGAAATCGTACCTGAGATAACATTTTCGGAAGCTTTTGCTTCCTCTTGAGTGACCGCATACATCCGTCCTTGTGCTGGTGGCCTCTGTGGATTCCTTGGTGGATTTGGTCCAGTAGTATGTTGTTACACTTGTTGCACCGAGCTGACATTCGGCTGCGACCCATCGTGTGGACAATTTCTCTTAAAGTGTCCTATTTGCCCACATCCATTACATCTCAGTTGGCTATTTCAAGGTCCTGGCCCATGTTGTCTACCACATCTCTGGCAAAAATTTCCCTGGTAGGGTGCTCTTCCTATATTCAGGCCATCCCTGGCTTTTCCAAAGTTTCCAAAATTACTCTTCTTCTTAGATTCCCAAGGTTGACCTTGATTAGGATAAGGTCTCTTACCTCGTCTGATATCACTAAAGGTCAACTGTCTCTTAGACTCTGATCGCTCTCTTACTAACTCCTGCTCCACCAACTGTGCCCTCTCATAAATCTCATTATAATCTCTTATGTTCAAAGGCACTAGTTGCTTCCTAATATTAGTCCTCAACCCTTTCAGAAATCTCTTAGCTTTTTCCTCTCGATCCTCAACCAATCTGGGAGCATACCTAGACAACACAGAAAATTTCACCTCATATTGATCTATTGACAGCTCCCTTTGTTCCAACTGAACAAATTCAGTGATCTTCTTATCCTTGGCACAATCAGAGAAATGCTTTCTATTGAAAGCTCTAACAAACTCATCCGGTTTATATCGGCACTGGTGGAAAGATTGTGTCTCTCGAAGCTCTCCACCAAAACTTTGCATTTCCCTCCAGCTGGTACTTTGCCAAAGTTATTTTCTCAGCATCATTGCAGACCAACAACCGGAAAATTCAATCCATTCCATCAATCCATTGTTCCGCCTCCTCAGGACTTCCTGTTCCACTAAACTTAGGTGCTTTCAGCTTCAGAAATTGTTCCACTAGTCCTTGAGGGCGACGTTCCACTCCGGGTTGTTGTTGCACTTGTCTTTCCATTAGATTTCCAATATTGATCAATGCCTACAGGATGTCTTCCATTCGGGGTTCAGCCCTTGCAACAGAGGCTTCAGCCCTCGATGGATGAGCACTTCCAACTCGTACCATGATTTTCTTGCAGTTTCCAAGCATTTGCCTCAGGAATAATCTGTGACTCAATGTCTCCAGTGGCGGCGAGGTACCAGACCTTCTTGGTCAGTTGGGACCAAGGCTAAGGTTTCCGGAGGAGGGTGATGGTGACGACGGCGACGGGTAGGGGCGGCGGCGACCGGGGTTTCAGGTGGAAAAGGCGATGGCGACGTGGCAAGCGGGGGTCGATACCTGTTTGTAGCGAGGGCACAGCACGGCGGCGTGGGAAACGGCGACGGCCCGGCGCAGCGGGGGGACTCCGTGACAGGGGTTTCGAGTTGCGTCGGGTTTTGAGCTCTGGAGCAGCAGCGGATCTGGGGGTGATGGCGGCACGGTTCAGCACATCGTCTGGTGGCAACGGCAATAGCAGCAGGAGTGGCGTTGGAACCCTTGCTCTAAAAAACCCACTAAGTCAAATCTGGACCGCGCTGGGGGCAAGCGGTCGCTAGAGGGTCACAAGTCGGCGCAGTGAGGGCTTTGGCTGCCGGCGACTCTGGCAGCAACAGGCGAGCAAGAGGAAACGTTGGCTTCTAGCGTTGGGTTGCAGTGGTGGCGAGGTGGACAAGGTCGTGAGCAGCAGGTAGGTCGCAGACGGGCAAGCGATGGCACGGGCTACAGCAGCTTCGCGGCTCGGGTGGAGAGGCAGGCGAGGGCGGAGGCGGCGGTTGTTGTAGTGTTGCAGCTCCTAGGCAGCAATGTCGAGACGGAGGGCGATGGCGGCTTCGGACGGCTTCGGGCAGGGGGACGGCGGCTCGAACGGCGTCGGGTTGAGGTGGCGAGGCCTCCTCTCTCCTCGGCCACCGTCCCTCCCCCCCAAATTTCTTCTCTCTCTCCCTCGAGCTCTCTCCCTCTCTCTAGAGCTATGTTCGTTGCTCTCTCTATGCTCCCTCATTTTTCCTTCCTTCTTCCCCTCTAGGGTTTACTAAGCGAAGATGGGCCGAGCCGAAAGAGATGCTGCATGCGCGCGAGAGAAAAGGGAGAAGAGGAGGGCTGGGTTGGGCCAAGGCCAGATTCGGCCCGACGCGGCCCCTCACGCATCCCTCTTTTTTTTTTTCTTTGTATTTTTGTTTTCTTTTGTTTAAAAAAATAGGTGTCAACAATCAATGACATATTGGTATATTCAAAAAGCTTGGAGGAGCACAAATAACATTTGAAGATGGTGTTGCTAACCCCGAGACATGCATTTTACGCCAACTTTATCAAGTGCAAATTCTGGCTCAACCAAGTGGCGTTTCTAGGCCATATAATATCAGGCAAAGGAATGTTAGTGGATCCGACAAAGATCAAAACGGTCGTGAATTGGCTAAGACCTACAATGGTGACTAAAGTTCAAAGCTTTATGGGATTGGCTAAGCTATTATTGGCAATTTGTGGAAAGGTTCTCTAGAATAACCACGCATTTAACGAGATTGCTAAAGAAAAGAAGTGAAGTTTGAATGGACGGATAAGTGCAAGAAGAGGTTTCAAGAACTTAAGCACAAGTTGACAAATGCCCCAATGTTAACTATTCCGTTTAGTTTTGGTAGGTACGAGATCTATAGTGACGCCTCGTTTAAAATATTGGGTTGCATTCTAATGCAACATAGACGAGTAGTGGCCTATGCATTTAGGCAACTAAGGCTGCACAAGCAAAATTATCTGATACACGACTTGAAATTGGGAGCAATTATCTTCGCCTTGAAGATTTAAAGATATTAACATATGATTTTTAGTCGACGTGTTGAAAAAAGTAAAAAATCGAGATTTGGGTTTCTAATCGCGACAGAGCATGTTTCTCGGCCAAAAAGTGTCATTTTTCATATCTTTATGTGGCATTGTCACTTTTAAGCAATTTTCAATTCATTTTTTGATAAAAACCTGATAAATTAAACGGTTGGCTTTCGGGTTGACTTTTCAATCAACCATTTGACTAAAAGTCAACCTGATGTCAAAAAATTGTAATTTCACTCAAAAAAATGTCATTTAGCCTTTGTTTCACCTTTGTCAAGTCAATTTTTCAAAAATTCAAAGATTTGACCAAAAAATCAACCTTTTAGGAAAGAGTTGACTTTTGACCAAACTTTTAACCAAAAAAATTGGAAATACCAAAAATTTCCAAGACATCTTCTTTAATGTCAATTGATTTGTGCCGAAAATTTCACAAAATTTGATTAAGAATCTAGTTTTCCGAATTTTTTATTTTTAAGTTCTAAATCGACCAAAAGTAAAATTACTTTTATTTTAGTCATTATTAGAGGTGATTCCTTTTTTGACATTTGGTTTAAGAACTATTCTAAATCTACTTGTGCATTTGATTTTGTGAATCACCTGGTCAAAACCACATTGTCACTTTAAGCCCTAATTAGGGGGATCAAAATTGATTATTCATGACTTACGAATTGACAATTATTTTCCACTCATTTTCTCAAGATAAGTCCAAATCCGAAATCGATTTTGAGAATTTCACATTAGAACTTCTTGATTTGAGGGATTTCACTCTCTTAAGGTAAGAAAATTGAGCCTTCATGGAAATTCAAATTGACCTATTCCAGACTAAGGTCTAATTGTATGAATCTAAGTCCAATTTAAATATTAGACCTTGATTTAATTTTGGCTTGAATCTTGGCACATTAATTCAGAGTCAATTTGAATACTCTAAGTGATCTTACAGATGGCTAGCTAAGTAGATAGGGAAATTGCAACATCAATCGGGCTCAATTTTCATCAATTTGCAATTTTATCCAATGAATTGCAAACTTGTTCATTTTAGCTCTTTAAGGACAACTTTAAGTACCCATGGTTTTGGTCCGTTGTCATCTATAACAATAACTTAATTAAGTCAATGAAAGACCCTTCGAACACATTTATGAAGGTTAATTGGCTTGATTGAATTAAGATTAGGTAATTTGCTCTCAAATCATGTAAGTTTTCTTTTCAGGGACCAAATTGCATAAATTTTGAACTCACGAGAACCATAAGTGTGTAAAACAGTTAGAACTAGGTCAAACCGATCAAAAAATTAATCAAGAACCGGGCAAATCGGCATGAATCGGTCTGATAGGTCTAACCAGCCGCTAGTAAGGCCGGCCAGTTCAGCCTCTTACCGGCCAGTTTTGGACCTTCGACAATCAGTATTGAGACCTTCATCGTGCCAATTTCACTTATGCACTCTCAATTTCCCGTAATTTTGCAAATTGACCCTCGGATTTCCTAAAATTACAATTTGACTCCTAATTAGGTCTTTTAACGCAGTTCTCGTTTTTGCCTTGGATTTTCGCAAATCAACCCCATTGGATCGATTAACTGATACCTCTAGATGATAATCAAGCTTTGAAAATTAAACTTTGCTCGTTGGATTAAATTTCAACCGTTGGATCAAATCGATAACCAAGATCGTTTAATTTGGGATTGGTATAAATCCCAATTTTCCCTCCAAAATGGGGGGCTCATTTTTCCTCAATTCTCTCTCTAAAATAGATTTTCTCTTTCTTCTCTCTCACATTTTCCCACCAACCTCCCATCTTTATCACTCCAACTGCCGCCAGTTACGCCCCTCGCCAGCAGCCACTTGATTAGCACCACCGCCTAGTGCCATCCTCATTCTTCTCTCTAAACAGTCGCAAAGCTCAGCCGCTGATTAGTTGGCTAGAGTCTCTTGCTATGGCCTCTTCTTTGATCTATCCAAAGATCAGCGTCCATGTCAATTTTAACTTCAACCAAGCGAATTGGCTGAATCGAACACCATCCAGTGGCCCTTGACACTTGATCGCTACCGATTTGATCATAAGGGAGACCCAAACCCTCTGGTGATCGGGGCCTTAAAGATCGGCCACCAGATCATCTTCGGTTGTCATTTGTTTTGAGAAAAGCTTTGAAGGCCGGTCTAGGTGGATTGATTTTGTTTGAAGCTGGTTTAGTTGTCCAACAGCTTTATTAGGCGATCCGATCATCACTAACCAGCCACCAAGAGAGGTCTTGATCGCCCAATGGTAAAAGAAAACCAAAAAAGTTGTCGGAAGCGAGCCGGCGACCTCAAGTTCTTCTAGTAATCCCAAATTGATCTAGGCAAGACTAGTTATGCTCCTGAAGTAAACCGGCGGCTTAATCTTCCTACGGCAGTTCATAGCGGTCTAGTTCGATTGTGACATCCTGGATTTTCACTTCTGCTTTCAATTGAATAAATCGGGCTTTTCATTGATGCGCCTATAGTGCTATTCTTAGAGCTGATCTCTTGTGGGATAACTAGATTATCTAGGGAAGTCATTAAGGGATTTTAATGCAATAGACTTGGGAATTCGATCAGGAATCGATTGCTCGACTGTGCTCATCTGCAGAGATCATTACGGCATAGTTAAAAATCGATTAAAGATAAGGGATAGGTCGGTTTGACTGAGATGTGTGGCTAAACATGGGTGATTCCACTAAATTGCAAAATCCTTGTCAATCGGCACTAGACTAATTTTTCTGTCGTTTTGGTACCCAGTGTTCGTAATCAAAACTTCGAGATTTTCACAACCATCGAGAGTCGACAATATGTTGAAGAGGTTCATTGTGGCTTGAAGAAAATCGACCACGGGTCATTTGCACTAAAAATTTCTGAAAGCTACCCGGTAACCTAGGTCATGCTAAAATCGCGCTAGATTGAAATTAACCGCGAATTTGAATCGATTTCAGAAATTGAAAGTTCTATCATGTCACAAGTCATTTTAGGAACGTCGACTCAGTCTCTGAAGATTTTTCTGCAAACCGAGGTTTTGGAAAAAGTCGGTATAAGGCTGTTTTCGACCGGAAAATTTAGAGGACCGTTTTTTATCGCAAAATTGGGATGGAAGTAGGATCTATTGGCGAGGAAAAATGCCAATTTGACCGTGAGTTCGATGGTGGAATTTATGAGAGCCGATTTGAATTGATTCAAGGAGGAATTAAAGTCCAAATTGAGGGAAAACCTTCAAAATTCGTAGCTCCCCCATGGACACTACCTTTGGACCCTTTCATTTGCTTATAGAGGAAGTCTTGTGGTTGCAAATGGCTGAGGAAACTAGTTGGAAAAGTGGGGCCAAGTCAAGGGAACATTGAGATGAGGTTGAAGACCAAGGTGGCCCCCTCAACCTTGCTTGTCTCCCTTCTCCTCCCATCCGGTCGACCAGCACCCCCAATCCAACCCCTTGAAGCTCTAAAAACACCAGAGTAGCCGGTCAAGCCCTCCCCCTCACCGTCGACACCCACCGGAGCCACCGCAAGCAGCCGCGCCGCCAGTGTCGCGTCCTGGAGCCCGTTCGTCGTCTGCCCGCTTGCGCGCCAGACCCATGCGTCCCTGGCCACCGTTCCACCTCCACCGTGACCCCAAGCCATCCCAGAGTTGCTCGAGCTCGCCTCGCCGTCGCTGGAGCCACCTGGAAGCCTGTCGAGCTCCGCCAAGCCCGTTGCAGCCCCTCCGCCAGCTGCTGTCGCCATTCCTGCCTCAGCCAGCCATCGATTCCACCTTTCTTGGCCAAGGGCAGAACCGAATAGCTTGGGTCTCGCCAGCACTGTTTGGCCCGTTTTCAAGCCTTTCCCGACCTCGCTTGGTGGTCCCGCTTTGGAGTTTGTCAATCCTCTCCACGTCCCCGTCATTTTGGTCCAAGTGGATCGTTAATCAAGTGAGTTTAACTCACTAATCTCTGCTTAGTAAGTTAATGATGCTTAAGGGTTGATTTGTTTAGACTAAGTATGGTTTAGGTGGTTAGTTAGATTGGATTAACAATTTAATTAATCGATATTGCATGTTAGGTGGATAGAATAGTGCAATTAGCGAGTAGATAAGCTATAGTATTTAATTAACGAGTCTCAAAATTTTTTTGGGCCCGTTTGAGTATTTAATTAGGCTTTTCCAGCCTAAGTGTGCATTTTTGGTATTTAATAATTATTTTTCGTAATTATTTAATTATTTAATTATTTTCCGAAAATTAGATCGGGATAGTCGGTGACAGGAATTTTATGTTGATTGCAGTGGTGTGATATGTTTATTTAATTGACTGTTATTTTGTGCAAATTGGGTGTTGTTTGTGATTTTGGAATTTTATCCCAAAATTTTATAATTTCAGTATTTAATTAGAAAATTACCGGGCGTCGGTTTACAGTGCCAAAAATGTTTTTATCGGCTATATAAATGGTGGGAGTTCTGAAAGTAAAGATATTATATTTTTGGTCGAGGCCGACCGTGTACCAACACACGATTATTTTTATCGGGTATGATAAAAGTGGTACAATGATTGGTTAAGTAGAATGGTATACTGTATCATCCTGTGGGCTCGATACATTAGCTTAGAGTGAGCAATATACCCTAAGTATCAAACAGCTTCGGTAAGCAATTAAGTATCGCACAGCTTCAGTGAGCAATTAAGTATCGCATAGCTTCAGTGAGCAATTAAGTATTGCACAGCTTTACTGAGCATTAGTCGTATACTGTATCCGCTTGCGGGCTTGATACATCAGTTTAGAGTGAGCAGTATACGTCGTTATCAACTTTTGGCGAGCATTTTCTATCTATCTTCAGCTTAGGGTGAGTAGTCCTGGATGTGATCGGACTTGATAGATAATGTTGATTGAAGTGACCGAGAGTTGGTCTTAATGACATGGAATCGACTGAGTCGATTGATCGATGATCCGATCTGACTAGATGAATTGATTTGTTAATGTGGTCCGATGAATTTATGAATTGTACTGACTGCATGTTGTATGTTTTCCATTGACGCAAGATTTGCAAAATTTTGAGGTCATTCGACGCGTCAATTGCGTGTATAAAAGTGCTCAGGTGCTTCTTTAATAAAAAGATTAACCATGCGCGTCTATTTTGCCATTTTTGTCATCACTCGTGTGATCTTAATTTGGATTTGAGTCCTTAATGAAAATGTTCATCATTGCTCATTCTATATGGCATATTTTTAATAGAATTTATACACATCCTTAAGTGGTCAAAATTTGGCATGTTCTCAGCCCTCGCTATAGGATTACAACTTTACCATGTGCATACCTTCGAGTGCATATTTGGGTCTTTTAGAGACCAAATTTCGCGTTAGCGCCTTCTTGACATTTGAACTACATATTACAAGTTTTGTGTTCATGTATAGTTCATCATATTTAAATGTCATTTCGCATGTTAAACTCAAGCCACAATAATGCTTGTTGCACTTAAGAAAAATTTGAGTATGTCATTATAATTGCTTAATCATCTTGTAGTGATATCAAATCGCTAAGCTATCATTATGTGATAAGTAACTTGTGATAAGTAGTTATATGATAAGTTATTATGTGGTGATAAGTGTTGTGTGAGAAGTCGTTATGGCGTGTTATATTAACGTCATAAGTTAATATTTGGTGATATGTGGCATGTAATATGATGTTGTGGCATGTTATATTAATGAAATAAGTTGTAGGATAGGTAATTGCAATAATTTAAACTTTAGGCAATGACTTAACTTATCCTTTATAAGTATTCTATACTTAAGTCCCTATGATAAGATGCATCGTTAGTTGCTCAATTTGATTATAGTGCAAGCCTATGTGACACTTAAATGGGAATTAATAAGTGTTCATGGTACTCAAGGATTGAAATCTTTTGTTATGCATGTAAGGTTATGCGAAAAGATAAAATGTGGGTATGTTTAAGTGGTACGTTGTTGTGAAATGATAAGGTGATATGAGGTGTAAGCATGACATGATTTTATGTGACACTTATTATTGTATATCATATGAGCATCACACTCTTGCATTGATTAGTATGGAAGATGAGAAATGGGCTTGTTGGGTGACCTCATCTTTAGAGGTTTTAAAAGGTCGACCAGTGGTGTGAGAGGATTTCCTCATGGGTTTAGAAGAGGGTTGAGTTTTGGGTGCCATGAGTTTGAGTGAAAAGGTGTTTGTGTGTATGAAAGACGAGAGACTCGTGCAAATATTATAAAATAAGGAAGAAAGAGTAGGTAAAAGTAGTGAGTAAAAAAATGAATACGAACCCTCTGTAAATAGAAGCAGAGTATTTCACAATAAGAGATCAAATATTAACCGTTGTTTCTTCAATGGTAGTATTTATTATCCATAAATTTCCTATTCAATGTCTACGGATTTAATTGGCAATAAAATGAGTGTACAATTCTATTACAATAGTCGTATCAAGTCTAGATAGGGTATAGATGGTTAGAACGGTAACAATTGCAGTGTATGTAATGATAATTTTTTTTGAATTAATACAGTAGGTGCGTACTTGTTGTTCTTTGTCATACCTGACGTTTTCAACACAATTAATGTAATGCCTTGAATGTTTTTATTCCAAGGCGTTGCATATTCCTAATTCACCACGTATATAATCAAAGGCTAGATTGTCCAATGGTTTAGTGAAAATGTCTACTAGTTGCTATTTTGATTATACAAACTGTATGTATATATCACCATTGTTAACATGATCTCTAACAAAATCATGTCTTACCTCGATATGCTTTACTCTTAAATGTAGAGTTGGACTCCTGGTTAGATTTATAGCGTTAGTGTTATCACACATGATGGGAATACATTCCTCATCTTTTTCAAAATCACTTAATTGTTGCTTTATCTAAATGAGTTGAGCACAGAAACTTCCGAGGGCAATATATTCAGCCTTCGTAGTCGAGAGAGCTACTGAATTTTGCTTCTCATGTTTCCTAGTAGTTGACAAGTACCTAATGTACTTTTTCTATCTACTTTACAACCTGCAAAATTAGCATCCAAATATCCAAGCAACATAAAGTCTGTATTTTGGGATACTAAATTCCTAACTTTTGCATGGATCCAATGTATCAAATAATTCATTTAACAGCTGATAGGTGTGATTCTTTTAGATCTGATTAATATCAAGCACATGAACAAGTACTAAATAAAATATTAGATCTAGATGCTGTCAAATATAGAAGTGATCCTATCATACTTTTATATAGCTTAAGGTAAAAAAAACGTACCTTTCTCATCCTTATCCAATTTGATAGAGCATTACATGGGTGTCGCGATTTTCTTGCATCATTGTAGACCAAATTTCTTTACTATTTCTTTTGCATACTTCTCTTGATGTATAAAGGTGCCTTCAGGGCATTGCTTGATTTGGAGTTCGAAAAAGAAATTTAGTTCCCCAATCAAGCTCATTTTGAACTCACTTTTCATCATTTTGGCAAAGTCCTTGCTCAGTATGTCATCACTAGATCCAACAATTATGTTGTCAACATATATTTGAACAATAAGTAGATATTTACCTTTTCTTTTAATGAAAAGGGTGGTGTCTACCTTACCTTTTTCAAATTCATGATCTTTCAAGAAGTTACTTAATCTTTCATACTAGGCTCTTGGTGCTTGCTTTAGCACATATAGCGCCTTCTTGAGACAACAAACATCATTAGATTTTTCTATTTCTTCAAAACCCGATGGTTGCTCAACATATGTCATTTCTTTGATATATCCATTTAAAAATACACTTTTAACATTCATTTGGTAAAATATAAAATAATGAAAGCACGTTTAGGCTAATAACAAGTATAGCTTCTAGCTTAGCATCAAGTGCATAAGTTTCATCAAAATCTATACCTTCCTCTTGTAGGTATCCTTTAACAATTATTCTTGCATTCTTACGTACAATATTACGTGTCTCATCAATCTTGTTTCTAAATACCCATTTGGTTCCTATTACAGTCTAATTTTTGGGTCTTACAACTAGTTCCCAAACATCATTGACTTTGAACTAATGTAATTCTTCTTGCATGGCTTCAATCCAGCTTTCATTCTTAAAAAAATCTTCGACTCCCTTGGGTTTAAATTGAGATATAAGAGGCAAGGAATTAATCATACCTTTGAGAGATGATCTCATTTTGATTCCTTCATCCACTTTCCCTATTATCTGTTCGGATTCTCAGTCTTAAATCTCCAATCTTTAGAAGATTGTCCTTGATTTGAGAGATCAGTCAGGGATTGTGGTTGTTGTTGTTTGTGAGCAACTGGTGCAGATATATGTATGATGTCTTCACAGTCATCAGCTTGTACTCCCTTTTGATCATCCATGAACTTCACATTTGTGGATTCTTCAACTACCTTTGAATCTTTGTTAAAAACTCGATAGGCTTTGCTTGTTGTTGAGTGTCCAAGAAAAATGCCTCATTAGCTCTTGCATCAAACTTCCCAATGTTATTGTTTGCACTCTCTATAATGAAACATTTGCATCCAAAAACATGGAAGTAATGTAGAATGGGTTTTCTTCCTTTGTATATTTCATATGGGGTCTTTTCTACCATTAGTCTTAGTAATACTCTGTTGAGAGTATAACATAAGGTGGAGATAGCTTCAACCTAGAAATAAGTAGGTGTACTACTTTCGCTCAACATCGTTCTTGCCATCTCTTGCAGTGATCGATTTCTTCGTTCAGTTACTCCATTTTATTGACGAGTGTACATAGTAGAGAAGTTGTGTTCTATTCCATTTTCATCGCAGTACTCAACAAAACTTTGATTGTCAAATTCTCCTCCATAGTCAGTTCTGATGGTGGTGATGTTGTAACCTTCTCATTTTGAACTTGTCAAGCAAATTTCTCGAAAGAGTGAAATGCCTCATTCTTACGTGATAAGAACATTACCCAAGTAAATCTCGAATAGTCATCTATTATGACCAAGTAGCATTTTCTTCCTTAGAGATTGGTTGTTCGGGTTGGTCCTAACAAGTTCATGTGTAATAACTACAAAGATCTATTAGTAGCAATAGTTTTGGTAGATTTAAAAGAGTTTATTACTTATTTTCCCAGTATACATGCATTACATGTATCACACTTGTTGTAATTGATTTTTGATAACCCACAAACTATATTTTTAGAAGATATCTTCTGAATTTGCTTTGCATTGATGTGGCCTAATTTCTTGTGCCAAAGATCACATTCTTCCTTGATAGACATTAAGCAATATGCATCCTCAAAGTTGATATCGAGTAGATAGATGTTGCCATACCTATTTCCAGTGAATATTTGCGACTTATCCTTGCTAGTGCCTATGCATTTACCTTTCTTGAAGTTGATTTTGTATCCTTTGTCAAAGAGTTGACTTATACTAAAGAGATTGTGCTTTAGACCTTGTACAAGAGAAACATCTTCAACAACCAAATTTCCCAAAATGATGTTTCCTTTTCCGATGATTCTTCCTTTATCTTTTTCTCAAATGTTATTGTGCCACCATATATAAAGGTGAGTGTTACGAACTTGCTGTTGTCTCTAGTCGTAAATTTGGAGCATCCGTTATCGAAATATCACTTGTTTTTTTTTTTAAATAACCTAAAATCAAATAGGATCTCATCTTTTCTTTGGTACCTACATAAACTTGGATCCTTTTTGGTTAGATTTTGTTTCAGGATGAAAAGACCAGCTAGTTTTTCTAAATTTTCTCTTCTGTTTCAAACAGTCCATTTTAAAATGACTGTATCCTTCATAGTTCAAGCACTTAGGAGATTTCTTGTGTGACATCCTAGATTTTCAATCCTGTTTTTCCATTGAATTAATCGAGCATTTCATTGACGCACCTATAGGGCTGTTCTCAGAGATGATCACTCTTGAGATAACTAGATTATCTAGGGAAACCATTAAGGAATTTTAACGCAATAGACTTGAGAATTCGACCAAGAATCAGCTATTCGACCGTGTTCATCTTTAGAGGTCATTGTGGCACAGTTAAAAATCGATTTAAGATCAGAGATAGGTCGGTTTGACCAAAATGTGTGGCTAATCGTGGGTGACACCACTAAATTGGAAAATTCTTGTCGGCCGGCACTAGACTGATTTTCATATTGTTTTGGCACCCTGTGTTCGTATTTGAATCCTCGAGATTTTCACGACAACCGAGAGTCGCCAATGTGTCGAGTGGGTTCATTGTGGCTTGAAGAAAATCGACCACGGTCATTTGCACTAAAAATTTCTGAAAGTTACTTGGTAGCCTAGGTCACGCTAAAATCGCGCCGAATTGAAATTAATTGCGAAATTGAGTTCGATAGTTCTATCATGTCACAATTAATTCTAGGAGCGTCGACTTAGTTTTAGAATATTTTTCTGCAAACCGAGACTTTTTGGGAAAAAGTCGAGGTAGGGCCATTTTTGTCCAAAAAATGTCGGGGATCGTTTTTTATCATGAAATTGGAAATCAAGTGGGATCAATTGGTGAGGAAAATACCAGTTGGATCAATGAGGTGTCGGTTGATTTTTAAGCAAGAATAAGTGTCCAATTTGAAGGAAAATCCATGAAATTCAATCCATGACTTATGGACCACTTCAATTGAGCTTCTAGAAGGACTTTGATGGTTGATTTTCAGCCAAGGGATCCAGTTGGTGGTGGGAGACCAAGGGAATGAGAGCAAACTAGTCAAGGGGACCAAGGTGGCCCCCTCATCCAAACCGGTCCCCTTCTCCCCCCTTTAAGCGGTCGAGCAGCTTTCTTTCTTCTTCATTGTGCCTTAAGAAGTCCAAGAATTTCTAGAGAAGAAGCCAGCAACCGTGGAGGAGCCTTGCCGTCGTGCCGGACCGCCGTTTGCCGCCCCGACCTGCTCACAATGCCCTCCGTCTGCCACGCGTGTCCTTGCCTTGCCGCACGCGCCTCCGCCATTTCGGGTTGCTGTCCCGTTTCCACCATGAACAAGGAGGTTTCCCGAGCCCAGTCGGAGCCCGTGCTCCGCCATTCCGCCGCCGAGCAAGCTCGCTTGAACCCGATTTGGTCCCCTCAACCTTCCTCAGCTCGTTGTCGCCTCAAACCGAGCTTGTTCCAGCCGTTTCAGCCCCCAAACAGAAGCAAACAGAGTGGGTTTCCAACAGCGCTTGAGGCTCATTTTGGCCTGTTTCCCGACCTTGAAAGCTAGGCCCGCTTTGGAGAGAGTTGAGCTCCATCGCATCCCCGTCGATTTGCACCGACCGGATCACCAAACAAGTGAGTTTAACTCACTAATCCTCGCTTAGTAGGTTGATGACGCTTAATGGTTGTTTAGTTTAGGCTAAGCTGGATTAAGTGGTTAGTTAGATTAGATTAGTGAATTTAATTAATTGCCGATGCATGTTAGGTGGATAGTTAGTGCAATTAGCAAGTAAATAGACTCTAGCATTTATTTAACGAGTCTCGAAAATTTTCCAAGCCCGTTCTGGCATATAATTAGGCATTATGGGCCTAAGTATGCATTTTCTACATTTAATAATTAATTTCCATATTTATTTAATTATTTATTTATTTTCCGGAAAATAGACCAGGATAGCCAGTGACCGAAATTTTATGCTGATTGCAGTGGTGCAACCTGTTTATTTAAATGAGCTTTAATGTGTGCTGATTGTGCATGAATTGCATTTTAGGATTTTATTTCTAAATTTATTTAATTTTGGTAATTAATGGGAAAATTACCGGGCGTCGGTCTATAGCGCTAAAAATATATTTTGGGATTGCTAGAAATGGTGGGATGTTCAAAAGTGAAAGTATTGTATTTTGGCTAAGGCCGATCGTGTACCTATACACGGCTATTTTTATCGGGTATGATAAAAATGATGAATTGGTTGTATGACCGGGATGGTATACTATATTAGTTTATGGGCGATATGTCAGTTTAGTTTGTGAGTAGTATATCGATATACTATATCAATCTACGGGCTCTAATATATCAGCTTCGTTTGCGAGCAGTATACCTTGTCAGCTTAAAGCGAGCTATATTATTTATCAGCTTAGAGTGAGCAATATACTTATCAGCTTAGAGCGAGCTATATTATTTATCAGCTTAGAGTGAGCAATGTACTTATCAGCTTAGAATGAGCATTATTGGTATACTATATCAACCTACGGGCTCTGATATGTTAGCTTAGATTATGAGACTATAGTATTTATCAACTTAGCGCAAGCTATACTAATGTCGCTCCCTCCCGACGACGGCCTTTCTCTCTCCACTCGACGGCCTCATCTCAGGGCTCCATTCTCTCGACGCACTTCTTCCTAAATCGCTCTCTCTCCCAACGCCCGATTTCACTCGCTTCTCTCTGTCCCCCGACTCACGACCGAGAAGCAATCACTGGGCTGGTGCCGTGGTTTCTCTATCATTTTCCGAGAAGCCCCACTTCAATTCCTTGCTCTGTTTGTCTAGCGAGTGCCATGTCCAAAGACCCTTTGGGCTTTTAGAAAGTGGGTGCGTGAAAAGGTGCGGCCTTAGGAGGAGCCTAAGCAGGTTCGTGACATCTGCCATCGCCACGCCGAACTCGGTGCTGAGCGAGGAGGCTTTCAAGAAGTTGGGGACCGGTGGGTTCTCGGAGAGTGAGGTTGATGCGAGTGAGGATGAGGGCGGCTTCGTGTCTGAGGACGGCGAGGCTGAAAGTGTGAGCGAGGACGAGCTTGCTCTCTCCAAGCTGGGTGAGCCTCAGAGGCTCGTGGAATCTCTTGAGAAACGTGGCATTACCCATGTCTTTCCCATTCAAGTATGCTTTATCCTTTGTTTCCTTCCCCTGTATAATCCAATATTTTCGCTTTGGTATGAATTGCTGTTGTTTATTGCTGGCTGAGTTTTTCTTTGTTTGAGCATACTTAGTTGGCTGGAAAATTAAGAGAAAACCTTGACCTTTGTTAATGTGCTAGGCGAACCACGGATGGAGTTAAGTGCAGGCAATCATAATAGGTATTCTGGGATGTTCTGTCGTAGCTTACATTAGATGACTATCCTATGCTGAAAATTGAGCTGTTCAACACTAAGATGTTGTTGGGACTAAGGCTTTACGCAGGCATAATTCGTTTTTTCTAATTGACTCAATATTTGGTTTCTTTACTTTTGCCAGCACTAGGATAGTTCACTCATCACTCATTACTTTTTCCGCTTCATTGTTCACTCTACTAAAGTTTCATCATGTTTTCAATGGCAAACTCATGTTCCTTGTACTATTCTGTGATTGTTAGAGAGCGGTGTTAACCCCTGCGCTTGAAGGGTGTGATTTAATTGCTCGTGCGAAGACTGGAATGGGGAAGACTTTAGCTTTCGGGATTCCATGCGAAGCGTCTTGCGATGGTGATGAACATAGAAGTCCGAGGTATTTGAGTAATAATTTTAATTATCTTGGTGACCTCCGATGTTCGAGCATTTTTCTAATGACAGATTATACTGTGAATGTCTCTTAGACGTGGGCGACTTCCTAGAGTTTTGGCCCTAGCACCAACAAGGGAATTAGCAAAACAAATAGAGAAAGAAATTAAGGAATCTGCACCTTACTTAAACACCGTGTGTGTTTATGGTGGAGTTTCTTACATTACCCAACAAAGTGTCCTTTCCTAGGGGTTTGATGTAGTTGTCAGGACTCTTGGTCGAATCATTGATTTGATCAACGGTAACAGCCTTGAATTGGGAGAAGTGGAATTTTTGGTACTTGATGAAGCTGATCAGATGCTTGCCGTTGGTTTTGAGGAAGATGTGGAAGTGATCTTGGAAAAGCTTCCCTCACGGCGGACAGAGCATGCTTTTTCTCGCCACAATGCTGGTTGGGTGAAGAAACCGGTGAGAAAGCACTTGAACAATCCTTTGACAATTGACTTGGTAAAGTTCTTCTCTCAATAACAATCTCTCTGTCTCCGTCTGCCCAAACTTCTTGCATGATCCGATATTGGGTATAGGCCTGAATTTTTGCATAGTACAGTCGTAGAAATGGAGGAGTGTGGCTCATCAAAATGTCGTGTGATGGCTTATGTGGTTTGCCTGCTCTTTATTTTCCTGATGTAGGTTGGAGAACAAGATGAAAAACTCGCAGAGGGAATTAAAATTTATGCCATATCAGCAACTCCAACTTCAAAGCGTACCATTCTAAGTGATCTCATCACGGTAGGAGATGCTTCCCTCATATTTGATATCTTTTTCCCCAATCAAGATGCTTATTTGATTCGCTAACATTTGCCATTAGGCATATGTCCTGAATTTCTCTATCATGCTATTTCTTAAGATTCTTCCTGCTTAGTGGAAGAAGGCTTTGATTTTGTTCTTGCCTACATGCTTTATGGTAGGCTTTAATAGATTGTGCTTTTACTAGATAAATGACCTTTTTGTATATCTATCTTACGTGTATACAAAAGGTGGGAAGACCATTGTTTTCACACAGACTAAAAGAGATGCAGATGAGGTGTCAATGGCATTAACGAGTATCATTGCCTCTGAAGCATTGCATGGGGATATCTCTCAGCATCAGAGGGAGAGAACTCTTAATGGTTTCCAGAAGGGGAAGTTCACTGTTCTTGTTGCTACTGATGTTGCATCTCGTGGGCTGGATATCCCTAATGTTGATCTCGTAGGTTATTTAGTTTTTTATGTTAGTTTACCTGCACGATTAGTTAGTCCTCTCACAAAGCTATGTGTATAAGATTAACAAGAGTATGCAACTCCTAATGCCAGGTCATCCACTATGAACTGCCAAATGATTCAGAGACTTTTGTCCATCGGTCTGTTCATACTGGACGTGCCGGGAAAGAAGGAACGGCTATCTTGATGTATACAAGTAGTCAAAGGAGAACTGTCAGATCCATTGAGCGAGGTGTAGGTTGCACATTTGAGTTTATTAGCCCTCCAGCAATGCATGAAGTTTTGGAGTCATCCGCTGAGCAAGTTGTTGCGACCCTCAAAGCGGTTCATCCTGAGTCTGTAGGGTTTTTCACTCCAACAGCACAAAAACTAATTGAAGAGCAAGGTGTAAATGCTCTAGCTGATGCTTTGGCTCATTTGAGTGGTTTTTCGCAACCTCCTCCATCTCGGTCTCTTACAAATCATGAGCAGGTAAATTAGAGACATCTGTGGCAATTTTGTTTGTCATCTGTGCTTCTATAACCCTACCTTTTAATAGATTCATTTCAAGATTTAGGAAAAGAAGTGGTTGCTTATTGAAGCATGGACCATTTATGTTGGGAAAATAATTTGTTGATCCTATGTGCTGTCAAATTTTGAGAAAGTGCATTTATATAGCCATTGATACCAATTGGTCTTTCAGAACATGGTTTTTGTATGTTTCTGCTGATTAACTGGTAATTTGAGATTATGGAAAATTGTGCCTGCTGCTGTATCTTATAATGTTCTACTGGACAGATGCGTTGTAGGGTTGGGTTATGCTGCAATTGACTCAGGATCCATCTTATTCTAGAGGTTTCCTTTCTGCCCGATCCATCACTGGATTTCTAGCTGATGTCTATTCTCCAGCGGCAGATGAACTGGGGAAGATATATTTGGTTGCAGATGAAAGGGTATCTACCAAACCAGAGCACTATCTTTATAAATTTTCTCGTTATAGTTTCGTTCTTGGCTGTACATTTTTTTCATATAGTTTATGGTGCCAATGACAGGTTCAAGTGGCGGTTTTTGAGGAGATTGCAAAGGAGTTGCTGAGTCAGCCAACACCACCTGGGAACACTATTACAAGAATTTCCAAGGTTGTGTGAGGGCTCAAGATACCTCATAGGGTTGAGATTACTATGGTTCACTTAAATGCAGTTGCTTCCATGCTTAGATATTGCCATAGCGTCAGTTTTGGTGCTAATTGCATTTTCAGAGCTAATTCACTTCTCTTTTATATTGACAGTTACCTGCTCTGCAAGATGATGGGCCCCCTAGTGATTTCTATGGTAGATTTTCTAGCAGAGACAGGAGTCGTCGGCCAAGTCCTAGAGACCGGAGAGGATCGAGATCGTCCCAAAGTTGGGGCAGTGGTCGTGATGCTGATGATGATGTTGGTCTATTTAGACGTGGTGGCCGAGGTTCCAGAATTGAAAATAGCTGGAGTCGCCCCTCAAGAAACAATGATAATGATTGGCTTATAGGTGGTAGGCGATCCAGTAGGCCATCTTCGAGGGACAGGTATATCTTTCTGCCTATGCAAATCTTGCGAGTATTCCCTGAGCAATTTTGTCCGCTCTTGGTACATATGGAATTGATGTAGCATTGCAGACTTGTGTTGGAGATTTGATACATTATCCTCCATCGTTTAGCAAATATATTCCTTTTCAATCACCAATGACATACTTGACATGGCCATGTAAATCTCACTGATATGGCATTGTGTCATGACAGGAGCTTTGGAGGATCGTGCTTTGTATATGGGCGTGCGGGGCACAGGGCATCTGAATGCCCCAGTAAGCAAGACTACTGATTGTATTTATTTAAATGTGTTGCTTTTCATACACTGAGCAAAAAGTGGAGGGTCCTACTCTGCCGCCGCCGTCGCCGCCACCGCCGCCGCCACCGCTTTGTGCTCTACCTGCTTGTTTATAACAGGTTGGTCAGTGTCTTTGTGCTGGAGAGACAATGAAAAGAGTTACAGTGATCAACCCCAATTTAGCCCCGGAGCTTCGGTATGCTTGGCATTAATTTCTTGATGATAAAAATGAAAAAAATTAATTTTGAATATAAAAAATTAATTTATTCGGAACAGCAATAAAAAAGAGTTTCAAAGCTTCGAAACATAAAAAAGCATAATCAGACAAACAAATATGCACAATAAAAACAACAAAAGAGCAGCAAAGACGTTGAAGGACAAAGATCGGGTGCTCTCTCGATCAAATAATATTTCTCCTGAAACAGATAAAGGAAAGACAGTACATCCAATGTGTTGAACACGCATGATCAATTACTCCAAGTTATTTTCAGGACATAAGCACGTTCACCCATCAAGCTTGATTGTTGGAAGAAGAAGAAGCAGAAGAATTCACACCCACAACTATACTAATGTCATCTCGCAAGCAAGTCGTCCGTCCTTCATGAAGGACAAAATATCAATTTAACACCCTTACATTGCTACAGTTAGTAGACTCAATTAGCATTTGGATTATTGAAAAAATTGGCCGCTTAGTACTGTTAAAATTCAAGTAAATAATCAAAAGAGTCTAGGCAATGCTAAATGTAGAGACAAATAATTGAGCGACATCTCAGATATATGCTGCCATCCTTAGATTGGTGAGACCAGCATCTGTAAAATGTTCGCTTAAGTAAGAACAACATTGCAGCAAATGATGCACTTGACGGCAGCATCAAGTCATGAATCACCAGAACTAAGCAGAGTCCTTGTCTTACCTTTTGCTTATTGCTGTCAAGTCGACCAACGATGCATGACCGGCCTTCCATCGGGGCAGTTCCAAGGAGACTTGAGATCTGCCAAGTGCTCAAGTATCTGCACGAAACAATGGTCGGACAGCAAGCAAATTAAATCACTGTCGTTTTGTCATCAATGGTTCGCCTAAGCTTTCTCGCGTTGCTGCGCTTAGAATCAGAAGCAATAAACCAGCAAACTTCTGGTCGCAGATTTAGGCCAAGCTTTCTCCCCCAAAACAAAGATGAGAACATAAAAACCCGGGAAATAAAATCGAACCTGACATGCGGTCGCAGATTTAGGGCTTCTCCAGGGACTGCTTCGAGTAGGGCGGAGCGATTGCTTCTTGGTTGTGAGTCCGGGGACGGAGAGAGGCGAGCAAAATTGGCCGTCGGGAGAGAGCGCGATTTAGGAAGAAGTGCGCCGAGAGAATGGAGCCCTGAGATGAGGCCGTTGAGTGGAGAGAGAAAGGCAGATTATGCTGTAAATGTCTCTTAGACAGAGAGATTGTTATTGAGAGAAGAACTTTACCAAGTCAATTGTCAAAGGATTGTTCAAGTGCTTTCTCGCCAGTTTCTTCACCCAACCAGGCATTGTGGCAGAGAAAAGCATGCTCTGTCGCTGTGAGGGAAGCTTTTCCAAGATCACTTCCACATCTTCCTCAAAACCAACGGCAAGCATCTGATCAGCTTCATCAAGTACCAAAAATTCCACTTCTCCCAATTCAAGGCTGTTACCGTTGATCAAATCAATGATTCGACCAGGAGTCCTAACAACTACATTGAACCCCTGGGAAAGGACACTTTGTTGGGTAATCTAAGAAACTCCACCATAAACACACACAGTGTTTAAGTAAGGTGCAGATTCCTTAATTTCTTTCTCTATTTGTTTTGCTAATTCCCTTGTTGGTGCTAGGGCCAAAACTCTAGGAAGTCGCCCACGTCTAAGAGACATTCACAGTATAATCTGTCATTAGAAAAATGCTCGAACATCGGAGGTCACCAAGATAATTAAAATTACTACTCAAATCCCTCGGACTTCTATGTTCATCACCATCAGTAAGACGCTTTAGTATGGAATCCCGAAAGCTAAAGTCATCCCCATTCCAGTCTTCGCACGAGCAATTAAATCACACTCTTCAAGCGCAGGGGTTAACACCGTTCTCTAACAATCACAGAATAGTACAAGGAACATGAGTTTGCCATTGAAAACATGATGAAACTTTAGTAGAGTGAACAATGAAGGGGGAAAAGTAACGAGTGATGAGTGAACTATCCTAGTGCTGGCAAAAGTAAAGAAACCAAATATCGAGTCGATTAGAAAAAACGAATTCTGCCCGTGTAAAGCCTTAGTCCTAACAACATCTTAGTGTTGAACAGCTCAATTTTCAGCATAGGATAGTCATCTAATGTAAGCTACGACAGAACATCCCAGAATACCTATTATGATTGCCTGCACTTAACTCCATCCGTGGTTCGCCTAGCACATTAACAAAGGTCAAGGTTTTCTACTTAATTTTCCAGCCAACTAAGTATGCTCAAACAAAGAAAAACTCAGCCAGCAATAAACAACAGCAATTCATACCAAAGCGAAAATATTGGATAACACAGGGGAAGGAAACAAAGGATAAAGCATACTTGAATGGGAAAGAGATGGGTAATGCCACGTTTCTCAAGAGATTCCATGAGCCTCTGAGGCAAACCCAGCTTGGAGAGAGCAAGCTCGTCCTCGCTCACACTCTCAGCCTCGCCGCCCTCAGACACGAAGCCGCCCTCATCCTCACTCGCGTCAACCTCGCTCTCCGAGAACCCACCGGTCCCCAACTTCTTGAAAGCCTCCTCACTCAGCACCGAGTTCGGCGTGGCGATGGCAGACGTCACGAAGCTGCTCAGGCTCCTCCTAAGGCCACACCTTTTCACGCACCCACTTTCTAAAAGCCCAAAGGCTCTTCGGACATAGCACTCGCTGGACGAACAGAGCAAGGAATTGAAGTGGGGCTTCTCGGAAAACGATAGAGAAACCACGGCACCAGCCTAGCGATTGCTTCTCGGTCGTGAGTCGGGCGACGGAGAGAGGCGAGAGAAATCGGCTGTCGGGAGAGAGCGCGATTTAGGAAGAAGTGTGCCGAGAGAATGGAGTCTTGAGATGAGGCCGTTGAGTGGAGAGAGAAAGGCCGTTGTCGGGAGGGAGCGACTGTCGTTGGAGGAATCGCTAGACCGGTAGGAGCGTTGTCAGAAGAGAGAGCAAAGAGGAGAGAGAAGACAGAGGAGAGAGAATGCCCTTTCCATTTTTTAATTGTCTGCGCGTTGGTTTAAACTGGAACGACGTGGGAGAGAAGAAAGAGCCGACGTGGACCTGCCAGCAGACAGGTGTCGAAGCCTGACTCGTTTAGAGCACTGATGACGTGGTCCCTTCAAGGAACCCAATATTTTCTCGTTCTCTAGTTCTAGCGTTGAATATGAGATAGTCACAGATATACGAATTATTGGTTCAATTATTTGGAGGGGTCTTCACGTTCCATTGTAAGAGGTTACACGTACATAACATGTGCGCCGGCATCTTAATGCCCCCTCTAACAAAAAATAAAAATAGCAGCCTGATATATAAAGGTAGACCATGGGATAAAAAAAAAGAAAAACATATATGGTTTACCAAAAGCGAGCAAAGCGATTGCTGTCTAACAAAGGGTGGGCATAACTTTCTGTTTATTATGGAAAAAAGAGTTGGAGCTTTAAATAAGAAAAGAAAGCGTATTTCATTCATTTGATCTCCAATAATGAACATGCATGTACTATATAAAATTATTGAAATGATAAGCAACGTCTCGGCTTGCGAAGCTACATTTGGACCAAATCTTGGAAAGTGTTCATGGCTGAAACTGGCAAACTCAACACCACCGCAATGTGACCGGTGCCGAACTGCCTCGGTTGCGCCCGTACTTCAACCCCATTTCCAATGTCACAATTTTCCGTTGCCTCCACAAAGGGAACTCCTAACTTCTTTGGCATTCAACAAAAGGGTTTCAAAATTGGGGTTTCGGTTTTCAACAGGACCGTTCCCTTTCTATGTTTCCGATTCTCGTTTTGGGGTCAGAAGCAGTAATAAGGATGAGGTGTTAAGCGATTGTATTGAAAAAAGAATCTTAGTAATCTTTTTTTTTTTTTTTTTGGGTTAAAAATTTCTATTAATTTATTAGGTGGAAAAATGGAACATCCCAAGTTTACATTATTCAAAAGGCTTGGACTCGATTCGCTAAATTGTGTTCTTTAGTAAATAAGTTATAATCTCATCATAGGGCTTACACTGGGATTTTCAATGGCAAACCGTTCTTCCTCAAACAAACCACTGTAGAGGAAAAGACTGAATATCATCCTCGCACATGGACTAGATATTTAGGGCGTGCATAACAAAATTTCTGGAACAGAAATCAATTTATGGCTAAAAATTAATTTCTCAACTTCTATTCTTGGGACAAGTTTCTGAACAAAGAAACCTGTTTAATAACGACTCAAAATTTTTATTTCTAAAACAGAAATTAGTTTGATAACATAATAAAATTTCTATTTCTAGGAATAGAAATTGATTAGATAACAACATAGGAAGTCCTCAAATATAAAATAATAATCAGAATAATAGTAATACATTACAAGATTTGAAAATACAATTTCATGGAATTTCCGGCATATTATGGTCCCTTGCTATTTTATTGGCAATACATTTCCTAAGCGTATTCATTTGGTTTCCCTCCTCGGTCAATGTATCGTTTGCAAGCTCATCATGCATAGGTTCAGACAAGTACTACGGATCTCCATATAGGGAAAAGTTCTTATTCATCTTGTCTTGATCACGGATGTAATTATTGATGGCACAACATGCAATTACAATATATGCTTGCTTTCGAATTGCAAATGAGGGCATGTGCCTCAAAATAAAATAAAAAACAATTCTTTAATGCCCCAAATGATCTTTCAATGGAGGTACAGACACTTGGAGTGCCAAAACTTGGCACGGAAGGACACTTAAGTGCCAAAAGTTTGGAAAGTGACACTTAAGTGCCAAAATCGGAGCAAAATTGATCACTTAAGTGCCACTTTGGCCAAAATCTAACCAAAATGTCGACGTGGCGATTTTCCAGTGAAGGAAGTGCAAAATGACGTCGTTTTGGTGCTTACGTGGTAAAAAAATTAATATAAAAATTAATAAAATTAAATTTATTTAAAACATTAAAAAATAAAATAAAAATATTTAAAAAACTAATTTAAAAAAGGGGGTGGGGGCGGGCGGGCGAGGGCTGAAACCTCGCCGCCGTCGTCGGAAGGGCCGGCAACGGAGGGGAGGGTCGATGGCCCTTGCCCGGCCGGCAAGGGTCAGCGGCCCTCGCTTGGCCGGGCTAAGGGCCATCGCCCTGCTTTGGGGTCGCCCACCGCCGGCGACCTCGGCCGACCCTTCCCGCTCCGTTGGTGGTGGCGGTGGTCGGGCTCGGCTTTCAGCCACTCCCGCCCCCTTCTTTTAATTTATTTTTTTTTAATATTTTTATTTTATTTTTAATTATTTTAAATAAATTTAGTTTTAAATTAAATTTAATTAATTTTTATATTAATTTTTTTACCACATTAACACCAAAACGACGCTGTTTTTGTATTGTCTAGCCACGTCAGTGTGCAAAATGGCTTTGTTTTGCACTTCATACGTCGGAAAATTGCCACGTCGGCATTTTGGCCGGAGTGGCACTTAAGTGATCCATTTTGTTTTGATTTTGGCACTTAAGTGTCACTTTCCAAACTTTTAGTATTTAAGTGTCCATTCGTGCCAAGTTTTAGCACTTGGGTGTACTTCTGCCTCTTTCAATGACATTATTTAGAGAAGAATGCTTATAGTTGAACAATTCTCTTGCAGTTGTTGGCCATCTCGCTGTACCCCTATAATCATTTAAATGATATTGTTCACCTTTAAAATGAGTTAAAAATTCTGGAGTTGCTGCATAACCATAATCCACCACATAATATTTGCCTACAACAAGGTATTCATACATTGGCCATAATTTGTAACCATAAATATGATCATAAAGAAAATTACTCCTTAAAGGACAAGCAAATATCTGGTGGCGGTTGAGGAAATTCCAAGCAAGGAGTCTCCAGTGCTGCTGAAAGCACCCGATAGTCGTTGGTAGAGCTTTCCCAACCAGCATATACAAAAGTAAGTTTCATATCAAATGAACAAACAAACATCACATTCTGAGTGGTGATGCATTTCCTACATTTAAATGGGATTTGCTTCGATACAGGTATAGAAGCATGAATATGGGTGCCATCAATAGCGCCTATACAGCCCTGTCATTTTATCAAAGACTAGTTATATATAAGATTATTAACAAAAAAAAATTGATGGTGTAAAGGAATATATGAGAATTCTACCTTGAAGTAACATTTATGCTTGGGATCCATAAGAATCTCTTGTGAGACAACATCAAAGGAAGGTGGTATGACAACCTCTTTTGCCAATTTGAAAACTGCTTGCAATACTTTAGTGAAGTATTTGCTGATAGTTTGTCCCGAACCTTAGAATCTCTCACATAAATATCTATTTGAGTTCTTGTGACAAATCATAGATAAGAAAATCCCAATTTGTTCATCTACCCCAATATATCGGCTATCTTCCAACCAACCTTTTTCCTTCATTGGATCACAAAGGTTGAGAAAGACATGTCTCTTCATTTTAAAAGCTATGAATACTCTATTGGAATGCCCATAAAGAACCTCCCTTATCCAGTGCGGTCCTAACAATAAGTTGTCCTTAATAGGTTCTCTTGTGTGCATGGACATATCCACTGTAATAGTGGCCAACAATGCTATTAGTATATCAAGATCAAAATCATCAAAATCCTGCTTAATTGATTCAACCGATGCTACTTGACCATTATACATGCTACTTTCACCCCCATCCATATTACCTATATTATCACACAAAATAAGAACATAAACCCATTAGATAAGGACTCCAATAGTAATCAACAACAGCAATAATGTCATCATAATTGCAATTTAAAAAAAAAAGTCTCAAATACATAAGCCATAGAATGAAATTAAGCCAAATATAAATTTATAGCATGTTTCTTAACAACTACTTAAAGAGATTCAAGAAGTCCACGTCTCCTTTCAGGTAGAGAGATGATAAAAGCCTCTCTTCCAAGTGGCATTAAGGCATGCCTGGTTCACAGCTTTATTGTAAAGATTCTGCTTCAAGTTAGACATGCCATTTAAAACAACAACCATAGCTCCTACAGAGTAGGGGTCTATAGGAGGTGGGGCCTGTGAGGTCACAGAGCTACTTGTTGATTGGGCCGTCTTGAATTTGATCATTTATTGAATGGCTTTGTAGGTGCCACTAAAATTATAGTTACTCTTTTTTCTCCTCTTGGAATTTGGAGTCCTATTCAACTTGTACTTCTCACAAACTGGGGTGGTAGTTGTGTCAGATGTAAAGACTCCCTCATCAACATAGTTTTTATTAGATTCCTCTAGATCACCTATCGTAGCACCACCACCATTGTTGCCAATAACACCATTGTCTTCTCCCTTCGACACCACTAAGTCTTCTACATTTCTGCTACATACTCCCTAGTAGCATATATATCACCAAACATAATACAAAGATCTTGATACTAAGGAAACCCATCATTCTTGAATTTAACCCATTCACTATAATCCTGCAAATTTCATAGTAATGACATACATCAACAATATAATTGGAGCTTACATCTACAATAAGAACAAATGGACCTAAGTAAAGTGATACCTTGATGTGAGAATCCCATACACTTGGATCCTCCACAGCAACTGTCATGCCCCGAACCTCGAGTGCGCGCACATTCCTTAGTGGTCGACAAAATTGCGACGTCCCAGGACGCATTGTCGACCCAATCGATTATGCACATGCGGAAGCGAATAAACAAATCCCCAAACAACACAAAGATGTGATAGAAAAGCAGGATCACAATTTCACAAAACCATATTTTCATAAACAAACTAGTTTATATACAATACTAGTCTATCTACAAAAAGATTGGCTTTCAAAAAGAAGCTGTCCTACGATCCATTAGTCGGACATATTTACAGGTCCTTCAAACTCCACCTCCATAGGCTTCGGGGGCTTCGGGTCCTCCACAACCCCATCAGGAGGGTCAGCTGCACCCTCGCCTAGAGCGGCGTTGACTGTCACGGCGGGGATATCAAATCCCTGAAGGGGACCTGCCTTATACCCATTAAGTCCATGATGAAACTATGCCCTAAATCGATGAGGTACCCTCTAAGGTAGGCCCTCATCGACCCAGACAGTGGTCACAACCAGCTCATAGACCCAATGACTCCCGAGGACAAAGACGTCTATGCTCCACTCGGTAACCTCCCTAAGGCCGACCAAAACGTTCCGGAGGGACCGCCATCTAAGGACCTGAAAAAAATGAGCCCACGACGGGTGAGACAATGTCTCAGTAAGTTCACCCCTTAAACTTTGACTAGGAAGGAAATATGCCTAGAGGTAATCTAACCACACGTCACAGAAGACTTACCTCGTCTCAGTTCCTTCTTGCATGTCAGTATAATTCATATCACAGGTAATTGCATTAAAAACACTCATCAATCAAGACGTCTCAACTTATAACCCAAACAATTACAGGGGTCCCGATTATAAGGCCAAATCGTTATGACACGCCCCATTCCGTGCCACACAATTTTGTCCCATAATCAGGTGCGTCAATTTTAATCAATCATGCGTCCTAATTGATTACGACCCAACGGCCACGGCCGACTCAACAATCGGTGGTCTTCCGGCATAGCGGGTGTCATTTCACACCATCGAGTACGTCAATGTCTACACCTAGACGACATTCCACTAGGGAGCATCAGTCCAGCTTCTACTACGACCGGCATCCGTTGACTTGGGGCATCCCATATAGGGGCATCGTCCGGCTTAATAGCTTGTGACGAATTCTCATAGCCATCACACGATCATTCAATCCCAGCCAAGGACACCGTGCATTGCACTCAAATGTCTCAATTAAAATAGTGAACTTGGTCTATTTTCTTCATATTAAAAACATGGTAAAATAATCATGTGTGGGTACATAGTCAATTTGAACCAGAAAAATTGATATCATTCCTTTTAAAATCCCACTGTTTGATATAGTTTTTAAAAACATTTTCGGTGTCAAAACCCGACACTCGGTAATTTCTAATTAATTACAAAAATTTTGTAATTTTGAAATAAATATTCAAAATCACAATCACCACTCAATTTGCACAAATTAACACTCAATTGTATAAACTAAGCACACCATTGCAATCAACATGAAATTCTAGTCACTGGCTATCGCGGTATAATTTCTGGAAAATATTAAATAATTAAATAAATTACAAAAATAATTAAATAATGCAAATTAAATCCAATAAATGCTAACCTAGGTCGAAAATGCTAATCTAACCACATAAACGAGCCTAGAAAAATAATGCACCTATCTAGATAAATAGTACAATCTATTTAGCCCATAATCAATCTATTCTAACCACCTAACAAGCATAATTAAACAATTAAATCATTAATCCAAACTAACTAACCACCTAATTTTATCTTAGGTTAAGCTAATTAACATCCTAAGAAAGGTTTAGTGAGTGAACTCACTGGATTAGCGAACTGGTGAGTCCACGGCAACGGTGACGCCAAGGTGGGCGAGAACCAAGCCTGGAGCGACACCAACGGAGGTTCGGACGAGCCTAGAAACGGCCTACGAAGTCTCAGCTAGGGGCTGAGAATTCAGTTCTGTCCAAGGGCTAAAGTGGTTGGACCGGGGCTCGGCTTGGTTGAAAACGATGAGGGGGTGGACTAGGCGGCTTGGACGGGCGGCGGAGGAGCTCGATGGTGACGGACGGTGGCTGGAATAGCTTCGGCGAACGTGACAGTGGCCAGGGTGCGACGAGAGCAGGTGTGGGACGTGAGCTGGAGGTGGAACTAGCAGCCTGGACGCATGGGCTCGGGCGCTCGTGGGCATGTAGTTGGCGACGGCGGTGGCTTGGTTGGTCGACGGCTACTGCGGGGGGGTCTCTCTGGTTTGCTGGCTGGTCTTTTGAGCTCTCCAATACTTCAACAATGGAGAAAGGAGATAAGAAGAGGAAGAAGAAGGGCTGTAGTTGGTGAGGGGGCCACAAAATATCCTAAACACTCAAGTTCAAGACCCCACCATGTCCAGCCCTCATCCTCAGCCAGTCTCCCTCCCCAAACTTCCCCTAGAAGCCTCCCAAAGGGTCCAAAAGTTGCTGCCCCCTTTTGGCTACGAATTTTGATCAATCATCTCCAAATTGAGTGAACTCACTAGATTAGCGAATCGGTGAGTCCACGGTGATGGTGACGCCAAGGCGGGCGAGAACCAAGCCTGGAGCGACACCAACGGAGGTTCGGAAGGGCTCATAAACGGCACACGAAGTCTCAGCTAGGGGCTGAGAATTCAGTTTTGTCCAAGGGCTGAAGTGGCTGGACCGGGGCTTGGCTTGGTTGAAAACGGCGAGGGGGCGGACTAGGTGGCTTGGACGGGCGGCGGAGGAGCTCAACGGTGACGGACGGTGGCTGGAATAGCTCCGGCGAACGGTGATAGTAGCCAGGGTGCAATGAGAGCAGGTGCGGGACGTGAGCAGGAGGTGGAATCGGTAGCTTGGACACGCGGGCTCGGGTGCTCGCGGGCGTGTGGCTGGCGACGGCGGTGGCTCGGCTGGTCGACGGCTGCTGCAGAGGGGGTCTCTCTGGTTTGCTGGCTGGTCTTTTGAGCTCTCCAACACTTCAACAATGGAGAAAGGAGAGAAGAAGAGGAAGAAGAAGGGCTGCAGTTGGTGAAGGGACCACAAAATATCATAAACACTCAAGTTCAAGACCCTACCATGTCCAGCCCTCATCCTCAGCCACTCTCTCTCCCCAAACTTCCCCTAGAAGCCTCCCAAAGGGTCCAAAAGTTGCTGCCCCCCTTGGCTATGAATTTTGATCAATGCCCTCCAAATTGAACTCAATTTCTCTTTAATTAAGTTCAATTGGTGCCTGACAATTCCCAATAAGGTGTTCACATCCATCACATGATTTTTCCTCATCAATCGAACCAACTTGATGGCCAAAAGTGCGCTAAAAAACAGTCCTCTAATTTTCCCAGTCCAAAAATGCCTAAATTTGATTTTTCGCCAAAATCTCAAGTTTACAGAAAAATCCTTGGAGGATGAGCCGACGTTTCTAAAATAAATCATGACATGACAGAACTTTCAATTTCTGAAATCGGGTTAAATTTCGCGGTTAATTTCAATCGGGTGCGATTTTAGCGTGACCTAACCTACTGGGTAGCTTTTAGGAATTTTTAGTGCAATTGATCCGTTGTCAATTATTTTCAAGCCACATTGTGCATCTTCGACTCATTAGCAACTCTCGATTGTTGTGAAAATCTCGAGATTTCAAATACGGGTACAGGGTACAGAAATGATAGAAAAATCAATTTAGTGCCGTTCGGCGAGAATTTTGCAATTAAGTGGAATCACCCACACTTTAATAACATACCTCAGTCGAACCGACCTATCTCTAATTTGTGATCGGTTTTGATAGTGTTTTATTGACCTTTGCAGATTAACACGGTCGAGCAGTCGATTTCTGGTCGAATTCTCAAGTTTATTGCGTTAAAATCACTTAACGACTTCATTAGATAGACTAGTTATCTCGTGAGTGATCAACTCAGAGAAAAGAACTATAGGCGCGTCGATGAAAAGCCCAACTCATTCAATTGAAAACAGAATCAGAAAATCAGAATGTCACAGCAACCGTTTCGATTACATTATCCCATCCAAATCTAGATTATGAAAGAAGTTTCTTAAAACTACTATATTGTCTCTTTAGTTTGTTTACCCTATTCTTCAATTGAATTACATTTTGTTCATTGAACTCGGCATGTATGTTATTCCACCCTACTTTGTTGTAGGTACAGGTGGGGCGATTTCCCTTTTTCACCTCTTCTACCACCAAACTTATAAGCAAATTTATCAAAGGCTCAGTTTACTTTGCTATAAATGCTTCTTTGTGGGGTGCCATTTAACCTTAATTGATTGAATATTCAATGAACCATATCAAATGATGTACCAATTCAAGAAAAAAAGCTTTAATGTCAAGATCATATCAATGTAATGTTCTATGAATGTTAATAAAACAAAATGCACGAAGAAAATTGAAAGAGAACATCACCATATCAAATTATACAAGCAAGCATATATCGCTCTAAGATGCTCGATAGTCCATGAAAACCTAGTATTCTTTGCAGACTCATGTTAACCACAACTGCAATATGATTTTTGCATACCATCCCTCAGATCCTCTACTTCTACCGACAATAATTTGCAATAAAAGCATTTTTGCTAAAACACCTCAACTATATATAAAGCATCAATTTTATCAGAAACTATCATTCCGGAAACTGCAAAAAGCCATCCTACCAAGCAAATATTCAAAGCAAATTAGATGATCCATCAAGTCATGGACTACTTGTAAGATAAAAGAAATAATGCAGGCTTGAAGGCCTTGTTTTGATTTTAAATTCTATATAAGAATTCAGCATAGTGAACAAAGAGGATCTAAGAATCCCATTCTCATCATCCATATGAATTTGTGATTAACAAGCATATCATGAAGGCATATCTCTAGATGGCTTAATGCTTCGAGAGTTCCATATCAAAGATGTAACTTAAGTGGAGCAACCTAAGTTTGACAGTTGTAGTTTTTCAATCTCAACTAAGTAATTGTTTCAATGATAGCATCTAGATATGCATATGAAACTCACATTTTTAAAGAAAAATATGGTTCAAAGCTTCGAATGAAAAATTAATGTCCTAATGACAAAATTGCACAATAAAAACAACAAAAGAACAGCAATTAATTATACTTTATTCCATTCAGGTGTTGAATATGATGATCCACTTGTAGTTGGTCACACTTTGTAAACCAATTTTGAATAACAATATTATTGTACTAAGCCTCGTTCAGATCACAAACAAGCTTCTCAAAGGTATTCATGGCTGAAAGGGGCAAACCCAACACCACCGTAATGCCATTCTCTTTCTCTTTCCCTTCTGTCATAAACAAGCAGGTTTCCCTTAGTAGGTCACCCATCCCAAACCTCGGCTCTCCCCATCCAAAGTCCGTGTAGCCATACTCGAGCTTTGTCCATGAAGTTATTACTAGAGTGCCCAGAGGAAATCCCTCATATCGATACATGTCCAAATAGTCGATCCTTGACCGAATGTGGTTGTCGTTCACGCTCTCGATTGCCTTCTTTATTCTCCCCGCGGAAGCAGAGATTGGCTCCTCAATCAACTCTCCTACCGAGCAGAGACAACAGGGCAAGGCCACGGCGTTCCCAAAGTATCCCTCGGGCAATGGTGGTGTTAGTCTGTACCTGAAATTGACTGCTAAAAGAAGTTTTGATTGTTGGTGGAGTTTCATCTTGAGGGCCACGCTTCGAGCCCGCCACACGAAGGCTGCAAGTGCTATGAAGTTGGTGTAACTGCCTGTTACCTGTGGTTCAATATGAGTAGATACTTTTTGCGACCAGATATTCATGTAATGCATAATTGATGGCTGTAAATATAAGTCATATATATATATATATATAAATTGGAATGTATTTTGATATAATATTGGGTGTATTCGGAATTCTTTTGGAACTAATTGTGAATGAACTTGTATATTATACAGAGTTGTCTATGAATTGACACTACTTATTATCGTAAATATAGAGATTCACCTGTTCATCTTTTGTTGCCATTAGTTTTAAGATGGCCAGCTTCTCAGCATCAAAGTGGAAAGACTTTTGTACGAATTGTTGCTCCTCATATAATGCCGTCATGTTTGATACATCACTTAGGCGAACATATTCATTGTAAGGACCAGTTATTCGAGGAGGCAACCTTGATTTTAGGACGGTTCTATCATGACAAGGAACGAGGGATAAAGGCTCGCCTCTTGCTATTTCAGCCCATGCGTTCATAAAATTCATTGCCGACAAACCATCTGCCATGCAATGACTAAGTGCGATCCCTAATGTGAAACCTCCACATCTGAATCTCGTCACCTGTGATATGTCTCCAAAGTAAATAATATCTCAACATAAAATGCAGAACAAATAAATACGTGATTAAGTTTTTGCATGGATTGAGTTTATGCACTTTGGCTCGGTTCGTTTCATGGAAAATGAATGATTTGAAAATCATTTTTCTTAAAGTGATCGCTTTTATTGCTTACAAATATAAATGAATGAAAGATGTTTTCATTATTCACGAAAATGTTTAGACATAAATTGCTGTCGATAATGAAAACATTTTTCATTGACAAATAATTTCAAGTGATATGAACGATCATTTTAAGATGATATTTTTCAAATTAATCATTTTCATGAATAAATAAAACCTTCTTGTACATCCGAAGTTTGGCAGTCAGTCAGAGCCACTGGATTCAATGGTGCAAATGGAATATTTTTTGGATCTAATCCTATATTTATTTTATAAGCCACTATGTGTGTTGTATGATGTGCATAGGTTGCGAAACCCCGCTCTCTCATTCACGTGTTCCCACCTTCACCCCTTAGAAGGTGGGGAATCGAGTTCTTCATCTTCCCATTTCAAGTGAGAAGGGTGGTCACTGAGGTAAACTCTAGTGGTTGGGGCAAATGAATTTAGCGGAGATGATCTTGACTCATGCCATAATATCACTAACTTCTTTCCTTGAAAAAGGGAAAGATTTGCCTAGACTCGATACACTATGGACGGATTTGATGAATCTCAATTGAGACTGTAGCAAAGATAAGTTTCTACCAATTAGGAAAAGTTAATCTCTCTCTATCTTTTTTATGGTTTTTTTTTTTGGTCGAATGTACTTTATAAGTTAAGAAAGTTAGTATTTAATTTAAAGCATTGAGAAAGTTACTTCTTACTTTTGGACACATGGAGGCTCCTTCGAAATATTTGTCGTCATCGAAAAAGATACTAATTAACTGGACCAATGACTAAACTTACTAGAAATGATTATATTTACTTTTAAAAACTAAAAAAAAAAAAAAAAATACTAATTCTACTTGAAAAAAATTTCTTATTAAAGAAAAGTTAATAATAACACTTTGATAGTGGTTCCTTTTCCAACAAAAAAAAAAAATCAAGTTCTCCATCAATTAAATGGAGAAAACACTAGTTAACTTTATGTGGATATTATTGGGAAAAGTACCAAAAAAGTCCTAAACCTATTGCATTGGTACCAATTCAGTCAGAAACCTTTTAATATTAGTACCAATTCAGTCCATCCGGTCAATTTTGGCTGGCCGACGTTGATGTGGACGCTGGCCGATGGCGGATGATCTTTGGACGTGGCAATTTTTATAATTTTTCGATTATTTTTAATTATTTTTAATTATTTTTTATTAATTTTTATTATTTTTTTCTTTTTTCTTTTCTTTTTCCTTTTTTTTTTCTGCCTTCTTCCTGGCGGTGGTCGGTGAGGGTCACGGCCCTCGCCTGGCCTCTCCTGGGCCGCCGGCGAGGTGGGGTCGCTCGAACCGGGCGAGGCCGCCTCGCCCGCGGCCTGGGCGAGGCGAGCGAGGGCTGCGACCTCGCCGACGGCAGGGCTTCGCGGCCCTCGCCCGGTGGCCGGCCACCGCCAGGAAGAAGGTAGAAAAAAAAAAGGAAAAAGAAAAGAAAAAAAGAAAAAAATTAATAATAAATAATAATACATAATAAAAAAATTGAAAAAATTATAAAAAAATCATAAAAATTGCCACGTCGTCGTCGGTCACCACCGACGTCCACGTCGGCGTTGGCTGGACAAAATTGGCCGGATGGATTGAATTGGTTCCAATATTAAAAGATTTAGGACTAAATTGGTCCAATTGAAAAGTTTAGAACTGAATTGGTACAAATGCAATAAGTTTAGGACTTTTTTGGTACTTATCCCGGATATTATCAGATGAAAAGTCACTCAATGCATTAAGGGAATTACCCGATGCAAAAGCAAATAGAAAGTTCCTTTTTATTATAAATAGAAAGTTACTATTACTATCTAGTTTTTCTGATATGAAAAGTTACTAATTTAATGTGAGCTAAGTCTACCAAAGCAAATTCACTATCATGCTTAATGGAAAAAAAAAAAAAAAAAAGCCAAATAGAAAGCACGCTCAAGCATAAATATAAAAAAGAAGATTGTTCCTTACCTGTGCAGTTAGAAGAGGGGCAACTTCAAGTAAATGTTCCATAGGATCTCTGTAAACAAGCTTACCTAAAACATCAGGATCGAAAAATATTAAATTACCCAGATTTTTCATGTCACAATCAGCCATTGCCTCCACAAATGGGACTCCTAACTTCTTTTGGCAATCAACGACCAACTTCCCACGAGAGTTTTTAGCTAATCTCCCGGCAATTGGATAGTAATGAACCAGAACTTTGGCCAGAGCTTGCTTAATCACGTCTACCACTTTTGCGTCACTCCTGTCGAAACAATAAACGGTCGGCACGATTGAGGGAGCCATTTGATCAAGGCTACTTAAGAACATGGAACCCTCGGGTGTTTCACATTCTGGTAGGACTGCGACGGGGCTAGATCTTTCTACTTTTATGATGTTCTTCTTTGCGGGTGCCTCCATGAGAGAAGTCTGGAGATTTATAATCTGCTCTCCTTGTTAAAAAGAAAAAGAAAAGAACGTGCTGAGAAGTACAAACAAAATTGATAAATAGAGGAAAGCTACACATAAATAAAATAGCTATACGTCTTTGCATATATACACAAAAATTCAAAGTGGAATTGAATAACTTCATCTTCACTCGTAGCTTGGAATGATATCAAATCACACGAAAGAAAAACCATGAGGAGTTGAGGAATAGGAAAAATATGAGTAAGAATATATCCACAAGTGGTATGAATTTTATAATGGAGGATGGAAAATGAAAGTTCAATCTGGTTCCATGATAAAAAAAATGATGTCACTTCAAAAGCTTAAATTGTTAGGTGGAGTATAAACCCGTAGTTCTGGGGTTAGGCTGTGTTTGGCTGGACTTTTGGGAAAAGCCTTTGGGAAATGCAAATAATTTTAAGTTAAAGGAGTTTTCCAAAATACAAATTATGTTTGGTAAATTGTAATCTAAAAGTCCATTGTGAAATACCCTTGAACAAAATAGTGTTTAGAGATATTTATATTTATAAAGGACTTTTGTGATAAAAGAAGAAAAAAACAGTTGGTTGACGAAGGATAGGCGGCTGCTGGCGATAATAATTTATTGTTGACGGTCGACGTTTGAGGTTGCAAGACCTTAGGTGGCTGCTGGAAACCACCGGCGAGGGCCGCTTGGGGTTGGGTGACTCTCGGCAGGGGTTGCGCGACCTAGGTAAAGCCCGCCTGAGGTCGCGTGACCTTGACGAGGGCCGCTTGGTCATGCGACCTAAATCGCGTGCCACCATAACTTTCACGAGTCCTTGTGACCCAAATCGGCGACCCTTCGTAGAGGTCGCATGACTCATATCTAGGTCGCCGCGACTTGCCAAGGGTTGCATGACCAAATCACACGCCGTCGAGACTCGCAGAGGTTGCAATGACCCAGATCGACGGCCCTTTGTGGAGGTCATGCGACTCAGATCTGGGTTGCTGCGACTTCGCGAGTCGCTGCGACTCGCTGGGGTCACACGACCAAATCGCGAGTCGCTGCGACTTGCGGAGGTTGCAGTGACCCAGATTGATGGGCCCTCGTGGAAGTCGCATGACTCAGATCTGGGTCGCTGTGACTCGCGAGGGGTTGTGTGACCTAGATCACGCATTGCCGCGACTCATATATCGTGGCCCCTCGTTGAGGTAGTTATAACCTAGATCATGCAGCCCCTCACGGAGGTTGCCTAACCCTCCAGCAACGGTCGCTTGGGTCTCCGCGACCACGCCGATGTCTCTCTAGCCCGTTGCCAGCCCCTCGCAGTCACGTGCAACCATGCCGGCCGACCTCAACGGAGAAGATGAATAGTGTCATACAACGAGGGCAAAACGGAAAAACAAGAAGTTGGTGAGGATGGTCTTAGAAAAAAATATTTATACAACCCTAGCCTTGAGCATGCCGAGAAAACTGAAAGCCCAAGGCAATCTAGGACTTGCCTTGGGCTTTCAACCTTCTGAATGCCTACTTTCCTCTAATGGGGCTTGAAATTTTTTTGCCAAATACCCAATATTTAACCCAAGGGACTTTGAAAGCCCAAAGTAGCTTGGAAAAGCCATTTTCAAACGTACCTTTACTCCTGCGTGATAAAGATTACAACTTGCAAATACGTTGCAAGTTTCACAAGAAGCGTTGTCAATCACACATGTTGCAACACATCAGCCATACATGCCAAACAATCCCTGCGTGCACAGCAGGAAGATAGGCCATACATGAGCTTTGGTGATAGTAATTTTTTTTCCTTTCCAAATACAATGGACATACGACTAAAACTCAAGACGAAAACCAGCATACCTGTAAGAACTGGAGATATTGGAGATGAAACACTTGGCTTTGGCTTCACTTTGCAGATCCAGAATTTATTGTCGTGGCTTCTCCAGTTCTGGCGTTGACTATGAGATAGTCATATGATAGTACAAATTATTGGTTCAATTATTTGGGGGTGGTCTTCACGTTCCATCGTCGGAGGTTACACATACATAACATGTGCGTTGGCATCTTAGTGCCGCCTAATCATCAAACGTGGGCTATATAATTTTTTCATCCCATGGTCTACTTTTATATATCAAGCTGCTATTTTTTTTCTAGGAGGCACTAAGATGCCAACGCACATTGTGTAACCTCTAACGATGGAACGTGAAGACGTTGACTATGATAAAGTAGGAATTTATAGTCGCGGCTTCTCCATTTCTGGCGTTGAATATGAGATAGTCGCATGATAGTACAAATTATTGGTTCAATTATTTGGGGGGGTCTTCACATTCCATCGTCAGAGGTTACACAATGTGCGTTGGCATCTTAGTGCCCCCCTAGAAAAAAAATAGCAGCTTGATATATAAAAGTAGACCATGGGATGAAAAAATTATATAGCCCACGTTTGATGATTAGGATAATAATTGAGATAGGATAGGATATGATAAAGTAGGAATTTATAGTTGTGGCTTCTCCATTTCTGGCGTTGACTATGAGATAGTTGCATGATAGTACAAATTATTGGTTCAATTATTTGGGGGGGTCTTCACATTCCATCGTCAGAGGTTACACAATGTGCGTTGGCATCTTAATGGCGTGTTTGGTAACGATTCTATTCCCGGGAACAAATTTCGATAAGAAATGATTATTTTTGATTGTTCCTGAACCGATTCGAGTAAAAGAACGCGTTTGGTAATCGTACAAAATTTCTGATTCTGGAATAGAATTGCGTTTGGTACCGTGTTCATTGATTCTGTTCCAAATCAATTTATTTTAATTTTTAAATAATTTTTATAATTTTTTCCCTTTTATTTTCGTTTTTTCTTTTTTTTTTTTTCCTTTTTTTTTTTTTTTTTTTTTTTTCTCCTATTCTAATTCTTCTTCAGGTTGGTTGCCGGCCCTCGGCGAGGCCGGCCCTTATCGGCTTGGCCTCGTCGGCAGCTGGGCAAGGCCCGCCTGGCCATCGGTGGGGTTGGGCAAGCCTCGCCGGTGGCTAGGCTTGCCTCCGGCAAGCTCGTCGAACCGGTCGCTGGCGACCAACGGCAACGGGCGGCGGCAACCGGTGACAGCGGTGAGTGGCAGCGGGCAGCGGTTGCGGGATGGCGGTCGATGAAGAAGAAGAAAAGAGAAGAAGAAGAGTTTTGATTCTCAATTTTGTTCTCGGAACAAGAATCAACTTTTTTTTTTTATTCTTGATTCTCGTCCCAAACTGATTCTGGAAACAAATTTGTTCCCGGGAACAAAAATTTTACCAAATGCGATTCTCGTCTCAAACTGATTCTGGGAACAAAAAATCAGAATCTGGCACTGTTGGGATGGTTACCAAACAGGCCCTTAGTGCCTCCTAGAAAAAAAATAGCAGCTTGATATATAAAAGTAGATCATGGGATGAAAAAATTATATAGCCCACGTTTGATGATTAGGGGGCACTAAGATGCCAACGCACATGTTATGTATGTGTAACCTCTGACGATGGAAGGTGAAGACCCCCCCCCAAATAATTGAACCAATAATTTGTACTATCATGTGACTATCTCATAGTCAACGCCAGAACTGGAGAAGCCACGACTATAAATTCTGGATCTGCAAAGAGAAGCCAAAGCCAAGTGTTTCATCTCCAATATCTCCAGTTCTTACAGGTATGCTGGTTTTCGTCTTGAGTTTTAGTCGTATGTCCATTGTATTTGGAAAGGAAAAAAAATTACTATCACCAAAGCTCATGTATGGCCTATCTTCCTGCTGTGCCACGACTATAAATTCTGGACCTATAAACTTTTGCATTGCTTTTGCCATCATGGAACCACATTGAAGTTTCAATCTCCATACCCCATTTTAAAATTCATCTCGCCTGTGAATGTATTCTCTCATACTTTTCCTATTCCTCAACTCATGGTTTTTCGTGTTACGAGTGAGGATGATTTATTAAATTCTACTTTGAATCTGCGCGCGTATTTGCAAGACGTACAGAGGTTTTATTAACATGTGGCCTGTCTCTATGTAACAACTTTGTATGTACTTCTCAGTGCATTTTTTTTCTTCAACAAAGAGAGCAGGACTTAAATTTCCGGACTTCTGATATGGAGGCAACCGCCAAGAATGACGTCCTCATAACAGAAAGATCAAGTGCCGTCATGGTCCAACCAGAATACGAAACACCCGGGGGTTCCATTTTCTTATCTAGCATCGATCAAGTGTCTCTAGTATACGTGCCATCTGTTTATTGTTTTGACAGGAGCGACGCAAATGTGGTGGACGTGATTAAGCAAGCTTTGGCCAAAGTTCTGGTTCATTACTATCCACTTGCAGGGAGATTAGCTATAAACTCTAGAGGGAAGTTGGTTGTTGATTGCCAAAACAAGTTAGGAGTCCCATTTGTGGAGGCAATAGCTGATTGTGACATAAAAAATCTGGGTGATGTGAGAATTCTCGATGGTGATGTTCTCGGTAAGCTTGTTTACAAAGAGCCTACGCAAGATAAACTTGAAGTAGCTCCCCTTCTAACTGCACAGGTAAGGAAAAAGATTGTTTTTTGCGTTATTTATTTCTAGTGATGCTTGAGAGTGCTTTCTAGTTTATGCGATTAAATATCATGAAAACATAGCCACTTATTCATTAGTTACTTTCTCAAACCCATAAACTGAAAAGTAACTTTCTCAATACAATGACAAACTTTCAAATCCGAGACCTGATAATTGTCTTGTCCAGACAACTTACCCATAAAAAACAACTAGAGATAGTAACTTTTCCTGATTGGGGTCACTTGTCTTGCTAACGTCTCAATAAGGAATGGCTCTTCGATCCACCAGGTGTCAGGGGATTAAATACTGCTGGATAAAATGTGTTAACTCTAGCCAAATCTTTCGTTTTTTTATGGAAAAAAAAATCGAGAAAATATGGCATGGATCAATTACATCGACCCTGAATCCTTTTGCACCATTGAATCCATTAACTCTCACCGAATGTAGGACTTCATATGGACATAAAGTGCATAAATTCAATCCATGCAAGAACTTTTTCCAGATACCTACTTGTTCTGCATTTTTATGTTAGAATACTCTGAAAACAAATCACAGGTGACCAAATTCAAATGTGGAGGTTTTATTTTAGGGGTTTCAACTAGCCATTGCATAGCAGATGGTATATCGGCAATGGATTTTATGAAAGCATGGGCTGAAACAGCAAGAGGCAAGCCTTTGTCCCGCGTCCCTTGTCACGATAGAACCATCCTAAGTGCAAGGTTTCCTCCTCAAATCACTGGTCCTTATGACGACTTTGTTCAGATAAGTGATGTATCAAACATGAAGGCATTATATGAGGAACAACAAATGGTATATAAATCCTTCTTATTTGATGCGGAGAAGCTGGCAGCCTTAAAAAGAATGGCAACAAAAGATGATCAGGTAAATTTCTATCATATGATAATGGATTGGCTGCAATTCATAGACATCTTTGTGTAATTTACACGTCAAGTCGCAGTTAGTTCCCAAAAAAGTCCAAATACACCCTGCTAAATTTCCAATTGAATTTATTGCACTGCAACTTTTAAATAATAGGTGCAAACCCGCCACCTCATGTGCCAAAGTCAAATGATTGTTATTGTCCAATATACATATACATACATACATACATACATACACACACACACACACACACACACACACACACACACACACACATATATATATATATATATATATATATAATATACACGTTCAATTTCAGAAAATATGATATAGACCACTAGCATGCACATTCCTTACAATATCACTGATTTCAACTGCCATGTTATTTGTAAATATATGAATCTATTGAGACATGCGTATGACTTGCACTTTTAGCCCTCAAGTAAGCCTTATGTGAATATTTCGTCACCAAAAATGGAATCTATTCATCTCGTGCAACAGGTAACGAGCAGATGCAGCAGCTTCGTAGCACTTGCAGCTTTTGTGTGGCGGGCTCGAAGCGTGGCCCTCAACATGAAACTTCACCAACAAACAAAGCTTCTTTTTCCGGTTAACTTCAGATCTAGGCTAAGAACACCATTGCCTGACGGATACTTTGGGAATGCCCTGGCTATGCCTTGCTGTCTCTGCACCAAGGGAGAGTTGACTGAGGAGCCAATCTCTGCTTCTGTGGAAAGAATAAAGAAGGCGCTCGAGAGTGTGACTGAAGACAACATACGATCAAAGATTGACTATCTGGACATGCATCGATTTGAGGGATTCCCTACAGGCACACTAGTCATAAATTCATGGACGAGTCTCGACCATGGCAGCGCGGACTTTGGGTGGGGAGAGCCGAGGTTCGGGACCGGTGACGTATCAAGCTTAACCTGTTTGTTTATGACAGAAGGGAGAGAGAAGGGCATTGCGGTGGTGTTGGGGTTGCCGTTTTCAGCCATGGATACCTTCGATAAGCTCGTTTGTGATTTGAATGGAGCTTAGTACTAAAATTGGCATTCAAAACCGGTTTAGTCTCGAATGGAATCTATCGCATCTCTTTTAATAAATAATTTTCAAGAGTTTAGTCTTGAATACGTAAAATAATCTGTTGGACTTCTGCAGACATCTTGTGACTTGTCATGTTTTTCAGTTTTCATTGTCCAAGACCAATTTAATTAAAAAATTATCTTTTCTGCTTGTCGCGAAGCTTCAATTTCCTTTCATCGCAACTTTTTGAAGGCGATGTTCACCCCTTCATAGTGCCGATCATAGTTGGACGCAGGCTTAGACACTCATCTTTTCCCTTTTTTCTTTTTTGGGAAACTTCAATGTCGATCGGGAGAGAGCTTTTGAATGAGCATCATGGAAATCCGACCAAAAAAAGCATAAAAAATGTGATAATTTTTTATTATGGTTTTTTAATAGTGTTTAATTTATCAATTAATTAATATCCTTCACTTGATTTTATTGCGTAATTGAAGCTGACAGAAAAATGATCTTACATTTAGTTTCTTGAAATAGAGAAATTTATTAATAAGATACTTATAACTAATACATATTTATCAACTCAATTTTATAGATGAGATGTGCAGATGGTTTTGTCAAATTGGCAAACAAAAACTACCTTCTAATTTAAAAAGGGAAAAAGAATATACAATAACTTTTAACCCGAACGGCATCATCACCCATTCGAACGTACAATAATTTTTGGACACCTAAAAGTCGTTTTAGACACTTCCTCTTCTACTTTAAATATATGGTTGTACCATGCATGTCCATCCACAAGCAATAGAATTTAATTTCCCCAAGCTAAGTCGATTAACATATCAACGATCGGCATCGAATTAGTCGATTCATCCTTCAATGTTGCCCCATAAAGATATTTGAAGTCGATTCATACTCAACTTCCCATTTTTCTTTTTCAAAGGGACAATATTGACAGCCATTTAACATATGAAGCTATCCTTATGATTCCTATTCTAATTAGTCGTTTGATTTCTTTTTTACTTTGATAACTATCTCTCAAACAGATCACCTTCGAGGCCATTTATGTGAATTAACCAATTTTAAATCGTAGCTATGTGATGTAAATTAACGTGGAAACACTAAAAGATCTTGCAATTTAAGGCAATACGAAATCACTAGAAGACTAAACGAGAAACAATAAATGATACCAAAAATTTATGTGATTTTGTCCGAGTGTTGGTACCTATACTCACATAGACAGCTAGCAACAAATAATTTATTATAATTAGAGAATCAAAGTTATAATTGCTCACATGTTCGAATATTTCCTATATCTATATCAAACACGCATGTTGCAACACATTCACCATCCATGCTGAATGAATCATAGATAAGGGGACCACATTGAAATTTTCTTCATATATTCAGGATTTGGAATAATTAAAAAGTTTAATCCGTATAATAGATTTAGAGCTAAAATAAAAAATTTCCCTATATTTTTTTTTCCATGGCCAAATACAACGTGCACACTACTCCAACTCAGACGGAATCCTCCATACATTACGTACCTCTAAGGGTTGGAGATACTCGAGATGAAACGCTCGGAGTTGGCTTCTCCAGTGCTAGCATTCATCATAAAGTAGTTGCATCACAGACTCGTTTTGAGTACTTCATTTTTGTAATTATTTGGATGGAATGTGCAACCGCATTAATCATTTATTTATCGCCACCAGTTTTTTGGTTGGGGATTATCTTATTTTAGTCAATACTTTTTGTTTGGTACAACAACTTAGAAGTCCACTTGGCATAATAGTCCCAAAAGAAAAGGCAACTTGATAGATAAAAGTAGGCCATGAGATTAAAAAAAAAAAAAAACTAATTCCCCAAAAAAAAAAAAAAAAAAATTGCAATCTAACAGAAGGTTGTATAACTTTATATTTATAGTTTTGATAAGGTTGGTGCTCTAAATAAGAAAAGAAAGCGCATTCCCTAAATTATATCTCCAAAAATAAACATGTTTCTAGTTGACTAAGAATATGCTTCATGTTGTCGTTTTTGTCAATTATGTTCATGGATTCAATGTAATTTGTCAGTGACTGTTCTCACAATTTAAGTTTTGGGTGACATTGAGTATCACATTTCCTTTCCCGTCCCGTGATACATCCGTAACATGTGCCGCCATGGTGGATGACCTTATCGTTAAGGCGTTGAACGTTTTGTGTGGAATGCAAGCACTTCAATGTTGACCGACATCAGCAGTTCCTAAAGGCAATGGTGTTTTCAGCCTAGACCTGAAGTCAACAAGTAAAAGGAGTTTCGATTATTGATGAAGTTTCATCTTGAGGGCCATGCTTCGAGCCCGCCACACTAAGGCTGCAAGTGCTATGAAGCTAGGGTAGCTGCTCATAACCTGTCATTCAAGTTGAATAGATTCCATTTTTGTGACCAAATCTTTATGTAATACATACTTATATATAGACACACGCATGAATATGTAGATTCATACAATTACCACTTGTGTGACAGTCAAAATCAATCAAATTTCGCAAGGAAATGTGCATACTACTGAGCCATATCATATTTTCTAGGATTTAACATAGGCTGTGATTCTATGGATATTGGTCGATCAAAACTATATTTGGGGGAGAAATGATCTCTTATTTTTTAAAAGTTGTGCAACAAACTCACCCGGAAATTTTGGTATAGTGTTGGGTGTATTTTTTGCATTATTTTGGAACCTATTGACGTGTATATTATACAAAGATGTATACGAATGGCCACCTATCTATTCTCATAAGACAGAAATTTACCTATACACGAAAGATCCTTTTTTGGCTCTCTCTTTAGCCCTATGTCTCTTATCCCTAGGAGGTCTTCCTCCACTAGCAGGTTTTTTCGGAAAACTCCATTTATTCTGGTGTGGATGGCAGGCAGGCCTATACTTCTTGGTTTCAATAGGACTCCTTACGAGCGTTATTTCTATCTACTATTATCTAAAAATAATCAAGTTATTAATGACTGGACGAAACCAAGAAATAACACCTCACGTGCGAAATTATAGAAGATCCCCATATAGGCTTGGCTTGTTTTATGTTTGTATTTGTCGGGATTTTTTTGAATTTAATTAGATCTTAATGTAAATTAAATGAACCACCCTTTCAATTGGTCTACAGTGTCATTTTATAGAATCCCTGTCTTGTTTTCAAAATCCTTATTTTCTCCATTGATATATCCAAGTTATCTTGCCATTTCTTTTTTTTATTCTCATGTAACATATAATAATAGTAGAAGGCTTATATACACATGAATATGAAACCCATCGTAAAAAATAACTAAAAAAGGGAATATTTTTTGGGAATGCTCAGTTGGAAGGGACGTCTTTTTCGGTTTTAAGAAAAGAAAAATCTTATCTACCGAATCATTGTAGATTTCAATTGGAATTAGGAATTCCATGTACAAATACAAGCGGTCCTTAACTACTTACATATATATTATATCGGATCATATATGTATTAACATTAGGCATTACAATAAATAATACAATAAATAAAAAGAATAAAGAAGGAGGATATCTTTTGTGTTGGAAGATATGCGGCGATTGCTCGTGATATTCGACAGAAGATTTGATCTGATTATGATTGTACACAAATCAATTAATGATTAGATTTAGATTTAGATTGATTCATAAAATCCTTTACTTCCATTCATTATGTACATCTTGTATTATATCTACAGGGGACTGTACATTAGAAACTATTGAAGAGAGAATACAAAAATCTTCCAAAATTCTCCGTCTTTAGTCACCATTCCTCTGCTTCCTTTAGTTTCTTTCATGGTATCAGAGCGGTGAAGCTCCTGATTTTGCTTCCATTCTCCTCGTCTCGACTGCTACCAAGGATCTTCCATCCTACGTAGAAGAGTCAACACTTCAGCAAAGGAATCAATTTCCCTTTTTTTTAACCATAACCCAGAATTTACCTTTAGCCTCCGGCAAGCATCCATGTGAATCAAATCCAGCACAATCTCGAGAGAACCAGGATGTGCCTCTTGTTGTTAACGTCACTAGATCCCAAGAACAAATTACTCGGGCCCAAGATATCCAAACTTTTCTAGCTCAAACAAATCTGGGGCAAGCGATCTCGGGCCAACCCATTCCGGGCCAACCAATGATGGGCCATCCTTACTAGTGGCTGCCATTTCAGATGCAGCCAAACCCGTGGTTGTTTGGGCCAAGCCTAAGTGCATCATCACCAGGGATTCAGGGCCAACGAGTTTCCATCCAACCCGACGGCAAGATCGGGTATTGTAAACGGGGCAAGCACAACCATTGGGTCAGATCCAGCAAATACAAGGGAAGCGACTGGATCAGACGAATCGGGTATTGTAACGAATCCATATCCAGCCATTTTCAATGTAGGTTATGGAACCGGGTCCAATAATCCGGGTATGGGAACGAAACCCTAAATGGGATTTTCACCCGGATTTTTGCCGTATCCAGCGACGGCTCTCACCGGACGACCAGAACCCAGTGAGCCTCTGTTCGTCTCCATTGCCGATGGACCAGAACTGCGGCTAATCAGCCAACAGCTGACCGGGCTAGAAAACTACTCTAGATGGTTGCAGGAGTTCTAGCATGCACTGGTAACGAAGGATAAAGATGGATTCCTCAACGGAACTGTTCTAATCCCTCTCGATGAACGCCTAACCCGACACTGGAGGAAGTGCAATCAACTCGTCCATACCTGGATTGGAAATTGCATATCCCCAGAAGTTACGGTCGGACTTCCACTGACAGAGGACGCTCAAAATATGTGGGAAAATATCAAAGAGATGTACGGTAAACTGGACCGAGCGAAGATTTTCTCCCTCATGCAAGAACTTAGTGAGCTCAAACAGGGGAACATGACGGTCACGGCTTGCTTCAACAAGCTATCATCACTGTGGAACAACCTAGAAGCGGTTGAAGAAAAACTCGAGGGACCAGAATCAACGCTAAAGTAGTACAGATCTATCAAAGAAAGGGAGAAAGCCACATGTTTCTTGTTGATTTTGAACGAGTCTTATCTTACGTTCCGTTCGCAGATTCTCGCTATGGACCTAGTATCACCAATCGGGCGGATTTTCCAGCTGGCTGTACAGGAGGAGAGCCAGCAGCTCGCACCGTTGGAACACGCGAACAATAGCGAAAGCATCACTCTTGCAGTTCACGGTGAATGCCGAGATAGAGCCACCAGAACCCTAAATCGAGAAAGGGAGAAGAGAGGCACGCTTGGGTTTGGCGGAGGAGATACACGAACCCTTAAAAGAGAATGGTCGAACAGCCTAGATCGAGTGCGAGGATTGAACGGCTCACAGGGGTCCGAAATTATAAGTAGATCATACGGCGGACAAGATGTGGCACCCTCTCGGCACGGCCCTCAATCCTTTAGGGTCGCCACAGGTACCTATCCCTTATCCTACCATATAACAGTCTATATGCCTTTTTAATTTAAAAAGGAACCATAGTTCATAGGGGTTGTTCAATCTCTTACTTTTTTTTTTTTTTTTTGAAAAGGTTTCAGCGCAGCTCATCAATGGAAGCATAAATGAGTCTCACCATCCCTTACTCCAATAACAATAACGCAATGCACACCAACTACGCACCAAAAGAAAAGATAAAGCCAAGTCACTTTTATTTACATTTTTACGATGGACATCTCGGGTCGGTACAGCAAAAGGCCAAGATTTTTAACTATACTTGGCTATGACTCAAAAGAGATCTCGACCCTACATCAGACATGTATACCCATCCATCAACAAGTGTCAGCTCCCACCAGTCATACGTGCCATCACACCCAACCTAGTGCATCGGGCGGCGGCGGTGGCAACATCCCTAGCATCACCCCATCGCGACGAATGTGGACAGACAGAAACTCCTGGACAACCGGGCCCCCAGTTAGGCCCACATCATACATGACCAGCACGCGGACTCGAACGAACATAGACCAGGAACACTGACACAAATGTGCTCCACGCACTCAACCTCGACGTTAGACGGTAAGCCATAGAAGGTACCATGCGCGACTGGTGGTAAAGGCATCTTTTAATCTGAAATGTTAATCCCCAAAGGGGTGAGTACAACCACTTAGCAGTAAAGATCCATCAAACTACACAATGCAGCAAGCAGAACAAACAGAATGTCACGAGCAAGGTGCATATCATCCAAGCTATCAGGCTTACATTTCCATGCAGTTATACATATGTCACCATGCAATCATGCATATATCACCATGCAATCATGCATATACCATCATGCCATCATGTATATACCCATGCACATAATTCAATTTTCAATTTCAATAGGATCTCATTTCATCTTTCTTTCCAGGGATCAATGTTTGCATCCCTCTATTTATCGCTCGCACCCAACCTGGCATCGCGAGGAGCCTCCGGCACACACCTCCGGGCATCTCGAAACTCCCGAGGACATCCGGCACACACCTCCAGGCATCCCAACACTCCCGGGGACATCGTCAACTTAAGAGTCCGACGGTATTATCACTTTCACAATTTATAATCACATGTGTGCTTCACTTTCAACATGGCATTTGATGCAATGATGTCAAAGGTTTAGATCCACTTTTGATGTTACATGACATGCCAAATTTCACCACATGTGCAGCAAAAGCAACCACTCAAGACAATACATCATGTAGAGAAATTCATTTATTTTTGAAAATGCATCAATTTTCGGATAAAACAGAATGCACTCCTTTAGTTAAAACTCTAGAAAAATTAGTAAACGGTATTAATAAATTCTGAAAATTTCACACATTATAAAGGAGATCTAAAGGCAGATATCTCATGAAGAACACCACACCAAAAGAATCTCACACAAATCAGTACGGTCCATGCATCACAGCTTTCAAAATTTCAATATTTCAGTTTGCACAGTTTCAGAAATAATTTCGATTAAATACCCAAATGAACTCCAAAAATTCTGAAATTTTGATATGTTATAGACAACACCTAGAGGTAAATATCTCATGAAGAAATCGAAATCCAATTCATTCTAGATTAATAGATATAGATGATTTAATTCCTCCTGTTCTCGGTGTCGTTTTTTTCCAGATTAACCTCTTTCAAAGAAAATTCGTTTCACAGACCTACACATGTCCGTTTCTTCTAAATTTTCAGTATGTTATTCCTCAGAATGTGATCTACAACTTTCATTAAAGACACAAGATCAAATTTCAACTGGATGATTTTATAAAAAAATCACAGAATCATACTAGGTCGAGGTAGCATTTTCCCAAATCCAGTTTCTTCAAATGACAACGATTTCACAGACCTATACTTGTTCATTTCCTCTAAATTTTTGATATGTTATACCTCAAGAAGTCCTCTACAACTTTCATTAAGGAATCGAAGTGAGATTTCAACAAAAAAGCTACTTTACAGTCCACGAAATCACTAAAGGTCAGCACAACAAATTCCAGATCTAGTTTCTCCAAAGGAAAATCATTTCACCAAGCAATACTTGTCCGTTTTATCTCAATTTTTCGTATGTTACTCCTCAAGATGTCCTCTACAACTTTCATCAAGAGGTTGAGGTGAGATTCCAACTAAAAAGTTACATGCAGCACACGAACTCATGGAGGGTCGGACTGATTTTCCAGAAAACAGCATGCAAAACCAAGACACTTCTCCCCAATGCTCCGAAATTTCCTCACCTCTACCACATCCAACGTTTACCATTCAACATACTCACATCACAGCTAGCAAAGGGGTAGATAAATGGACTCTACTTGCCTCTAGTCCAAGCGAACACAGCAAGCAACGAACGGAGGGGCAAGACGGCACGACGGTGGGACACGGCGCACGCACGGCAGCGAACGGACCTCCTCCTTCCCTCTCGCACGCATGGTCTCCCTTTCTCTCTTTCTCTCTTCTGTGCGACACCCCCACCCTTTCCTCGCTTAATCCGCCCCTCTCCCCCTCACTAATTTCCTCCCCTCAATGATTAACCATCATTAGGTTGCATGGCTCTTACACTTGGCAACAAAGGGACAACACTTGGCAATTCCATGCAAGAGAGGGGGTTCATCCGGTTGGGCTTGGGCCGGCCTTGGGTCGATAGCCCATTGGGTCCCTTGCGCTGGGCCTCTCCCTCCAACCGATCGACGGCAGCCCTCCTCTCTTTGGGCTTCGTGGGCTAGGCCCTAATGGCGAATGGTGGGGGGCTCTTGGGCTTAAGAAAATCAACCCATTCTTCTCTACTTTTTCCCATTTAAACATCACCTAATTACCAATTTAAATGGCCATAAAATTATGTAACATAAATAAGTAATTTCCAACTTATAAAGCGCACGGCCAAAAATAAAATTTTCCTATCAAATAATGGTCCATTGAAAAGCTCGGCCAAAATCTTATTGCAAATCATGGGTCAAAAGGCTACAATAAAATTTGGTGGTGCTTCCATCATGTCCACATGGCTTATGTCATATCTAGGGATTATCATGAAATTCTAGGATGCCACAATTCTCCCCTCCTTAGAGAATTTCGTCCTTGAAATTAGACATTTCCTATGTCTCTTGAAACAAGTGAGGGTGCCTTTCCCTCATCTCATTTTCACTCTCCCATGTGGCTTCCTCCACACCGTGATGTCGCCATAATATCTTTACCAATGGGATTTTCTTGGTCCTAAGAATTTGCTCCTTTCGATCCAGCACTTGCACAGGCTCTTCGATGTACCTCACTTTCTCATCCACTTTGATGGCTTCATGGTCGAGTATGTGACAAGGATCCGGCTGATATCTCCTTAGCATCCATACATGAAACACATCATGTAAATTTCCCAATTTAGGAGGCAGTGCCAAACGATAAGCTACGTCTCCTATTCTTTCAAGTATCTCAAAGGGTCCAACAAATCTGGGACCTAACTTTCCTTTCATCCCAAACCGAGATATTCCTTTCATTGGAGATACTTTAAGAAATACGTGATGTCCCTCACTAAACTCTAAAGGCCTTCTACGCCTATCCGCATAGTCTCTTTGCCGGTTTTAAGCCGTCTTAAGTCTTTTCTTGATTATCTCGACCGCTTCTGTAGTAACTTGCACAATCTCGGGTCCTATTAGTTTTCTTTCACCTACTTCATCCCAACAGACAGGGGTCCTACACCTTCTTCCATATAATACTTCATACGGAGCCATGCCTATACTTTTCTGAAAACTATTGTTATAGGCGAACTCTATCAGGTGCAAATTCTCATTCCAGTTTCCTTTAAAGTCAATAACACAGGCTCTTAGCATATCTTCTAGAGTCTGGATCACTCTTTCTGATTGTCCGTTTATTTGAGGATGAAAGGCAGTAATAAATTGAAGCTTTGTCCCTAAGGCATTTTGGAGACTCCGTCAAAAATTTGAAGTAAACCTAGAGTCTCGATCAGAGGTGATCGTTACAGGTATACCATGTAGCGTATTACCTAGCTTACATATATCTCAGCAAGTTTATTCATTGAATAGTTTATGCGGACTGCTAAGAAATGGGCAGACTTAGTCAAGTGATCCACTATCACCCAAATAGAATCGTGACCATTTGATGTCCTTGGCAGTCCTTGCACAAAGTCCATTGTTACATGCTCTCATTTCCATTATGGTATGTCTAACGGTCTCAATAGTCCTACAGGTTTGTAATGTTCCGCCTTTACTTGCTGGCATGTTAAACATTGAGAAACGTGTTTAGCCATATCTTCTTTCATGCCATTCCACCAAAATTGCTGACGCAAATTTCTGTACATCTTTGTACTACCCGGATGAATACTGTAATTACTCCTATGTGCCTTCGACAGAATTTCCCTCTTCACTTCTTCATTGTCGGGAACACGGAGTCATCCCTGGCATCTTACCACTCCATCTTCAGAGACTTGAAATTCCGGTCTTTTTCCTGCAGACACTGCATCTTTCACTTTCATAATCTCCAGGTCAGACTCTTGCAGGATCTTAACTTTCTAAATAATTTCGGGTTCAATTTTTAAGGCAGTAAGCATACCGGTAAGGCAATCCACTTTCAATTCAAACTTCGAGTTTGCTACAGACTTTAATAGGTTCCATTCTGCCATTCTTAAACTGGTCATCTCCATACCTGACTTACGACTAAGGGCATCCGCTACCTTATTCGCCTTCCCTGGATGGTATCGTATCTCACAATCATAATCCTTCAACAACTCCATCCACCTCCTTTGTCTCATGTTCAACTCCTTTTGTGAGAACAAATATTTCAGGCTCTTATGATCTGTATAGATCTCAAACTTTTCACCATACAAATAGTGCCTTGAAATCTTCAAAGCAAACACTATAGCTGCCAATTCTAAATCATGCGTTGGGTAGTTCAGTTCATGAGGTTTCAATTGTTTAGATGCATAGGCTATGACCTTGTCGTGTTGCATCAAAACACATCCCAATCCTTTGTAAGATGCATCACTATACACTGTAAAACCATTAGATCCAGATGGTATAGTCAGGATTGGAGCCGAGGTCAATTTTCTTTTAAGCTCTTGGAAGCTCCTTTCACATTCCCCACTCCATTCAAACTTCACATTCTTTTGAGTTAATTTTGTTAAGGGACCCGCCAGTCGTGAAAACCCTTTAATAAACCTTCTATAATAACCAGCCAATCCTAAGAAACTCCGTATTTCAGTGGGTGTTGTTGGTCTCGGCCAATTTATTACCATCTCAACTTTCGCCGAGTCCACTGCAATTCTTCCTCTTGACACCACGTGTCCTAAAAATATTATCCGGTCCAGCCAAAATTCACACTTGCTGAATTTGGCATACAGCTTGTGATCTCTTAGAGTTTGCAAAACTATCCTCAAGTGTTGCTCATGCTCTTCAGGCCCTCTAGAATATATCAGGATATCATCAATAAAAACAATCACAAATTGATCTAAATAAGGCTTAAATACCCTATTCATTAGATCCATAAATGCAGCCGGTGCATTCGTCAATCCAAAAGGCATGACGAGGAACTCGTAGTGTCCATAACGAGTCCTAAACGCAGTCTTAGGAATGTCTTCTTTCTTAATCCTTAGCTGATGGTATCTCGATCTCAAGTCAATCTTAGAAAAGACCGAACTTCCCTGGAGTTGGTCAAATAGATCATCAATTCTAGGCAAGGGATATTTATTTTTAATGGTCACTTGATTCAGTTGCCTATAGTCAATGCATAAGCGCATCGACCCATCCTTCTTTTTCACAAACAAGATTGGTGCACCCCAAGGTGAAGCACTTGGCCTAATGAATCCTTTATCAAGCAACTCCTACAGTTGCACTTTCAACTCCTTCAGTTCCATTAAGGCCATCCTATATGGGGCTTTCGATATTGGTCCTGTTCCAGGCATTAGTTCAATTTCAAACTCAATTTCTCGTTTCGGCGGTAATCCAGGCAACTCCTCAGGAAATACATCTTGAAATTCATTGACTACTCGAATTTCATCAAGCTTAGGCTCTTCCTTAGTATAATCTTTAACCATTGCTAGGTACCCTTGACATCCTTTGTCAAGTAACGCACGGACCTCTATCACTGAAATAAGTGCTATAGATAGGTTGGTTTGACCTCCCAAAAATTCACAACTAGACTGATCAGGTAAAACAAATTGGATCACTTTTCTATAACAATCCATTTTGGCCCGATACTTATGAAGCCAATCCATTCCTATGATAACATCAAAATCATATATAACCATTACGACTAATTCCTCCTATTGTTATCTTACACTTTCCACACACTAGCGTAGACAACACCATATTCTTTAAAGGTGTAGAAACACAAAAGGGCGTCACAAGGGACGTAGTTTCTATTTTACTCAACAATCTATATCTTTCAAACACAAATGAATGCGTAGCACCCGTATCAAACAATGTATATGCCTTCTTGCCATTTATGAAAATTGTACCTGAGATAACATTTTTTGGAAGCTTTTGCTTCCTCTTGGGTGACCGCATACACTTTTCCTTGTGCTGGTGGTCTTTGTGGATTTCTTTGTGGATATGGTCCAGCAGTGCGTTGTGGTACTCGTCGCATTGAGTTGATACTTGTCTGTGACCTCTCTTGTGGACAATCCTTCTTAAGGTGTCCTACCTGTCCACAACCATAGGATTTCAGCCGTCCATTACAGGGTCCTGGGCCATGTCGCCCATCACACCTTCGACATTCTTCATTCCGATAAGATGCTTTTCCCAGATTCAGGCCATCCCTGGTTTTTCCAAAATTCCCGAAATTGCCCTTCTTCTTAGACTCCCAAGTCTGACCTTGACCTGTATAAGGTCTCTTACCCCGTCTGATATCACCAAAAGTCGACTGCCTCTGGTACTCTGATTGCTCTCTTACCAACTCCTGCTCCACCAACTGTGCCCTTTCATAAATTTCATTATAATCTCTTATATTCAAAGGCGCCAGTTACTTCCTGATGTCAGTTCTCAATCCCTTCAGAAACCTCTTAGCTTTCTCTTCTCGATCCTCAATCAGTCTAGGAGCATATCTAGACAGTTCAGAAAATCTTGCCTCATATTGATCCACTGTCAGCTGCTTTTGTTCTAACTGAACAAATTCTGTAATTTTCTTGTCCTTAGCACAGTCAGAAAAATGCTTTCTATTGAAAGCTCTGACAAACTCATCCCAATTTACATCAGTACCTGGTGGAAAGATTGTGTCCCTCGAAGCTCTCCACCAAAACTTTGCATTTCCCTCTAGCTGGTACTCTGCCAAAGTTATTTTCTCAGCATCATTGCAGACCAACAACCGGAAAATTCGCTCCATCCCATCAATCCAATGCTCCGCCTCCTCAAGACTTCCCATTCCACTGAACTTAGGTGGTTTCAACTTCAAAAAATTGCTCCACCAGTCCTTGAGTATGGCGTTCTGCTCCGGGTTGTTGTTGTGCTTGTCTTTCCATCAGATTTCCTATATTGGCCAATGCCTGCAAGATATCTTCCATTCGGGGTTCAACCCTTGCTGCAGAGGCTTCAGCCCTCGATGGATGATGACCTCCAAATCGTACCATGATTTTCCTGCAGTTTCCAAGCATTTGCCTCAGGAATAATCTGTGACTCAATGTCTCCATTAAAAACAATTGTAACTATGGAAATAAGTAACATAACCATGTTACTGGCACCGAAAAGCAACTCATAACACAAACTAGGGATCCACGAGTGAATACCCATCACCCGTTATTCAAAGTTAGTCAACCATTCTTGGTCAGCATCCTAAGGTGTGCATTGTCATTATCTTCCTCAATTTCCAAATGAGGCTCCTTATCACTCCACATATAAACCTTTAGCTCTGATACCAATAGCTGTGGCACCCCCTCGGCACGGTCCTCAATCCTTTAGGGTCGCCACAGGTACCTATCCCTTATCTTACCATATAACAGTCTATATGCCTTTTTAATTTAAAAAGGAACCATAGTTCATAGGGGTTGTTCAATCTCTTACTTTTTTTTTTTTTGAAAAGGTTTCAGCGCAGCTCATCAACGGAAGCATAAACGAGTCTCACCATCCCTTACTCCAATAACAATAACGCAATGCACACCAACTACGCACCAAAAGAAAAGATAAAGCTGAGTCACTTTTATTTACATTTTTACGATGGACATCTCGGGTCGGTACAACAAAAGGCCAAGATTTTTAACTATACTTGGCTATGACTTAAAAGAGATCTCGACCCTACATCAGACATGTATACCCATCCATCAACAAGTGTTGGCTATCCCAAAAAGTGTCAGCTCCCACTAGTCATACGTGCCATCACACCCAACCCGGTGCATTGGGCGACGGCGGCAACATCCCTAGCATCACCCTATCGCGACGAATGTGGACAGATAGAAACTCCTGGACAACCAGGCCCCCAGCCAGGCCCACATCATACATGACCAGCACGGGGACTCGAACGAACACCAGACTAGGAACATTGACACAGATGTGCTCCGCGCACTTAACCTCGACGTCAGACGGTAAGCCATAGAAGGTACCGCGCGCGACTGGTGGTAATGGCATCTTTTAATCTGAAATGTTAATCCCCAAAGGGGTGAGTACTGTTGGAGAAAACTTCCTTATGTGTTTTGAAGTTGACAAAACGTTTCCATCAATCTAGTCTGAAGATTTTAAGACTTTGTCGTCAAAGTCTAAAGACCATCAGATTCAAGGTTTAAAGTCTACCCTCATTGACAGTATCTAGACCGTCGAAGAAGATTTATCCAGTATCAAGGATTTATTTAAAGATTTGTTTCGAGTGGTTAAAGAAGTCTCTTACGGCTGGAGATAGCATTTCGAGATCTTCTTATTCGTTTTTATCTTGATACGAATAAGTTAGATTCGTTGATTGACAAGGTATACTTGGAAGGTTCTACTTATGGAAACTTAGATCCTGATTTTATGGGCGAGTAGGATTGATGGGCTATCATCACTTTCCTTAAGTAACTCGAAGATCTCCTTAATTGATTTCGTCCAACGGTTTGATGGAGGGACTCCTTTGGAAAGTGCCAACGGGTATGAAGGCATGGAGGAGTATAAAAGGGAGAAGCTCTGGTTATTTGAGTGAGTGCGTGATAGATAAATTTCAAAGTTTGAAGCTCCTCGTTCTTTTTTGATTCAACTGTTGAGCGAAACTTGTATTTAAAAGAGAGATTAAATACTTGTAAGACCTTGAGGAAGTATAGCTAAGTTTCTACACTGTGGAATTAAGGACGTGATATTGTAACGACTCTTTTGATTCATAGTGAAATCCAGCCGGTGGGCTGTCAGTGTGGGAGAGTGGACGTAGGCTTGGAATAAGCCGAACCGCTATAAATTCTGTGTTCATCTTCTGTCATCCTTGAACTACCTATTTACGCTTTTGTGTTACTCATCTATTTAATAGTTGAATTTTATTTTATTATCCATCAAACATATTCTTCTAAGTCCTGCAAAAAAGTTTCTTATACACCTAGTCACCCCCTCTAGGTGTATTCTCTAGCCTCTTTCAATTGGTATCAGAGCCTGTGTGCTTATTTATTGAAGTGTTTTACTTCTTAAGCTAAAGATCTATGGCTAGTATTTTGGCTATAGGACTGATCGAAGGTCAGAGCAACACTAGATCGCCTTACTTTGATGAAAAAGAGTACAACGTATGGAAGAACAAGATGAAAGCTTTCCTTAGATCGAAAGATCCCCTTGAATGGGATGTAGTGGAAAAAGGAGTTATTCCAACAATAACTTCAACTTCAGAAAGAGGGAAGGAAGTGACAGATGCAAGAGAATTGACACAAGAAGAGATAACCAAAAGACAAGCTCTCGACGCAAAAGCTATCTATTCTTTATACTGTGCTTTATCTCCTAATGAGTATAACATAATTTCATCCTGTGAAGCAGCAAAAGAAGTCTGGGATAGGTTACATGTTACTTATGAAGTAACTGATCAAGTCAAAGAGACAAAGATCAATATTCTTCTTGGGTAATATGAAGCTTTCAAAATGAAGCCAGGAGAAACCATTACTGATATGTTTAGCTGTTTTACAGAAATTGTAAATGGTCTTGCATATCATGGGCAACCTATCTCAAAATAAATGAAAGTCAACAAGTTGCTGCGAGGACTTTCTAAAGATTGGAGTCACATCAAGACTTCCATTAGAGAAACTCAAAGGATTGCACCTTTATTTGTCGATGAATTAGTGAGCACACTTCAGTCTTATGAAGTGGAGCAAATCAATGAAGATGAAGGACCAAAAGGTAAAAAATCAATTGCTTTAAAGTCTAACGATGATTCTAATGTTACAGATACTGAAGACGATTCGGATGATGAAGAATTGGCACTCATGATAAGGAAATTCAGAAAGTTGAACAAAAAGGGAAGAAAGTACAACTGGAGGAAGCAATACACTCAAAGATCTCAGAATAAAGCAACTGAAGATAATGAGTTCAACAAGGATGTGGTTTGCTTTGAATGCAAAAAGAAAGGACACATCAGACCCAACGATCCTTTACTAAAGAAAAAGAAAGGAAATATAGAGAAACTCAAGAAAGCTCTCAAAGTAGAGACTTGGAGTGACACAAAATGTGAAGAGAGTGATGAAGAGTATGCCAACATTTGTCTAATGGCAAACTTAGAATCAGACTCAGACTCTGAGATAGACTCAGACTTAGATTCTGATAAGGAAATTGAGATAAGTAACTTTAAAATTCCCATTAAAGTTTCAAAGTACATTGATGAACTTTGTCTTAGCCTAAAGGTATCTCTTAAAAGGATTTCTGAAATTAAAAAGGAAAATTTTATACTAAGACAACAGGAAATTTCTTTGAAAGAAAAATTTGAAAATCTGAACAACAAGTTTAAAAATTCAAAAGAAAATGAAGAGTTTCTTTCAAAAGAAAACATTCTCTTAAAAAAGGATATTATAGCTATTTCAAAAAGGTTTTCAAATGGATCTGAAAAACTTGATAAAATTCTTTCAATTCAAAGACCTTATTTTTATAAATCAAGTTTAGGAATGACACCAGAAATCGTTAATTTAATTGATTTTCCAAAGGTAAAAGAAATAATTAAACAAAGACCTGCTAAAGCTTTTTATAGAAATCATTTTCAAAAGGTCTTTGTAAAATCTGTTGGTCGAAGTGCTCTTAAATGTTCAAAGTATAACAACTCGGAACATTTTGAGAAGGATTGTCCTAAAGTCTGGAAACCTGTTAAGAGAAACTGGGCAAAGATTACCTTTGGAACTAACTTCCCTGGACCCAAGAAAGTGTGGGTACCAAAGAAAACTTGAATTTTTTGCATAATTGCAGGTCACTATCAAGAAAAATATTAAGTGGTACTTGGATAGTGGCTGCTCGAGACATATGACAGGAGATTCAAATTACTTTATAAAGCTTACCCAAATAGATGGTGGAAAAGTTTCATTTGGAGGAAATGACAAAGGAAGAATCACTGAACTTGGAACTATCAAGATTGGGAGTCTTACAATCAACAATATTTTCTTGGTGGAAGGCTTAAACTATAATCTTCTCAGTATAAGCCAACTGTGTGACACTGGTTTCAAAATCAACTTTCAAGAAGGCACATGTTCAGGAATTAGTAAGGATTTGTCTCAATCCTTTGCGGTCGAAGACATGGAAACATCTATCCGCTTGATATCAAATCGAAAACTCTCGGTGTCTAATCTCCATTCAAGATGAAGAGAATCTCTGGCATAGAAAACATGGCCATGTCAGTATGAAGCAGATAGCCAAGATTTCTTCCAAAAAGCTTGTTCGTGGATTGCCCAACCTAAGATTTCAAAAGACATAATTATGTAAACCATGTGTTCTGGGTAAACCGGTAAGAAACTTCTTTAAACCTGTAAATCAAGTTTCAACTGATCATGTTTTGCAGCTTCTGCATATGGATCTCTTTGGACCAACCAGAACACAAAGCATTGGTGGGAAGAAATATTGCTTGGTAATCGTAGGTGACTATTCTCGCTATACTTAGGTGTTCTTCTTATCAAGTAAGTTTGAAACTTTCTCTCACTTCTCAAAATTTGCTATGAAAATTCAAAATGAGAAAGGTTACACTATTACAAGCATTTGGATAGACCATGGATGTAAGTTCGAAAATCAAGATTTTGCAAATTTTTGTGATGACTGTGGTTTAAAGCATGTTTTCTCTTCGCCATACACCGAGAACAAAATGGAGTAGTGGAAAGAAAGAATAGTTCTTTGCAAGAAATGCAAGAACTCTTTTAATTGAAAGTAACATTTCATCTCGTTTTTGGGCTGAAGCAATTTCTACAGCATGTTATATCATTAACAGAGTATTCCTAAGGCCTATTCTGGAGAAAACTCCTTATGAGTTGTTCAATAAAAAAAAGCCAATTGTTTCGTATTTTCATGTGTTTGGCTGCAAATGTTTTATTTTGAAAAATGCAAATGATCGTGTTGGAAAGTTTGAAGAAAAGTCAGATGGAGGAATCTTCCTTGGATATTCAACAACCAGCAAAGTCTACAGAGTATACAACAAGAAGACTCAATTTGTGGAAGAGTCAATGAATGTCAAATTCCAAGACTTTACACAAAATCAATTGTTTCCTACTCAACCTGAAGAACCTAAGCTTAATCTAGACTCTACAAATTCCAATTCCTCTGGAATCTTCCTTGGATATTCAACAACGAACGAATCTTGAAGAATCAAATGAAGAAAAAGATGAACAAGTTGTCAGACCAACCAGCAACTGGAAACACAAGTCAAGTCATCCCAAAGAACTCATCATTGGTAACATCGATGAAGGGATACGAACAAGATCCAAAAGGCATGAAGAGTCTAGCGCTATCGCTCTTATTTCTGAAAAAGAACCCAAAAGTATAGAGGAAGCTTTAACAGATGAAAGCTGGATTGAAGCTATGCAAGAAGAACTCAGACAGTTCAGCATCAACAATGTTTGGGAATTAACTCCTAAACCAAAAGGTAAATCTATTATCAGTGCTAAATGGGTTTTCAGGAACAAGATGGACGAAAAAGGAAAAGTCATAGGGAACAAAGCAAGGCTCGTGGCCAAAGGATACACGCAAGAAGAAGGGATAAACTATGATGAAACTTATGCACCAGTGGCAAGGTTAGAAGCAATTCGTTTATTACTTGCTTTTGCATGCTATAAAAATTTCAAGTTGTTTCAAATGGATGTCAAAAGTGCATTCTTGAATGGATTCATTCAAGAGGAAGTTTATGTGGAACAATCGCTTGGTTTTGAAGACCCAAGGAGATAGATTACGTATTCAGACTGAAAAAAGCTCTATATGGACTTAAGCAAGCACCTCGAGCTTGGTATGAAAGGTTAAGCAAATTCCTAATCCATAGTGGCTTTGTGAAAGGTAAAATAGATACTACTCTTTTTATTAAAAGAGAAGGTAAAGATTTTCTACTTGTTCAAATATATGTTGATGACATTGTTTTCGGATCTACTAATGAAAATCTATGTAAGAAATTTTCTAAGTCTATGCAGGAAGAATTCGAGATGAGCATGATGGGTGAACTATCTTTCTTTCTTGGACTACAAGTGAAACAATTGAAGGAAGGAATTTTTATTCATCAAGAAAGATATGCTAAGGAACTTGTTAAGAAATTCGGTTTGGAGAATTGCAAGAAGACTGAAATACCAATGTCAAGTTCCTCGAAGCTAGACAAAGATGAAGGAGGAAAGAAAGTTGATCAGAAGCTATACAGAAATATCATTGATTCACTTCTCTATCTTACTGCTTCTAGACCTGACATTTTGTTTAGTATTTGTATGTGTGCCAGATTTCAATCAGATCCCAAAGAATCTCATCTAAGTGTTGCAAAACGCATCATCAAATGCGTTGCAACAACCTCGTCGTTAGGTCTATGGTATCCAAAAAGGGGAGACTTTACTCTTCTTGGATACTCAGATGCAGATCTTGCTGGATACAGAGTTGATAGAAAAAGCATCTCAGGCACATGTCAACTACTTGGAAACAGGACGGTATCATGGTTCTCTAGAAAGCAAAGTACGGTTGCTCTTTCAACAGCAGAAGCATAATATGTGGCTCTTGGAAGCTGTTGTTCTCAAATCCTATGGATAAAACAACAGTTAAGAGACTTTGGAATTGAAGACTCATGTACTGAGATTAAATGTGATAACACAAGCGCAATCAACCTCACCAAGAATCTAGTACTTCATTCAAGAGCAAAGCATATAGAGATTCAGCATTATTTTATAAGAGATCATGTTCAAAATGGAGAAATACTGATTCAATTTATTGATTTGAAGAACCAATTGGCGGACATCTTTACAAAACCTCTGGAGAAAAGCCAATTTGAGTCTATTCAGCACAAGCTTAATGTTATAAAGTCTGAAGAAGTTCAGACTCATAGATAAAAATACCCAAAAGACGCTTAGACCCAAATGATCTTGGATCACGACTGTAAGTTGATTTAATTTATCTTTTGAAAGGTAAGCCTATATATCCGTAATTGATTGTCTTTATCTTTCTAAATTTTTGAAAAAGAAGTTATCTTTTTATTATGGTAGTTATTTATTTTCAAAAAGGCAGTTATTTTTGAAAAGGCATTTTTTTATTGTGACGATTCGTATGCCCCCGATTCAACTACCTTATATATACTATTCTTCTTCTTCTTTTTACTCGCAAACCCTAAAAGCGCAGAACTCCACTTTCTCACTTTTACTCTCTAGTTTAATCCTTAAAGTTTTCATCTGTCTCACGAATCGAGTTTGGAAATCCTCAAAGACTGTGACAATGTCTTTCCAAAGAAAGTCTTCAAGGATCACAAGCAGGGGACCACAACATATGGGCGAGGGTCCTACGCATTTTGACCTTACTGAGCAAGAAGATTCTCCAAGGGAACAACAGAGCCCACAACATTCTCAACCGCGTCAATCTCCTTAGGCTAGACCTGAGAATGTTCAGCAACGAACGGAGGAAGTTATCGAAGATGCTGAACTTGTAAGAACTCAAAAGCCTGCCTTTAATTTCAAACTTTATTTAGCTTTAAAGGATGGAGACTCTCCAATGATTATTATTGACGAATTTCTGAAAGAGAAGGGATATAGAAATGAAACCCACTTTTTGCAAACAATGGAACGTTTGGGAATTGCTCCTGCTGGCTCTGCAGATAGGGCCTTTGCAAATTTCCCAAGTGATCCACGTTTCGGAGTAGTTAGTCAGCCTGATAGCAATGATGATGAAAACTTGTTCACTAAGCCGAGAATGGGTATTGCTGCGGATGTACGAAAACCAAGTTCAAATCTGTTTCGTTCTAAAGAACACAAGTAGATTTATTCTAAGTTATTAAAGCGAGGAGTGATGAATCCAAGAAGTGTGGATTTTGATTTTCTTGACTCCCTGAATGTGAAGTTGCGGGAGAAATTCACTTTACTTCAGCTTGAACGTTTTTGTTCTGACTCGACCGTAGCCCATCCAGAACTCACTGCTTATTTTTATTCAAATCTAAGCTTTCTAGATGCGAACAGTTTCTCCTTTAGTGTTAAAGATCAGGATTTTGTGGTGGATATGGACATCTTGGCTGATGTGATTGGAGTAGAGAGAGGTTTATTTTAATCAATTAGCGTATCTAGTGGTCGTGCGACAGTGGAGCTTGTCCGAGATGGAATGGCAAAAGGACGGATTTCTTATTCAAGGATGAATGCTTCAAATATGCTGCTTCATAAAATTGTGATCAATTGTCTTAGACCCAAATCCACGTCGAAGACTTATGTCTCCAATTTAGAAGCAACGCTGATGTATGCCATCAATGCTGGTAAAAAAATTCTCTCGGCCACATACTATCATGTTTCACATGTACAAATCGATGGTGAAAGACAAGGATTAGCTTCCCTACTCAGCACTTGTTACAAAGCTTTTCAGACATTTTAACATCCAGCCTCCAAGAATTCTGTGTGTTCAAACGTGCGAACAAATGGTGGTAGGGCTGAAGATGGTTTCTAAAATGTGTTTGAAAAAGCTGAACAAGGCTCTGGAGAAGTTCAAAGAAAAGACTCCTCAACAAATTCATCAAGACTCTGTTGCTGCAAAACGAAAAGGAAAGGAGCCGGTGACAGCTCCAACTAAAAGAAGAAGAGCAATCATCTTGCAGGACGAAGAAGAAGATGATGATGATGTTACCATCTCTGCTCTTGCTTTGAGAAATTTGCAGTGTTTTGTTCTAGAAACAGAGTTTAGAGAAAGACCAGAAGAGACCGAGAAGAGGAGTGAAGAGAGGGAATCAAGGAGGAAGGAGACAGAGGAAAAAGAAGACGAAAACCAGGAGAATCAAGGAGAACAAGGTCGTCCTGTCACTGAAGAGGAAATTGAGCAAGAAGAGCACTTCTCTCCGCCTGAAGGCACATACACAGGGGGAGCTGCAGAGAAAAGAGGTACTCCTTCTCTTGCTTTCACTAGTGATGATATTAGTTGTTCTCTTGCCAATCCAGAAGATGTGTTTGCCTCTCACTTTCCTGAAGAAGGTCATGAGGTATCTTCTCCAAATCTGGATGTGCCTTTATCTGACCATGCTGAGGCAAGCACTCAAACAGACAACTCATCAGACTTTCGAAGACTGGTTGATATTTTCATGGAGTTGAGAGGTTAGATTTATGCCTTGGGATGCGAATTTCAGAACGTGTAGAATGCTTATAAAGCCTCTTCAGAATCATTGATCAATCAAGTTCAGGCCCTTAATCTTCAAATTCAAGCAACTGCCAAGGGTGAAGATTTAGCACATCTGAAGGAGGATCTGAGGAAGCTGGAGGAGACAGTCAAGTCAATGGGAGATTTCCAACTTATTCGCGTTCCCAAATCATCTTAAATCAATTTTGTTTTATATTTACCTTTTTAATGCTGACAAAAAGGGGGAGAGATTTGCATATTTGTTTTGTTTGATCAGTGTTTGATCAGACTTATTTCTCTGACTTTAAACTTTTGTCTGGTGTGACTTTTGAATTGCGGATTATGTTATGTTTATGTGATTGCTTTACAGTATCTTAAGCATACTTGGTACGATATTGGTATGAGATAGTTGTTTTTACAGGACTAACCAATTTCCTGTGGATGCAAATTTGTTACTATCTTCAACTCATTTATTGTTTATGAGATATCATATTCTTGTTTGCTTGAGTATTGTCTTGCAGGTCAATTTTTCCAAATCTGCAGGAAAGTTTTGTCACCATCAAAAAGGAGGAGATTGTTGGAGAAAACTTCCTGATGTGTTTTGAAGTTGACAAAACGTTTCTATCAGTCTAGTCTGAAGACTTGAAGACTCTGTCGTCAAAGTCTGAAGACCATCAGATTCAAGGTTTAAAGTCTCCCCTCATTGATAGTATCTAGACCGTCGAAGAAGATTTATCCAGTATCAAGGATTTATTTAAAGATTTGTTTCGAGCGGTTAAAGAAGTCTCTTACAGCTGGAGATAGCATTTCGAGATCTTCTTATTCGTTTTTATCTTGATACAAATAAGTTAGATTCGTTGATTGATAAGGTATACTTGGAAGGTTCTACTTATGGAAACTTAGATCTTGATTGTATGGGCGAGCAGGATTGATGGGCTATCATCACTTTCCTTAAGTAACTCGAAGATCTCCTTAATTGATTCCGTCCAACGGTTTGATGGAGGAACTCCTTTGGAAAGTGCCAACGGGTATGAAGGCATGGAGGAGTATAAAGGGAGAAGCTCGGTTATTCGAGTGAGTGCGTGATAGATAAATTTCAAAGTCTGAAGCTCCTCGTTCTTTGTTGATTCAACTGTTGAGTGAAACTTGTATTTAAAAGAGAGATTAAATACTTGTGAGACCTTGAGGAAGTGTAGCTAAGTTTCTACACTGTGGAATCAATGACGTGATATTGTAACGAATTTTTCGATTTATAGTGAAATCCAGCCGGTGGGCAGTCAGTGTGGGAGAGTGGACATAGGCTTGGAATAAGCCGAACCACTATAAATTATGTGTTCATCTTCTGTCATCCTTGAACTACCTATTTACGCTTTCGTGTTACTCATCTATTTAATAGTTGAATTTTATTTTATTATCCATCAAACATATTCTTCTAAGTCATGCGAAAAAGTTTCTTATACACCTATACACCCCTCTCTAGGTGTATTCTCTAGCCTCTTTCAAGTACAACCACTCAGCAGTAAACATCCATCAAACTACACAATGCAGCAAGCAGAACAAACAGAATGTCACGAGCAAGGTGCATATCATCCATGCTATCAAGCTTACATTTCCATGCAGTCATACATATGTCACCATGCAATCATGCATATACCACCATGCCATCATGCATATACCCATGCACATAATTCAATTTTCAATTTCAATAGGATCTCATTTCATCTTTCTTTCTAGGGATCAATGTTTGCATCCCTCTATTTTATCGCTCACACCCAACCTGGCATTGCGAGGAGCCTCCGGCACACACCTCCTGGCATCCGGCACACACCTCCGAGCATCTTGAAACTCCCAAGGACATCCGGCACACACCTCCGGGCATCCCGACACTCCCGGGGACATCGTTGACTCAAGGGTCTGACGATATTATCACTTTCACAATTTATAATCACATGTGTGCTTTACTTTCAACATGGCATTTGATGCAATGATGTCAAAGGTTTAGATCCACTTTTGATGTTACATGACATGCCAAATTTCACCACATGTGCAGTAAAAGCAACCACTCAAGACAATACATCACGTAGAGAAATTCATTTATTTTTGAAAATGCATCAATTTTCGGATAAAACAAAATGCACTCCTTTAGTTAAAACTCTAGAAACATTAGTAAACGGTATTAATAAATTATGAAAATTTGACACGTTGTAAATGCAACCTAAAGGCAGATATCTCATGAAGAACACCACACCAAAAGAATCTCACACAAATTAGTACGGTCCATGCATCACAGCTTTCAAAATTTCAATATTTCAGTTTGCACAGTTTCAGAAATAATTTCGATTAAATATCCAAATGAACTCCAAAAATTCTGAAATTTTGATATGTTATAGACAACACCTAGAGGTAAATACCTCGTGAAGAAATATAAATCCAATTCATTCTAGATTAATAGATATAGATGATTTAATTCCTCCTGTTCTCGGTGTCGTTTTTTTCCAGATTAACCTCTTTCAAAGAAAATTCGTTTCACCGACCTACACATGTCCGTTGCTTCTAAATTTTTTCAGTATGTTATTCCTCAGAATGTTATCTACAACTTTCATTAAGGAAACAAGATCAAATTTCTACTGGATGATTTTATAAAAAAATCACAGAATCATACTAGGTCAAGGTAGCATTTTCCCAGATCCAGTTTCTTCAAAGGACAACGATTTCACCGACCTATACTTGTTCATTTCCTCTAAAGTTTTTATATGTTATACCCCAAGAAGTCCTCTACAACTTTCATTAAGGAATTGAAGTGAGATTTCAACAAAACAGCTACTTTACAGTCCACGAAATCACTAAAGGTCAGCACAACAAATTCCAGATCTAGTTTCTCCAAAGGAAAATCATTTCACCAAGTAATACTTGTCCGTTTTATCTCAATTTTTAGTATGTTACTCCTCAAGATGTCCTCTACAACTTTCATCAAGAGGTTGAGGTGAGATTCCAACTAAAAAGTTATATGCAGCACACGAACTCATGGAGAGTCGGACTGATTTTCCAGAAAACAGCATGCAAAACCATGGCACTTCTCCCCAATGCTCCGAAATTTCCTCACCTCTACAACATCCAACGTTTACCATCTAACATACTCACATCACAGCTAGCAAAAGGGTAGATAAATGGACTCTACTTGCCTCTAGTCCAAGCGAACACAGCAAGCAATGAACGGAGGGGCAAGGCGGCACGACGGTGGGACACGGTGCACGCACAGCAGCGAACAGACCTCCTCCTTCCCTCTCGCACGCACGGTCTCCCTTTCTCTCTTTCTCTCTTCCTTTCCTTTCTCTCTTCCGTGCGACACCCCCACCCCTTCCTCGCTTAATCCGCCCCTCTCCCAATCACTAATTTCCTCCCCTCAATGATTAACTATAATTAGGTTGCATGGCTCTTACACTTGGCAACAAAGGGACAACACTTGGCAATTCCATGCAAGAAAGGGGGTTCATCCGGCTGGGCTTGGGCTGGCCTTGGGTCAACAGCCCATTGGGCCCCTTGGGCCGGGCCTCTCCCTCCTACCGGTTGACGGCAACCCTCCTCTCTTTGGACTTCGCGGGCCAGGCCCTAATGGCTGAACAATGGGGGGCTCTTAGGCTTAAGAAAATCAACCCATTCTTCTCTACTTTTTCCCATTTAAACATCACCTAATTACCAATTTAAATGGCCATAAAATTATGTAACATAAATCAGTAATTTCCAACTTTTAAAGCGCACGGCCAAAAATAAAATTTTCCTATCAAATAATGGTCCATTGAAAAGCTCGGCCAAAATCTTATTGCAAATCATGGGTCAAAATGCTACAATAAAATTTGGTGGTGCTTCCATCATCTCCACATGGCTTATGCATATCTAGAGATTATCATGAAATTCTAGGATGCCAGACAAGAGTCCACAATTAAAGGGATGGACGGCCAGATCTTCACCACATCATCAAGAAATTTTGGGCAAAATTTGAAGGAAAGGGTAAAATGTTTTACGAATATTGCAAACGTTCTAACCATATGATTAACGACTATTGGAAATTACATGGAAAACCCAGAGAAAAAAGGAAAACAAAATTCAGCAGCTTATCAAGCCACTGGACCCACTGGCCAGAATGTCGACCAACCTAATACTTATGGTCAATATCAACAACTGATGTAGGCATTGTAAAAGTTGGATACTTCCAACAAATGAGGGAGTTTTTCAAATATCACACATTGCTTGATTAATTCCATTTCAAGAAAGTAATGGATTATTGATTCAGGGGCAATCGATGATATTATATGTGACAAAGGATTTTTCTTGAGTATAAATGAAGGATTGAATTTTCTTGTTTCCGTACAACTAGAAACATGCATGTTTATTTTTTGGTTGGGGATTATCTTATTTTAGTCAATACTTTTTGTTTGGTACAACAACTAACAAGTCCACTTGGCATAATAGTCCCAAAAGAAAAGGAACTTGATAGATAAAAGTAGGCCATGAGATTAAAAAAAAAAAACTAATTCCCAAAAAAAATAAAATTGCAATCTAACAGAAGGTTGGTATAACTTTCTATTTATAGTTTTGATAAGGTTGGTGCTCTAAATAAGAAAGGAAATCGCATTCCCTAAATTATATCTCCAAAAATAAACATGCATGTTTCTAGTTGACTAAGAATATGCTTCATGTTGCTGTTTTTGTCAATTATGTTCATGGATTCAATGTAATTTGTAAGTGATTGTTCTCACAATTTAAGTTTTGGGTGACATTGAGTATCACATTTCATTTCCCGTCCCGTGATACATCCGTAACATGTGCCGCCATGGTGGATGATCTTATCGTTAAGGCGTTGAACGTTTTGTGTGGAATACAAGCACTTCAATGTCGACCAACATCAGCAGTTCCTAAAGGCAATGGTGTTTTCAGCCTAGACCTGAAGTCAACAAGTAAAAGGAGCTTCGATTGTTGATGAAGTCAGCACTCCATTTTTTGTGACCAAATCTTTATGTAATACATACTTATATATAGACACACGCATGAATATGTAGATTCAAACAATTACCACTTGTGTGATAGTCAAAATCAATCAAATTTCACAAGGAAATGTGCATACTACTGAGCCATATCATATTTTCTAGGATTTAACATAGGCTGTGATTCTATGGATATTGGTCGATCAAAACTATATTTGGAGGAGAAATGATCTCTTATTATTTAAAAGTTGTGCAACAAACTCACCTGGAAATTTTGGTATAGTGTTGGGTGTATTTTTTGCATTATTTTGGAACCTATTGACGTGTATATTATACAAAGATGTATACGAATGGCCACCTATCTATTCTCATAAGATAGAAATTTACCTGTTGATCTTTTGTGTTGGAAGATATGCGGCGATTGCTCGTGATATTCGACAGAAGATTTGATCTGATTATGATTGTACACAAATCAATTAATGATTAGATTTAGATTTAGATTGATTCATAGAATCCTTTACTTCCATTCATTATGTACATCTTGTATTATATCTATAGGGGATTGTACATTAGAAAATATTGAAGAGAGAATACAAAAATCTTCCAAAATTCTTCGTCTTTAGTTACCATTCCTCTGCTTCCTTTAGTTTCTTTCATGGTATTAGAGCGGTGAAGCTCCGGATTTTGCTTCCATTCTCCTCGTCTCGACTGCTACCAAGGATCTTCCATCCTACGTAGAAGAGTCAACACTTTAGCAAAGGAATCAATTTCCGTTTTTTTTTAACCATGACCGAGAATTTACCTTCAGCCTTCGACAAGCATCCACGTGAATCAACTCCAGCACAATCTCGAGAGAACTAGGATGAGCCTCTTGTTGTTAACGTCACTAGACCCCAAGAACAAATTACTCGAGCCCAAGATATCCAAACTTTTCTAGCTCAGACAAATCTAGGGCAAGCTATCTCGGGCCAACCCATTCCGGGCCAACCAATGATGGGCCATCCTTACTAGTGGTTGCCATTTCAGATGCAACCCAACCCATGGTTGTTTTGGCCAAGCCCAAGTGCATCATCACCAGGGATTCAGGGCCAATGAGTTTCCATCCAACTCGACAGCGAGCCCACCAACCGTAAACGAGGCAAGCACAACCATTGGGTCGGATCCAGCAAACATGAGGCAAGCGACTAGATCAAATGAACCGGGTATTGGAACGAATCCATATCTAGCCATTTTCAATGCGGGTTATGGAACCGGGGTCCAATAATCCGAGTATGGGAACAAAACCCTAAATGGGATTTTCACTCGGATTTCTGCCGCATCCAGTGACGGCTCTCACCGGACGACCAGAATCTAGCGAGCCTCTGTTCGTCTCCACCGCCAATGGACCAGAACTGTCGCTAATCAGCCAACAGCTGACCGGGCTAGAAAACTACTTTAGATGGTCGCAGGAGTTCTAGCACACACTGATAATGAAGGATAAAGACGGATTCCTCAACGGAACTGTTCTAATCCCTCTTGATGAACACCTAGCCCGACACTAGAGGAAGTGCAATCAACTTGTTTGTACCTGGATTGGAAATTGCATATCCCCAGAAGTCACGGCCGGACTTCCATTGACAGAGGACGCTCAAAATATGTGGGAAAATATCAAAGAGATGTACGGTAAACTGGATTGAGCAAAGATTTTCTTCCTTATGCAGGAACTCAGCGAGCTCAAACAGGGGAACATGACGGTCACAACTTGCTTCAACAAGCTATCGTCACTGTGGAACGACCTAGAAGTCGTCGAAGAAAAACTCGAGGGACCAGAATCAACGCTAAAGTAGTACAGATCTATCAAAGAAAGGGAGAAAGCTACATGTTTCCTATTGATTTTGAACGAGTCTTATCTTACCTTATGTTTGCAAATTCTCTATATGGACCTAGTACCGCCAATCGGGCGGATTTTCCAGCTAGATGTACAGGAGGAGAGCCAGCGGCTTGCATCGCCGGAACATGCGAACAACAGCGAAAGCATCGCTCTTGCAGCTCGCGGTGAACGCCGAGACAGAGCCACCAAACCCTAAATTGAGAAAGGGAGAAGAGAGGCACGCTTGGGTTCGGCGGAGGAGATACACAAACCCTTAAAGAGAATGGACGAACGGCCTAGATCGAGCGCGAGGATCAAATGGCTCACAGGGGTCCGAAATTATAAGTGGATCGGATGGCAGACAAGAGTCCGCAATTAAAGGGATGGATGGCCAGATCTTCGCCACGTCATCAAGAAATTTTGGGCAAAATTTGAAGGAAAGGGTAAAATGTTTTGCGAATATTGCAAACGTTCTAACCATATGATTTACGGCTATTGGAAATTACATGGAAAACTCGGAGAAAAAAGGAAAACAAAATTCAGTAGCTTATCAAGTCACTGGACCCACTGGCCAGAATGTTGACCAACCTAATACTTATGGTCAATATCAACAACTGATGTAGGCATTGCAAAAGTTGGATACTTCCAACAAATGAGGGAGTTTTTCAGATATCACACATTGCTTGATTAATTCCATTTCGAGAAAGGCATGGATTATTGATTCAGGGGAAATCGATCATATTATATGTGACAAAGGATTTTTCTCAAGTATAAATGAAGGATTGAATTTTCCTATTTTTGTACAACTAGAAACATGCATGTTTATTTTTTGGTTGGGGATTATCTTATTTTAGTCAATACTTTTTGTTTGGTACAACAACTAACAAGTCCACTTGGCATAATAGTCCCAAAAGAAAAGGGAACTTGATAGATAAAAGTAGGCCATGAGATTAAAAAAAAAAAAAAACTAATTCCCAAAAAAAATAAAATTGCAATCTAACAGAAGGTTGGTATAACTTTCTATTTATAGTTTTGATAAGGTTGGTGCTCTAAATAAGAAAGGAAAGCGCATTCCCTAAATTATATCTCCAAAAATAAACATGCATGTTTCTAGTTGACTAAGAATATGCTTCATGTTGCCGTTATTGTCAATTATGTTCATGGATTCAATGTAATTTGTAAGTGACTATTCTCACAATTTAAGTTTTGGGTGACATTGAGTATCACATTTCCTTTCCCGTCCCGTGATACATCCGTAACATGTGCCGCCATGGTGGATGACCTTATCGTTAAGGCGTTGAACGTTTTGTGTGGAATGCAAGCACTTCAATGTCGACCAACATCAGCAGTCCCTAAAGGCAATGGTGTTTTCAGCCTAGACCTAAAGTCAACAAGTAAAAGGAGCTTCGATTGTTGATGAAGTTTCATCTTGAGGGCCATGCTTCGAGCCCACCACACTAAGGCTGTAGGTGCTATGAAGCTAGGGTAGCTGCTCATAACCTATCATTCAAGATGAATAGATTCCATTTTTTGTGACCAAATCTTTATGTAATACACACTTATATATAGACACACGCATGAATATGTAGATTCATACAATTACCACTTGTGTGACAATCAAAATTAATCAAATTTCGCAAGGAAATGTGCATACTACTAAGCCATTTCATATTTTCTAGCATTTAACATAGGCTGTGATTCTATGGATATTGGTCGATCAAAACTATATTTGGGGGAGAAATGATCTCTTATTATTTAAAAGTTGTGCAGCAAACTCACTCGGAAATTTTGGTATGGTGTTTGGTGTATTTTTCGCATTATTTTGGAACCTATTGACGTGTATATTATACAAAGATGTATACGAATGGCCACCTATCTATTCTCATAAGATAGAAATTTACCTGTTGATCTTTTGTGTTGGAAGATATGCGGCGATTGCTCATGATATTCGACAGAAGATTTGATCTGATTATGATTGTACACAAATCAATTAATGATTAGATTTAGATTTAGATTGATTCATAGAATCCTTTATTTCCATTCATTATGTACATCTTGTATTATATCTATAGGGGACTGTACTTTAGAAAATATTGAAGAGAGAATACAAAAATCTTCCAAAATTCTTCGTCTTTAGTTACCATTGCTCTGCTTCCTTTAGTTTCTTTCATGGTATCAGAGCGGTGAAGCTCCGGATTTTGCTTCCATTCTCCTCGTCTCGACTGCTACCAAGGATCTTCCATCCTACGTAGAAGAGTCAACACTTCAGCAAAGGAATCAATTTCCGTTTTTTTTAACCATGACCCAGAATTTACCTTCAGCCTCCGGCAAGCATCCACGTGAATCAAATCCAGCACAATCTCGAGAGAACTAGGATGCGCCTCTTGCAACACATTCACCATCCATGCTGAATGAATCATAGATAAGGGGACCACAATGAAATTTTCTTCATATATTCAGGATTTGGAATAATTAAAAATTTAATCCGTATAATAGATTTAGAACTAAAATAAAAAATTTTCCTATATTTTTTTTTCCATGGCCAAATACAACGTGCACACGACTCCAACTCAGACGGAATCCTCCATACATTACGTATCTCTAAGGGTTGGAGATACTCGAGATGAAACGCTCGGACTTGGCTTCTCCAGTGCTCGCATTCAGCATAAAGTAGTTGCATCACAGAGTCGTTTTGAGTACTTAATTTTTGTAATTATTTGGATGGAATGTGCAACCGCATTAATCATTTATTTATCACCCCTAGTTTTTTGGTTGGTGATTATCTTATTTTAGTCAATACTTTTTGTTTGGTACAACAACTTAGAAGTCCACTTGGCATAATAGTCCCCAAAGAAAAGGCAACTTGATAGATAAAAGTAGGCCATGAGATTAAAAAAAAATTAATTCCCCAAAAAAAAAAAAATTGCAATCTAACAGAAGGTTGGTATAACTTTCTATTTATAGTTTTGAGAAGGTCTAAATAAGAAAGGAAAGCACATTCCCTAAATTATATCTCCAAAAATAAACATGCATGTTTCTAGTTGACTAAGAATATGCTTCATGTTGCCGTTTTTGTCAATTATGTTCATGGATTCAATGTAATTTGTAAGTGACTGTTCTTACAATTTAAGTTTTGGGTGACATTGAGTATCACATTTCCTTTCCCGTCCCGTGATACATCCGTAACATGTGCTGCCATGGTGGATGACCTTATCGTTAAGGCGTTGAACGTTTTGTGTGGAATGCAAGCACTTCAATGTCGACCGACATCAGCAGATGACTAACAGGAGTATAATTTCAGTCACTCAATATGGGAATTAAATACATGCAACTACCTTTAAGTTTAAGAAAAGTACAACATACACGGTCTCTTTATAGTAATAAACTAAAGATCACCGAATATTTTTCTCTTTTTTTTTCTTCTTTTAATTAGAAGGTTATTTTTCTTTGCCAAAATAATAAAAGTATGTGAAGATCTCATCTATAAAATTGAGTTGGTAAATACGTCACTATTGTAAAAATTTTATCTATAAATTTCTTTTTTTCAAAGTAGAAACTGAAAGTAAGGATAATTTTTCTGTCAACTTCAATTACGCATTAAAAGCAAGTGAAGGAAATTAATTAATTGATAAATTAAACTCTGATAAACAAACCTAAAAAAAATTACGCACCTGTTCTCTATGAAACAATAAATGGCAAGGAAAAAAAATCAAGAAGAAAGAGTACTTGGGGCAAATGAAAGGAATAATAATACAAATGATCCTTGAAATTTGATATAATGTAGTTCCTAAACTTTTAATTTGTTTAACGTGATCCTTAGACTTTTGGTATAGTTTCATTCAGTTGCTAATTTTTATGGAAATATTCAATATTGTTCTTTTATCAATTCAAATTCGAGGACAACATCGAGCATTATCGCATAATACGGAGATCAAATTGAACCTGTATTAAAAGTTAGATCATATTGAACAAATTAAAATTTTATGGATTACATTGCATATTGAACAAAAGTTCATTGATTATTTATGTCATTTTCTCTAAATGAAAAGAGAACCTTGTCCCATAATGTGAGAATTCATATTATATCCTTCACAAAATCTTTAATTAAAGGGCCACATGTCACGTGACATCCCAATTTTCCAATTCTATTTTTAGTAAATTGGGATGGACATTTCATCTTTGCACATATAGTTCTTTTCCTTGAGTTGGCCACTCATGTGAAAACTAGTCTATCAAGTGAAGCCGTTAAGAAATTCTAATGCATCAGACTCGAGAATTTGACGAGGAAGCGACCCTTCGACCGAGCTAATCCGCAAGAGTCATTACAGCATAGTTAAAAATTGATTAGAGATCGAAGATAGGTCGACTCAAGAGAGGCATGTGATCAAGTGTGGGTGATTCCACCAGATCGCACAATTCTTGTCGGTCGGCACTAGACCAACTTTTCTATCGATTAGGTACCCTGTGTCCGTATTTGAAACCTTAAGGTTACCACGACAACCGAGAGTCACCAATATGCCAAAGATGTACATTGTGGCTTGAATTGATCAACCACAGGTCAAATGCATGAAAATTTCTAAAAACTACCTAGTAGGTCAGGACGCGCTAATATCGTGCCAGAGTGAGATTAACCATGAAATTGAAAGCGAATTCAGAAATTAGAAGTCTTGTTATGTCACAAATCTTATTAGGGACATTGGATTAATTTATGGACTTTAATTGGACTCAATTGGAAGAGAATTGAAAAAAAAATGATTGAAATGTGTTGTACAAGATTTTGGAGAATTCATGCCACGGTAGAAAAAGAAATTGCACCCATTGGAAGATGTTGTGGAGGATTGAGATAGTGGAAGATGACATCACTTGATGTCATGGTAGTTGGGGCCAAATGAAGAAGAAGTTGACAAGTGGAAGGTGGAGATTTGATCTCATAAAGTGGGGTTGTCCCTCTCACCAATCAACATCATCTTCAAGCTTAGGATTTCTTTTTGAAATTTGAGGAGAGAGAGAGAGGAGGAGCCGTGCGACCAGCCCGACTAGACGCCCCCCTTCGCCGCTCAACGCTGCCAGCTTCGCCAGAGACGCTCGCCACCGCCGTCGTCCGTGCGCGTTGCCCGCGTACCGCGCCCGCTCGTCGGCTAGCTCGCCGGTTCGTACGCTAGCTCGCCGGTTCGCACGCCGACCTCGTCAACCCATCCGAGACGTCGTCCACCGCCTAGCGTCATCATCCAGAGTCACGAGCCGTTGCTCGCTGCCGCTAAGGTCGCCAAAGCCTCCGCCAGCCATCGCCCGAGCTGCCGCAGCCTGTTTCCGCTGGTCCCATGCTTAACCGATGATCGGAGCTCCTTTGTCCGAGCTTGAGCAACCACCGAAGTTCCAACCCTAGCCGGATCTTCGAGGAGCGTTTCGAGTGCCTTCCCGACCTCCTTTGGTGTCGCCTCGAGGAGATTTGTCGACGGTCTTGCCGTCCTCTTTGCCGGAGACTCGTCAAAAAGCGATTCCGGTGAGTTTAGCTCACTAAACCTTAATTAGAGTGTTAATGAAGCTTATATTGTTAGATTAGTTTAATTAGGTGTGGATTAGATTAAGGAGTGTGATTAGTTTAGGGTGTATTTAATTAAAGTTAATTGGATGGTTATGTTAGTTTAATGATGATTGGACTTAAATATATAGTTTTGAATTATATATGTATTCCGAAATTATTATATTATTTAATAATATATTATATTTCGAATTTATTAAAATATTATTATTTAATTAATTTTCGGAATAAAATTAATTATTTAATAAATTCCAAAAATTATTTCGGGACCTTATTTTTCTCATAATTTCGTCCTGATCGTTGCTGTGCATTTAGATTTTTAATTTGATGATTGGATATTGAAAATTGAATGTTGATTGTGAAAAATATGGATTTTATTCAGAAAATCCCAAGTGTCGGGTTTTGATACCAAAATTGGATTTTAAGTATTATATTAAATAGTGAGGTTTGAAAAAGTGAGATATTGGCTTTCTGGTTCGAAATAAATGTGCCCCCACACACGTGAATAATTTCTGGAATATTTTTAATATGAAGAAAAAATGGCCGGGATCACTATTTTAAGTGAAAGCGTTGAGTGAAATGCAAAGTGTCCCGGGCTGAATATGAATTATTGTGTGATAATTAAGAGGAGATCGTCATGGGCTGTTGAGCCGGACTTGCCCCTATATGGGATGCCCCTTACAATGGATGTGGGTCGCAGTAGATTCTGGGCTCATGTTCCTTCAAGAACGCCGTCGACGTAGTGACGAAACCGTGCTCCATGGTGGGGAGACGATGCCTGGCTATATGCCAGTCAATAGCCGAACTACGAGTAGGCTATGTTCATGTGTGGTGATAAACGAAAATTAGAACGTGTGCTGAGTGTGGTTATTGATGATATGAAAGTGATTGAGTTCCAATTGTTTAAGTTCTTATGACTACTTGTGATTTAGTGATTTGAGCTGTACTAACCTGCAGGAAGGAAATAAGGCGAGGTAAGTCTTCTGTATGATGTGGCTAGGCCACCCTTGGGTGTATTTTCTTTCTAATAGGGGTTTAGGGGGTTGAACTTGCTGAGACAATGTCTCACCCCGTTGTGGGCCAAAATTTCAGGACCGTAGATGGTAGAACCCCCGTAGCGTTATGGTCTTCCTGTGCATAGTATGAAGCAGAAGTTCAGTTGTCCTAATCCTGATAGTCATTGGATTTATGAGCTTGTCAGGACCACGGTCTGGGTCCAAGAGGCCTTGTTTGTCAGGGTGCCTCATAGATATAGGGCGTGGTTATGCTTTGGAGCCAATGGTTTCAGGATTGGTCCATTTAATAGTTTTGATATTCCACCTGCTGTGATGGAGGCCATTCTAGGTGAGGGCGTAGCTGACCCTCCCGATGGTAGGCTGGAGAACCTATCGTCTCTGGAGGCTGTTCAGTCTGAAGTGGGATCGAAGAGCGAGTCTGACTAGTAGTCTTAGGACCATTCCTTCTTTTTGGTGGACTGATCCCTTTTTGTAAGCTGACCCTTTTTGGCATATATGTAAACTCTAGAATGTTGTTTATCTATGAAAGCATGTTTGTTTATGAATGAGTTGATTTCCTGCTTTCCTATCCTTTGAGTTTTTGTCAGGGGTTATATTTTACGTTCTGCATGTGCATAATAAATAATTGGAGTCGGCGACACTACCTGGGAATGTCGTATTTGCATGATCATGGCGGGTTGTTCACGTGTCTCGGGGTTCGGGGTGTGACATGTCAACAAGGGCTGACATTAAAACCCTCCTTCATCCTTTAGTAAAAACATATATATGTGAGGAGCTAAGTCATTTGTGTTATGCATGTAGAACTCGTTGTCCTTTAACATCATTATTGCGACCTACCCCTCGGTAGATAGAAGAGCATAGATTTAGGGGTATTACCTAAAGGATGGGCCTATGGCATAGGATTTAGACGCAGGCTCTCCTAAGCTCATACCTGGCGTGACGTTGGGTGTTCAAATTGATAGTATGAAAATTTTCTAAAGAAGGAGTTGCCACTAGCCTATTATGGTGGACTAAAAACCAAGCGAAGTGTGGGAGCATACTTCACTTCCTATGCAACTAGAGTATCTAAGGTCAGGAACTTGATTACACTAATTAATCAATTAATATCTTCTCAGTACCTAATATTATTCATTTTAAAAATAGATTTTGTCAGACTGTTTAGATTAATTTTAGACCTATCCACTAACATGCGAAGTGACCATGCGAGTGCGCAATCGGTAATATAATAATCGACGACCAAAGTCGCATTAAATAAATTACATTAGGAGAGTAAGAATATAGCATTATCAAATAAGAAGCATTCCATCACTAACTAAGTCAAAGAGAAACCATCAACATACAGAAAATGTGCAATCAAGGGCATTTATTTCTAAGGACAATTGAAATCCTAAAGTAGAACCCTAAGGACTTGGCCAACCTAGAGTATAATTATGAATTGAAAGGCTTCCACTTTTAGGAGAAAACAACCCAAAAGATTAATTTTAACATTTTTGATGATTTTTAATTTTTTTTAGAACTTTTTCGGAATTTTTTTATGAAAAATTAAATTTTTTAATTTTCCAAAATTCTTTTAAAAAAATATAAATTTTATGAAATTTTTTTACTTTTGAATATATTTTTAATATTTAATATTATTGGATTCAGGAAAATGGGTTCGAACTGGGTAAGTCCGATCCAACCCCTTAGCCCAATCCAAAGACCGATTTTAACCTAAAATAGACAAAACCTATTTCTTAAAACTTTTTTTTTTTTTTTTTTTTTTTTTTTCAATATTTTTTATATCAATTATTATTATTATTATTATTATTATTATTATTATTATTATTTTGTGTTTTCCCTATTTCGTCCCCTTCTGCCCATCTTCTTCTTCTCTACCTCACGCCCGAAGCTCCTCCTTGGCCCGAAGAGTGCCATTTCCCGAACCTCAAGCAGAACAACGCCATCTTTGCGGAGCTTACACTGGCATTCAAATCGTTGCCAGACTGCCGCCAAACATTCACCTTCAACGGTCGCCCACCCTGACCATCACTCGCTGGCCAAAAGTGCACTCTTTGCCAGCATGAACGAGACAACGACAACGGGCAGCAAAATGAAACAAACGGCCAACGCCTAGAACGCTAACTGTCACGAAAAAATCTCGGTTCAACAGGATGAAACCCGGACGACTCGACTCCTGCCAAGACAGCGAAACAAAACCAGAACTCACTGTGACATTGCATCGAACATCTAGTATACGCTATGGAAACGAGTGGTTTTTTGCTCAGCCGAGACTCAACCCGAGCCGAGACTCTCGACAAACAAACCAGGACATAAACATCAGCCATACAAAGCATGGTCGGAGCTGGAGTTCGCACGAGTCGATCGGTCGCGAGCTCCGGCCGTCGTGTCCAAAACGATGCAAGAAACAGGGCACGGACAAAGGGCTTACTGGTTTGGCTCGATGGCGTCGATCGGAAAGAGTCGTCGGTGGAGTTCACACGCGGCTGGGGCGTCGGCTAAAGCCCTCCCGTTCTCGCTCGTTGATCTCACTCGGGGCTCTCTCTCTCCCTCCCTTGGATCTCCTCTCTCTTCAAGCTTCTCCGTCTCTTCCCAACCCCTCTGCAACAGCTCGCTCCTCTCTCAAGCTCGGCGCACATGCCTCTTGCGACGCCAGCTGTTGCTGTAAGTCTACCCCTGACCAACTCCAGTGCGATGCTCGCGCCAGTCTTCCCTGCCTGTCCTTGGTCCTCCCTCCCCTTTATATATACATATACATATACATATATATTAATGAGTAACACTAATAATGCAACCGTCCCTAATGTCTGCATGCAACACATTTCAATGAAAATTATTTATTTTACTTTTTCTTAGAAGCTAATCCCTGACTTTTTATGCAATTAACTTCTAAATATAAAAGACAAAAATTTAGGTGTCAATAATTATCTATTTGTCCAAACAGCAATTTATGCCTAAATTAAGAAGGTTTCACAACTTGATCCATGTCGATAGACTTGGATTTGTCGATTAGTGTCAATTAAGTAGCTAGATAAATTTCCGTGATGCATATTGAAAAGCTCGCCTTGCATGATCTCGATCTTAAATTATTATTTCTATCTTACCTGATAAAAAAAAAAAGGAAAAGTGTCTAATGAAAGGGCTCAATAGCGCCTTCAAAAACTTAGATATGAAAAAGGAAATTGAAGCTTCACGACAAGCAGAAAAGATCATATTTTATTAAATTGGTCTTGGACGATGATAGTTGAAACAATACGAGAAGACACAAAGTATACTTAAAATTCTAACAGATTACGCTAAATATTCAAAACCAAACTCTAGATTGATTTATTAACTTATGTGACAATATCATTCCCTTGTTGAATAAGATAATCCACTTGCGGTCGGTCACACTTTGCAAACTAGCTTTGAATACCAATATGAGTGTGCTGAGTATCATTTGGATCACAAACAAGCTTGTCAAAGGTATTCATGGCTGAAAGTGGCAGACCCAACATCACCGCAATGCCCTTCTCTCTTCCTTTTGACATAAACATGCAGCTTGAGCTCGGTAGGCCACCGATCCCAAACCATAGCTCTCCCCACCCAAAGTCCATCTTGCCATACTCGAGCCTCACCCATGAACTTATTATTAGTGTGCCCACAGGCAACCCCTCTAATCGATTCATGTCCAAATAGTCGATCCTTGACCGTATGTAGTCGTCAGTCACACTCTCGATTGCCTTCTTTATTCTGTTTGCGAAAGCAGAGATTGGCTCCTCAATCAACTCTCCCATGGTGCAAAGGCAGCAGGGCATGGCGACTACGTTCCCAAAGTATCCCTCAGGCAATGGTGTTTTCAGCCTAGACCTAAAGTCAACAAGTAAAAGGAGCTTCGATTGTTGATGAAGTTTCATCTTGAGGGCCATGCTTCGAGCCCGCCACACTAAGGCTGCAAGTGCTATGAAGCTGGTGTAGTTGCTCGTAACCTGTCATTCAAGATGAATAGATTCTATTTTTTGTGACCAAATCTTTATGTAATACACACTTATATATAGACACACGCATGAATATGTAGATTCATACAATTACCACTTGTGTGACAGTCAAAATCAATCAAATTTCGCAAGGAAATGTGCATACTATTGAGCCATATCATATTTTCTAGGATTTAACATAGGCTATGATTCTATGGATATTGGTCGATCAAAACTATATTTGGGGGAGAAATGATCTCTTATTATTTAAAAGTTGTGCAACAAACTCCCCCGGAAATTTTGGTATAGTGTTAGGTGTATTTTTTGCATTATTTTGGAACCTATTGACGTGTATATTTTACAAAGATGTATACGAATGGCCACCTATCTATTCTCATAAGATAGAAATTTACCTGTTGATCTTTTGTGTTGGAAGATATGTGGCGATTGCTCGTGATATTCGACAGAAGATTTGATCTAATTATGATTGTACACAAATCAATTAATGATTAGATTTAAATTTAGATTGATTCATAGAATCCTTTACTTCCGTTCGTTATGTACATCTTGTATTATATCTACAGGTGACTATACATTAGAAACTATTGAAGAGAGAATACAAAAATCTTCCAAAATTCTGCGTCTTCAGTCATGATTCCTTTGCTTCCTTTAGTTTCTTTCATGGTATCAGAGCGGTGAAGCTCCTAATTTTGCTTCCATTCTCCTCGTCTCGACTGCTACCAAGGATCTTCAATCCTACGTAGAAGAGTCAACACTTCAACAAAGGAATCAATTTCTGTTTTTTTTAACCATGACCCAGAATTTACCTTTAGCCTCCGGCAAGCCTCCACGTGAATCAAATCCAGCACAATCTCGAGAGAACCAGGATGTGACTCTTGCTGTTAACATCACCAGACCCTAAGAACAAATTACTCGGGCCAACCCAAGATGGGCCATCCTTACCAAACTTTTCTAGCTCAGACAAATCTAGGGCAAGCTATCTCGGGCCAACCCAAGATGGGCCATCCTTACCAATGGTTGCCATTTCAGATGCAGCCTAACCTGTGGTTGTTTGGGCCAAGCCCAAGTGCATCATCACTAGGGATTCAGGGCCAACAAGTTTCCATCCAACCCGACGGCAGCCCACCAACCGTAAACAGGGCAAGCACAACCATCGAGTCGAATCCAACAAATACAGGGCAAGCGACTGGATCAGATGAACCGGATATTGGAACGAATCCATATCCAGCCATTTTCAATGTGGGTTATGGAACCGGGTCCAATAATCCGGGTATGGGAACGAAACCCTACATGGGATTTTCAACCGATTTTTTGCCGTATCCAGTGGCGGCTCTCACCGGATGACCAGAACCCAGCGACCCTTTGTTCGTCTCCACCGCCAATGGACCAGAACTGTGGCTAATCAGCCAACAGCTAACCAGGCTAGAAAACTACTCTAGATGGTCGTAGGAGTTCCAGCACGCACTGGTAATGAAGGATAAAGACGGATTCCTCAACGGAACCGTTTCAATCCCTCTCGATGAACACCTAGCCCGACACTGGAGGAAGTGCAATCAACTCGTCCGTACCTAGATTGGAAATTGCATAACCCCAGAAGTCGCGATTGGACTTCCACTGACAAAGGACGCTCAAAATATGTGGGAAAATATCAAAGAGATGTACGGTAAATTGGACCGAGCGAAGATTTTCCCCCTCATGCAGGAACTCAGCGAGCTCAAACAGGGGAACATGACAGTCATGGTTTGCTTCAACAAGCCATTGTCACTGTGGAACGACCTAGAAGCCGTCGAAGAAAAACTCGAGGGACTAGAATCAACGCTAAAGTAGTACATATCTATCAAAGAAAGGGAGAAAGCCACACGTTTCCTGTTGATTTTGAACGAGTCTTATCTTACCTTCCGTTTGCAAATTCTCGCTATGGACCTAGTACCACTAATCGGACGGATTTTCCAACTGGCTGTATAGGAGGAGAGCCAGCGGCTTGCACTGCGGGAACACGCGAACAGCAGTGAAAGCATCGCTCTTGTAGCTCGCGGTGAACGCCGAGACAGAGCCACCAGAACCCTAAATCGAGAAAGGGAGAAGAGAGGCACGCTAGGGTTTGGCGGAGGAGATACATGAACCCTTAAAAGAGAAGGGACGAATGGCCTAGATAGAGCGCTAGGATCGAACGGCTCACAGGGGTCCGAAATTATAAGTGGATCGGACGCCGGACAAGAGTCCGCAATTAAAGGGATGGACGGCCAGATCTTCGTCACGTCATCAAGAAATTTTGGGCAAAATTTGAAGGAAAGGGTAAAATGTTTTGCGAATATTGCAAACGTTCTAACCATATGATTAACGACTATTGGAAATTACATGGAAAACCCGGGGAAAAAAGGAAAAAAAAATCAACAGCTTATGAAGTCACTGGACCCACTGGCCAGAATGTTGACCAACCTAATACTTATGGTCAATATCAACAATTGATGCAGGCACTGCAAAGTTGGATACTTCCAACAAAGGAGGGAGTTTTTCAGATATCACACATTGCTTGATTAATTCCATTTCAAGAAAGACATGGATTATTGATTTAGGGGCAATCAATCATATTATATGTGACAAAGGATTTTTCTCGAGTATAAATGAAGGATTGAATTTTCCTATTTCCGTACAATTATCCAATGGAAATATCACTCATGTCAGTGTGACAGGAACAGTCAATCTTAGTCCTCAAATTATTCTTCAAAGCATCCTTTATGTCCCAAAGTTCCAATTTAATCTCATTTCTGTGTCAAGAGTCTGCAAAGAAAATTCATGTCGGGTATTCTTTGATGCTGACACATGTTTCTTTTTGGCCCTTTCGACTGGTAGACTGATGGGCTAGGGTAATCTTTCTGAATGACTATTTTTTTGGACAAGTTTTCCAAGTAATTTTGATTTATCTTGCACTTCCTTAAATAAGCCATCATTCTGTAACTTGACTACCAATGATAAGAATTTCATTATGCATTTGAGAATGGGTCACAGTGCCTCCTTTCCTTGTCCTCAATGTCCCATATGTCCTCTTGCCAAACAGTCCCGTATCCCTTTTCCATCTGGTAGTACTCGTGCTAGTGAAATCTTTTCGTTAATTCATGTGGATGTTTGGGGATCTTACCATACGATAAATCATGATGGGTCTCATTACTTCCTTTTATGGGTTGCAACAAGCATCCAGGAAATGGTACGCAAAATTTGCGAATGCTCTTGCAACAGTAGGCTTCAAGCAGTCCAAACATGACTATGCTCTATTCACACGGATTAAAGGTATGTCATCTATTTATTTGATGATATATGTCGATGACATTCTCATTATGGGAAATGATAAAGCTGCCATGGAAAGTTTCAAGGAATATTTGCATGCCACGTTCCATATTAAGGAGCTAGGAGCACCTAAATATTTCCTTGGAATTGAAATTGCCCAATCTGACCAAAGGATTTCCCTCAGTCAGTGGAAGTTTATATTGGAAATTATATTAGAAACAGGTCTATCAGGATGCAAGCCAACTGTCATTCCTTTCAAGCAGAATACTAAGTTGACTGCCGCAAATTATGATAAGGGCATGTCTCAAAATGATGATCCCATGCTCAGAGATCCATCAGGTTATCGAAGGCTCGTTGGAAAACTTATATATCTGACTATGACTAGGCCCGACATTTCTTATGCGGTACAAACTCTCAACCAATTCGTGCACAGTCTAAAGCAATCTCACTTGAATGCCGCTTTGAAAGTCGTCAAATATTTAAAGTGTCCAGGACGTGGGATACTCCTATCTATGAAATGTAACATGTAAATGACAGCATATTGTGATGTAGACTATGCAACTTGTCCCATGAGTCGAAGATCGATCACTGGATATTGTATTAAATTGGGAGAATCACTACTCTCATGGAAGAAACAGGGCATGGACAAAGGGCTTACCGGTTCGGCTTGATGGCGTCGATTGGAAAGAGTCGTTGGCAGATTTCACGTGCAGTCGGGGCGTCGGCTGAAGCCCTCCCGTTCTCACTTGTCGATCTCACACGCGGCTCTCTCTCCCTCCCTTGGATCTCCTCTCTCTCTTCAAGCTTCTTCGCCTCTTCCAAACCCCTCTGCAACAGGTTGCTCCTCTCCCGCTTTCAAGCTCTGGCGCACATGCCTCTGCCACGCCAGCTGTTGCTGTCAGTCTGCCCCTCACCAACTACTCTTCTTTGCCTATCCTTGGTCCTCTCTCCCCTTATATATATACTTATAGTAACACTGTAACACTAATAATGCAACCGCCCCTAATGTCCACGTGCGATGCATTTTAATGAAAAACATTATTTTTTTTAAAAAAAGCTAATCCCTGACTTTTTATGCAATTAACTCCTAAATAAAAGGAAAAAAATTAGGTATTAACAATTATCTATTTGCCGGTACGGCAATTTATGTATAAATTAGGATCGTTTCATAACTTCATCTATGTCGATAGACTTGGATTTGTTAATTAGTGTCAATTAAGTAGCTAGATAAATTTTCATGATGCATATTGAAAAGCTCTCTCTTGCATGATCGTGATCTCAAATAATTATTTCTATCTTGCTTGATAAAAAAAAAAGTGTCAAATGAAAGGGCTCAATAGCGCCTCCAAAGACTTACCTATGAAAAAGGAAATTGAGGCTTCACGACAAGCAGAAAAGATCATTGTTGACACCTAAATTTTTGCCTAATCATTTAGTAATTAGTTGCATAAAAAAATAAAAAAAATAAAAGAAAAAGTAAAATTGCATTTCATGAAGTCGCATTTTTTGCATCGGTACTAAAAGGGCAACAAGACGCAGCGGCTCGTGGTCGATAATATTCACAAAAGGATGGTCTCTCTCCGCTTGTCTGAACGCGCAAAAGAGCGAAAGTCAAAAAAGAGGAAGGAAGCCCATGCACGTCCATTGTCTCTCCCTCATTAATGCATGCACATGCACGCACGAAATAGGAGACGTGAAAATTCTACAATTTGCCTGCAAGAAGATGGAGTAACATTTTTATAATATTATCCTTGCTGAAAAAGCAGATCGGTGGCCACCATATTTGAAAAAGAAAGAATCAAACTTGAACAAGCAAAGAAAAATTGCGGCTACCTCCCCGTTCACTGTTCACACTAAAGTCGGTTGGACTTCAAGAACCCTATAAATACGCAAGGGGGAGCGAGAAATCAAGGAGAGCTAAAAAAATATATTCATTGTGAAGGGGCTTCTCCTTCGAGCAAGCAAAAAAGGAAGTCGGGGGAGGATATTAAAAAAAAAGAGATGAATAGTGAGTCTGTCGAGAAAAACTAAAAAGAAGGTGAAAGCAGAAAGCAAAAAAGAAAGTAACCGGACGTGGGGAGAGAGAGGGGGAGAAAAAAAAAAGAGAAAAAAATAAAAGTTGCTGTTCATCTTCTCCATTGCTCCCCTTCGTTTCGCAGCTGCTTGAAGCTTCTGCTGTACCAGCCGCCGCGCCGCACCACTACCGCTCGAGGTCTCCGCCGCCCGGCGCTGCAGCTGCCCACCCGCCGCTTTCCTCTTTCCGGCGGCGAGCGCGCTGCCCGCCGCGCGCCGCCCCTCCGCGCCACCGTCCCCGTCGCTGCACCTCGACCGGTGCCGCTTCTCCTCCCCCGATCTCCGAGTGCGTCACCATCTCCGCCGCACCGCCGGCTGACGCCGACCCCGCGCCACCTCCGCCGCTCGACGCCGCAAGCGAGCGACCTGCCGTTGCCCGGCCCCGACGCCGAGCTCCAAGCCCGCCGCTTCTAACCTCGCCGTGCCACCGCGCCGCTCGCCTCAGCCCAGCACTCGGAGTCTTCGCGGCCTGTCTTCGCTCACCGGACGCCGCGCCTGCAGCCCCGACGCCGTGCCTCCGAAGCCTGAGGCCTGCTCGCTTCCACCTGCCCCTCTGCAGCAGCCCGAGCCTCCACAGCCGCGAGCGCCCGAGCACCTCCGCCGCCGCTGGACGTCGCCCTTGCTCCTGCTCACCCGGCGGCCAAAGCCCATTGCTCCCGACCAGCCCGACGCCGTGAATCCCAGCCACGATGCCGCAGCCCGCGCCCGCACCTCCGCCCGTCTTCGCGCCACCGACCCCGACGCCATTGCCGCATCTCACGCCCGAGCAACCCCCCGCCGCCGGCCACCTCCGCTCCGAGCCTCCTCGCCGCGCACCGCCCGCCTCGCCGGAGCTCCTCGTCGGTGACTCCGTCACCGGGACCAACCCCCACGAGCACAAGCGTGCGGAAGAAGAGAAGAGTAAAAGACAAAAAAAAGAAAACAAAAAAAAAGAAAAAAAAAAGTCAATTTAGGTAGTCTTTTTTCTTTTATTTACTTATCTACCTTATTTTTGTTATTTTTGTTATTTTATTGCTTTATTTGTTCTCTAGTAGTTTAATTACCCTTTTATGTGAAATTGAGATTACATGTTAGGAGATTGCCTTGGAAACTAGTGATTGTCAGTCCGATTTTCGCGCCCGAAATCCGACTCGCAATTACTTAAAAATTGCCAATCCGATCTCCCGCCCGAGATCCGATTCGTGATTTATGTGAAGTTGGCCAACCCGATCTCACGCGTGAGATACGGTTCGTCAATTCGGGGTATTAACATTGCTTGATTTGCTGTGGTGTTTTTAAATTAATTTTCTTAAAAAAAAATCAAAAGATGTAGGTTAGAATTAGGGTTTGCATGTTTAGAATTGAAGTTTTATTTTAAATAAAAAAATAAAAAAAATCAAGTGACTTAGGTTGTTAGTTTTTTTTTTTTTTATTACATGTTTAATTATTAGGAATTGTTAATTTCGAAATTAAAAAAAAAGCGAGGAAATAAAAGATAGGATTAGGTTTGTTTTTTATATTTAGAATAGGAATTTTATTTTAAATCATGAAAAAAAGGGAATAAAAATTCATTTAGGATGTTAGTTTTATTATTATTTGGGATTGCATCTTAATTTTAATTTTGAAATAAAAAAAAAATAATAAAATAAAAAAAAAAAACGTCATGTATAATTCATGTAGAATTAAGGCATTCTTTGCATGTCATTACATTTTAGAGTAAGATTGCACGTAATTTAATTCTAGATAATAGTTTTTAATTTATTATAAGTTAAAAAAAAATCAAAATCTTGCGTGAGCATATAGGACTTGTAGGTTTAATAAATTAGACACGTAGGTTTAGTTTTTTTTTTTTTTTTGGATTATATTTTTAGAATTGCATTTTTAGATATCTTTTAAAATAGGTTAGGGTCAATCTTAAACAACCTTTTTTTATAGAGTCTTAGATAAAATTGGCATATTTTTATATTCTCATAAAAAAAATAACAAAAAAAAATAATAAAAAATAGTTTTCTAAGACATAATAGGGTTTAAGTCAAAATTAATCCCAAAAATGAATTAGAAAATTATTTTTTTAGATAGCTTAATTAGGGTTTTTATTAATTTTGTATTTCAATAAAAAAAATACAAAATACTAGGTGCATATTAACTAGTTTACATAATAGGATTATTTAATTAGAATATGTTCATTAGTAAATTAGGTCATGAGGTGCATGTTAACTAGATTGCATATTAGGCCCATTTAATTTGAATTTGCATGTTAGTAAAATCAGGTCATTTAGCTAAAAAATGCATTTTTCTAACTCTTAAGAAAACAAAAAAATGTTTGCTTTGTGTGATGCAATTTATTTATTTGCTTATTTAAATATTCAATAATGGTTGAGCACCCGTGTGATCACCTTTTGACATACTAGAAGTCTAGGTTAAAATAAATCTAAGCTGCCTGCAAAAACATTTTTAAAAATAAAAAAAAAAATGGTACCGAAAGGGCATTAGAAAATTCTAGTGTAACCAAGTCCCCGTACCCTTAGTCTCTGGTTCGTAGAAGTAAAATAAATCTCCCTTTATTTTACTTAGGTGTCTAATCGACCTACCGCAAACTGATTAGTGGCGACTCTAGATAAAATCTATTTGCATAATAAAAAAACTTGAACCTAAAGTCGCGAATTGGTATGGGCTTGGGAGAGCTCGAGTTAAGTCTAGACTTAACAATCCATTAGCCGAACCCTTAGGTGGTCCAACCCGTCTCGGGGAGGTCGCGACAGCTTGGCGACTCCACTGGGGACTTGATTTAAGACTTTAGTGGACTTAGGCCAATTTTCTTTTTGAAAAAAGTTTTTGTTTGGCAGCGAGGATTCCAGGTACGTCCCTAACATTTAGGTGTTAAATGTTTTTGCAGATTGGGAGATATAAGGGGAGTAGTCTTTGCTAACCCTTGTCTTGCAGGTTGGAGTTGGGAATGAATGTTTTAAATTCAAGTTATTGAAGTGTTGTGTGATTTAAACTGTTGTGCATGCCTTGCATTTAGCACTACACTATAGCACACATAACCCGCCGCCGGACCTGGGCTGCATAGGATTATCTAAGATGTTATCGAGATGGATACCACTCTGACCGTATGCCCGCGGTACGAGTCACCCATCTCGATCCCGAAATTTCTTTTTGGTGTCAAGAGTACCCACCTCGGTCCGCATGCCCGCGACCTGGGTCGGCTCTTTGACCAAGCCGAAGTCATGAGGACCCGATTTAGTCCGCACGCCCGCGGCTAGTCCGATCATCCTTGTGGCTTCAGTTTGATAAGCCTTATAAATTAGAAATCGAGCCACTTACCATGCGCATGTCTATGCGATTGCCCCTCATCGGTAAAGTAAGTTCTCTAAATTTTTGCCTTTGCAATTTACTTACTTCATCATATTATTTTGTCGGTCCATGGCATTAGGATTGTCCCGAGTCTTGATCAATATACAATGGGGATGTCGGACATTCGGATTATTCTCCCTCCGAAGCAAGAGCTTAGCACCTGGTGGGACAAGTTAGACCAAGCTGGCCGTCAACATCCATGGCGGCCTCATCCAAGCACTTGCTCATTGTTGGTGCCCCGAGACCTCTACTTTCATCTTTGGCGGTAAGCATGAGCTCACTCCCACCTTGGAAGAATACAGCATTGCCATGGGAAAATCTTTGAAAGCTGAATTAATTAGCCCACCTATCGGAATAGACCCCGTTGTGGCCTTATCCGATTTTTAAGAATTAAGGAGGACAATGTAAGAAAGGTTTTAAAAGCTCACCGCAATACATGTCATTTATCTTTTCTAAAAGAATGTTTTGAAAATGGCAATTCATTTCAAATGCGAAGGGTTTTCCTTTTAGCGTTCTTTGGGTTTATAGTTTTTCCTTATTGCAAGAATGCCATTGACCCTTTGATTGCTCAATTAGTTAAACAAGTGTTGGAAGAAAAAAATTTTGTAAACACTGTTTTGACTGAAACTTTTCTTTCCCTCACTCGATTTAAAGAAGGTGGTGATAAAGTTTTCCATTCCTCTCCGAGCTTCGCAAATTTGGTTCCTTTCTCATATAAAAGGGTTTGGTGGTTTAATGACTATACATGATGTTAACAACTCTAATCACCCTATTTTGAGATTTGAAAGCAAGCAAAAACATGCACCAGATTACCATTATTCTAGATGGTTAGCTTTCATGAAAAAACCAACTTCCAAGGGTTTCCTATGGCATGCTAAGTGGTTCCAAGTTCGTGTGACGAGACTCTCATGTGGAGCTGTTGGCCCAATTCCTCATCGGGATTCACCGGAGCAATGGAATATTATCCGACTAGAGTGACCCGTCAGTATCAAGTGGTGCAAGAGCTTCCACCAGCATTGCAAACAGATCCGCTCCGAGTAAGCTTCGTTGATGGAGATCGAGACCATGAGGATTCCATTCTCACAATCAAATCAATGTGGGACATGTGTCATCCACGAAAGCTCAAATGGCCTGAGGAGGAGCTGAAGGGTAAAGAAAGGAAGTACTATGCCTCAACTAAATACATTCAACAACACAAGGTCCTAGAGGAGCTACTTCCAAAGATATCGAGGCGCCACTAAAGATCACCAACCGCCGAGAATAAACGCCTCAAAAGGGTTGCTGAAAAAGCTCGGGAGGAGAATAAGCGATTGCGTCAAGTGGTGTCCCCGAGTGTATATTGATCAAGCTAGATGAAGTGCTTGAATCAATCTTGTTGTTTTCATTTCTAGATTAATGTTTAGGAAGTTGAGTCATTTACTTTCTTAGTTTATTTGTTTAGGGCATTTCGAGCTTCTATTTTGTTAGGATTGTCAAAAAACTCCATTAATGAATAAAAGTTTTAGACCATTGCCATGGACTGGCGTATTTCATATGAGATACTTATTTTGTTCATTTCTGCAATTTAGGTGATAACGGATCCGCCACGTTCGCCTATTATTACACGATCAAGAGCTAAAATGGCTGACCAAACCGAGATGCGTGATCGTATTACCCAGTGTGGAGGATCAGCCCGGGCGCTTGCTTACATCTATGCAACTTATGACTGCCCAAATCGAATCCTCCGGGTGAATCCCGTTCCTCGCACCCGCCCGCCCGAGTTAGTAATCCCAAAGCGTGCAAGGAAGATCCGATGGTTGATGATGACATGCCTGAATTGGAAGATGACATACTTCCAATCACTGCTGAGAAAGCTAAGTCTGACGGCACTCCTAAGACGGAGCAAGGTGAACGCCTTGCGAAACTTGAAGAGAAAGTAAAACAATTGCAGGGATCGCAGAACTCACTCCCAATTGACTTGTCCGTTTATGAGAAGGTTAAGACGCCAAACAAGTTCAAAATGCCGGAGTTCGAGAAGTATGATGGTACTTCTTGCTCGAAAGCTCACTGAGATGTACCATGTAAGGATGGCTCAACATGTCAAAAATGAGCCCCTTATGATCCAAACATTCCAAATGAGTTTGGTCGGGCCCGCACCGAATTGGTATATTATGAAAAACATAAACCTCCTCGACACTTGGAATGAGGTGGCCGATGCATTTCTCAAGCGTACAAGTTCAATATGGACATTGCACCTTCACGAGAGGATCTCGAACGAATGGAGAAAAAGAGGAGTGAGTCATTTAAAGAATATGCCATAAGGTGGCGAAATCTGGCCACCCAAATCACTCCTGAACCTACGGACAAAGAATTGATGAAACTGTTTGTCAAAACCTCCCATTCGAGTTTCGTAATCGAATGGCCAGCACGTATGTTGAGAACTTCAATCAACTCATCCTAGTGGGTGAACAAATCGAGACAGTGGCGAGAGATGGATGGTTTAATGAACCAACCCCCGCAGCAAAAGATTTATTGCAAAGAAAGACAAAGAACCGACCCTTTGAAGTTAATGTTGCATATGCGCAACCAGCCCCTAGTAAGCCTTCGATTGTTCGTATTCCGGGGGAATCGCAAGATGGAGGTCGAGTGCATGCACCGCGGCAATTCACCAAAAGGGAGTTCTCTCCTCTTCCCGGTCCTTTATCTCGGGTCTTACCGATACTCCAAAAGAAGGGACTGATCTCCCACGAACCAAAGCGACCCAATGCGGAAAAATTCTCCAATTATGATCCCTCCAAAATGTGAGTATCATATGGGAGAGGTGGGCCATTCGACCGATGAGTGTATGACTTTGAAGCACAAGATCCAAAATTTATTGGATACTAAGGCATTTTCTTTCCGTACCACTCAACCAAATGTCAAGAAGAATCCGTTGCCAGAACATGAGGGAAACGTGAATGCAATCTTTGAGTTCAATGTTGGCAAAAAGATGAACTTGAAGGTGTCTGTTAAAGATATTTATAGCGGATTAGTTAGAGTTGGTTACTATCCGACAGATGAGAATCCTCCCTTGCCTACCATGAAGGAAAGGGTTCAAGAAATGGTTAAGGCTGGCATGATCGGGTATGCTGATCAAACTGGAATAGTGTCAACTATCTCTCAAGTCATCATTGATTGGGAGAAAGAATTTGCCGAGCTAACGCTGAAAAGAGTGAACCTGATCCGTTGATCGAAGACATGCCCCCACTTGAGGACGCTGTCGACCATGAAGAACTGATAGTGGAGGTGCCTTCAACTGATGAGGAGATAATAATTGAGATGCCCCAGTTGTATCAGTACAAGAATAACAAAGCCGTCCCCTGGTCATACGAGCTAGATGTTGACCTGATTACAAGGTCTGGTCGAACCTATGCTCAAGCTAATACCCAACCTGCAAAGCCAGTTACTGATGAAGAGGCTAAAGAATTTCTGGCTATAATCAAAGCAAGTGAGTATAACGTGGTCGACCAGTTGCGAAAATTACCTGCTCAAATCTCTTTACTTGAACTCTTGCAAACGTCTCCTACGCATCAAAAGTCTCCAATAAAGGTCTTGAGTGAAGTTCATGTACCGGAGACGATCGAGGTAAACAGGTTGGAGGAATTTGTAGGGTCGATTCTTCTCAAAGATTTAATAGCCTTTTCTGATGAAGAATTCCCTCTTGAGGGGAGGGGACATACTAAGGCATTATACATATCTGTCAAGTGCAAGGCTTCCCATGTGGCTCGAGTACTCATTGATAATGGGTCTGCATTGAATATCTGTCCATTGGCAACTCTTCACCGCCTTAAAATAGATCCTTCAAAAATAAATGCTGCAAAGACCTCCGTCCGAGCTTTTGATGGTACAAGAAAGGAGGTGATAGGGGAGACCCACCTTGATCTGCAAATAGGTCCGGTGATGTTCAACGTCCTTTTCCAGGTAATGGACATCCCTACGGATTCATTTCCTGTTAGGTCGTCCTTGGATTCATACTGAGCTGTGCGTGCTATCAAGTCTTCACCAAAGCGTGAAATTTGTTGTCAAAGGAAAGCTAGTCACTGTTCATGGCGAAGAGGATCATCGGATTTATCGTGAGACGGCCATCCCCTATGTCGAGCCGGAACCTAGGGAGGAGTCAAGTTACCAATCGTTCGAGCTCGTGTCCACTATTCATGCATCTCGAGGATCGACACCACCTATCCCTGATGTGTCAAATGCAGCAGTTATGGTAGCAAGAGTGATGGTCGGAAATGGCTTTATTCCTGGTCGTGGACTTGGTAAAAAAGAGCAGGGTATCCGGAATCCGATTGAAACCCCTCGAAGGTCTCGTTCCGCCGGATTAGGGTACCATGGAAGAGGGGGAGGACATGAACAAGAGAGGAAAAACTCATTATTCCTCGATATTCGCAAGACATTCCCGGCCCCGCTAGAATGATGCATGATGAAGGAGGAGTGATCGACACCCGAGGTATCGCGCCCGATGGATGGAGTAGCATGGATGACCCGACAACTTCAAAGACAGAGGATCCAGATAATGAGATGGAAGGGATCACGACCCTATTCGATGATTTCTTTATAGGCACCATTGACGAAGAACCATTGGAGGAAATGGGTGCTAGCCCACAAGAGTAACACATTTACTTTTCTGTACTCCCCTGCGCGGGAATCTTATCGCTTTTAATGTTTTCTAGGATTTGCTTTCGCTTTGATTATCGCATTTTGCATATCGCTTGTCAGGAGTTGATGTTTGCTTTGATTGTCGTACTTTCCATTCCAATAAATGTAATTTGATTGATGAATATCGATTACAATTACAAGCTTTATTTTGAGGGCATGATGGGGTATACCAAACCAGCCCGGTGATGATATCCAACCAATGAAAGAAAAGAAAATCCAAGGAGAATTCTCGAGGCCCGGGCTTCATCGTGCTTTCTCGTGTCAAAAGGTTTTCCAAAATGTTTTGCCAAAATTTTTAAAAGAAAATTTCGAAAAAGGAAAAATCCTAAGGAAGGAAGGAAAATTCAAAAAGAAGAAGATAAGACATCCATGTCGTTTAATCCTGTTTGTCTTTTTGAATTATCCATTTTATGTTTCAGGAGCAACCTTATGGTAGGCAAGGGGGTGAAATTGGTTCAATCCAATACCATGAGCAATGACAGTGAGGACCTTGAGGAGCCGAATGCTAACTCCATTGAAGTACAAAGATAGTTGGGAGCAAAGATGAAAAACCCAAAGATCTCACCCCGAGCAACCTGTCACTATCAATTTGAGTGATACCGAGGATCCCAAAGAGATAAAAATCGGGGCAAATCTTCCCAAAGATGAGGCCGAGCACCCGACTCGCTTGCTAAAAGAATATCGGGATATCTTTGCCCTGGACATATGCCGATATGCCAGGTTTAGATCCGTCAATTGTGGAACATTGTTTGCCCACTAATCCAGACGTGCGCCCTAAGAAGCGAAGCTTCTGGAGGACTAAACCGGAGCTCTCAAAGAAGATAGAAGAGGAGGTAATGAAACTCCTCAAAGTGGGATTCATCGAAGTCTCGCGGTACCACTCGAATGGGTGGCCAACATAGTACCGTCATGAAGAAAGACGGTCGAGTCCGAGTATGTGTTGATTATCGGGACTTGAACAAGGCCAGCCCAAAAGATGATTTTCCATTGCCACATATCGATGTTCTCGTGGATAGTACTGCCGGATTTGAATTATTCTCTTTCATGGATGGTTTTTCCGGGTACAATCGAGATAAGAATGAAGGTTGAAGACAAAGAGAAGACAAAGATTTATCACCCCGTGGGGAACCTTTCATTATAAGGTCATGCCCTTCGGACTCAAAAATGCAGGGGCAACTTACCAACGAGCTATGGTTACATTATTCCATGACATGATGCATGAAGAAATTGAGGTATATGTCGATGATATGATTGCAAAAACCCGACCCGGTAGAAGTCATGTCAAAACCCTCAGGAAGTTATTTGATCGGCTTCGTGAATTCAAGCTCTGTTTAAATCCTGCGAAGTGTGTGTTCGGGGCAGCGTCGGGTAAATTACTTGGGTTCATTGTGAGTAGTAAAGGGATCGAGATTGACCCGTCTAAAGCCAAGGCAATATGTGAGCTACAACCTCCATCGACAAAGTGAAGGAGGTCCGGAGTCTCCTAGGGAGACCGAATTACATTGCACGATTCATTTCCCAACTCTCGAGATCTGCTAAGCCATTCTTCAAACTCTTGAAGAAAAACGTACAAGTTGAGTGGAATGATGAATGTCGAGAGGCGTTCGATAAGCTGAAGCAATATTTGATGAGTCCACCCGTTCTTGTCCCACCAATATCGGGGCATCCTTTGATTTTGTACCTCACAATCCATAGTGAGTCACTGGGTGCGATGTTAGCTCGTAAAAGTCCCGTAGATCGAGGGAACGAGCTATTTACTACCTAAGTAAAAAGTTCACCGTCTCGAGCTAAAATATTCTCGATGCTGAAAAACTTGTGCTGCGTTAGTATGGGTATTGCATAGACTCGCGACAGTACACGTTGCATTACCAAACATTTCTCGTGACTGAGAACGATCCCATCAAGTATTTATTTAATCAACCAACTCTGGTGGGTAAGTTAGCTAAATGGCAGGTCTTGATTTCAGAATTCGACGTGCAGTTCATACCACAAAAATCAGTTAAAGGCCGAGTAATTGCTGATATATTGGCCGAGAATCCTAGAACCTTGAATGATGATGATTATCCCCCGGATGATTGTATTTTGGCCGTAAATGAAGATGCATGGTCCATGTTCTTCGATGGAGCTGTGAACTTGTCCAGGTTGCACCGGGGCGCATCGATATCCTCAGACGGACAACATCACCCGGTAGCTGCGAAATTGATATTCCCATGCACTAACAATATAGCTGAATATGAAGCTTGTATTCTCGGACTTCAGGCCGCAATTGGAATGGGAGTGGCCAAATTGAAAGTATATGGAGATTCTGCACTAATCATACTCCAGACTGTAGGTGAATGGAAGACTAGGGATGCCAAATTACTGCCGTATCACAAGTACCTCGAAGAGTTGGTGAAGGAGTTCGATGAAATCTCGTTTGACTACTTGGCTAGATCTCATAATCAGTTCGATGATGCCCTGGCAACGTTGTCATCTATGTTGCAAGTTACTGATGGTTTAGAAGTTGAGCCTTTGAAAATTGAGGTTCTAGCCAAACCTTCTTATTGTATGGTCGTGAATGAAGAGCTTGATGAGAAGCCGTGGTATTACGACATCATGAACTATATTCAAAAACAGGAATTTCCTGAAGGGAGCACTCCGGCTGATAGAAAATACATAATGAAGATGGCCTCAAAGTTCTTCGTCAGTGGTAAGAATTTATACAAGAGATCTTACGATTCGGTTTTATTGAGATGCGTAGATGAAGCAGAAGCTATCCAAATCATGCAAGAAGTGCATGAAGGAGTTTGTGGCCCACACATGAATGGGCACATGTTGGCCAAGAAGATTATGAGACTAGGATACTATTGGCTTGCGCTAGAAAGTGACCGCATACTGAGCATGTTAGAAGTTGCCATCGTTGCCAAATTCATGGAGATAAAATAAATGTTCCTCCAACGGAGTTACACCAACTATCGAGCCATGGCCGTTCTCAATGTGGGGGATCGATGTGATTGGCCCGATAAATCCTAAAGCTTCAAATGGGCACCGATTCATATTGGTGGCAATAGATTATTTTTCAAAGTGGATTGAAGCCGCATCATATGCTAATGTCACGGCCCGAAATGTTGTGAAGTTTATTAAGCGTGACATCATCACCCGTTATGGTGTCCCCCGAAGCAATTGTCACCGACAATGGGACAAATCTGAATAACAAGTTTGTTGATGAGTTGTTCAAGTAAGTTCAAAATCAAGCATTTGAATTCATCACCATACCGCCCACAAATGAATGGAGCTGTTGAGGCAGCTAATAAGAACATCAAGAAGATCTTGGCTAAGACAGCCGAGAATTATCGTGATTGGCATGACAGGTTACCCTTTGCTTTAATGGCGTATCGGACATCGATCCGAACATCTACCGGGGCAACCCCTTTCTCCTTAGTCTATGGCATGGAGGCAGTCTTGCCTGTGGAAGTAGAAATCCCCTCTTTAAGAGTCTTATCCCAAGTGGATTTATCCGAGGCAGAATGGACACGACAAAGGTTCGAACAGTTGAACCTGATTGATGAGAAAAGGTTAAAAGCTCTTTGCCATGGCCAGGCGTATCAACAAAGAGTAGCCAAGTCTTTCAATCGGAAAGTACGGCCGAGACACTTCGAAGTAAATGATCTAATTCTAAGAAAGGTGTTGCCGATTTTTCCTGATCCTGGAGGCAAATTTGCTCCAAATTATAGCGGCCCATATATGGTGAAGAGGGTACTCCCTGGTGGTGCCTTAATCCTTACAGAAATGGATGGTCGTGAGTTTTCTAATCCTGTTAACTCCGATGCGGTGAAGAAATATTACCCTTGATAAAATTTGTTGTAAATTGAAGGTACTCATTTCTTCATTGAATTGTGTGGGAATGGATTGAATGAGATGAAAAGTAGGCCATGTTCCATACACACATCGAATTCATTTGATTCGGTATATCAGACGTGTTGACCCAAAGTCAGTTCAATTAAAAAAGAAATGCCCTGAGAACACCACCAGCGCCTCGGCCTGGTGGCATGGGGAAAGAAAGGGTCCGAGAACGACCAGGGTTCAATCCCTGGAAATGGCAACAAGGTTTCCATTAAAAAAAAACAAACAAACAAAAAAAAGAACAAAAAAAAATCAATTTTTTTTTCTCTTTTTCAATCCTTTTCTTTCTTTTTGAGTTGCAAACTCTTTGTGTTCAAAGCTGATGAGGTCATGAAGTAATTGTGACCTTTCAAAGGAAGTTTTTGCATTATAGTTTTACCTGTTTAAATTACCAATTCCACTGAAGATTATCACCGCAGCTCAAGTTAATGAATGATGTGGAATGGATTGAACATGCTAAATGAGACATGTCAGAATGATGAAAGGCAAGTTCTATCCTATACACGGTCCCTTGCTCATACATCGGTGAGATAAGTGTAGGGAGTTCCATGTACGTGAGGTAAAGAGTTCTCTCGCGAAAGGTACGATAATCGAAATGATGAGAGGTGGTTTATTCTCTATTCCAAACACTACATGTCCATTGTTTAAACCTTTTTGAGCCTACACACGTGGATAATTTTTAAATTACCCCTGTCAAGAACCACCCCACATTGGGGCGAACTGGAGGTAAGATGACATCATGAGGTGAGGAAATTGATAGGAATATTCTTGCTCTCACTTGCATCAATCTTCAAGTATTGCTATTACATTGAATTCATACGGTAATTTAAGTGCCTTAGAATGATGAAGAGCAGTTCTTTCTCTATCCTACACACTTTATCCATTGCGTAGCCCCTTGAGCCTGTAAATTCGTTTCATTTAAACCCAATTGGTGATCATCCCCACACCTTTGGGGCAAGGCAAAAGGCAAATGTTCAAGCAGCAAAATCCCGAGTGCCGACAAAAAATGAAAACTCCTCAAGAACCCAAATGTTAAAGCATTACGTGGTTATTCAAAAAAAAAAAAAATAGAAGGGGCATGAAAAAACAGTGTGCCTAATAAAAGCAAGGCCAATGCCCATAGAAAATGAAAAGAGAGAGTGAATTCCCAATGGAGTGGTACTCAAAGAACTCAAATGCCAAGTTTTTATAGTACCTATGAGGAAAATCCCAATGGTGAAAAAGGAAATTGGAGATGTCAAGATGAGCACCAATTCTCATCCCCCTATACACATTTTGAACCTAAAGATCCATTCATTTCTCAACCCATGAACTTGACCTATGTTACGTCCCTTACAAAGTCTCTTCAGATTAGGGCACTAAAATTAATGTAGGAATTCATATGTTTATAAGCATTGCTCGAAGAAGTGTGAGCAAGACCATTTCTATCTCATTTCGCAGGTTACTTGACTTGTAAACCCGGAGGTGATTGCAAAGTATTGTTCTTCCATTAGCCTTGACTTGAAGAGTCCCTCTTTGTTGAGCCATTGACCAATTCCACATTACAGTCTTGATAAAGGCCTCTCAGATTGACAAGGTCGTACCACTTGCGAGAATACTCGAACCCTCGTCGACATGATGAAAGTAAGATCGAGTGATTCCTGTGATCCCACATTAATGGTCGGGACAAAATAGCCTTTTTAATGAGAGTGAGTGAAAGTCCTTTCTAACTGAAAGTCTCTCATTTGGTATTCTTGAAAATCCATGTCATGAGTGAAAATTGTCTTAAGCGATGATTCTCCCTAGTGGAAATTTGGTGGTGCAAATATGGTAAAACCATCATGCATAAATCTTGATTGAATGGATAAAAACTTCAGTGGACTTTGGAGTGTGCTGAATTGCTTATTTCTTTGGTAAATGCATGTATTTTTTGCTCTAATCATGTCTGACAGGTAATGTTTCCTTGAAGACCCAAGAGCTCCTGACATTTGGGTTGCCTTTCAGAAGCCTCGAGGTAAGAAGCCTCTACGAATATTTGAAGTACATCCTCAATGTTCCAAAACTTCTTTCTACCAAGAGGTAAGTAACCTTCACGAATATCCCAGGTTTGTCCTAGGTATTCCCAAATTCTTGATATATGTCTCAAAAACTCTTCGTTAAGCATTTCATTCGGATATGAATGCTTTCCGATCCTTTCGTCATACCTTAGTTTGGATCTAGGTATTTCGAGTCCTCTTAATCCAATATTCATCTCACCTAACATTGAGTGTTTATTGGTTAAGTTCACAATTTCTTGACATCTCGGTCCGGATCTGGATGTCTCAAACCCTTTGTTAAGCATTTCATTCTGGATATGAATGCTTTCCGAGCTTTTTCGTTGTACCTTAGTCTGCGGATCTAGGTATTTCGAATCCTCTTAATCCAATATTCATCTCACCTAACATTGAGTGTCTATTGGTTAAGTTCCCAATCCCTCTAAATTCAATATTCATCTCACCTAACATTGAGTGTCTATTGATTAAGTCCCCAAAGTCTTGACATCTCAGTCTGGATCTCGATGTCTCAAAAAATTTTGTTAAGCATTTCATTCTGGATATGAATGCTTTTTGATCTTCCTCGTTTTACCTTAGTATGGATCTAGGTATCTCGAATCCTCTTAATCTAATATTCATCTCACCTAACATTGAGTGTCTATTGGTTAAGTTCACAATCCTCTTAATCCAATATTCATCTCACCTAACATTGAGTGTCTATTGGTTAAGTCCCCAATTTCATGACATCTCAGTTTGGATCTGGATGTCTCAAATCTCATCTATCTTACTCGCTATACCTTTGTGTGAATCTAGGTATTCCGAGTCATCTGAATTCAACAAGGCATCTCACCTAACATTGAGTGTCTGTTGGATAAATTCATGTGGACTCTTCAAGGAACCTGAAATGAAAACCGGACATTTATCGAGCAAATGAAAATTCATCCTGTACTTCATGATACTCTGATTGGTAAGTAATTACAGGTATGCTCTCCTCTTCAATATCTCCCATTTGCATTTCATGACATTGCATTTATAAAAAAATTTTAAAAAAAATTTTAAAAAAAATAAAAGAAAGAAAAATAGTCCCGCTAAAGTATCATCCATTGCATGTTCATGGTCAAAATTTAGGTATCATATTGTCTTTGAATGCAACCTCTGCGAGCTCACCTTCAAAGAGGGGCAGTTGTTGACACCTAAATTTTTGCCTAATCATTTAGTAATTAGTTGCATAAAAATAAATAAAAAAAAAGAAAAAGTAAAATTGCATTTCATGAAGTCGCATTTTTGCATCGGTACTAAAAGGGCAACAAGACGCAGCGGCTCGTGGTCGATAATATTCACAAAAGGATGGTCTCTCTCCGCTTGTCTGAACGCGCAAAAGAGCGAAAGTCAAAAAAAGAGGAAGGAAGCCCATGCACGTCCATTGTCCTCATTAATGCATGCACATGCACGCACGAAATAGGAGACGTGAAAATTCTACAATTTGCCTGCAAGAAGATGGAGTAACATTTTTATAATATTATCCTTGCTGAAAAAGCAGATCGGTGGCCACCATATTTGAAAAAGAAAGAATCAAACTTGAACAAGCAAAGAAAAATTGCGGCTACCTCCTGTTCACCTGTTCACACTAAAGTCGGTTGGACTTCAAGAACCCTATAAATACGCAAGGGGGGAGCGAGAAATCAAGGAGAGCTAAAAAAAAAATATTCATTGTGAAGGGGCTTCTCCTTCGGGCAAGCAAAAAAGGAAGTCAGGGGGAGGATATTAAAAAAAGAGATGAATAGTGAGTCTGTCAGAGAAAAACTAAAAAGAAGGTGAAAGCAGAAAGCAAAAGGAAAGTAACCAGACGTGGGGAGAGAGAGGGGGAGAGTAAAAAAAAGAGAAAAAAATAAAAGTTGCTGTTCATCTTCTCCATTGCTCCCCTTCGTTTCGCAGTTTGCTTGAAGCTTCGCTGTACCGGCCGCCGCGCCGCACCACTACCGCTCGAGGTCTCCGCCGCCCGGCTGCAGCTGCCCACCCGCCGCTTTCCTCTTTCCGCGAGCGCCGCGCCCGCCCGCCGCGCCTCGCCCTCCGCGCCACCGTCCCCGTCGCTGCACCTCGACCGGTGCCGCCTTCTCCTCCCGGGCCGATCTCCGAGTGCGTCACCATCTCCATTGCACCGCTGCTGACGCCGACGCCCGCGCCACCTCCGCTCTCCTCGACGCCGCAAGCAGCGACCTGTCGTTGTTGCCCGACCCGCCGGAGCTCGAAGCCCGCTGCTTCTAACCTCGCCGTGCCACCGCGCCGCTCGCCTCGGCCCAAGCACTCGGAGTCTTCGCGGCCCGTCTTCGCCCACCGGACGCCGCGCCTGCAGCCCCGACGCCGTGCCTCCGAAGCCCGAGGCCTGCTCGCTTCCACCTGCCCCTTCTGCAGCAGCCCAAGCCTCCACAACCGCGAGCGCCCGAGCACCCCTCCGCCGCCGCTGGACGTCGCCCTTGCTCCTGCTCACCCGGCGGCCAAAGCCCATTGCTCCGACCAGCCCGACGCCGTGAATCCCAGCCATGACGCCAGCAGGCCGCGCCTGCACCTCCGCCCGTCTCCGCGCCACCGACCCCGACGCCATGGCCGCATCTCACGCCCGAGCAACCCCCTGCTGCCGGCCACCTCCGCTCCGAGCCTCCTCGCCACGCACCTGCCCTGCCTCGCCGGAGCTCCTCGTCGGTGACTCCTGTCACCGGACCAACCCCCACGAGCACAAGCGTGCGGAAGAAGAGAAGAGTAAAAGACAAAAAAAGAAAACAAAAAAAAAGAAGAAAGAAAAAAGTCAATTTAGGTAGTCTTTTTCTTTTATTTACTTATCTACCTTATTTTTGTTATTTTTGTTATTTTATTGCTTTATTTGTTCTCTAGTAGTTTAATTACCCTTTTATGTGAAATTGAGATTACATGTTAGGAGATTGCCTTGGAAACTAGTGATTGTTAGTCCGATTTTCGCGCCCGAAATCCGACTCGCAATTACTTAAAAAATTGCCAATCCGATCTCCCGCCCGAGATCCGATTCGTGATTTATGTGAAGTTGGCCAACCCGATCTCACGCGTGAGATACGGTTCGTCAATTCGGGGTATTAACATTGCTTGATTTGCTGTGGTGTTTTTAAATTAATTTTCTTAAAAAAATCAAAAGATGTAGGTTAGAATTAGGGTTTGCATGTTTAGAATTGAAGTTTTATTTTAAATAAAAAAAATAAAAAAAAATCAAGTGACTTAGGTTGTTAGTTTTTTTTATTACATGTTTAATTATTAGGAATTGTTAATTTCGAAATTAAAAAAAAAGCGAGGAAATAAAAGATAGGATTAGGTTTGTTTTTTATATTTAGAATAGGAATTTTATTTTAAATCATGAAAAAAGGGAATAAAAATTCATTTAGGATGTTAGTTTTATTATTATTTGGGATTGCATCTTAAATTTTAATTTTGAAATAAAAAAATAACAAAATAACAAAAAAAAAAAAAAAAACGTCATGCATAATTCATGTAGAATTAAGGCATTCTTTGCATGTCATTACATTTTAGAGTAAGATTGCACGTAATTTAATTCTAGATAATAGTTTTTAATTTATTATAAGTTAAAAAAAAAAATCAAAATCTTGCATGAGCATATAGGACATGTAGGTTTAATAAATTAGACACGTAGGTTTAGTAATTTTTTTTTTTTTTTTTTGGATTATATTTTTATAATTGCATTTTTAGATATCTTTTAAAATAGGTTAGGGTCAATCTTAAACAACCTTTTTTATAGAGTCTTAGATAAAATTGGCATATTTTTATATTCTCATAAAAAAAATAACAAAAAAAATAATAAAAAATAGTTTTCTAAGACATAATAGGGTTTAAGTCAAAATTAATCCCAAAAATGAATTAGAAAATTATTTTTTTAGATAGCTTAATTAGGGTTTTTATTAATTTTGTATTTCAATAAAAAATACAAAATACTAGGTGCATATTAACTAGTTTACATAATAGGATTATTTAATTAGAATATGTTCATTAGTAAATTAGGTCATGAGGTGCATGTTAACTAGATTGCATATTAGGCCCATTTAATTTGAATTTGCATGTTAGTAAAATCAGGTCATTTAGCTAAAAAATGCATTTTTCTAACTCTTAAGAAAACAAAAAAATGTTTGCTTTGTGTGATGCAATTTATTTATTTGCTTATTTAAATATTCAATAATGGTTGAGCACCCGTGTGATCACCTTTTGACATACTAGAAGTCTAGGTTAAAATAAATCTAAGCTGCCTGCAAAAACATTTTTAAAAATAAAAAAAAAAATGGTACCGAAAGGGCATTAGAAAATTCTAGTGTAACCAAGTCCCCGTACCCTTAGTCTCTCGGTTCGTAGAAGTAAAATAAATCTCCCTTTATTTTACTTAGGTGTCTAATCGACCTACCGCAAACTGATTAGTGGCGACTCCTAGATAAAATCTATTTGCATAATAAAAAAAACTTGAACCTAAAGTCGCGAATTGGTATGGGCTTGGGAGAGCTCGAGTTAAGTCTAGACTTAACAATCCATTAGCCGAACCCTTAGGTGGTCCAACCCGTCTCGGGGAGGTCGCGACAATCATAATTTATTAAATTGGTCTAGGATGATGACAGCTGTAACAATATGAGAAGACACAAAGTATACTCAGAATTCTGACAGATTACGCTAAATATTAAAAACCAAACTCCGCAATGATTTATTAACTTTTGTGACAATATCATCCACTTGTTGAATAAGATGATCCACTTGCAGTCGGTCACACTTTGCAAACTAGCTTTGAATACCAATATAGGGTGCTGAGTATCATTTAGATCACAAACAAGCTTCTCGAAGGTAATCACGGCAGAAAGTGGCAGACCCAACATCACCGCAATGCCCTTCTCTCTTCCTTCTGACATAAACATGCAGCTTGAGCTCGGCAGGCCACCGATCCCAAACCTTGGCTCTCCCCACCCAAAGTCCGTCTTGCCATACTCGAGCCTCACCCATGAACTTATTATTAGTGTGCCCACAGGCAACCCCTCTAATCGATTCATGTCCAAATAGTCAATCCTTGACCGTATGTAGTCGTCAGTCACACTCTCGATTGCCTTCTTTATTCTTTCTGCAGAAGCAGACATTGGCTCCTCAATCAACTCTCCCGTGGTGCAAAGATAGCAGGGCATGGCGACTGTGTTCCCAAAGTATCCCTCAGGCAATGGTGTTTTTAGCCCAGACCTAAAGTCAACAAGTAAAAGGGGCTTCGATTGTTGGTGAAGTTTCATCTTGAGGGCCATGCTTCGAGCCCCCTACACTAAGGCTGCAAGTGCTACGAAGCTGATGTAGATTCAAGATGAGTAGATTCCATATTTTGTGACCAAATCTTTATGTGATACACACACACAGATATATATATATATATATATATATATATATATATATATATATATATATATGTAGACACACGCATTAATATGTAGATTCATACATTTACCACTTATGAGGCAGTCAAAACCAATCAAATTTTGTAAGGAAATGTGCATACTATTGGGCCATATCATATTTTCTAAGATTTAACATAGGCTGTGATTCTATGGATATTGGTCAATCAAAACTATATTTGGGGGAGAAATGATCTCTCATTATTTAAAAGTTGTACGATAAACTCAAGCGGAAATTTATTTCGGTACAATGTTGAGTGTATCTTTTGCATTCTTTTGGAACTTATTGACGGGTATATTATGCAAAGATGGATACGAATGGCCACCTATCTATCCTCATAAGATAGAAATTTACCTGTTGATCTTTTGTTGCCATTCCTTTGACGGTTGCTAGCTTCTCAGCATCAAAATGGAAAGACTTATATACAAGTTGTTGTTCCTCATATAATGCTGCGTTCGAGTTTATTTATGGCATGAAACAACTCCAAGCATGGGTCTAGCGTATTAATACGTTCCATCAAAATGGAAAGACTTATATACAAGTTGTTGTTCCTCATATAATGCTGTCATGTTTGATACATCACTTACGTGAACAAATTCGTTGTAAGGACCGGCGATTTGAGGAGGCGCCCTTGATTTTAGGATGGTTCTATCATGACAAGGGACGAGGGATAACGGCTTGGCTCTTGCCATTTCAGCCCATGCGTCCATAAAACTCATTGCCGACACACCATCTGCCATGCAATGGTTAAGTGCGATCCCTAAGGTGAAACCTCCACATTTAAATTTCGTCACCTGTAATTCGTGTCCAAAATTAATAATATATCTCAACATAACATGCAATACAAGTAAATATGTGAAAAAGATCATGCGTGGATTGACTTTTAGCACTTTTTGTCCATCTGAACTCTTACATTTGGGGAGAATTGTCCAAAAAGTCCTAAACCTATTGCACTTTCGTCAATTCAGTCCTAAACATTTTAACTTTGCCAATTGAGTCATAAACTTTTTCACTTCTTGCCAATTCAGTCCATTTGGCCAATTTTGACCGGAAAATGTTGACATGGACATCGGCGGTACCACGTAGGATTGCCGGCGCCGACGTGTACAATTTTGCATGATATTTTAATATTTTTTTTGAATTTTTTATTTTTTTCTGTTTATTTTTTATTTATTATTTTTTTTTTTGGTTTTCTTGGCCTTTTCCGATGGCCGGCCACCGGCCACAGGCGATGGCTGGCCACCGGCCACAGCTAGCCGGCGAGCCTCGCTCGCCACAGGCGAGGCTCGGCCGGGCGAGGAGGAGCCTCAACGAGGGGAGCCCTCGCCCAAGCGCGGCCCGGCAAGGGTCGCCTAGGCGAGGCGACGCTCGCCCAGGCCAGGGCGGCCTCGCTAGGCGTTGGCCGGGCAATGACGACGTCGGGCGAGGCCACCCCGGCCTAAGTGAGGGCCGGCCTCGCCAGATTTGGTATGGGCGAGGGGAGCCCTCGCCGAGGCTCGCCCACACCCAAGCGAGGATCGACCTCGCCCATACCAGATTTGGCGAGGCCGGCCCTCGCCCCTGGTCAGGTGACGACCGGGCGACGGCAACGCCGAGCAACGAGCAAGAGGGGTGAGGCCGATGCTCCGGTGAGGGCGAGCCTCGGCAAGGGCTCCCCTCACCAAATCTAGCGAGGCCGGCCCTCGCCTAGGCCAGGGTAGCCTCACCCGGCGTCGCCGTCGCCTAGTTGACGCCCGGCGAGGCCGCCTTGGCCTAGGCGAGGGCTCCCCTCGCCGGGGCTCCTCCTTGCCCGGCCGGGCCTGCGTGGCCGGTGGCTAGCCACCGGAAAAGGCCAAGAAAGCCAAAAAAAAAATAATAATAATAAATAAAGGAAAAAAATAATAAAAATTCAAAAAAATATATTAAAATATTATGCAAAATTGTCCATGTCAGCATCGGCAGTCCTACCTAGCACTACCGGCGTCCACGTCAACATTTTCCGGCCAAAATTGGCCGGATGGACTGAATCAGCAAAAAGTAAAAAGGTTTAGGACTCAATTGGCAAAGTTAAAAGGTTTAGAACTAAATTGGCAAAAGTGCAATAGGTTTAGGACTTTTTGGACAATTCTCCCCCCAAACCTTTCCCTCACGCAAACACACGCTTACACATACGCTTCCTCAAAATACTAACAAAGGGACTCGAGAAACTAAAAGAATAATATCAAAAGGAAGTTGCATGAACGTCGACACGTACGAGGGAGTGGCTTTACTGGTCATGCCGCTGCTCAACAGGTTGCTCCGAGGTCTTTAAGATGGTTGAATCTCGTAGAAACACCGCCACACCCACAAGGCCACACCTCCTCATTACTTCGTCTACCTTGAAACCAAACCACTTTAAGGGATGAGGGTTTCAGAACCAGAATCTTCGTGTTTGAAACCTTTGTCTTAGAGTTGAATCTTGCCAACATGAAGCTTTTACCATTAGAATTTCCATTCGTTGACCAACCGGATCTCAATATCAACTAAAACGAGGGATGGTAAGAGGCTCTTGAGCTTGTTTGCCATATCCGCCCTTCCGTTTTCTCTTCGTTTATTCTCTTCCTTTTCGTCATTTGAGGTCAGACGGTGCACCAAAATCAAAGGTTCCCTAGTGTTTGCTTATTCTTCTGCAATGCCACAGGATTGGGTTTGAGACTTTGTTAAGTTTCTCAGATGGGTTGTTTAGACCTGGTCCGATCAATATTTTGTTATTCAAGAAATGAGCGTGAGCTCTTTTAACATATGGTGATGGCCAAAGAAATTTCAGAATCAGCTAATTAGGTAACGGAAAGAGGGAGGCATTTTATATATCAAGCTGCTATTTTTTTTCTAGGGGGGCACTAAGATGCCAACGCACATGTTATGTATGTGTAACCTCTGACGATGGAACGTGAAGACCACCCCCAAATAATTGAACCAATAATTTGTACTATCATGTGACTATCTCATAGTCAACGCCAGAACTGGAGAAGCCACGACTATAAATTCTGGATCTGCAAAGAGAAGCCAAAGCCAAGTGTTTCATCTCCAATATCTCCAGTTCTTACAGGTATGCTGGTTTTCGTCTTTAGTTTTAGTCGTATGTCCATTGTACTTGGAAAGGAAAAAAAAATTACTATCACCAAAGCTCATGTATGGCCTATCTTCCTGCTGTGCCACGACTATAAATTCTGGATCTATAAACTTTTGCATTGCTTTTGCCATCATGGAACCACATTGAAGTTTCAATCTCCGTACCCCATTTTAAAATTCATCTCGCCTGTGAATGTATTCTCTCATACTTTTCCTATTCCTCAACTCATGGTTTTTCGTGTTACGAGTGAGGATGATTTATTAAATTCTACTTTGAATCTCCGGGCGTATTTGCAAGACGTACAGAGGTTTTATTAACATGTGGCCTGTCTCTATGTAACAACTTTGTATGTACTTCTCAGTGCATTTTTTTTCTTCAATAAAGAGAGCAGGACTTAAATTTCCGGACTTCTGATTGGAGGCAACCGCCAAGAATGACGTCCTCATAACAGAAAGATCAAGTGCCGTCATGGTCCAACCAGAATACGAAACATCCGGGGGTTCCATTTTCTTATCTAGCATCGATCAAGTGGCTCTAGTATACGTGCCATCTGTTTATTGTTTTGACAGGAGCGACGCAAATGTGGTGGACGTGATTAAGCAAGCTTTGGCCAAAGTTCTGGTTCATTACTATCCACTTGCAGGGAGATTAGCTATAAACTCTAGAGGGAAGTTGGTTGTTGATTGCCAAAACAAGTTAGGAGTCCCATTTGTGGAGGCAATAGCTGATTGTGACATAAAAAATCTGGGTGATGTGAGAATTCTCGATGGTGATGTTCTCGGTAAGCTTGTTTACAAAGAGCCTACGCAAGATAAACTTGAAGTAGCTCCCCTTCTAACTGCACAGGTAAGGAAAAAGATTGTTTTTTGCGTTATTTATTTCTAGTGATGCTTGAGAGTGCTTTCTAGTTTATGCGATTTGTTGGGTATTGCTTATACCCAGAAACCGGATTCGACACTAAATCGAACCCCTAAAAAGAGTGCGGAAGACGAGCCCGGGAAAATCACATGTATCACCGATCCTAAGGCACATCACGATATCGAACGTACCTTATTAGCCACAGCCTAAACACCGACGTTGATTTGAAGAAGAATGACTGATCCCGTTCTATCCGATGATGTCAATTGGCCTTGAAGGGAAGAGAGTGTCGTCTCTTGCACTTGTTCTTCTTTTTGGAAGGAGAGGAAGAGAAGGAACGTACGTACTGTCAAAAGTTACGTTTCTCCCTCTCTTTTCTCCCTTAAATACGTCCTCTCCAAAGGATGTGTCCCTTCAGTAAAAGACGCTCCCCCAAAAGTTACAACCCTTCAACATATCCCTTCATCCATGGGCCCTAATCTTGTGGGCCAGGCTTTTAGGCCCAACATGGGCGGACAGCCCAGCTTAGGCCCATCACACTAATTAAATAAAACCGTCATCTCCCACTCGTACATGGTGAGCCGAACAGGATCCTCTTTACCTCTCTACAACATTCATACTGGTGAATAGTCCGTGCGACCAGCATACTTTGAGAGCTCGTTGCTATACATCTGTTAGGAATATATAGCAGCTCATAATGGGCATCACATTCCGAGTAAATTTAGTATGCGGTACCCTAGATCGATCAATCACATTTATATCTCTCTTGATCTCTTTTAAACAATGATATATTTATTGTATTCACAATTATGATTATCCCAAAGACAGTCATAATTGGTCGACCGGTGAATACAAAACTACAATGTGATTCTCCAAAATCGATCTTCCTCTTTCCTTCAAACTCTCAATTTCAGTTCAACTTGCTTTTCTAGAAATGTCCCATTAGATCGAATCAACTCATGACCATTGGCAACATTCTAAGATAGCAAACACTAAATAGAAATCTTGAGAATAAGTAAGAGTCATGAGGGCACTAAATTGAGGAACTCTTTTCCTCAAGAGTCTCATACGGCATAAAAGTTGAGATCAAACTTTTGCCACTCTTATTGGTCGTCTCATGCATACGTAGTATGAAATACGTATTACGGTATTAACTCCTTTCCCATGGAGCGTATGTCTACACCATCAATACCGTACAGATGATAGTTCAGACATACCCAATGTCTAACTTGAGTTCACGTATCTACTCATTCACAAAATTCATTAGAACTCACATCTAGCATCTTAGACAGATAAAGTAAAATATGTGGGGTATTTTACTTTCGGACATAGTACATATCATGTCCTTATCTTAACACTCAGTTAAGGCGACATATTTATTTTAAGCTTGAGCTCTCGATTATCACCTAGATAATAAGCTTAAAAACCGTCTCATCTCTATTTATCACATAGTAAATAGAGGCGATTACCCGTGTGAGTGGGCTAATCTCTTATCTGTCCGACATACTTTCTCAACTTAATGTAATGCATTGAGCATTAAGATGCATAAAGATCAAACAAAGATTCATAGGCATTAATGATGAAAAACACAAATTCATTAAATGTGAACAACTCAGGGAAATTACAATATCCAGTACATCAGACTCTACGCAATCCTAGAGATTTTACATGACCACAAAACACATCTCTAGGTATTGGCTTTGTCATAGGATCTGCTACCATTCTATGCGTATATATGTACTGTAAGTTCACATCCTTTCGTGCAACCATATCTTTGACAAAATTATACTTGGTATCTATATGTTTGGTCTTGCCATGATGTTTTGGATCTTTGGTGTACGCTATAGCTGCTTGGCTATCACAATTAACTAATAATGGATTTGCAGCTTTCTCAATAACACCTAAATGATCCAAAAATCTCTTAAGCCAAATTCCTTCTTGTATTACTGCTGATAATGCCACGAACTCAGCTTCCATCGTGGACAAGGCTATACACGTTTGTTTCTTACTGCTCCAACATATGGTGCCATTATTCAATAAGAAAACAAACCTAGAGGTAGATTTCCTTTCATCTAAATCTCCTCCCCAATCGGTATCAGAATAGCCTTCGAGTCGCAGATCCTTTCCTTGATAACTCATCATATAATCAGCAGTTCCCTTTAGATACCTCAGTATTCTCTTAATGGCTTTCCAATGTGCTTAACCTAGATTGGATTGGTATCTACTCACCATTCCAATTGCAAAACATATGTCAGGTCTTGTACACATCATGGCGTACATCAAGCTCCCAACAGCACTAGCATAAGGAACATATTTCATTTGTTCCTTCTCTTGTGGAGTCCTTGGACACAGTCTATGGCTCAATCCTTCACCTTTTGCAATAGGAGTATTAATGGGTTTACAATCTTGCATACGAAATCGTTCAAGAACCTTATTAATGTATGTTTCTTACGAAAGAGATAATGATCTCTTCAAACGATCTCTTGAAATCTTAACTCCAAGGATGTATGCAGCCTCACCCATATCTTTCATCTCAAAGTTGGAAGATAACCAACTCTTAACAGTATTAACAAACTCCATATTGCTTCCAGAAATTAGTATATCATCAACATATAATGTTATGATCACAAATTGATCTTTGGATCTTTTGATATATACACAATGATCCTCATCAATCATTGTAAAATCATATGCCATTATAGCATTATGAAAACGTATATACCACTGTCTTGACGACTGCTTAAGACCATATATCGATTTCAAAAGTTGACATACATTTTTTTCTTGGCCCACTGGCCAGAATGTCGACCAACCTAATACTTATGGTCAATATCAACAACTAATGTAGGCATTGCAAAAGTTGGATACTTCCAACAAATGAGGGAGTTTTTCAGATATCACACATTGCTTGATTAATTCCATTTCGAGAAAGGTATGGATTATTGATTCAGGGGAAATCGATCATATTATATGTGACAAAGGATTTTCTCGAGTATAAATGAAGGATTGAATTTTCCTATTTCGTACAACTAGAAACATGCATGTTTATTTTTTGGTTGGGGATTATCTTATTTTAGTCAATACTTTTTGTTTGGTACAACAACTTAGAAGTCCACTTGGCATAATAGTCCCAAAAGAAAAGGCAACTTGATAGATAAAAGTAGGCCATGAGATTAAAAAAAAAAACTAATTCCCCAAAAAAAAAAAATTGCAATCTAACAGAAGGTTGGTAAAACTTTCTATTTATAGTTTTGATAAGGTTGGTGCTCTAAATAAGAAAGGAAAGCGCATTCCCTAAATTATATCTCCAAAAAAAAAAACATGTTTCTAGTTGACTAAGAATATGCTTCATGGTGCCATTTTTGTCAATTATGTTCATGGATTCAATGTAATTTGTCAGTGACCGTTCTCACAATTTAAGTTTTGGGTGACAATGAGTATCACATTTCCTTTCCCGTCCCGTGATACATCCGTAACATGTGCCACCATGGTGGATGACCTTATCGTTAAGGCATTGAACGTTTTGTGTGGAATGCAAGCACTTCAATGTCAACCGACATCAGCAGTTCCTAAAGGCAATGGTGTTTTCAGCCTAGACCTAAAGTCAACAAGTAAAAGGAGCTTCAATTGTTGATGAAGTTTCATCTTAAGGGCCATGCTTCAAGCCCGCCACACTAAGGCTGCAAGTGCTATGAAGCTGGGGTAGTTTCTCATAACCTGTCATTCAAGATGAATAGATTCCATTTTTGGTGACCAAATCTTTATGTAATACATACTTATATATAGACGCACGCATGAATATGTAGATTCATACAATTACCACTTGTGTGACAGTCAAAATCAATCAAATTTCGCAAGGAAATGTGCATACTATTGAGCCATATCATATTTTCTAGGATTTAACATAGGTTGTGATTCTATGGATATTGGTCGATCAAAACTATATTTGGGGGAGAAATGATCTCTTATTATTTAAAAGTTGTGCAACAAACTCATCCGGAAATTTTGGTATAGTGTTGGGTGTATTTTTTGCATTATTTTGGAACCTATTGACGTGTATATTATACAAAGATGTATACGAATGGCCACCTATCTATTCTCATAAGATAGAAATTTACCTGTTGATCTTTTATGTTGGAAGATATGCGGCGATAGCTCGTGATATTTGATAGAAGATTTGATCCGATTACGATTGTGTACAAATCAATTAAAGATTAGATTTAGATTAGATTGATTCATAGAATCTCTAACTTCCATTCATTATGTACATCTTGTATTATATCTACAGGGGACTGTACATTAGAAACTATTGAAGAGAGAATACAAAAATCTTCCAAAATTCTCCGTCCTCAGTCATGATTCCACTGCTTCCTTTAGTTTCTTTCATGGTATCAGAGCGGTGAAGCTCTTGATTTTGCTTCCATTCTCCTCGTCTCGACTGCTACCAAGGATCTTCAATCCTATGTAGAAGAGTCAACACTTTAACAAAGGAATCAATTTTCGTTTTTTTTAACCATGACCCAGAATTTACCTTCAGCCTCCGGCAAGCATCCACGTGAATCAAATCCAGCACAATCTCAAGAGAACCAGGATGCGCCTCTTGCTGTTAACGTCACCAGACCCCAAGAACAAATTACTCGAGCCCAAGATATCCAAACTTTTCTAGCTCAGACAAATCTGGGGCAAGCTATCTCAGGCCAACCCATTCCGGGCCAACCAATGATGGGCCATCCTTACTAGTGGCTGCTATTTCAGATGCAGCCCAACCCATGGTTGTTTGGGCCAAGCCCAAGTGCATCATCGCCAAGGATTCAGGGCCAATGAGTTTCCATCCAACCCAACGGCAGCCCACCAACCGTAAATGGGGCAAGCACAACCATCAGGTCGGATCCAGCAAATACGAGGCAAGCGACTGGATCAGACAAACCGGGTATTGGAACGAATCCATATCCAGCCATTTTCAATGCGGGTTATGGAACCGGGTCCAATAATCCGGGTTTGGGAACGAAACCCTAAATGGGATTTTCACCCGGATTTCTGCCGTATCCAGCGACGGCTCTCACTGAACGACCATAACCCAGCGAGCCTCTATTCGTCTCCACCGCCGATGGACCAAAACTGCGGCTAATCAGCCAACAGTTGACCGGGCTAGAAAACTACTCTAGATGGTTGCAGGAGTTCCAACACGCACTACTAACAAAAGATAAAGACGGATTCCTCAACGGAACCGTTCTAATCCCTCTTGATGAACGCCTAGCCCGACACTGGAGGAAGTGCAATCAACTCATCCGTACTGGATTGGAAATTGCATATCCCTAGAAGTCGCGACCGGACTTCCACTGACAGAGGACGCTCAAAATATGTGGGAAAATATCAAAGAGATGTACGATAAACTGGACCGAGCGAAGATTTTCTCCCTCATGCAGGAACTCAACGAGCTCAAACAGGGAAACATGACGGTCACGGCTTGCTTCAACAAGCTATCGTCACTGTGGAACGACCTAGAAGTGATTGAAGAAAAACTCAAGGGACCAAAATCAATGCTAAAGTAGTACAGATCTATCGAAGAAAGGGAGAAAGCCACATGTTTCTTGTTGATTTTGAATGAGTCTTATCTTACCTTCCGTTCACAAATTCTTGCTATGGGCCTAGTACCGCTAATCGGGCGGATTTTCCAGCTGGCTGTACAGGAGGAGAGCTAGCAGCTTGCACCGCCAGAACACGCGAACAGCAGCGAAAGCATCGCTTTTGCAGCTCGCGGTGAACGCCGAGAAAGAGCCACCAGAACCCTAAATCGAGAAAGGGAGAAGAGAGGCACGCTTGGGTTCGGCGGAGGAGATACACGAACCCTTAAAAGAGAATGGACGAACGGCCTAGATCGAGCTCGAGGATCGAACGGCTCACAGGGGTCCGAAATTATAAGTGGATCGGATGGCGGACAAGAGTCTACAATTAAAGGGGATGGATGGCCAGATCTTTGCCACATCATCAAGAAATTTTGGGCAAAATTTGAAGGAAAGGGTAAAATGTTTTGCGAATATTGCAAACGTTCTAACCATATGATTAACGGCTGTTGGAAATTACATGGAAAACTCGAAGAAAAAAGGAAAAAAAATTTGGCAGCTTATCAAGTCACTGGACCCACTGGCCAGAATATTGACCAACCTAATACTTATGGTCAATATCAACAACTGATGCAGGCATTGTAAAAGTTGGATACTTCCAACAACACACATTGCTTGATTAATTCCATTTTGAGAAAGGCATGGATTATTGATTCAGGGGAAATCAATCATATTACATGTGACAAAGGATTTTTCTCGAGTATAAATGAACGATTGAATTTTCCTATTTCCGTACAATTACCCAATGGAAATATCACTCATGTAGTGTGACAGGAACAGTCAATCTCAGTCCTCATATTATTCTTGAAAGCATCCTTTATGTCCTAGAGTTCCAATTTAATCTTATTTCTGTGTCAAGAGTCTACAAAGAAAATTCATGTCAGGTATTCTTCGATATTGACACATGTTTCTTTTAGGCCCTTTCGACTGGTAGACTGATGGGCTAGGGTAGTCTTTCTGAAGGACTATTTTTCTGGACAAGTTTTCCAAGTAATTTTGATTTATCCTGCACTTCCTTAAATAAGCCATCATTGTGTAATTTGACTATCAATGATAAGAATTTCATTATGCATTTAAGAATGGGTCACAGTGCCTCCTTTCCTTGTCCTCAATGTCCCATATGTCCTCTTGCAAAACAGTCTCGTATCCCTTTTCCATCTGGTAGTACTCGTGCTAGTGAAATCTTTTCATTAATTCATGTGGATGTTTAAGGACCTTACCATACGATAAATCATGATGGGTTGAAACAAGCATCTAGGCAATGGTACGCAAAATTTGCAAATGCTTTTGCAACAATAGGCTTCAAGCAGTCCAAACATGACTATGCTCTATTCACACGAATTAAAGGTATGTCATCTATTTATTTGATGATATATGTCGATGACATTCTCATTATGGGAAATGATAAAGCCGCCATAGAAAGTTTCAAGGAATATTTGCATGCTACTTTCCATATTAAGGACCTAGGAGCACCTAAATATTTCCTTAGAATTCAAATTGCCTAATATGACCAAGGGATTTCCCTCAGTCAGTGGAAGTTTATATTGGAAATTATATCAGAAGCAGGTCTATCAGGATGCAAGCCAACGATCATTCCCATCGAGCAGAATACTAAGTTGACTGCCGCAGATTATGATAAGGGCATGTCTCAAAATGATGATCCCACGCTCAGAGATCCATCAGGTTATCAAAGGCTTGTTGGAAAACTTATATATTTGACTATGACTAGGCCCGACATTTCTTATGCAGTACAAACTCTTAGCCAATTCATGCACAGTCCAAAGCAATCTCACTTGAATGTGCTTTGAAGGTCGTCAAATATTTAAAGAAGTGTCCAGGACTTGGGATACTCCTATCTAGGAAATGTAACATGTAAATGACAGCATATTGTGATGCAGACTACACGACTTGTCCCTTGAATCGAAGATCGATCACTGGATATTGTATTAAATTGGGAGAATCACTACTCTCATGGAAGAAATAAGGCACAGACAAAGGGCTTACCAGTTCGGCTTGATGGCGTCGACCGGAAAGAGCCATGGGCAGAACTCACACGCGGTCGGGGCGTCGGCTAAAGCCCTCCCGTTCTCGCTTGCCGATCTCACTCACGGCTCTCTCTCCCTCCCTTGGATATCCTCTCTCTCTTCAAGCTTCTTCGCCTCTTTCGAAACCCTCTATAACAGGTCGCTCCTCTCCTGCTTTGAAGCTCTGGCGCACATGCCTCTGCCACACCAGCTGTTGCTGCCGGTCTACCCCTCACCAACTACTATTCTTTGCCTATCCTTGGTCATCTCTCCCCTTTATATATATAGTAACATTGTAACACTAATAATACAACCGCCCCTAATGTCTACGTGCGATGCATTTTAATGAAAATCATTATTTCTTTTCAAAAGCTAATCCCTGACTTTTTATGCAATTAACTCCTAAATAAAAGGAAAAAATTTAGGTATTAACAATTATCTATTTGCCGGTACGGCAATTTATGTATAAATTAAGATCGTTTCACAACTTCATCTATGTCGATAGAATTGGATTTGTTAATTAGTGTCAATTAAGTAGCTAGATAAATTTCCGTGATGCATATTGAAAAGCTCTCTCTTGCATGATCGCGATCTCAAATTGTTATTTCATCTCTCCCCTTTATATATATATAGTAACATTGTAACACTAATAATACAACCGCCCCTAATGTCTACGTGCGATGCATTTTAATGAAAATCATTATTTCTTTTCAAAAGCTAATCCCTGACTTTTTATGCAATTAACTCCTAAATAAAAGGAAAAAAATTTAGGTATTAACAATTATCTATTTGCCGGTACGGCAATTTATGTATAAATTAAGATCGTTTCATAACTTCATCTATGTCGATAGAATTGGATTTGTTAATTAGTGTCAATTAAGTAGCTAGATAAATTTCCGTGATGCATATTGAAAAGCTCTCTCTTGCATGATCGCGATCTCAAATTGTTATTTCTATCTTGCTTGATAAAAAAAAAAAAAATTTGTCAAATGAAAGGGCTCAATAGCGCCTTCAAAGACTTACGTATGAAAAAGGAAATTGAGGCTTCACGACAAGCAGAAAAGATAATATTTTATTAAATTGGTCTTGGACGATGACAACTGAAACAATATGAGAAGACACAAAGTATACTTAGAATTCTAACAGATTACGCTAAATATTAAAAACCAAACTCCGCAATGATTTATTAACTTATGTGACAATATCATCCACTTGTTGAATAAGATGATCCACTTGCAGTCGGTCACACTTTGCAAACTAGCTTTGAATACCAATATGAGTGTGTTGAGTATCATTTAAATCACAAACAAACTTCTCGAAGGTAATCATGGCTGAAAGTGGCAGACCCAACATCACCGCAATGCCCTTCTCTCTTCCTTCTGACATAAACATGCAGCTTGAGCTCGGCAGGCCACCGGTCCCAAACCTTGGCTCTCCCCACCCAAAGTCCGTCTTGCCATACTCGAGCCTCACCCATGAACTTATTATTAGTGTGCCCACATGCAACCCCTCTAATCGATTCATGTCCAAATAGTCGATCATTGACCATATGTAGTCGTCAGTCACACTCTCGATTGCCTTCTTTATTCTTTCTGCAGAAGCAGAGATTGGCTCCTCAATCAACTCTCCCATGGTGCAAAGACAGCAGGGCATGGCGACCGCGTTCCCAAAGTATCCCTTAGGCAATGGTGTTTTTAGCCTAGACCTGAAGTCAATAAGTAAAAGGAGCTTCGATTGTTGGTGAAGTTTCATCTTGAGGGCCATGCTTCGAGCCCGCCACACTAAGGCTGCAAGTGCTACGAAGCTGGTGTAGCTGCTTGTTACCTGTCATTCAAGATGAGTAGATTCCATATTTTGTGACCAAATCTTTATGTGATACACACACACATATATATATAGACACACGCATGAATATGTAGATTCATACATTTACCACTTATGAGATGGTCAAAATCAATCAAATTTTGTAAGGAAATGTGCATACTACTGGGCCATATCATATTTTCTAAGATTTAACATAGGCTGTGATTCTATGGATATTGGTCAATCAAAACTATATTTGGGGGAGAAATGATCTCTCATTATTTAAAAGTTGTACGATAAACTCAAGCGGAAATTTATTTCAGTACAGTGTTGAGTGTATCTTTTGCATTCCTTTGGAACTTATTGACAGGTATATTATGCAAAGATGGATACGAATGGCCACCTATCTATTCTCATAAGATAGAAATTTACCTGTTGATCTTTTGTTGCCATTCTTTTGACGGTTGCTAGCTTCTCACCATCAAAATGGAAAGACTTATATACAAGTTGTCGTTCCTCATATAATGCTGTCATGTTTGATACATCACTTACGTGAACAAATTCGTTGTAAGGACCGGCGATTTGAGGAGGCGCCCTTGATTTTAGGATGGTCCTATCATGACAAGGGACGAGGGATAACGGCTTGGCTCTTGCCATTTCAGCCCATTCGTTCATAAAACTCATTGCCGACACACCATCTGCCATGCAATGGTTAAGTGCGATCCCTAAGGTGAAACCTCCACATTTAAATTTCGTCACCTGTAATTCGTGTCAAAAATTAATAATATATCTCAACATAACATGCAGTACAAGTAAATATGTGAAAAAGATCATGCGTGGATTGACTTTTTAGCACTTTTTGTCCATCTGAACTCTTACATTTGCGGGGGATTCATCCATATACCTCGACTGTTTTCGTTAAAAAGGGAAAGATTTGCTTAGACTCGATTTACCACGAATTTGACCACATATTTTGTCATTAAGGAAATACTAATAAACTGGAGAAATAATTAGACTTACTTAAAAAATGATAATACTTTTTCAGCGTGAAAAGTTACTAAACACACTCAAAAAAATTGCTTATTCAAGTTCTCTGAAAATACTAGTTACCTATATGTGGATGGTTAGTAAAGTAGATGAAAAGTTACTAAACGCACAGGAGGAATTTACTAATTATTATCTAGTTTTTCTAATATGAAAAGGTACTCGTAATATAAAATAAAGTAAATAACTAATTATAAGTAGAAAATTGTCATCTCTTGAATCTTAAGCAAATTTAACGATTCTGGATCCTAACATCAACTAGTCCAACCTAAGTTAAGTCTACCAAAACATACTCACTATCATGTTTAATCGTGAAAACCAAAAAAAAAAAAAAAAAAAGCCAAAAAGAAAAAGGAAACAAGAAGTACTTATGATCTTTAAATAAAAATCTGAAAATGAAATGCATAGATTAGAAAGCACTCTTCAGCATTACCAGAAAAAAAAAATGAGATGAAAAGCACCGAAAAAGTTGTTGAGCAGAGAGAGGTCACATGTAAATAAAATCACTGTACATCTTGTCTATATGCACTCTAATCCGTAGTGGAATTGAACTTTACACGAAACTTGGAATGATATCATAATAGAATAGGGAGAAGTGCCAAAAAAGTCCTAAACCTTTTGGCTTTGTGCCGATTTAGTCCTAAACCTTTTTATGTTGTGCCAATTTAGTCCTTTCCGGCCAAAATTGACTGGATTTTGCTGTTGGGCGCCGCCTGGCGCGTGACTTGATCGGTGTTGACGTGAACAACTTTTAATAATATTTTAATATTTTTGAATTTTTTGAATTTTTTATTTTATTTTTTAATTTTTTAATTTTTAATTTTTTCTTCTCATCTTCTACCTCCAGCCGGTCGCCGGAGCTCGGCAACCGGCCAGAGGCGACGGCCGGCGAGGTCGAGGTCAACCTCGCCGGCCACCTCGCTAGTGGCCATGACCACGAGGGTGGCCTCACGCCGGGCGGCGAGGGCGAGCCTCACCCGCCGGCGCGAGGCCGCCCTCGAGGCTCTGGCGGTAAGGCTCGAGCCCGCCGCCAGCGCCTCGCCACCCAGGCCTCGAGGGCGGCTCTCGTCGCCCGCGCGAGGCCGCCCTCGCCCGCCCAACGCGAGGCCACCCTCGAGGCCGGGCGGTGAGGCTCGCCCATGGCTGGTGAGGGCGAGCCCCGCCAGGTCAACCTCACCACCCAGGCCTTGAGGGCGGCCTCGTGCCGGGCGAGGCGACCCTCGCCAAATCCGGCGAGGGCAAGCCTCGCCCGCCCGATGCGAGGCCGCCCTTGCGGCCACTAGCAAGGTGGCCGGCAAGGTCGACATCGACCTCGCCATTTGTCACCTCGGCGGGTCGCCGAGCTCCCGGCGATCGGCTGGAGGAAGAAGATGAGAAGAAAAAATAAAAATAAAAATAAAAAAATTAAAAATTAAAAATTAATAAAAATAAAAATAAAAATAAAAAATATTAAAATATTATTAAAAGTTGTCACATCGCGCCGATCAGGCCACGTCAGCCGGCCAGCGTCTAGTCAGCAAAATCCGGCCAATTTTGGCCGGAAAGGACTAAATTGGCACAACATAAAAAGGTTTAGGACTAAATCAGCACCAAAAAAAGGTTTAGGACTAAATCGGCACAAAGCCAAAAGGTTTATGACTTTTTGGCACTTCTCCCTAATAGAATAGGCATGATAACTTGAGGAATAGGAAATATTTGAGTAAGATTATATCCACAAGCAAGATGAATTTCTAAATGGCGCATGGAGATTGAAACTTTATTCTAAGCTCCGCGATAAATAAATAAAAAATAATCCAAAAGTTTAAATTGTCGGATGGAATATAAGCCCGCACTTCAAAATTTACGAACGGCTTACTCCTACACAATATGTGTCGTCAAACATGCATGTTGCAACACATTCACCATCCATGCTGAATGAATCATAGATAAGGGGACCACAATGAAATTTTCTTCATATATTTAGGATTTGGAATAATTAAAAAGTTTAATCCATATAATAGATTTAGAACTAAAATAAAAAATTTCCCTATATATTTTTTTTCCATGGCCAATTACAACGTGCACACGACTCCAACTCAGACGGAATCTGTGACATCCTGAAATTCGAGTCCTCTGAAGAATGGATGAACGTGAATTTCGTCGATGCATTGTTGGTTGATCTCACTCGGAATTGATCACTCCCGAGATACCGACCTTGAGGGGAAGGGCTAATGAGGACAGAACTCGTGACGGCTAAAGGACTCGACACAGGAAAAACGACTTGACCGTGAGACTTGCGTGAGGATGATCCCGTAGATGGCGAGCCGATTCTAAGGACGACTAGAAGTCGATTCGCGGACGAGAACATAATGGAACAACGGGTGATTCCGTTTACTATTATCGAATCCACGAACGACCCTATGTTGATCCTCGCAATGTCGTGTACTTTGAAATAAGAATCTATCCTCCGTAATTTTATGCGGTCAAGGACATCCATGCGTTGAGATGTCTTGAACGTGGTTTGGCACGAGTCGGTTACGCGTGAATCCCTCCGAGCCGCCCGTCGCCTCGAGTTATAACCAAAATGGCATTAGGGCGAAATTGACATGGCAAGAGAACTTAGACCGGACTTCGAATTATTGGGAATGTCAGGGACGGACGTTAGATGAAGGCTGGCTTCAAACGGTCGACGAGTCAATTAAGCCGAGCAATTGGAAAAGGGATTTTCGGACCGAGGAAGCAAGCCCGTGAGGACGTGGGCCGGGCCAAGTCAGCGTGGGCCTTAGGCCCAAGTTGGGACAGCCACCAAATGGGCCTAAAACAATCAAATGAGCCATTGGGCCAAACCAACTATTCATATTCTAAGCCCATGGGCCAATTCTTAGCCTTTTCAAGCCCAACCAATCCCCAAGCCCATTACTATTCATGGCCAAGCCCAATTCTTAGGCCCATCCACCAATTTCAGCCCAAGGTCATATTTGTAATTTGTGCAAGGTGAAATGACCAAAATGCCCCTAGAGCTTGTGGATAAGGGCAAAAGAGAAGAGAGAGAAGATGATGTCATGCATGGGGAATTGAAGTAGCCATTTAATGGCCTTAATGAGGAGTGCTTTCAGCCTTCACTTCACTCTCTCTCCCCCTCCTTCAGCCTCCAAGTCGACGGAGCTCTTTCTCCCTCGTTCTCCCCTCTCTTCCGCCGCTCCAGCTGACCCTTCGGTGAAGAATCGAGTCAAAAGTGGTCTTCCCGGTTGAATCACAAAACGAGACACCTATCACCGTGACCGGGAGAGACAGAACGTTCCAACGAGCCTAATTTCGTCCCGAACGAAGCCCCCGTCCGTCCTGTACGGCCGTCGCAAGCCGCCGGTCGCCGGTCCGTCGGTCCCTGCAGCCTGCACTGTTTCGCGTTTTCGGGCATTTTCTCCCATTCCAGCCGTTCCTTTGCCCATTCCATCCACCCACAAGATCCCCAAGACCCCGGGAGCCGCCGGTTGCCGGACAACCCCTCACCGGAGCTCCGGCCAAGCCGTTCAACTTGTTTTCTTCTCGGCAGGGATGTTTTCAGAAGTTTCGGTGGGAGTCCGAGCTGTGGTTGCTGTGTTGAGCTTGGGACCGCCTTGGATTGTCGTGGTAGAGGTTCCGGTGCGTAGCCACCGTCGTCGCCGCGTCGGTGTCTCCGGCCCGCTTAACGGGTGAGTTTAGCTCCTAATCCTTCGATTAGTGCCTAAACTTGCTTAGGGTTGGTTTAGTTAGATTTAATTCTAGTTTATGTGATTTAATTAAGTTGTATTAGCCCTAAGATGGGTGGTTAGATGGATGGATTAGATTAGTTTAGCTTAATCTTGCGTTATTTGCTTAATTGTGCTTATGTGTTTAATTAAGCTTGTTTTGCTTAATTAATTGTTTGATTGTTTTAATTAATGATTTTAATGATTTCTGAGTTTAATTTATCATTTATTAAATTCTGGAAATTTACTGTTCACTCGACACTATTCACGGTTTACTGTTCACGAGGCACTGTTCACGAATTACTGTTCACGAAACACTGTTCACGAGTTACTGTTCACGAAACACTGTTCATCCAGAATGCGAAAAGTTGTCTAAATTCATGTGTGTTGATTTTATGAAGTGAATGGATGTGTAAATGCATGGGCATCCGCATGAATTGAATGTGATTTGTAATTTTGGGTATTTATCCCAAAATTTATTAATTTCAGTAATTAATTGGAAAATAACCGGGCGTCGGTTGACAACGCCAAAAATATTTTGGTGAACCATTAAATAGTGGGATTTTCTGAAAGAAAAATATTGTATTTTTAGGTAAGGCCGATTGTGTACCCACACACGATATTTTATCGAGTATCTTTGATATCAACAAATTAGGCCAAGATATTATGAAATTGAGGAATTTAATTACAAGGTGCAATATCGTTGGCCATAGTTGAGAGGGTCGGGTGGGACCGTAAAGCCACTAAATCTTGGAAGGGTCGGGTGGGACCGTAAAGTCACTAAATCTTGGAAGGGTCGGGTGGGACCGTAAAGCCACTAAATCTTGAGAGGGTCGGGTGGGACCGTAAAGCCACTAAATCTTGGAAGGGTCGGGTGGGACCGTAAAGCCACTAAATCTTGAGAGGGTCGGGTGGGACCGTAAAGCCACTAGATCTTGGAAGGGTCGGGTGGGGACCGTAAAAAGCCACTAAATCTTGGAAGGGTCGGGTGGGACCGTAAAGCCACTAAATCTTGAGAGGGTCGGGTGGGACCGTAAAGCCACTAAATCTTGAGAGGGTCGGGTGGGACCGTAAAGCCACTAGATCTTGAGAGGGTCGGGTGGGACCGTAAAGCCACTAAATCTTGAGAAGGTCGGGTGGGACCATAAAGCCATTGAATCTTGAGAGTGGCATCTAAAAGGGCACGTGGGCTCGGTGATTTGATGCATCACTTTGGTGAACGCAGTACCTTAGAGAATGCACGTGGGCCCATGGAATTAAGTGAGGCATCTTGGAAGAGACACGTGGGCTCGGTGATTTGATGCATCACTTTGGTGAACTAGTGCGCTTAGAGAATGCACGTGTGCTCTATGACATGGAATCGACTGAGTCGATCAATCAATAGCTCGATCTGAATTGATGAATTGATGTGTGAAATTGTTATATGCATTAATTATATGCATGAGTGAATCACATCGTTTATGGTATGCACGCATGAATCGATAACGTGCGAGTGAAGTAATGGGTGTCATTGTGCGCGTGCTCGTACCTCTGAGGGTTGGAGATACTCGAGATGAAACGCTGGACTTAGGCTTCTCCAGTGCTCGCATTCAGCATAAAGTAGTTGCATCACAGACTCGTTTTGAGTACTTCATTTTTGTAATTATTTGGATGGAATGTGCAACCGCATTAATCATTTATTTATCGCCACCAGTTTTTTGGTTGGGGATTATCTTATTTCAGTCAATACTTTTTGTTTGGTACAACAACTAACAAGTCCACTTGGCATAATATTCCCAGAAGAAAAGGCAACTTGATAGATAAAAATAGGCCATGAGATTTAAAAAAAAAAAAAAACTAATTCCCAAAAAAAAAAAAAAAAAATTGCAATCTAACAGAAGGTTGGTATAACTTTCTATTTATAGTTTTGATAAGGTTGGTGCTCTAAATAAGAAAGGAAAGCGCATTCCCTAAATTATATCTCCAAAAATAAACATGCATGTTTCTAGTTGACTAAGAATATGCTTCATGTTGCCGTTTTTGTTAATTATGTTCATGGATTCAATGTAATTTGTAAGTGACTGTTCTCACAATTTAAGTTTTGGGTGACATTGAGTATCACATTTCCTTTCCCGTCCCATGATACATTCGTAACATGTGCCGCCATGGTGGATGACCTTATCGTTAAGGCGTTGAACGTTTTGTGTGGAATGCAAGCACTTCAATATCGACCGACATCAGCAAATGACTAACAGGAGTATAATTTCAGTCACTCAATATGGGAACTAAATACATGCAACTACCTTTAAGTTTAAGAAAAGTACAACATACACGGTCTCTTTATAGTAATAAACTAAAGAACACGTGGGAAGACAATGTCTTTTTATTGTTATTAACTAAAGAACACCGAATATTCTTCTCTTTTTTTTTCCTCTTTTAATTAGAAGGTTATTTTTCTTTGCCAAAATAACAAAAGTATGTGAAGATCTCATCTATAAAATTGAGTTGGTAAATACGTCATTATTGTAAAAAATTTATCTATAAATTTCTTTTTCAAAGTAGAAACTGAAAGTAAGGATAATTTTTCTGTCAACTTCAATTACGCATTAAAAGCAAGTGAAGGAAATTAATTAATTGATGAATTAAACTCTGATAAACAAACCTAAAAAAAATTACTCACCTGTTCTCTGTGAAACAATAAATGGCAAGGAAAAAAAATCAAGAAGAAAGAGTACTTGGGGCAAATGAAAGGAATAATAATACAAATGATCCTTGAAATTTGATATAATGTAGTTCCTAAACTTTTAATTTGTTTAACGTGATCCTTAGACTTTTGGTATAGTTTCATTCAGTTGCTAATCTTTATGGAAATATTCAATATTGTTCTTTTATCAATTCAAATTCGAGGACAACGTCGAGCATTATCGCATAATATGGAGATCAAATTGAACATGTATTAAAAGTCAGATCATATTGAACAAATTAAAAGTTTACGTATTACATTGCATATTGAACAAAAGTTCATTGATTATTTATGTCATTTTCTCTAAATGAAAAGAGAACCTTGTCCCATAATGTGAGAATTCATATTATATTCTTCACAAAATCTTTAATTAAAGGGCCACATGTTATGTGGCATCCTGATTTTCCAATTCTATTTTTAGTAAATTGAGATGGGCATTTCATCTTTGCACATATAGTTCTTTTCCTTGAGTCAGCCACTCCTGTGAAAACTAGTCTATCAGGTGAAGCCGTTAAGAAATTCTAATGCATCAGACTCGAGAATTTGACCAAGAAGCAACCTTTCGACCGAGCTAATCTGCAAGGGTCATTACGGCATAGTTAAAAATCGATTAGAGACCGAAGATAGGTCGACTTGATAGAGGCATGTGATCAAGTGTGGGTGATTCCACCAGATCGCACAATTCTTGTCGGTCGGCACTAGACCGACTTTTCTGTCGATTGGGTACCTTGTGTCCGTATTTGAAACCTTGAGATTACCACGACAATCGAGAGTCGCCAATGTGTCAAAGATGTACATTGTGGCTTGAATTGATCAACCACAGGTCAAATGCATGAAAATTTCTAAAAACTACTCGGTAGGTCAGGACGCGCTAATATAGTGCCAGAGTGAGATTAACCGTGAAATTGAAAGCGAATTTAGAAATTGAAAGTCCTGTTATGTCACAAATCTTATTAGGGACATTGAATTAATTTATGGACTTTAATTGGACTCAATTGGAAGAGAATTGAAAAAAATTGATTGAAATGTGTTGTACAAGATTTTAGAGAATTCATGCCACGGCAGAAAAAGAAATTGCACCCATTGGAAAATGTTGTGGAGGATTGAGATAGTGGAAGATGACATCACTTGATGTCATGGTAATTGGGGCCAAATGAAGAAGAAGTTGACAAGTGGAAGGTGGAGATTTGATCTCATAAAGTGGAGTTGTCCCTCTCACCAATCAACATCATCTTCAAGCTTGGGATTTCTTTATGAAATTTGAGGAGAGAGAGAGGAGGAGCCGTGCGACCAGCCTGATTGGATGCCCCCCTTTGCCGCTCGACGCTGCCAGCTTCGCTAGAGACGCTCGCTACCGCCGTCGTCCATGCGTGTCGCCCGCGTACCGCGCCTACTCATCGGCTAGCTTGTCGATCCGCACGCTACCCTCGTCAACCCATCCGAGACATCGTCCACCGCCCAGCGTCGTCGTCCGAAGTCACGAGCCGCTGCTCGCCGTCGCCAGGGTCGTCGGAGGACCGCCGGAGCCTCCGCCAGCCACCACCTGAGCTGCCGCCGCCCGTTTCCGCCGGTCCCACGCTCAACTGGTGATCGGAGCTCCTCCGTCCGAGCTTGAGCAACCACCGGAGTTCCAGCCCTAACTAGATCTTCAAGGAGCGTTTCGGGTGCCTTCCCGACCTCCTTTGGTGTCGCCTCGAGGAGATTTGTCGACGGTCTCGCCGTCCTCTTTGCTGGAGACTCGTCGGAAAGCGATTCCGGTGAGTTTAGCTCACTAAACCTTAATTAGAGTGTTAATGAAGCTTAGATTGTTAGATTAGTTTAATTAGGTGTGGATTAGATTAAGGAGTGTGATTAGTTTAGGGTGTGTTTGATTAAAGTGAATTGGATGGTTATGTTAATTTAATGATGATTGGACTTAAATATATAATTTTGAATTATATATGTATTCTGAAATTATTATATTATTTAATAATATATTATATTTCGAATTTATTAAAATATTATTATTTAATTAATTTTCGGAATAAAATTAATTATTTAATAAATTCGAAAATTATTTCGAGACCTTATTTTCTCATAATTTTGTGCTGATCGTTGTTGTGCATTCACATTTTTAATTTGATGATTGGATATTGCAAATTGAATGTTGATTGTGAAAAATATGGATTTTATTCAGAAAATCCCAAGTGTCGGGTTTTGATACCAAAATTGGATTTTAAGTATTATATTAAATAGTGAGGTTTGAAAAAGTGAGATATTGACTTTCTGGTTCGAAATAAATGTGCCCCCACACACGTGAATAATTTTTGGAATATTTTTAATATGAAGAAAAAATGGCTAGGATCACTATTTTAAGTGAAAGCATTGAGTGAAATGCAAAGTGTCCCGGGCCGAATATGAATTATTGTGTGATAATTAAGAGGAGATCGTCCTGGGCTGTTGAGCCAGACTTGCCCCTATATGGGATGCCCCTTACAACGGATGCAGGTTGCAGTAGATTATGGGCCATGCTCCTTCAGGAACGCCGTCAACGTAGTGACGAAGCCGTGCTCCATGGTGGGGAGACGATTCTTGGCTATATGCCAGTCAATAGCCGAACTGCGAGTAAGCTATGTTTATGTGTGGTGATAAACGAAAATCGGAATGTGTGTTGAGTGTGGTTATTGATGATATGAAAGTGATTGCGTTCCAATTATTTAAGTTCTTATGACTACCTGTGATTTAGTGATTTGAGCTGTACTAACCTGCAGGAATGAAATAAGGCGAAGTAAGTCTTCTGTGTGATCTGGCTAGGCCACCCTTGGGCGTATTTTTTTTTCTAATAGGGGTTTAGGGGGTTGAACTTGCTGAGACAATGTCTCACCCCGTTGTGGGCCAAAATTTCAGGACCGTAGATGGTAGAACCCTCGGAGCGTTATGGTCTTCCTGTGCATAGTATGAAGCAGAAGTTCAGTTGTCCCAATCCTGATAGTCATTGGATCTATGAGCTTGTCAGGACCACGGTCTGGGTCTAGGAGGCCTTGTTTGTCAGGGTGCCTCATAGATATAGGGCGTGGTTATGCTTTGGAACCAATGGTTTCAGGATTGGTACGCTTAATAGTTTTGATATTCCACCTACTGTGATGGAGGCCATTCTAGGTGAGGGCATAGCTGACCCTCCCGATGGTAGGCTGGAGGACCCATCATCTCCGGAGGCTGTTCAGTCTAAAGTGGGATCGAAGAGCGAGTCCGACTAGTAGTCTTAGGACCGTTCCTTCTTTTTGGTGGAATGATCCCTTTTTGGCATATATGTAAACTCTGGAATGTTGTTTATTTATGAAAGCATGTTTGTTTATGAATGAGTTGATTTCTTGCTTTCCTATCTTGTGAGTTTTTGTCAGGGGTTATATATTACGTTCCGCATGCGCATAATAAATAATTGGGGTCGGCGATACTACCTGGGAATGTCGCATTTGCATGACCATGGCGGGTTGTTCATGTGTCTCGGGGTTCGGGGTGTGACATGTCAACAAGGGCTGACATCAAAAACCCTCCTTCATCCTTCAATAAAAACATATATATGTGAGGAGCTAAGTCATTTGTGTTATGCATGTAGAACTCGTTGTCCTTTGCCATCATTATTGCGACCTACCCCTCGGTAGATAGAAGAGCATAGATTTAGGGGTATTACCTAAAGGACGGGCCTATGGCCTAGGATTTAGACGCAGGCTCTCCTAAGCTCATACCTCGCGTGACGTTGGGTGTTCAAATTGATGGTATGAAAATTTTCTAAAGGAGTTGCCACTAGCCTATTATGGTGGACTAAACACCAAGCGAAGTGTGGGAGCATACTTCACTTCCTATGCAACTAAAGTATCTAAGGTCAGGAACTTGATTACACTAATTAATCAATTAATATCTTCTCAGTACCTAATATTATTCATTTTAAAAATAGATTTTGTCAGACTGTTTAGATTAATTTTAGACTTATCCACTAACATGCGAAGTGACCATGCGAGTGTGCAATCAGTAATATAATAATCGGCGACTAGAGTCGCATCAAATAAATTACATTAGGAGAGTAAGAATCTAGCATTATCAAATAAGAAGCATTCCATCACTAACTAAGTCAAAGCGAAACCATCAACATACAAAAAATGTGCAATCAAGGGCATTTATTTCTAAGGACAATTGAAATCCTAAAGTAGAACCCTAAGGACTTGGCCAACCTAGAGTATAATTATGAATTGAAAGGCTTCCACTTTTAGGAGAAAACAACCCAAAAGATTAATTTTAACATTTTTGATAAATTTTAATTTTTTTTAGAACTTTTTCAGAATTTTTTATGAAAAATTAAATTTTTTAAATTTCCAAATTTTTTTTTTAAAAAAATATAAATTTTTTGAAATTTTTTGACTTTTGAATATATTTTTAATATTTAATATTATTGGATTCAGGAAAATGGGTTCGGATCGGGTAAGTCCGATCCAACCCCTTAGCCCAATCCAAAGACCGAATTTAACCTAAAATAGACAAAACATATTTCTTAAAACATATTATTATTATTATTATTATTATTATTATTATTATTATTATTATTATTATTATTATTATTATTATTATTATTATTATTATTATTATTATCATTATCATTATTTTGTGTTTTCCCTATTTTGTCCCCTTCTGCTCATCTTCTTCTTCTTCTCTACCTCACGCCCGAAGCTCCTCCTTGGCTCGAAGAGTGCCACTTCCCGAACCTCAAGCAAAACAACGCCATCTTTGCGGAGCTTAAACGGCATTCAAATCGTTGCCAGACCGCCGCCGAACATTCACCCTTCAACGGTCGCCCACCCCGACCGTCACTTGCTGGCCAAAGGTGCACTCTTTGCCAGCATGAACGAGACAATGACAACGGGCAGCAAAATGAAACGAACCGCCAACGCCCAGAACGCTAACTGTCACGAAAAAATCTTGGTTCAACAGGACGAAACCCGAATGACTCAACTCCCGCCAAGACAGCGAAACAAAACCAGATCTCACTGTGGCATTGCATCGAACATCTAGTATACGCTATGGAAACGAGTGGTTTTCCACTCAGCCGAGACTCAACCCGAACCGAGACTCTCGAAAAACAAACTAGGACATAAACACCAGCCATACAAAGGATGGTTGGAGCTGGAGTTCGCACAAGTCGGTCGGTTGCGAGCTCCGGCCATCGTGTCCAAAACGGGGCAAGAAACAGGGCACGGACAAAGGGCTTACCGGTTTGGCTCGATGGCGTCGATCGGAAAGAGTCGTCAGCGGAGCTCACACACGGCTCGGGCGTCGGCTAAAGCCCTCCCGTTCTCACTCGTTGATCTCACTCGGGGCTCTCTCTCTCTCCCTCCCTTGGATCTCCTCTCTCTCTTCAAGCTTCTCCGCCTCTTCCCAACCCCTCCGCAACAACTCGCTCCTCTCTCAAGCTCGGCGCACATGCCTCCTGTGATGCCAGCTGTTGCTGTAAGTCTACCCCTGACCAACTCCAGTGCGACGCTCGCGCCAGTCTTCTCTACTTGTCCTTGGTCCTCCCTCCCCTTCCTATATACATATACATATACATATACATATACATATACATATACATATACATATATATTAATGAGTAACACTAATAATGCAACCGTCCCTAATGTCTGCATGCAATGCATTTCAATGAAAATTATTTATTTTACTTTTTCTTAGAAGCTAATCCTTGACTTTTTATGCAATTCACTTCTAAATATAAAAGACAAAAATTTATGTGTCAATAATTATCTATTTGTCCAAACAGCAATTTATGCCTAAATTAAGATGGTTTCGCAACTTGATCCATGTCGATAGACTTGGATTTGTCGATCAGTGTCAATTAAGTAGCTAGATAAATTTCCGTGATGCAAATTGAAAAGCTCGCTCTTGCATGATCTCAATCTTAAATTATTATTTCTATCTTACCTGATAAAAAAAAAAAAGGAAAAGTGTCGAATGAAAGGGCTCAATAGCGCCTTCAAAAACTTAGATATGAAAAAGGAAATTGAAGCTTCACGACAAGTAGAAAAGATCATATTTTATTAAATTGGTCTTGGACGATGACAGTTGAAACAATATGAGAAGACACAAAGTATACTTAGAATTCTAACAGATTACGCTAAATATTCAAAACCAAACTCTGGATTGATTTATTAACTTATGTGACAATATCATTCCCTTGTTGAATAAGATAATCCACTTGCGGTCCGTCACACTTTGCAAACTAGCTTTGAATACCAATATGAGTGTGCTGAGTATCATTTGGATCATAAACAAGCTTGTCGAAGGTATTCATGGCTGAAAGTGGCAGACCCAACATCACCGCAATGCCCTTCTCTCTTCCTTTTGACATAAACATGCAGCTTGAGCTCGGTAGGCCACCGATCCCAAACCTTAGCTCTCCCCACCCAAAGTCCGTCTTGCCATACTCAAGCCTCACCCATGAACTTATTATTAGAGTGTGAGAGGACTAGTAACAACACCTAGAGGGGGTGAATAGGTGTTTAAACAAAACCTTGGCAAATATATGCGGAATAAAATAAATGAGTTGAGGGAAGAGAATAAGAACACAATGTTTATAGTGGTTCGGCTTAATCCAAGCCTACATCCACTCTCCCACGCTAACAGCCTTCTTGGCTGGATTCCACTATGCAATCAACAAGAGATTACAACTTTGAGTGCAAACACTTAGTAGTAGATCACACTATCTCACTAAGTCACTCTTTTGGTATTTCTCTCAAGATCACAAATGTTTAAGCTCACGAGAGACAAGTGTATGATAGAAGATCGCTCAAACTTTGGAATTATAAATTCTACGCTCCGTCTCTTACTTGCTCATCGGTCCTTCATCTCCTTAAATACTCCCCACTTCCAAACTAGCCGTTGGACAGCATCCCGAGGATCGTCTTCCAATATACCCATTGGACAGCTCTGTATCTAGAAGATTTGGAAGCCGTTGAGTGACAAAGATAGAATCCCAAATTGATTCCGATCGCCCATACAAACGAAATCTTGGTTTCCATAAGTAAAGCTTCTTCGTATAGAAAGTTCTTGTCTTCAAGATTTAATTGTCAATCAATTAGATTGAATCAATCAAATCAATCTTGATGTAGAATCCAAACCAAATCACTAGCCGTTATATCTTCGGGGCTTGTGTTACGTTCTATCGAACTGGATGTAAAGTCCGAGAGCAATAGACTTTACAATCTGAGTCGATTTGCGATAGACTTTGCAACTGGGTCGAACAGATTTAGCTTTAAGGTCTGAACATAGTCTGTTATGTTCAGCTTCAGCATAGAGTCTGTCTTCTGGTTCTTCATTCACGTTTAGTATGGAATTTGTCAGAGTAGGCAGACTTCTGATGTAGAACAGACTTTGACACTAAAGTCTGGAAATCTTCATAATATACTTTGGACATGTGTTCCATTCAGTCTTCTGACCGTCTTCAGACTTTGACAATATCCTTTACATGTTCTATCATCTGCATGGTTTATTACTTAACCATTAAACATGTTAGTAGCCTTTGATTTATTTTGTCATCTTCAAAACATCATAAGGGATTTCCCTAACAATCTCCCCCTTTTTGATGATGACAAAACAATCTCTGAATATGCAGATTTGTAAACATACTTTTAAAAATATTAATTTAAATCAAAGGATATTAGAAGATAGCAAATAGATTGAGCATAACAATATATAGAAAAATAATCGCAGCTCAATATTATGCAATAAATAAAATCAAACAATCAACACATATGCATATTCATATTCTCTCCCCCTTTTTGTCATAATCAAAAAGCGATAACAAATCGAATATTAAAAATATGCAATATAGCTCACTTCGATCATATATATCGGCAAATAAAAATCACGGATGTATTATAAAATTCACTTATCCTTTTTGTCATAATAAAAAGATAATACCAATAAAAGATTTGTTAATGACAAAAGATAATAAGAGATGCACTAACCGGATTTTTGTAGAACTTGGTAAGTTCCAACACATTTACCTTTTCCTTCAAACAAGATCACGATCAATTCAAAAATATTTTTCCATAATTGATCAAAGCTCCCCCTCAATTTGTTGCCTTTTTGAGATGATCACGATTCTTTCCTTTTTCTTGGATTCACTTTCTCCCCCTATCATCATGACAATATTTGCGAATAGCACTAATTGTGGCTTGTGCACATTGAGCAAAATATTTTTTCGATTATTTCTTTTGCAGCGACAACATCCGCAACGATCACTTGCATTTTGAAATTCGAGACAAAAATTTATTTTCTTCAATCGAACTCTTCTCGAATTCAACCAAAATCTGCGTAGATTCACGATCGTTCTTCCCTTATAGAATTTCCTGCAATCAACTCATTTCCCTTTTTGGTATCCATCAATTTGGATCCTTCCATGACGTTAGAGAAAAATAGAAATTCTTCATAGATAAACAAATATTCTTTCTTAATTCATCATAACAAGTTATTCAAAGAAAGAATATTATGCACAATGATATTTTGAAAAATAAATTCTCACTTAGTCATAGTACGAAAAAAAAGAGAGAGAATAAAATTCTTGAATATCTAGGAAAATCTTGCGTAATAATTTAATATTACGTAAAACAGATTTTTATTTGGCAAAATATGATAAAATCTGAGACTATAAAATCAAACCAAATAAACTCATTTGTCTCTAAGCAATATATCAAATCAATCACTCGTATTAAATCAAATCGCATAAAAAAAATAATCACGCGATTCTTTCTTCAATCAAACCAATCAAAGAATATGATCATTATAAAATCTAAATCAATCAAGGATATATCGAATATCATATATAATGAGAATTATTTGCCCAAATAAAAAAAATACATTCCTTACCAAATTCTCTTTCTTCATTTCCTTTATTTCCTGCAAAAACAACTCACCTTTTCTTTGGTACCCATATTTTCTTGGGTCCTTGAAAGTTAGTAGAGTATGTTGCTTTTGCCCAATCTTTCGTAACAGATCTCCAGACTTTAGGACATTCTTTCTCAAAGTATTCTAAATCTCCACAATTTGAACACTTGAGGGCATTTCGACCAACGGGTTTTGTAAACACTTTTTGAAAATGATTTTTGTAAAATGCCTTTGAAGGTCTTTGTCTAAGTCTCTCCTTGACTTTAGGAAAATCAATTAGAGAATCACTTTCCTTATTGAAACCAAGTCCCGACTTATTATAGTAAGGTACTTGTATAGAAAGGATATGCTCTAATGTTTTTGATCCATTTGAAAATTTTGTCGAAATATTTGAAAGTTCTTTCTTTAAAGAATCATTTTCCTTGACAAGTAAATCTCGACTTTCTTTTGTTTGTAGAAAATCTTTTTGCAAAATTTCAAACTTTTCTTTTGAGAAAGATCCCGTTGCCTAAGCCAATAATTTTCCTTTTTAAGTTCGGAGATCCTTTTAAGAGAAGATTTGAGATTTAAGCATAGCTCATTTATATACTTAAGAACTTTACTAGGAATTCTTGAATGGCCTACCTCGATTTCTTTATCGGATTCGAGTCCGTGTGCAGTCGGACTCGATTCGAATGTGCCATGAAGCATAGATTTCCTTGCTCATCATCTTCTTTTATTGTTCTTTTCTGGCCATTCTGCTTGTATTGTCTTCCTCTACGGAATTCACTTCCTTTTCTATTCAACCTTTTGAATTTCTTGATCATAAAAGCAAGTTCTTCGTCGTCCATATCATTTTGTGAATCTGTATCATCAGAATCAGCGTTAGATATTAAAACGATGGACTTCTTACCTTCGGGATCTTCATCATTGATTTGTTCCACTTCATAGGATTGAAGAGTGCCAATCAATTCATCAACGGAGAGTTGCATAATCCTCGAGTTTCCCGGATTGAAGTCTTGACATGGTTCCAATCTTTTGAGAGACCTCGCAAGAGTTTGTTGACCTTCATTGGAGAAGAAATTGGATGACCTTGATATGCCAAACCGTTTACAATTTCTTTAAAACGATTGAACATATCTCCAATCGACTCTCCTGGCTTCATCTTGAAGGATTCATATTGGCTAAGCAGGAAATTTACTCTTGTCTCTTTTACACGATCGGTCCCTTCATATGTAACATGAAGTCTATCCCAAACTTCTTTTGCTGTTTCACATGAAGAGATTCTATTATATTCGGCAGGAGACAATGCGCAATATAAAGAATAAATGGCTTTTGCATCAAGCGCTTCTCTTTTGGACATCTCCGTCCGAGACATAGGAGCGGGGGGTTTGCTTTCTTTGTCTTTGCTATTCTTATTTGATGTAGATGCAGCAGTGGGATTGATTCCTTTTTCCACAACATCCCATTGCAAGGGATCTTTGGATCTTAAGAATGCTTTCATTTTGTTCTTCCACACGTTGTATTCCTTTCCATCAAAATATGGTGGCCTTGTGTTGCTTTGTCCCTCCATAAGTCCTAGCGCCAAGATACTAGCCATAAAAGATCTTTAGCTCAAAAGTAAAAACACTTTTATAAACCGAGCACTTGGCTCTGATACCAATTGAGAGGACTAGTAACAACACCTAGAGGGGGTGAATAGGTGTTTAAACAAAACCTTGGCAAATATATGCGGAATAAAATAAATGAGTTGAGGGAAGAGAATAAGAACACAATGTTTATAGTGGTTCGGCTTAATCCAAGCCTACATCCACTCTCCCACGCTAACACCTTCTTGGCTGGATTCCACTATGCAATCAACAAGAGATTACAACTTTGAGTGCAAACACTTAGTAGTAGATCACACCATCTCACTAAGTCACTCTTTTGGTATTTCTCTCAAGATCACAAACGTTTAAGCTCACGAGAGACAAGTGTATGATAGAAGATCGCTCAGACTTTGGAATTATAAATTCTACGCTCCGTCTCTTACTTGCTCATCGGTCCTTCATCTCCTTAAATACTCCTCCACTTCCAAACTAGCCGTTGGACAGCATCCTGAGGATCGTCTTCCAATATACCCATTGGACAGCTCTGTATCTAGAAGATTTGGAAGCCGTTGAGTGACAAAGATAGAATCCCAAATTGATTCCGATCGCCCATACAAACGAAATCTTGGTTTCCATAAGTAAAGCTTCTTCGTATAGAAAGTTCTTGTCTTCAAGATTTAATTGTCAATCAATTAGATTGAGTCAATCAAATCAATCTTGATGTAGAATCCAAACCAGATCACTAGCCGTTATATCTTCGGGGCTTGTGTTACGTTCGTCGAAACGGATGTAAAGTTCGAGAGCAATAGACTTTACAATCGAGTCGATCTGCGATAGACTTTGCAATGTCGGGTCGAACAGATTTAGCTTTAAGGTCTGAACACAGTCTGTTATGTTCTGCTTCAGCATAGAGTCTGTCTTCTAGTTTAGCTTCAGCATAGAGTCTGTCTTCTGGTTCTTCATTCACGTTTAGTATGGAATTTGTCAGAGTAGGCAGACTTCTGATGTAGAACAGACTTTGACACTAAAGTCTGGAAATCTTCAGAATATACTTTGGAAATGTGTTCCGTTCAGTCTTCTAGCCGTCTTCAGACTTTGACAATATCCTTTACATGTTCTATCATCTGCATGGTCTATTACTTAACCATTAAACATGTTAGTAGCCTTTGATTTATTTTGTCATCTTCAAAACATCATAAGGGATTTCCCTAACAGAGTGCCCACAGGCAACCCCTCTAATCAATTCATGTCCAAATAGTCGATCCTTGACCGTATGTAGTCATCAGTCACACTCTCGATTGCCTTCTTTATTCTTTCTGCGGAAGCAGAGATTGGCTCCTCAATCAACTCTCCCATGGTGCAAAGACAGCAGGGCATGGCGACCGCGTTCCCAAAGTATCCCTCAGGCAATGGTGTTTTCAGCCTAGACCTGAAGTCAACAAGTAAAAGGAGCTTCAATTGTTGATGAAGTTTCATCTTGAGGGCCATGCTTCGAGGCCACCACACTAAGGCTGCAAGTGCTATGAAGCTGGGGGTAGCTGCTTGTAACCTGTCATTCAAGATGAATAGATTCTTTTTTTTTTTTTTTGTGACCAAATCTTTATGTAATACACACTTATATATAGACACACGCATGAATATGTTGATTCATACAATTACCACTTGTGTGACAGTCAAAATCAATCAAATTTCGCAAGGAAATGTGCATACTACTAAGCCATATCATATTTTCTAGGATTTAACATAGGCTGTGATTCTATGGATATTGGTCGATCAAAACTATATTTGGGGGAGAAATGATCTCTTATTATTTAAAAGTTGTGCAACAAACTCCCCCGGAAATTTTGGTATAGTGTTGGGTGTATTTTTTGCATTATTTTGGAACCTATTGACGTGTATATTTTACGAAGATGTATACGAATGGTCACCTATCTATTCTCATAAGACAGAAATTTACCTGTTGATCTTTTGTGTTGGAAGATATGCGGTGATTGCTCGTGATATTAGACAGAAGATTTGATCTGATTATGATTGTACACAAATCAATTAATGATTAGATTTAGATTTAGATTGATTCATAGAATCCTTTACTTCCGTTCATTATGTACATCTTGTATTATATCTACAGGGGACTATACATTAGAAACTATTGAAGAGAGAACACAAAAATCTTCCAAAATTCTCCGTCTTTAGTCACGATTCCTTTAGTTTCTTTCATGGTATCAGAGCGGTGAAGCTCCTAATTTTGCTTCCATTCTCATCGTCTCGACTGCTACCAAGGATCTTCAATCCTACGTAGAAGAGTCAACACTTCAGCAAAGGAATCAATTTTCGTTTTTTTTAACCATGACCCAGAATTTACCTTCAGCCTCTGGCAAGCATCCACGTGAAACAAATCCAACACAATCTCGAGAGAACCAAGATGCGCCTCTTGCTGTTAACATCACCAGACCCTAAGAACAAATTACTCGGGCCCAAGATATCCAAACTTTTCTGGCTCAGACAAATCTGGGGCAACCTATCTCGGGCCAACCCATTCCAGGCCAACCCATGATGGGCCATCCTTGCCAGTGGTTGCCATTTCAGATGCAGCCTAACCTGTGGTTGTTTGGGCAGAAGGCCAAGTGCATCATCACCAGGGATTCAGGGCCAATGAGTGATGCTGGGGATGTTGCCGTCGCCACTGCCCGATGCACTAGGGTGGGTGTGATGGCCCGCGTGAGGAGTGGAAGCTAACACTTTTTGGAGATAGCCGACACTTGTAGATGGAGGGTTATACACGATCGATATAGGGGGTTGAGATCTCTTTTGAGTTGTAGCCAAGTTTAGTGAAAAGTCTTGGCTTTTTTGTTGTACCAACCCGAGATGTCCATCATAAAAATGTAAATAAAAGTGGTTCGACTTTATGTTTTCCTTGATGTGTAGTTGGTGTGCATTGTATCATCATTACGAAAGTAGAGGGATGGTGGGACTCGTCTTTATTTTCGCTATGAGCTACGCTAAATTCTTTTCACAAAAAAGAATAAAAAAATAAAAATAAAAATAAAAAGCCTATGAACTACGGTTCTTCTTTAACCCCTTTAATCAAAGTTATGTAATATGGAATTCAATAGGTAGAGCGATAGGTATCTATGGCGACCTTAGTTGAATTTTGGGGATGCCACATCCTCTCTCTGTGTCTTCTCTACACTCACGTCTTCTCTCTTTTTCCCCCTTTCTTTTTTCTTTTTGGCTCTTGAATTCTAGGAAACCGAAGGAAGAAAGGCCTCAACAAGCTTTTTTTTCTCTTTTTTTTGCATGAATTTCCTCTCAAAATTTTTTTAAATTCGCTCTAAATTTTTCGAAAATTGCTCCCCTTTTGTCGCGAAAATTATGTCTCTTTTTATAGTGATTCTAGACGGCCGTTTTTATAGCAACTTTCGAGTTTCTATCTTCTGTTGCATTGATTTATGGCTGCATATCGAGCATGATTTCACAATCAGCTCAATTTTACTTTGATTCCTTCCATTTTATCAAAATCCTTGCTCTTTATTCACCTAATTTTCTAATTGCTTCCTCATTTACCAAAATCAGAATTCCTAGCTTCCATACATAATCAATCAGATTGAATTTCCCCGTTTTTTCCTTTTATTTGTTCTGATGCGATTTTATTATTTTTATTTTCTTAAGGTTGCCAAAATTAGGTGTCAACAACTGCCCCTCTTTGAAGGTGAGCTCGTAGAGGTTGTCTTTAAAGACAAGTTGATGCTTAAATTTTGATCATGCACATGCACTGAATGATTTTTTTTTTTTTTTTGAAAATGAATCCCATTTTGATATGCAATTCATATGATGCATGGAAATGCTAATGCAAATGATAAAGGAGCTTACCTAAAATAATATACCTTTAAGGAGAATAGAGTAACTCAAGATAGTTTGTGTTACATGTTCAAGACCCGTACCTTTCTACGGTTGCGTAGAATAGTAATGAGATTTTGTAAGGAGGCTGCTTTCCTAGGACCCGAACCTTTCTACGGTCGCCCAATATGGCACCAAAATTTTGGTTGTATCTAGAACCCGTACCTTTCTACAGTCGCCTTGACGAAAAAATGATTTTCCAGGACCCATACCTTTCTACGGTCGCCTGAATGGAGAAATTGCTTTTCTAGGATCTATACCTTTCTACGATCGCCTAAACGGGATTCACTTTCCAAGACCCATACCTTTCTACAGTCACCTAAATGGGGAAACTGCTTTTCCAAGACCCGTACCTTTCTACGGTCGCCTAGCATTGCAGCATAAATCATCTGACCAAGATCCGAACCTTTCTTTGATCGCCTTAATTAGACTGAATCTGGGAAAAATCTTTGGGGGCCAACTCAATCGAGTGCCACTATACTCAAGAGGGAATACTTGTGCAATGACAAGTATTTAAGGTAGAGATATACTTACCTGGTGACATCTCTAATCCTTAGGGATATGTCTCCCAAATTAATGAGATAACTCTAGGCTACGGAAGCACACCATGTCAATGAAGGGGAACTTATAACTATGGAAGCACGTCGATTTGATAAGGGGACTCTGGGCGGGGACTTTGGGCTATAGAAGCACGCCATGTCAATGAAAGGGACTCTGGGTTACAAAAACACGCCAGATCAATGTAAAGGGACATCGGGCTATGGAAGCACGCCGGGTCAATATGAAGGGACACCGGGCTATGGAAGCACGCAGGGTCGATGAAATGAACGCTGGGCTACAAAAGCACGCCAAGTTAATATAAAGGACACCGGGCTATGGAAGTACGTCAGGTCGATGAAATGGACACTGGGCTACAAAAGCACGTCAGGTCAATATAAAGGGACAACTTGACCGAGTCAAGTGTCGAGAATACCTGTACAATGACAATTATTTAAAGTATAGGTAGAGATATACTTACCTGGTGATATCTCTGATTCTTGGGGATATGTCTTCTGGAACTTAGATATCCTGTGGAGGCCTCTCACCTCCTGAATGTCAAGAGCTCTTGGGTCTTTGAGAAAACATTACCTGTCAGACATGATTAGAGCAAAAGTGCACTCACCAAAGAAATAAGAAATAAGCAATTAAGGTTATTTTGGAATGCACACTTCAAAATCTACTAAAACTTTTATCAATTCAATCAAGGTTTATGCATAATGACCTTTGTACCACCCAAATTTCCACTGGAGAGAATTATCGTTCAAGACAATTTTCACTCATGACATGGATTTTCTAAGAATAGTAAATGAGAGACTTTCAATTAGAAATGACTTTCACTCACTCTCATTCAGAAAGACTATTTTAGGATAATCACTCCATCTCACCATATCGACAAAGGTCCGAGTATTCTTGTAAGCGGTACAACCTTACCAATCTGAGGAGTCTTTAACAGGGACCGTAATGTGGGCTTGGTCAATGGCTTAACCAATGGACTTTTTGAGTCTGGGCTATTGAAAGAACAATTTTGTAATTATCTCTGGGTTTACAAGTCAAGAACCCTGCAAAATGAGAAAGAAATAATCTTGCTTGCACTTCTTCGAGCGATACTTATAAACATATGAACTCTCATGTTAATTCAAGTGCCATAATTTTAAGAGACTTTGTAAGGAACGTAACATAGGCTGGGTTTATGAGTTGAGAAACGAGAGGATCATTAGGCTCAAAATATGTGTAAAGGGTGAGAGTTGATGATCATCTAAGTATTGTCGTCGGTCTTCCTCTTTACCATGGATTGTCATTATAAATGTACTACTGCTCCATTGGGATTCAATTTTTGCAATTGATAGTCATCTATCTTGACTATTTTTCATCTATGGGCTTCGGTCTTGCTTTTACCAGGCATACCGCTTTTTCATGCATTTTTCTTCACTTCTTTTTCATGGGCATTAGCTTTACTTTTACCAAGCACACTACTTTTTCATGCCCTTTAGTTCTATTTTGATTTCAAATCTTGCGCACAATGCATGCGTCGAGGAATTGCACGTTGAATGATACTTGAACTTTTAAGGGTCTTCATCTACCTTTTGCCTTGCTCTAGTGTGGGGGAAGATCACCAACTGGGTTTAAAGAAATGAAATTACAGGCTCAAGTAGGCTATACAAATGATATAAGTGTATAGGATAGAGAAAGAAATGCTCTTCGTCATCCTAAGGCACTTAAATTACCACATGACTTCAATGTAATAGCATGACTTGAAGATTGATGTAAGTGAGAGCAAGAAAATTTCAATTCATTTTCCTCACCTCATGATGCCATCTTATCTCCCAATTGCCCCGATGTGGGGTGATTCTTGACAGGGGTAATTTGAAAAGAATATCTATAAGTGTATGGGCTCAAAAGGGTTAAACAATGGATTACCTGTAATGTTTGGGATAGAGAAATGAATTGCCACTCATCATTTCGGTTGCCGTACCTTTTGCGAGAGAACTCTTTACCTTGTAGATATGAAACTTCCTACATTGATCTCACAAGTGTATAAGCAGGGGACTGTGTATAGGATAGAATTCGCCATTCATCATCCCAACTCGTCTCATTTAGTATGCTCAATTCATTCCACATCATTCATTAAATTAGTCCATCTCGATGTTCTTTAGTAGAATTGGTGGACAAAACATGTAAGAGTCACCATGCAAAATCCCTTTTTCAAAAGAGCCCAACAGCTTTAAGCATGAAAAATTGTCAAATTCAAAACAATTTACCACACAAAAAAAAAAAAAAAAAAAAGATTTTAAGCATTCATGCGGGGGATTGTTCCATAATGGGATTACCTTAATAATGGATGTCCTTGGGTTCTTCTTATCAATTAAGACTGAAAATCCGCTTTTGCCCCTACACAAGAGAATGTGCATGAATAGGATATTATGCGACATTAAAGTAAATTCAAATTGCACATTCATTTTGGCTCAAATCAAAATTTTATCTCAGTCATATCACTACTAGAATCTGTAGTGCTCCCAATTCGTCATCTGTTGAGCAACAATTGAGCCAATTGATCTATCATTGCAACCTAATATGCCTTTCTCAGATGCTTTCTCATCAAGTTCAGAAAGTAATACTCTGAAACATGAAGTAAATGAGTTAAAAATTTTAAACAGACCTAACTTAATACATGCTTTTGGAAATGGCTTCAAAAAATGATTTTTTTTTATTTTATTTTTATTTTTTGGAATTTTTAGATGAGGAAACATGAAGAAGCCCAGTCCTCAAAATTTCTCCATGGATGACGTTTTCTTTTCATTGTTGGATATCGTCATTGGGCTAGTTTGGTATACCTCATCATGTCCTCAAAACAAAACTTGTAATTTTATTGATATTTATCAATCGAAATACATTTATTAAATGGTAAATGCAATGCTCAATCCCTAAATGGAAAGCAAAAAAGAATAAATTGAAAACATTTCCTATAAAGCAATAAAAATTCCCACATAAGGAAATGTGCAACTGATCTTGCCCCTAATTAATAAGGGAATCGAACTACTTAGGACCATGAATCATGTGTGCTTGAGTTCTTCATCCTCCTTGATCTTGTGATGTGAACCTTCCAGGTCAGAGATTCTTTCTTCTAGATATGTCACTAGTCTTTTCATGGTGGCATCAAATTCAACTACCTCAGGAAAATGAGACAACTCAAAAGTCCTCTTGGCTCTCTTCTTCAAGTCGCAGTTTCTCACTGAAGAGAGAGCATCTATGTCATCACGGCACTTTTTTCTTGACGAGACAAGCCACAGTAGCAGACGATTCATTGACTTGACTTTAGAGGTGTGCAATTCACTTGTTCATGTCATTGTCAATATCAATGATACAGTTCAGCATCTCGTTTTGATCCGCCATTTTAGCTTTCGACCGTGTATGAATGGGTGAATGGGATCGCTCCATAATCACCTAATTCAAATAAACGGGAACATGTAAGCATGAGGTGTAAATAGAGAGCCAGCCCATGACAGTGATCTAATCTTTTTTTTTTTTTTTTTTTTTTATTCATTGAAAAGTTTGTGCAATAAGGGAATTTCCTAAAAATAAAAATAGGATACTTAAGCAAGAACAAATTTCCTAGATATTAATTGAAAACAAATTCTCCAAAGTTTTTTTTGTTATTTTCCAAATGATTCATTACATGACAACTTTCTCATTTCATTTCTAATTAACAAAGGAATTAAATCAATGATTAACCTTGATTGTCATGGACCGACAAAAAGCGCAATTAAGTAAGTAAATTGCGAAGTGAGAATTTAGATAACTTATTTTCATTGGAAAGGGATGACAATCACATAGACACACGCATGAAATGTGAGGCTCAATTTCTACCTAAACGGCTTAACAAAGTGGAGCTAAGAGGATGATCTGACCATTGCAATCTCGCATTAACGTGTCGGGTCCTCCTAACTCCAGCTCAGTCGAATGGAATGCCCAATAATCATGCAATCTCACGGATATGGACAAACACATTCGACACCATGAAAAACTTTCGAGGAAGAGAATGTCAACCTCTACATAAGAGTCTCGCTTTAGAGGAAGTATCCTTCTCAACACTATCCTAAAAATCCTATCGTAGCCCAGGTCCGACCGCAAGTTGTGTGTGCAATAGTGTAATGCTAAAAGCAGTAAAATATGCACAACAGTTTAAATGCAAACAACACTTCTAATCAGGTAAAAAAAAAATCATGCATCCCACACCTTCCCACAAGACAAGGATTAGAAAAGACTACTCCTCTTATACCTCCCATCTACAAGAACATTTAACACCTTAGAAATGTTAGGGACATACCTGGTATCCTCGTTGCCAAACAAAAATATTTTTAAAAAGAAAAGAAAAATTGGCCTAAGTCGACTAAGTGTTTTAACACAACTCCCCAGTGGAGTCACCAAGCTGTCGCGACCTAAATTTCGGGTGCATCACCTAAAGTTTAGGCTAATGGACTACTAAGTCTTAAACTTAGCTCGGACTCTGCCAAACTCATACCAATTCGCGACTTAGGTTCAAGTTTTTAACATGCAAATGGATTTTATCTAGGAGTCGCCACTAATCAGTTTATGGTAGGTCAATTAGACACCTAAGTAAAATAATGGGAGAATTATTTTACTCCTACGAATCAGAGATTTTGGGTATGGAGACTTCGGTTACACTAGATTTCTATAATGCCCTTTCGGTACCATTTCTTTTTATTTTTTAAAAAATATTTTTGCAGGTAGCTATGATTTATTTTAACCTAAATTACTATCATGAAAATATGGTGACAACACGGATGCTCATCCACTATTAAACATTCAAATAAATAAATAAATTGCATCAAAGGAATTAAACACACAAGGCAAGCAATAATTTTTTGGGTTTTCTTGAAATTATATTTTTTTATAAAACATGCATTTAAACTACATGACCTAATTTTGCTAATAAACAAATTCTAATTAAATGAACCTATTCTGCAAACTAATTAACATGCACCTAATATTTTTATGTTTTTTATTGAAATTCGGAATTAATAAAAACCCTAATTAAACTATCTAAAATGATTGATTTTCTAATTTACTTTAGGGATTAATTTGACTTAAACCCTATCCTATCTTAGAAAACTATTTTTTTTTTAAAGGAAGAGATTAATAAAATTTGCAAACTTTATTTAAGACCCTATTTTTGAAAAAAAAAGTTATTTAGGTCCAACCCTAACCTATTCTAAAAAATTATCTAAAAATGCAATCCTAAAATGCAATCCTAATTTATGAAACCAACATACTCTAATGCAAGATTTGATTTTTTTTATTTATATATTTTTTGGGTTTTTCAAGACAAGCAGTTATCAGGTAAACATTGCATCTAAACTAATCAAGACATTCATCAAATAAAGAATTAAAATAATCGAAAAAATAACCTGTTGTCTCACATGTCAAATTAACGATCACTCCGACCGTAAACATCACGACAAAAAGCTCAAAATAATTAAAAATCTGATCCGAAGTCTTATGGATCAAATTAATAATTATAATGGTTTAACAATTAAAATCCTATCAAAATGCCCAAGAAATTAATATAATTAAAAAAATGATCCAACGTCTTACGGATCAAATTAATAATTACAATAATTTTGGGCAAAACCCTGCGGATATTCAAATAATTAACATCAACATACCATGCTCCAATAATAATGAAACTTAAAATAAATAAAGTAAAATAAATAAAAATAAAAATAAACCACCTAAGGACTCAACGCTTCCGCGCGATGGTGCTGCTAGTGGAGCGGCTGTGACGCGAGCGCTCGGGCTGTGACGTGGGCGCTAGAGTGGAGGGGCGGCTTGTTGAACGGCAAGGGCGCGAGATCGCGGCGGCGCGTGGCTGTGTAGGCGCGGGTGAGGAGCAGACGCGCGGTGGTGAGCGGCACGGAGGTGTTGACATCGGGGGTCGAAGCTGAGGCATCAACCAGCTAGGGTACTCGTGTAAGCAACGCGGACGGAGGTGCAATGGGCTGCTGGTGCTCGGGCGGTCAGAGGCACAGCAGTAGCGACGAGCGGGTAGAGGTGGCGTGGGGGCTCGCGAGTTGCTGTAGGGCGGTGGTGAAGATGCGTCGAGCACGACGAGCAACGAGCAGGGGGAAGACGACGACGGTAGGTGGCACGGGCGTCGGAACGGAGGTTTGCTGCAGGTGCGAGCTACCGGGCGAATGGGTGGTGTCGAGTGCAGCAAGTTGCGTCGGGTGGAAGTCGCAGGCGAGATGGGCTCGCGGTTCGGTTGCAGTGGACAGCAGAGGGCAAGGCAGGAGCAGCGGCGGCGTCCCGAAGGCGGCGAAGCTGGGTTGGCGAGGTGGCACTGGTGCGGCGGTAGGCAACAGTTTAGGTAGCAAGGGGGTCGCCGGAGGAGGAACGGCAGGGGGGCAAGGATGCCCACGTGAAGAAGAAGACCTGTTTGCTTTTTTCTTTTTCTTTTTTTTTTCTCTCTCCCCCTTCTGCTGGCTTGTCACACGTCCTCTCTCTGTGTCTTCTCTGCACTCACATCTTCTCTCTTTTTCCCTCTTTCTTTTTTCTTTTTGGCTCTTGAATTCCAGGGAAACCGAAGGAAGAAAGGCCTCAACAAGCTTTTTTTTTCTCTTTTTTTTGCACGAATTTCCTCTCGAAATTTTTTCAAATTCGCTTTGAATTTTTTGAAAATCTCTCCCCTTTTGTCACGAAAATTATGTCTCTTTTTATAGTGATTCCAGACGGCCGTTTTTAAAGCAACTTTCGAGTTTCCATCTTCTGTTGCATTGATTTATGACTGCATATCGAGCGTGATTTCGCAATCAACTCGATTTTACTTCGATTCCTTCCATTTTATTAAAATCCTTGCTCTTTATTCACCTGATTTTCTAATTGCTTGCTCATTTACCAAAATCATAATTCCCAACTTCCATGCATAATCAATCAGATTGATTTTCCCCATTTTTTCCTTTTATTTGTTATGATGCGATTTTATTATTTTTTATTTTCTTAGCGTTGCCAAAATTAGGTGTCAACAAATGGCCAGATCTTCGCCACGTCATCAAGAAATTTTGGGCAAAATTTGAAGGAAAGGGTAAAATGTTTTGCGAATATTGCAAACGTTCTAGCCATATGATTAACAGCTGCTGGAAATTACATGGAAAACCCAGAGAAAAAAGGAAAAAAAATTCGGCAGCTTATCAAGTCACTGGACCCACTAGCCAAAATGTTGACCAACCTAATACTTATGGTCAATATCAACAACTGATGCAGGCATTGCAAAAGTTGGATACTTCCAACAAAAGAGGGAGTTTTTCAGATATCACACATTGCTTGATTAATTCCATTTCAAGAAAGGCATAAATTATTGATCCAGGGGCAATCGATCATATTATATGTGACAAAGGATTTTTCTCGAGTATAAATGAAGCATTGAATTTTCCTGTTTTAGTACAATTACCCAATAGAAATATCACTCATGTTAGTGTGACAGGAACAGTCAATCTCAGTACTCAGATTATTCTTCAAAGCATCCTTTATGTCCTAGAGTTCCAATTTAATCTCATTTCTATGTCAAGAGTCTGCAAATAAAATTCATGTCAGGTATTCTTCGATGCTGACACATGTTTCTTTGAGGCCCTTTCGACTGGCAGACTGATGGGCTAGGGTAATCATTCTGAAGGACTATTTTTCTGGACAAGTTTTCCAAGTAATTTTGATTTATCCTGCACTTCCTTAAATAAGCCATCATTGTGTAACTTGACTACTAATGATAAGAATTTCATTATGCATTTGAGAATGGGTCACAGTGCCTCCTTCCTCGTCCTCAATGTCCCATATGTCCTCTTGCAAAACAGTCTCGTATCCTTTTTCCATCTGGTAGTACTCATGCTAGTGAAATCTTTTCGTTAATTCATGTGGATGTTTGGGGACCTTACCATACGATAAATCGTGATGGGTCTCATTACTTCCTTTTATGGGTTGAAACAAGCATCCAGGCAATGGTATGCAAAATTTGTGAATGCTCTTACAACAGCAGGCTTCAAGCAGTCCAAACATGACTATACTCTATTCACACGGACTAAAGGTATGTCATCTATTTATTTGATGATATATGTCGATGACATTCTCATTATGGGAAATGACAAAGCTGCCATAGAAAGTTTCAAGGAATATTTGCATGCCACTTTCCATATTAAGGACCTAGGAGCACCTAAATATTTCCTTGGAATCGAAATTGCCCAATCTGACCAAGGGATTTCCCTCAGTCAGTGGAAGTTTATATTGGAAATTATATCAGAAGCAGGTCTATCAGGATGCAAGCTAGCTGTCATTCCCATCGAGTAGAATACTAAGTTGACTGCTGCAAATTATGATAAGAGCATGTCTCAAAATGATGATCCCACGCTCAGAGATCCATCAGGTTATCAAAGGCTTGTTGGAAAACTTATATATCTGACTATGACTAGGCCTGACATTTCTTATGTAGTACAAACTCTTAGCCAATTCATGCACAATCCAAAGCAATCTCACTTGAATCCTGCTTTGAAAGTCGTCAAATATTTAAAGAAGTGTCCAGGACTTGGGATACTCCTATCCAGGAAATGTAACATGTAAATGACACCATATTGTGATGCAGACTATTCGACTTGTCCCATGAGTCGAAGATAGATCATTGGATATTGTATTAAATTGGGAGAATCACTACTCTCATGGAAGAAACAGGGCACAGACAAAGGGCTTACCGGTTCGGCTTGATGGCGTTGACTGGAAAGAGTCGTCGGTAGAACTCATGCGCGGCCGGGGCATCAGCTAAAGCCCTCCTGTTCTCGCTTGCCAATCTCACTCGCGGCTCTCTCTCCCTCCCTTGGATCTCCTCTCTCTCTCTCTCTCTCTCTCTCTCTCTCTCTCTCTCTTCAAGCTTCTTCGCCTCTTTTGAACCCCTCTGCAACAAGTCGCTCCTCTCCCGCTTTCAAGCTCTGGTGCACATGCCTCTGCCATGCCAGCTGTTGCTGTCGGTCTGCCCCTCACCAACTACTCTTCTTTGCCTATCCTTGGTCCTCTCTCCCCTTTTATATACGCACACACACGCACACACACACATAAAGTAACACTGTAACACTAATAATGCAACCACCCCTAATGTCTACGTGCGATGCATTTTAACGAAAATCATTATTTTTTTTCAAAAGCTAATCCTTGACTTTTTATGCAATTAACTCCTAAATAAAAGGAAAAAATTTAGGTATTAACAATTATCTATTTGCCGGTATGGCAATTTATGTATAAATTAAGATCGTTTCATAACTTCATCCATGTCGATAGACTTGGATTTGTTAATTAGTGTCAATTAAGTAGCTAGATAAATTACCGTGATGCATATTGAAAAGCTCTCTCTTGCATGATCGCGATCTCAAATTACTATTTCTATCTTGCTTGATAAAAAAAAAAAAAAAAAAAAAAAAAAAGGAAAAGTGTCAAATGAAAGGGCTCAATAGCACCTTCAAAGAGTTACGTATGAAAAGGAAATTGAGGCTTCACGACAAGTAGAAAAGATCATATTTTATTAATTTGGTCTTGGACGATGACAGCTGAAACAATATGAGAAGACACAAAGTATACTCAGAATTATGACAGATTACGCTAAATATTAAAAACCAAACTCCCCAATGATTTATTAACTTATGTGACAATATCATCCACTTGTTGAATAAGATGATCCATTTGCAGTCGGTCACACTTTGTAAACTAGCTTTGAATACCAATATGAGGGTGCTGAGTATCATTTAGATCACAAACAAGCTTCTCGAAGGTAATCATGGCTGAAAGTGGCAGACCCAACATCTCCGCAATGCCCTTCTCTCTTCCTTCTGACATAAACATGCAGCTTGAGCTCGGCAGGCCACCGATCCCAAACCTTGGCTCTCCCCACCCAAAGTCCGTCTTGCCATACTCGAGCCTCACCCATGAACTTATTATTAGTGTGCCCACAGGCAACCCCTCTAATCAATTCATGCCCAAATAGTCGATACTTGACCGTATGTAGTCGTCAGTCACACTCTCGATTGCCTTCTTTATTCTTTCTGCAGAAGCAGAGATTGGCTCCTCAATCAACTCTCCCATGGTGCAAAGACAGCAAGGCATGGCCATCGCGTTCCCAAAGTATCCCTCAAGCAATGGTGTTTTTAGCCTAGACCTGAAGTCAACAAGTAAAAGGAGCTTCGATTGTTGGTGAAGTTTCATCTTGAGGGCCATGCTTCGAGCCCGCCACACTAAGGCTGCAAGTGCTACAAAGCTGGTGTAGCTGCTCGTTACCTGTCATTCAAGATGAGTAGATTCCATATTTTGTGACCAAATCTTTATGTGATACACACACACATATATATAGACACACGCATGAATATGTAGATTCATACATTTACCACCTATGAGATAGTCAAAATCAATCAAATTTTGTAAGGAAATGTGCATACTACTGGGCCATATCATATTTTCTAAGATTTAACATAGACTGTGATTCTATGGATATTGGTCAATCAAAACTATATTTGGGGGAGAAATGATCTCTCATTATTTAAAAGTTGTACAATAAACTCAAGCGGAAATTTATTTTGGTACAATGTTGAGTGTATCTTTTGCATGGATACAAATGGCCACCTATCTATTCTCATAAGATAGAAATTTACCTGTTGATCTTTTGTTGCCATTCTTTTGACGATTGCTAGCTTCTCAACATCAAAATGGAAAGACTTACATACAAGTTGTTGTTCCTCAGATAATGCTGTCATGTTTGATACATCACTTACGTGAACAAATTCGTTGTAAGGACAGGCGATTTGAGGAGGCACCCTTGATATTAGGATGGTTCTATCATGACAAGGGACGAGGGATAACGGCTTGGCTCTTGCCATTTCAGCCCATGCGTTCATAAAACTCGGTTCAACAGGACGAAACCCAAACGACTCGACTCCAGCCAAGACAGCGAAACAAAACCAAATCTCACTGTGGCATTGCATCAAACATCTAGTATACGCTATGGAAAAGAGTGGTTTCCCGCTTAGCCGAGACTCAACCCAAGCTGGGACTCTCGACAAACGAACCAGGACATAAACATCAGCCATACAAAGGACGGTCTGAGCTAGAGTTCGCGTGAGCCGGTCGGCCATGAGCTTCAGCCGTCGTGTCCAATACGGGGCAAGAAACAGGGCACGAATAAAGGGCTTACCAGTTCGGCTAGATGGCGTCGACCGGAAAGAGTCGTCGGCGGAGCTCACGCGTGGCTGGGGCGTCGGATGAAGCCCTCTCGTTCTCGCTCGCCGATCTCACTCGGGGCTCTCTCTCTCCCTCCCTTAAATCTCCTCTCTCTCTTCAAGCTTCTCCGCCTCTTCCCAACCCCTCCGCAACAGCTCACTCCTCTCTCAAGCTCAGCGCACATGCCTCCTGCAACGCCAATTGTTGCTGTAAGTCTACCCCTAACGAACTCCGATGCGACGCTCGCGCCAGTCTTCTCTACCTGTCCTTGGTCCTCCCTCCCCTTTATATATACATATACATACATATACATATACATATACATATACATATACATAGTAATGAGTAACACTAATAATGCAATTGTCCCTAATGTCTACATGCAATGCATTTCAATGAAAATTATTTATTTTACTTTTTCTTAGAAGCTAATCCCTGACTTTTTATGCAATTAACTTCTAAATAAAAAGAAAAAATTTAGGTGTCAATAATTATCTATTTGTCCGAACAGCAATCCATGCCTAAATTAAGATGGTTTCGCAACTCGATCCATGTCGATAGACTTGGATTTGTCAATTAGTGTCAATTAAGTATCTAGATAAATTTCGGTGATGCATATTGAAAAGCTCTCTTGCATGATCTCGATCTTAAATTATTATTTCTATCTTAACTTATATTAAAAAAAAAAAAAAAAAAAAAAAAAAAAAAAAAAAAGAGGAAAAGTGTCCAATGAAAGGGCTCAATCGCGCCTTCAAAAACTTACATATGAAAAAGGAAATTGAAGCTTCACGACAAGCAGAAAATATCATATTTTATTAAATTGGTCTTGGACGATGATAGTTGAAACAATATGAGAAGACAAAGTATACTTAGAATTCTAACAGATTACGCTAAATATTCAAAACCAAACTTCGGATTGATTTATTAACTTATGTGACAATATCATTTCCTTCTCGATTCTTGCCGCCAGCGCTAGGGATTCGGTGGCTTTGCCGTCCGTCAAGGTTAGTCGCTGGTTCTCCTCTTGCACCGCGAGTTGGAAAATCCGGCCAAGGGGAGGAGCTGGTTCCATAGCCAAAATCTGCGACCTAAAATGGAGGTAAGATTCATTGAAAATCAACAAAAACCGAGTGGCTTTCTCTCTGTCTTTCATTGCCCTATATTGTTGAAGAGTCGCTTCGGGGCCTTCAAGTCTTTCTTTGCCGCTTCCAGCTCGTTCTAGAGGGTTGAAAGTTTGTTGAAGCATGCCGTTACAGGCATGTTTCCCTGCTTTAGTTCGCTGAGGGCTTGGTGTAGTGAAAAAATCTTCACCCAATCGAGTTTCCCATACATTTCTCTAATATTCTCCCAAATAGTTTTCGAGTCTTCTATGGGAGCCAAACCGACAGCGATTTCTAGATTGATGCAATTTCCTATCCATGTTCTCACCAATTGATTGCATTTTTTCCATTGTCACTTCGTCAGTTGAAACCGAAATAGTCCCGTCGATAAACCCTTCTTTGTCCTTCATGACGAGGGCTCGTCGAAACTCCCGCGCCCAACTCGAGTAATTTTCTGGTCCTATGAAAGGGTGGCTGATGAGCCGCAACTCCGGCCCGTCAGAGTTGGAGACATATAGTGCGTCACCGAGTTCTAGGCGACCCATGGAGGCCGCAATGGAGAACGGCAAGAAACCAAGTGGAAATCCCGGGTAGGGATTTGCTGGCTGACCTAGAATGAAACCGCTCGGAATTCCCGCATTTGAATCACCTGACCCATTAGGGTTTTCGCCCGTATTGGAAGATCCGGTCGTTTTTGAATGGCCCGCCCCACTTGCAGCTGGTGGGCCGTCTTGAATCTGGCCTCCTGAAAAAGAAACATTTGGGCTTGGCCCATAATACATAGGTATCGGCATCCACTGGTAGGAAGGCCCCAAAGTGGGCTGCCCCAAATTGGGTTGCCATGGAAAAACTTGCCCCACAGTAGGCTGATCAGCTCGACTTGTGGCATTTCGCACAAGATCTTGTGCTCCTGAGGTAGCTGTTTCCACAGGTTGGTGAGTTTGATCGTCGACCATGATGGTAAAGCCCTCTTTTTTCTTTCCTTCGTCTGTTTAAATAAGATCTTCAAGGTGTTGATTCCTACACCGAAATGCTAACGCCGTTTTGTAGGTTAGCTTGTTTTTTCCGGTGGGCAATCAGAAAATCAGAAGAGAAAATAAAGCGGAAGAGATGGAACACGTGCGTGTAACTTGCTCTAATACCATGAAAGAAGTCGAAGGAAAAGAGAACGAAAGAGAAGGAAGGGGAAAATTTTCTTTGTATTAATGTATATTACTAAACTCAATGTACAGAGTCAGTATTATAGTACAAAGTGTGTGTAAAGAAAAGGAGACAATATAATTTACAAATCAGATCCGATATTAATTGATCTTGATTGATCCAATAATATCCGAAGGATTCTTGTAAATACTCCTGCGTATCTTTCAACATGAGATTTGGTGGGGTGTTTTCCTCGATCGATTGCATATTGAATGGGCTAGGTGTCACGCCCCGATCCTCGGGTACGCACCCATCCCTTACCTGGTCAATTAATAGCGACGTCCCAGGACACATCGCCAACCCATTCTTTTTAATACGCATGCGGAAGCTAATATAAAATCCCCAGACAATAAAACAATGGGATAGGAAAGTAGGGCTGCAAATTTCGACACCAACATAATCCTTTTTTATAAATAGACAGGTACATATACTATGTCAGGTTGTTTACAAAACTAATGGCTTAACAAAAAGGAACTATCCTATGACCCTCTAGTCAGACAAGTTCGCCGATCTTTGATCTCCACCTTCCCAAACCTCGGGGCATCTGGTCCTCCATCAACACCACCTAAGGACTTGAAAATGGTTATTTAATAACCAGTGAGGCAACGTCTCAGCAAGTTCTACCCCCACTAAGACCCGATTTGTAAACCAATATGCCATAAGGGCTACCTATGCATAACACGGGTCAGATGACTTACCTTGGCCTCAGTTTCCTTCCTGCAAGTTAGTAGATTTCAAATATACCTTAATCACATCAGTTCACTCAAATAGATTGAACTATCGATCAATCAACCTTGTCGATTACATGTCAGTTAGACCATTTCCTGGTCATTCAATTCAATACTGTCCAATCTCCCAAATGACCTATCGAGTTACCGAGCCACTATAATATACTACTATTCATTCTCCAAGATAACCTATTAAGTTACCGAGCTAGTATATTATCCTATCTCCAAATGACATATAGAGCCATCGAGTGGGTATGCATAACGTTCTATCTCCGAGACAACATATAGAGTCATCGAGCCTTTATAACATACCTGTGCATAACGTTCTATCTCCAAGACGACACATAAAGTCATTGAGCCGTTATAACACACTGTTAGATCATACCTCCTACCTCTAAGATGACATAAAATCACCGAGCCGGTATACAAACAATTCATTCTCCAAATGACATGAAAGTCATCGAGCTATCAAATCATACCATCCTATCTCCAAGATGACATGTAGAGTCACCAAGCCGGTATACAAACAATTCTTTCTCCATATGACATATAGTCATTGAGCTAGTGAATCATACCATCCTATCTCCAAAATGACATATAGAGTCACCGAGCCGATATACAAACAATTCTTTCTCAAGATGACATGAGAGTCATCGAGCTATAATAGTATAACGTCCATTCTCCATATGACATACGAATCATCAAGCTGTTATAGTATTTTTGTTCTGAAAACATAATCAATTTACTCTTGTTATCATGCTTAATAAAAATACACGTGTGTGGGTACACGGCCGGCCTTAACCAAAATACTATAATTTCCTTTCCACAAATCCCACCATTTTCCGTAGTCCACCAAAATATTTTTGGCACTGTCAATCGATGCCCGGTTATTTTTCCATTAATTATCAAAATTAATTAATAAAATCACAATTAATTCGTTTCAACACGAAATAAAGCTCAATCAAATAAACGGATTACACCACGATAATCAGCATAAAATTCCGGTCATCGACCATCCCGGTCTAATTTCCAGAAAATAATTAATTAATTAAAAAATTCCGTAAATTATTAAATAAATACAATAAATCCAATTTAGGCCCATAATGCCTAATTGGAAGCCGAGACGAATCCGGAAAATTACCAAAACTCGTTCAACAAATACTAAGATCTATTTTTCTCTAACTACACTAACCATTTGCCTAACATGCATCAATAAGTCTATAATTTAATTACTCTAATCTAATCTAATCAACCCCTAAGCATCATTAGCATATTAATAAGGGATTAGTGAGCAAAACTCACTTGTGCAAAGCGAAGACCGGAACACTGCGACAGCGACGCGACGGCGGCCGAAATCCAAATTTTCGACAGCGTCAACGAACACTTGGGCCAGGCCGGAAAGGCCTTGCAAGCCCACAGCAAATTGCTGGGCTTGGCTAAACTTGGGCCTGAGCTTGGGCTGACTTGCTTTGCGGGCTTGGGCTCGGAACAAAAGCTGAAATTGTGAACTAGGCTTGACCGAAGATGGGCTGAACAAAATTGTGTGGGCTGCAGAGCTAATTTGACGGGCTGACTTCGGATGGACTGAACAAATGCGAGTTGGGCCAAGAAACCCTGAAATTTGCGGCCACGCTGGGCTGGGCTTCGGCAAGCTGGATCTCACGGGCTGAAGAAGGGCCGAAACTCCCGTGGGCCTGAGCTGTTGCAGGCATGCGAGCTGAAGATCAGTGAAGATGGCATCACGAAAATGGAGCAACAGGCGTGAGGAACTCGGATGTGTTGGCGACGCAACACCATGGGGAGAAGAATTGGTGGCTTCGGAGTTTTGACCGAGCAAAACAAAGACTGAAATGTTGGAGAAGATGGAGCATTCGGTGGAATTGTGGGCTTTGGCCTTCGGTTCAAATGAAAAACAAAAGAAAAGGTGAGGGTGGCGCTGCTTGCTTCGGCTGTGAGGGAGTGAGTGAGTGGAGGAGAGATGATGATGATGGATAGATGGAGAACATGAATGATGGGATGACCGAGCAGTGGAGAAGATGGTCGAAGGAAAGAGCTTCGGTGGAGGGTGGAGTTCAACGAGGTTTGCAAAGGAAAAAGAAGTAGAGAATGAAAGCAAAATAGAAAACAGAAGGGAAGAAATCGAGAGAGAGACCAAAGACACGAAGGGGAGAGGGGCAGCGTGCGGAGGAAGTCTAGGATAGAAAAGGGGCACCAAAAGTCAAGGAACTTATCCCATTTGATTAATGCCTTGTCCCCATAAAAGCCCTCAATCTTATCCTAAGGTCTCTTCATTCTTTCTTGCCAAATAAATCCACTTATTAACTTAATTTGAAGCCAAACTTGCTGCCTTCTTCTAGATCCGAATTTACTTAGTTTAAGCTTCAACTTCCATTCAAATTCTTCAATTTGATGTCCAAATTTGATGTAGAAAAAGCCCATATAATTTCTACAATTCCCCTTCGCCAAGTAGCTCGGTTTGCAAGTCGAAAATTCCTTCAATTCGGCCAATCCGAATTTCCGTTCATTTCTGAATCATCCGAAGTGATTTTCCATAAAAATCCCAAACTCGACGGAACCTCTCCAAAAGACAAGACGACGTCCTATAAATGAACCATGACATGCTTAAACATCCGATTCCCGAAACCAAATTCAATTTCGTGATTAAAATCGATCGAACACGATTTTAATCCAATCTGACCTACCAGGTAGCTTTTAGGGATTTTACCACGATTATATCCCTTAACGGCTTCACCCAATAAATTGATTAACTCATGAGTGATAAGCTCAGAGAAAAAGGACTATAGACACACCGACGATATGCCAATTTCATATATTCGGGACGAAGCGAAAATTCAAGATGTCACACTAGGATTGATCAATTTACCCACTTTCGAATAAATATGATTTGTATCATTACTGTATGAATCGAATCTAGGTATATTTCTAAATTTGCGATGGGTAGGAGAGGATTAAGCAGTCCCTTTTGGAAAAAAGAACATAAATTTTCCCGTCTTTTTACTGTTGGTGGATATGACCTTACTTTTCATGATTTGTGAGTCCTCATGACTCACAAGGTTATGTGTAATTAATTATTTACCCAGCATTTATTCCATGTTCCATAAAAATAACACGAGCTCTTCCTCTCTTTTTTTATCCCCCTCCTTTTGTTTGCAACGTGTTGTAGATGTGAAGAAGGTCGAAGAATACGAGGAGAAGGTTGAAGCTTGTGCAGCCTCCTGTTCCGAGAGTTGCCAAAAGTCTTATGTACGACATTAGGATTGGAAATTTGAAGGACGGAACGAAAGAATGCAATAAATATGGGATTCCTTTTATGAAATTTTTGTCCTCATCCATAATTTCTTAATCGATGTGATTGCATTAGTGAGAATTTTAAAGAGCTCGATGGGATCTCGATGGATTTTTTATTTTTTTTTGGTTATTATTTACGATCTACCTTAATTTCCTTTGGACAATCTTAAGTTAAAAGAACGAGTAAAATACAGAAGTAGTCAAATCTCTCCACATTCTAGTGATTGCATGGTACCATATGAGGTGACCTTATATGATTATCAAGCAGTACAAAATCAAAACGGGGTCTCTCCATATCTATCAAAGTGGACGACTTCCAGTCATCTAATGCAGAGAAGCTCGGGTCTTAAGGAACTAAATGCTGCATTCATAGAAGCATTAGGCATCCATCTCAATTTTTAGTGAGGTGGGAAAGGACAATGAAGGAGGGGTTGAAAAGAACATAACCTAACTAATGCCGCTATCTTAACGCAAACTCAGAAAAGGAACAAATTCGCTTTGGAATGGAGTTAAAATGGATGAAGAACAGTGGCACATGAACCTAGTCATGGTAACAACTTACAAACAAGAGGCACCCAATAAGAAATAGGGAAAAAGCCACCAAAAATCTAAAATTATGTAACATATTAATCATCAATTTTTTTTATGATATTAAAAACCCCAAACTATACCCAATGTTACACATATACCTTTAAAATTTTTCTTATGATATAAAAAACACTTAATTTGTAACACATTTACGTCACTTAAGCCACGTGAACGTCATATCAACACTATTTGCTTTCCAACATTCATATAGACAGATTTTAAATGGTGTTTATTGACAAAACCTTAACGGAAGGTAAATAAGCAAATGTTGTCAAAGTGAGTACAATTTGGTGTTTTTGGTTACTTTTTCTACCAAATACTACTTTTGGACACAAGCTCAAGGAAAAAGGGAGCGAGAGTTATGCGCACTTTCGCTTTTGCTTCATCATGCTGGGTTTTGCAATTTTGACATTTAACAATTTTTTATTAACTAATTATCTAATTGATTTCCGAATGGTATAAAGAACGAAATTAATGGATCTTCACAGGTTGGCTGACCTTTTTTTGGAAAAAAAAAATTGAGGGTTGAGCAATGTAATATATGACCTTTAGTTAGGAGCAGAAAGAGATTCCTAGTAGGCTATACTCCAAAGGGTTCATTGAAAGGCCAGACAATTCTCGATCAAGAAATCTTACAGATTTAAGCACAATTGGACAACGTTTTCATATTTATGCCTGCTAGATCCTAAGTTAGAAGTGCCAAAGATACTACAATCGCATCACAGCTAATAGTCAAAGCGAAAGACAGTCCAGCATCAACACACAGTAGAAGCAGAAACATGTATGCTAGTAAGATTTTACTAGGGACGATCGGTACCCAGTCCAATTCAGTTTTGATTCTGGCTCTAGTCCAATGAAACCCATCACTCTTTTTTTTTTCCATGTTTCCATCCGGGTATCTTATTGTCCAAAGCATGACCAATAACAAATTCAAAACTCAAGACAAATCCTATGCTTCCATCCATATATCTTATTGTCCAATTACAAGCTCATATTTCCTTAGAAACAATAAACTAAACCCATTACTTTTTAGAAGAAATAAAAATAATAAAAGAAAGCATATATAACTAATCCGATTTGGGCGGTTTTCAGTTTGGGCAGCCGTTTTGCACACCCTCAGATTGTACGTGCACATCGGCTAATCATACTCCATAAATGAAGAAAAAAATGCCCGAATCTTGTATCAGCTAATCATACCACACCATATATTTATCTTCACTTATGTTGGTGAGTGAGGTTTGGTGACGTTCACCTAGACAGAAACTTTGCTGAGTTGGTATTTACTACACTTCTCGATGCTTTGTCTGATCTATCCATCCTTGATCTCTCTTATAATGAGGTGCATAGCACACAAATTTTTCTTTCCATTGTTTTCTTTTTAAAGGAAAAAACTAACTTCGAAATTAAATGTAATTTTCTTGCCGATGGCAGGATGGTTTTCTAGTTTCACCTGGATAAACAAAGGTAGTGAAATCTCATCTATAGGAGCTCCCAAATCATTGGCTTCGTTACGTGTGCTCAAGCTAAGGCATCGCCCCATTTCTTGGTACACTGGTTTAACTGGGATACAACATACATTGAGCGATAGAGACTAGGATGCTAAAAAAATGGTCTTGGATAGAAAACTATGCCATGTTGTATTATTTCCTTTCTTGAGTTTGGCTTTAGCAAGGTGGATTTGGTGATTAATGGCTGCAATAAAATCCCGAGCACTCTATTCTTATTATAGTTATTTGCAATATCAGTATCCTTGCATCCAGGGGAAATAATCTTCAGAAAGATACAAATGATCTTAGACATGCTCTTGTTCACGTTTGCCTTGGACACTGAATTTTAAGTGAGAATCCCATTTGGGATAATGGGCTTAGGTTAGTTATTTCTTCATAGATGGCTAGTATTTACTTTTTTTATGGTATCTTCCATTGCAAGCATCTAATTCCCTTTTTGTTTGAGGCATTTGGAAAAGGCTTTCCTTGGACTCACTTGAGTTTGGAAAATTGCGAGCTTTTGTCCAATAGAGTTATTAAATTCTTAAATACCTTATCCATCTTAGATAAATAAGTTAGTTCTCTATTTCAGATAACAGGCTTGGCAGGTCTTTCCTCTAGCCTTACGACTACTCTTATTTTTTGAAGCTTTTCTATCTGGTTTATTAAATTTGGTCTTATGTCTGTTCAGCCATGCAGTAGAAGTCTTGGTAAAGTCAATAGGCATATCAGTTCAAGTACTTGACATGGTGGTGTTAGATTGGGTTCTTCCGGCCTTCGAGAGCTGTTGAAAATAACAGCCAACCTTTAAAGCTTTTCAAAATTCATATAAGGGTAATAGTGAGCATGGTTTTCCATTCAGCCTTTCTTATAGGACATTTACCATGTTTAACATAAGTCTTGTAATTTGCTTGGTATACTAAAAATCGCAATGAGATTGAATTTGCCAAATCTTTGTCAAAGCTTATTGAATGCGCATCAGAACTTGTTGTAGTTACTGTTGCATATAATCTTATGTTCCAAAGTCCCTCATTGTTATATGCTTAGCATTGGAAGTTGAAAGGTATTTTTGTTTCTTCCCCCAGAAATACTCGGTTCTTCTTTCTAGAAATACTGGTTCTTAAGAACCAGGCCGTTAATTAACTTTTACAATTTCCAATACTAAGCATATGACAATGAGGGACTCTAGAGGCATAAGATTATACGCAACACACTGCAACAAACTCTGGCACGCAATGAGATTTAACAAAAATTTGACTGATTCAATCCCACAGTGATTTTTATCATACCAAGCAAATTAAACGACTTATGTAAACATAGTGAATGTCCCATAAGAGAAGCCCATGCTCACTGTTAACGTTGTATCAATCTTGACAGGTTTCAAAGAGTTGGACATCACTTTATGTAGCTCTCCAAAACTAGATAACCCAATCCAACATCACCCATTTTAAGTAATTGAATTGACATGCCCATTAACTTTATCAACGCTTCTGCCGCATGGTTGAACAGACATTTTTCCAAATTCAATAAACTGGAATAAATAAGCTCCAGGAAATAAGAGTGGCCGTAAGACTAGAGGAAGGACCTAACTTGTTATTAGAAATACAGACAATACCAAGTTATTTATCTAAGATGGACAGGGAATTTAAGAATTCAATAACTCCATTAGATTAAAATTCGCAGTTTTCTAGACTCAAGTGAACCAAGGAAAACTTCTCCAGATGCCTCAACAAAAAGGGAATTAGATAACTAAAGGGAAGATACTATTAAAAAAATAAAAATAAAAATACTAGCTATCGGTGAAGAAGTAGAACTTGCATTGACCTAATCCCATCATCCCAATGGATTCTCCCTTAAATCCAGTGTTCGCAAGATGTGCATGTGAAAAAGAGCATGTCTAAGATCATCTACATTTTCTTTGTGAAGATTATTTCTTTTGAATGCAAGGACATTGATATAACAAATAATTATAATGAGAGTATCGTATCTAGGATTTTATCGCAGCCATTAATCACTAAATCCACCTTGCAGAACCCAAGCTGCTGGAGGAAAATAATACAAAAGGGCACAGTTGTCTATCCAAAACCATTCAATCTGCATCCTAGTCTCTACCGCTCAATGTATACTGTATCCTAAGTAAACAAGTGCACCAAGAAAAAGGGGTGATACTCAGCTTGAGCACACTTAATGAAGCCCATGATTTGCCAACTCTGGCAGATGAGATTCACCTACTTTTTTTTAAGAGGTGAAACTAGAAGCCATCCTGCTATGTGCAAGAAAAGTTCATTTGATTATGAGGTTAGTTTTTTTCCCTACAAAAGAAAACGATGGAAAGAAAAAGGTGCACTATGCACCTCATTGTCAGAGAGATCGAGATTGAGGATGGATAGGCTAGACGAAGCACCAAGAGGCGTAGTAAATACCAACTCAGCAAATTGTCTGTCCAAGTGGAAGTCACAATATCTCAGAAAATACAAGCACCTGAAAGCAAAGTTTCAAAAGCAAAACTAGGAATCAGGGGGTGAAATTTATTGGATAATACAAACAATCACTAAGCATCTAACAGAATAGTATCTGCCTCTTACATCATTATGCATTTGTGAGTTTGTGACTTTCAAAACGGAACAGTTTTATAATATCGCTTGTTTTTCACGGATTAAATACACCCTTATTGTAGCATCGTGAGAGAATACTCCCTTCTAGTTTGTTGAGTGAGAGCGATTTCTTTCATGAGTAAGAGAAAGATCTTTCTACGTTTTTTCTCACTTTTTAAGAACACATATTTCACTTAAAAAGAAAATGTTATTTTCCTTTAAGAAGTAACTTACAACAACTGCCTTATGACAATTATTTATTTTCCTTTAGTTGGAAGCCCATTTTAATTACAGGTTGGGTTAACTCAACATGGGCAGCCCAACAACTATAAAACCCATCATCTTTCATTCATCCACGGTGGGCTAAATATAACTTTCTCTTTTCTCTGCAATATTCATACTAGCAAATAATCCGCACGATCAGCATACTTTAAAAGTTCATTGCCATACATCTATTAAGAATATAAAACAGCTCAAATATGGTGTTTCAATATTGAATAGATTCAATATAAAGTACCATAAATCGATCATTCACATTTATATCTCTCTTGATATCTTTTAATTGTGATATATTGTATTCACAATTATGATAATTCCAAAATAATCATAATTGGTTGGCCAGTGGATACAAAACTAGAATGTAATATCAAAAATAAATCGATCTTCCTATTTTCTTAAATTCTCAATTTCAATTCAATTTGCTTTACTAAAAATATCCCATTAGATCAAATCAATTTATGATCATTGGCCACATTCTAAGATAGCAAATAATTAATAGGAATTTTGAGAATAAATAAGAGTCGTGAAGATACTATATTAAGTACTTTTCCCTATAAATCATATAATTGAGTTCGAAAATTTGATTACGCTCAATTAAAAACCATCTCTTTTTCTTTTTTTTTTTTTTTTTTTTTTTTTTGGTCAGTATCTCTTTTCTTGAAAGACAGCTATTTACGCACCCTTCCAGTTGAGTATATTTCCTCAAAAGCAAGTCTAAGTGTCCATGCATTTATGTCAATAAATCAAACACTTAAAATCCGAGTGTACCGGAAAGATATAGTTAACCAAGCTATTACATATCTCTCTTTGCAAGCAAAGAATCCTTGCTGGCATTTTATTGTCCAATTTAATTTATTTATTTTTGGTTGGTATTGTCCAACCAATTTAAGTTGATAAGAAAGGATCTCCCTACTTTTTAAGTTGATTATTTGTTGGGCTAAGCCCAAGCCAAAGTCAATTTATTTATTTTTAAATGCAAAAGCTGCTTGGACCACATGTCCTAACTTTGGGCGTACTAATGTGGGCCCTATATGATTAAGAAATTCAGGAAAGCCACAATACTTAGCTTATATTACATATAAAAGTTAGGACGAGTCCCACATCGATCATGAACACGCATGCATCTCAGTTTATATTCTTAGACGAGTCAAGAGAGGTCGTCTCTTCGGAGACATCTGATAAAATTGGAACGATACAGAGAAGATTAGCATGGCCCCTGCGCAAGGATGACACGCACAAATCGAGAAATGGTCCAAATTTTTTTATACCTTTTCAATGTATTTTTTTATTTTTTATATTTGGAATTATGCTGAATTTTATCAAATTTACCTATTTGCCATCCCTTACACCTCATGCTATGTACTCATTTCTTTATATCTTTTTATGAGATATATTTGGAGTTATCCCGAATTTTCTTAAGTGTATCTCTTTGTCAATCCTTTCACCTCATACTATGTACTCGTTGCCATCCCTTTCACTTTTCTAATCAATTCTCTAGATTATTTTTGCTTCAACAAATATCAAATATTATTCAAACTTTAAGAGTTCATTGTCATATATCTATTAAGAATATAAAACAGCTCAAATATGATGTTTCAATAGTTAAAAGATTCAGTATATAATACCCTAAACCGATTCATTCACATTTATATCTCTCTTGATCTCTTTTAATTGTGATATATTTATTCACAATTATGATAATTCCAAACTAATTATAATTGATCGGCCAATGAATACAAAACTAGAATGTAATATCAAAATAAATCAATCTTCCTCTTTTTTTAAATTCTCAATTTCAGTTTAATTTGCTTTTCTAGAAATACCCCATTAGATTAAATCAATTCATGATTAGTGCCCACATTCTAAGATAGCACATAATAAATAGGAATTTTGAGAATAAGCAAGAGTTGTGAGGATACTTAATTGAGTACTTTGCCCTATAAATCATATAATTGGGTTCGAAGATTTGATTACGCTTGATTAAAAACCAATCTCTTTTTCTTGAAAGACAGCTATTAATGCACCCTTCCAGTTGAGTATATTTTCTCAAAAGCAAGTCTTGAGTGTCCATGCATTTATGTCAATAAATCAAACACTTAAAATCCAAGTGAACCAGAAAGATATAGTTAACCAAGCGATAACATATCTCTCTTTGCAAGCACAGAATCCTTGCTGGCATTTTATTGTCCAATTTAATTTATTTTTTAAGTTGATTATTTGTTGGGCTTAGCCCAACGCCAAAGTCAAATCTTTTTTTACATGCGAAAGCTGCTTGGACCACATATCCTAACTTTGGGCGTATTAATGTGGGCCCTATATGAATAAGAAACTCAGGAAAGCCACAATACTTAGCTTATATTACATATAAAAGTTAGGATGAGTCCCACATCGATCATGAACACGCATGGAACTCAGTTTATATTCCCAAACGAGTCAAGAGAGGTTGTCTCTTAGGAGACATCCGATAAAATTGGAACGATACAGAGAAGATTAGCATGGCCCCTGCGCAAGGATGACACGCACAAATCGAGAAATGGTCCAAATTTTTTTATACTTTCTTAGTGTATTTTTATTTTATTTTATATTTACCTATTTGCCATCCCTTTCACCTCATGCTATGTACTCATTTCTTTATATTCTTTTTATCATATATATTTGGAGTTATCCCGAATTTTCTAAAATGTATCCCTTTGTCAACCCTTTCACCTCATACTATGTACTCATTGCCATCCCTTTCACTTTTCTAATCAATTCTCTAGATTATTCTTTGCCTCAACAAATATCAAATATTATTCAATATCACGGAATTGAATTTCATTGTCGGTTTTTTTTTTTTTTTTTGCGTATCCATTATTACCTTCTTTCATTGTAATAGATACCACCAAAAAAAAAAAATAGTATATCATGGTTCAATTCTTTAATAGGTTTACTTTTTATTGGTCTTAATATTTAAGGAGGTTTTAACATATGACTTGTTTAACTAAGGAGAGACGAGGGGTTGGAGTCGACCTTCTGAAGAAACTTCAATTCCACTAAGTAGAGATTCAGGGCAGTCGTTTATTTTCTTGTCATATCCTTATAGATTGACATTTTCGAAAATGTGATTTTAATAAAGAAAAATCTTTATTTTATATTTCGTTTCAATAAATTTCTAATCTCTAATCCAATTAGAGCTCTTCAAAAGCTCATTCAGCGTTTGAAAACACTTCATCCTTTCTTCTCAAGAACAAGTCTATTTCATTGAAGGAAATTTATCTGTGTCCAAGTTTCCTTCAATGGGATCGACACTCCCATCCCTCATGGCCGGGGCCTAGCTAAAGGATGACGCTGATAAACTTTGGAACGTCCGATTCTCGGCTCAATGGATCGAGTTTGCTTTCAGATTACACATTTGGAAGCCTGATGTTGGTCCGGTGGGCAACAAGTGCATATCGATGGGAGAGTATTTGCTGGATGTTCCCAGAATTAGTGTGAGATGTTATGATCTTTAGTGCCTAGGTAGTACATGGTTACAACGATCTAATTAGACATTGCTTTGACCACGACCATGTTTAAACAATGTCTTGCTTAAAACCAGACTGAAGCTGGGTTGCATATGAGCCTTTTCTTTGTGCGCAAGATACGTCGTCAAGTCATTGCATCAGCAGCATCCAAGTAAACAAGGTTCAGATTACATCCAATAATACAGTGAGCAGGAGAAGAAAGAGGAATCATAAACTCACTCTTACCCGATCGACTCTAGAAGTAGGCAACTTCCATTTCGACGGATGCAGGATGTTAGGAGGTTGCTCCGCCTTCTCTTCTGTGGCTTGCTATTCACTCAAAGTCCCATGGAGAGCGCTCTCTGCTTGGAGGATATTACTCCCTTCGACCGACCACGATTTGGACTGGATTGTCGAGTTGAGGTTATGACGGATGTCAAGGTGTTCTATGCCTACAAAATTGCATACTGTGGATGAAAAGATGGTACTATGGCATACCGTGGTAATAAAGATGAGCATCCACGAACATATGATGCATTTTGTGCTTTCTCAGAAGGGTCTTCATCCATCAATGTTAGAGCTTAGAAACCAGTGATTTGTATATGCTTTCTTTCTCAGAAGGGTCTTCATCTACCGTTGTCTATCCGTACTTGTTGTGTGGGAGATATGTTGTAATTCAGGTTGATAATTGATGAGCGATAAAAAGGAAAGGTAAATAAAAAAGGGAAAAATGCCTTCTTGACAAGAAAGAAGGTTTTTTCGATCCATCCGAAAGCTCATTGTGCTCCCCACTAAGCATATGAAAAGTAAGTAGCATATCCCAATGTCTCTGGTTCTTGGATGAAAAATGCCTTCTTGACAAGAAAGAAGTTTTTTTCCAACTCTATCAGAAAGCTCATTGTGCTCCCCAATAAGCATATGAAAAGCAAATAGCATATGTCAGTGTCTCCGGTACTTGGATCGCCTATATTTTCAATCACAAATTAGAGATACATGGATCAACTCCTTTGAAGCATCTTGACAATTTCAGAACTGCCTCAGTTGAGGCGTCACGTATGTCTATGTAGGCACAATTATCAGCCTTCTCATCTTGCATTCCTTTCAGCAGGCCAAGAACAAATTTTCTGTTCAGGATTTAAGGAGAACCCCACATTAGTTCTTATGAAACAGTAGCAAAAGGCAGCAACGGATGATTCCTCGCAGAATTGAGATGCACATTGACTGTATCTTAATCAAAATAGGGTCAACAGAGTGCAATATCTGATCATCACGAACTCAAAGTCCATACCTTGGCCTACAAGGCCAGGAAAGGCATAGAAATCGAGTTATTCTGCTGTCGCTCATAAACACCAATCGCTGACAGCTAATGTTTTTTCTACCCAGTAAAGCTCAGGTAGTGAAGAATCAAAAATCTAGTCTCCTCATTGGGAGCTGGACAATCAATGATGGCGAACAGAGATGTGCTGTACCTGTACAAAAACAGAATAAAAAATGATGAAGAAAAAGAAAATGATTATCTGGCCTCCTCAGGCACAATACAGACGATGGGCTTTAGGTGATATTCATGCATGACCTGTGCCCACATGTTTCCATGAAACACCAGGAGTGATCGGGGCACTGACGCATAGCTCTTCCTTTCAATTTCAAGTAATGATCGACAGGTTCTTCCATAGCGGGCTCCGACTCCAGACCCTGATGGTGAAGACTCCACAACTTTGCCGTAAGGTTTTCCATCTCAAGTTCTCAGTGTCTGAAACACAGCAGAGACGAAGTTTCTGAACTTTGGTTGGAAAGCTTTTGGATCTACTCCTATGGGATAAGAGATGGAAATTTCTACTGCACTCACATAACACAACTCCACCAACTCTCATACAATACCATCTAGTGAGTCTCTCCTCCAAAGAAATTGACTGAACAATTCATAATCCATTCATTTCCATTTATTCCATATAACTAAAGAGATCATTATGCGCCTACTCGGCAGACTGTGCTTACTTTCAAGAGCTCATTGCCCAGTTTAAGGGTCAATTACTAGATTCTTGTGTTCTGTTCTCGTCCGTCATATGTGAAGTGGATTCCAGTAATGCGACATCCATCCTCCTATGAGAGGAGGATTTATAGGCTAAAGTCTGGATAATTACTCGTCCTTTGGCTACTCTGTAACAACCTGGCCCGATCCATTCAATTCCAAGTCCCACCGGCCACATCTGAGTTGAGTCTTGCATGCTTTCTGATCGCACAGACAATTCTGCTATAGAAAAAGACAAGAAAAGAGTAGAGAAGCTTCGCAGCATGATATTCATGTTAATAGCAGTAGACACGCAGCGTGATATTCATGTTAAACCTCATGATTAAGTGCTGGGGTCTATTCAGTTCAATATGCTTCGAAGAAATACCCACATAGTGTGACAGATTTTCAAAGCGATACCATAACAAAAGAATAACATCTCAGAGTAGCGGACACAAGTTTCTTCAATCCATACCACACTTTGAAGTCCCAGAGATCTGCAGAACAACAAAACCATACAACAAATACACAGTTTCTCACTTCCACTGGAAAACAATTTCGCTATACATCACAGTACAGACTCTGAATGAGAAGTAGGCAGCATATCCCATTACATAAGAAAGATAATACTATCATATCATCAACACAATTCTACAGAAAATTACCTCATGTAGGGTGCAAAACATTCACACTGCTGATAGAGTTTTGAGAACTTGGACGTAGAAGCATCAGTTTGCCCCTTGCAATGGAGAAATTCCAACGCATAACCTGGGGTGAACAAAGAAACATATTGCAGAAAATAATTACTGCCAAGAAGAAGAGTTTTAATGGAAGGCCGATATGTACCATTATGAATAATGCATCGAAGCCTCTTTTAGACTCATATTCTCAGCTTCAAAACTTCATGTTCGACAAGAAAAATATCTGAGAAAGAAAAGGAAAGACCTTCAGGAAATATACCCGACATTCTTTCGCCTAGTTTCCCATCGAAGGACGGGCGCAATGCAACCTCTGCTGCTTCATCTATGCAACTAATTTCCCAACAAGTAGAACAAATGAATCAAAACGATCATGGAAGACAAACTTCACGTCTAGTTTAAAACTATTCATTGTACTTCTACAAGTGCATCTCCCCAAAATGCCTGATGCCAATCAGTTGGTTGCATCTGGTCGACGAGCTCCCCCCCAGCGCTATTTAGAAAATGACCTCCATGCATCATTGAAGCTTCCCTTCCTGTTACCATAAACTCGTATTCAATATCTTCTCTTGAACAATAACTTGTCCAAAAGATGCTCTCTAATGAAACCCCAATAAAGGCACGATGTCACGCCCCGAACCTCGAGCACGTACACATCCCTCGGTGGTCGATAGAATTTTGCGACGTTCCCAGGACTCGTCGCCGACCCTTCATTTTTATTGCACATGCGGAGGCGAATTACTAATCCCCGACCTCAACAAACATGGGATAGAAAAGCGGACAACAATTTCAAATCAAATACACTTTTATAAACACTTCAAGCTTATACGAAGGTCTATGTCATAAAGAACTACCGAGCCACCTATGCTCCCGACCCTTCCGCTTCAAGCTCCCGGCTCTTCACACTAGGGGACCTGAAAATGGTTATTCAATAACCAGGTGAGATATAAATCTCAGCGAGTTCCACCCCCTAAGCCCCTAAGTTAATACACCAACTCAACCTGGGGTATCTATCCGTAACCACCCCACTAACAAGCAACAACCAACAGCCGGCCAAGAACCAACAACAACAAGTCGATTCGCATACAACCTCACCTGGTATGCCATACCCCGCACGATATCACTCAAGCATGATACACACAAAGCACATGACCATTAGATGATGCGGTTCATCAATCACACACGAGTCGCATCATAAGCGATCTCACCTGGCCATTGCCACACCCTGCACATTATCGATTCATGTGTGCATACCATAAACGATGTGATTCACTCATGCATATAATTAATGCATATAACAATTTCACACATCAATTCATTAATTCAGATCGAGTCATCGATCAACCGACCCAGTCGATTACATGTCATTGAAATCATCACACGATCATTCTGACTATTCATTCTCAACTCTCAATCATGGCCTTACAGGCAAGTCTATATGTAGTGGCATCACGGCCCCACTCGGCAATGTTATATGTAGTGGCATCACGGCCCCACTCGGCAATGTTTTATGTAGTGGCATCACGGCCCCACTCGGCAATGTTATATGTAGTGGCATCACGGCCCCACTTCGGCAATGTTATATGTAGTGGCATCACGGCCCCACTCCGGCAATGTTATATGTAGTGGCATCACGGCCCCACTCGGCAATGTTTTATGTAGTGGCATCACGGCCCCACTCGGCAATGTTATATGTAGTGGCATCACGGCCCCACTCGGCCCTCTCAACTATGGCCAACGATATTGCACCTTGTAATTAAATTCCTCAATTTCATAATATCTTGGCCTAATTTGTTGATATCAAATATACTCGATAAAATAACGTGTGTGGGTACACAATCGGCCTTAGCCAAAATAGATTAGTTTCCTTTTCTATAAATCCCATCATTTTTGTAGTCTACCGTAACATTTTTGGCATTGTCAACCGATGCCCTAGGTTATTTTTCAATTAATTACTGAAATTAATAAATTTTGGGATAAATACCCAAAATTACAAATCACATTCAATTCATGCGGATGCCCATGCATTTACACATCCATTCACTTCATAAAATCAACACACGTGAATTTAGACAACTTTTCGCATTCTGGATGAACAGTAACTCGTGAACAGTGTTTTTGTGAACAGTAATTCGTGAACAGTGCCTCGTGAACAGTAAACCGTGAATAGTGTCGAGTGAACAGTAATTCCAGAATTTAATAAATGATAAATTAAACTCAGAAATCATTAAAATCATTAATTAAAACAATCAAACAATTAATTAAGCAAAACAAGCTTAATTAAACACATAAGCACAATTAAGCAAATAAAGCAAGATTAAGCTAAACTAATCTAATCCATCCATCTAACCACCTATCTTAGGGCTAATACAACTTAATTAAATCACATAAACTAGAATTAAATCTAACTAAACCAACCCTAAGCAAGTTTAGGCACTAATCGAAGGATTAGGAGCTAAACTCACCCGTTAAGCGGGCCGGAGACGCCGACGCGCGGCGGCGACGACGGTGGCTACGCACCGGAACCTCTACCACGACGATCCAAGGCGGTCCCAAGCTCAACACAGCAACCACAGCTCGGACTCCCACTGAAAACACTGAAAAACAGCCCTGCCGGAGGAGAAACTGAGTTGAATGGCTTGGCCGGAGCTCCGGCGAGGGGGTTGGTCGACAACCGGTGGCACCAGGAGGTCTTGGGGTCTTGCTGGAGGTTGAGATGGGCGGAGGAACGGCTGGAATGGAAGAAAAATGGCCGAAAACTCGAAACAGTGCAGGCTGCAGGCGGACCGACGGACCGGCGACCGGCGGCTTGCGACGGCCGTACAGGACGGACGACGGCTCCGTTCGGGACGAAATCGGGTTCGTTGGAACGGTATATCTCTCCCGGTCACGGTGATAGGTGGCTCGTTCTGTGATTCAACCGGGAAGACCACTTTTGACTCGATTCTTCACCGAAGGGTCAGCTGGAGCAGAAACCGGAAGAGAGGGAGAACGAGGGAGAAAGAGCTCCGTCGACTTGGAGGCTGAAGGAGGGGGAGAGAGAGTGAAGTGAAGGCTGAAAGCACTCCTCATTAAGGCCATTAAATGGCTACTTCAATTCCCCATGCATGACATCATCTTCTCTCTCTTCTTTTTGCCCTTATCCACAAGCTCTAGGGGCATTTTGGTCATTTCACCTCGCACAAATTACAAATATGACCTTGGGCTGAAATTGGTGGATGGGCCTAAGGATTGGGCTTGGCCATGAATAGGAGTGGGCTTGGAAATTGTTTGGGTTTGAAATGAATAAGAATTGGCCCAATGGGCTTAGAAGATGAATAGTTTATTTAGGCCCAATGGGCTCATTTGATTTTCTTAGGCCCACCATGGTGGCTTTCCCACCTTGGGCCTAGGCCCACACTAGCTTGGCCCCGCCCACGTTGATAGGTGGCTCGTTACGTGATTCAACCAAGGGAAGACCACTTTTGACTCGATTCTTCACCGAAGGGTCACTGGAGCGTAAACCGGAAGAGAGGGAGAACGAGGGAGAAAGAGCTCCGTCGACTTGGAGGCTGAAGGAGGGGGAGAGAGAGTGAAGTGAAGGCTGAAAGCACTCCTCATTAAGGCCATTAAATGGCTACTTCAATTCCCCATGCATGACATCATCTTCTCTCTCTTCTCTTTTGCCCTTATCCACAAGCTCTAGGGGCATTTTGGTCATTTCACCTCGCACAAATTACAAATATGACCTTGGGCTGAAATTGGTGGATGGGCCTAAGGATTGGGCTTGGCCATGAATAGGAGTGGGCTTGGAAATTGTTTGGGTTTGAAATGAATAAGAATTGGCCCAATGGGCTTAGAAGATGAATAGTTTATTTAGGCCCAATGGGCTCATTTGATTTTCTTAGGCCCACCATGGTGGCTTTCCCACCTTGGGCCTAGGCCCACACCAGCTTGGCCCCGCCCACGTCCTCACGGACTCACTTCCTCTCGTCCGAAAATCCCTTTTTCAACCGCTCGGCTTAACCGGGCGCCGATCATTGTTTGAAGCTTCATCTAACGTCCGTCCGGACATTCCGTAATTCGAAGTCTAGTCCTAAGTTCTCTTGCCATGTCAATTTCGCCCTAATGTCATTTTGGTTATAACTCGACCGACGGGCGGCTCGAGGATTCACGCGTAACCGACTCGTGCCAAACCACGTTCAAGACATCTCAACGCATGGACGTCCTTGACCGCATGAAATTACGGAGGATAGATTCTTATTTCAAAGTACACGATCACTAAGGATTGACATAGGGTCGTTCGTGGGTTCGATAACGGTAAACGGAATCACCCGTCGTTCCATTATGTTTCGTCCACGAATCGATTTCTAGTCGTCCGTAGAATCTACCGCCTATCTACGGGATCATCCTCACGCAAGTCTCACGGTCAAGTCGTTTTCCCTGTGTCGAGTTCTTTAGTCGTACGGTTTCCGTCCTCATTAGCCTTCCCTCAAGGTCAGTATCTCGGAGTGATCAATTCCGAGTGAGATCAACCAACAATGCATTGACGAAATTCACATTTATTCATCCCTTATAAGGCTCGAATTTCAGGATGTCACACACGACAAGCTCTTCCAGACCTTGCGCGTTTTGTACCATTCGTGAAGCCATCATCCGCGTCGTTTCCATTTTGGCCTGCTCAAAGAAAATCGGGAGGGAACTCGTAAAACGGACGGGCCAGTTGAAAAGGAAAAAACACCATCGGCGAAAGACACGAGAAATCAACAGATAGATTTCTCGTAAATCAAAAGCGCCAGCGCGCAAATGGTCGCGTACTTCCCGGAACTCGACTCCACGGTAGTTAGTCTCCTCGGTTTTCATGATCGAAGGCGGGTCCGGGCGTGAAGGAAGATCGATCCTCCTATACACATTTCGTAAAATTTGGTCAAAAACACTCGTTTTTTCAAACACAACCAAATTTCAGCCTGAAACTTTTGTGTACCAGAGACCATGAACTAAGTACAGATTGAAACTTTTTGCATTTTTCTTGGTTGGTGGCTAAGAGAACGTCTTCAAAGAGAGACCCCATTCGTTTGTATCACGGTCTCTGGTGAAGAAGAAGAGAAAACAGTGAAAGAACAGAGTCCCCGTTGGAGTGAAAGGAAGGAGAAGGAAAAATGAGGGACGAAAAAAAGAGAGAAGAAAGAGGCCAGAAGATGAGGGAGTCAAAGGGGTTTTGGCGCCGTGGGCCCCGGACGACACGCGTCGCCCGGTGAACGGGGTGGGATTTTGACGCGCTACAATCTCACTCCTACCCAAAATTAAAGCTAACAGTAAGACTAAACGGTTGCCGGTATGATCCGATTCGAAAGTGAAACGGGAATCGAATAGGGAGAACTGATTCCTAGATTGTGAGACTGGAAATTGGACCGGTCGGTCCTAGAATTGGGAACCGGACCAACCGATCGATCCGGTGAAACTAGTAAATTTATTATTTTGGACCAAAAATAAAATGAAAAATGAGAGAAATTGGGAGGAATTAAGATATATATTTTATATAATATAAAATTAACCGATTTGGTCCGATCGGTCTTGTTCCCACTTTGGAATCGGTAGGGAATTGGACCGATCGGCCACCAGTTCCAGTTCCCACTTTGGGAACTGGAAAGTGGATCGTCCTCTTTGGCAACCGCCCGAAATCAGCTATTCTAGTTCGGTTCAAGCGGTTCTCAATTCGAGTAGTTCCTATTACACACCCCTAGCTAGCAGGCTTGCAGGCTTTGCTCCTCGGATGTCATACGGAAGCTGAATAATCACGCATTAATTGGACATAGTATATTATTAATGGACGACTATATGGTTACGAATACGAAGCAAAATGTACAATCACTCGTTAGAAAGAGAGCTTGAGATCTTGCTCCGAACTTAAGTAATTTTGCTAGTTGAAAGGCTTCAATTAATCAGATCTTGGAGTGAGTCCAAGGCCATGACGGTGCTCCGGTTCACGGGTTCCATGTAATCGGTCAAACCAGTCATGATAAGTTGGACGAGGAGTCGGTGCGCACACTCGATCGGGTGGAACGAGGTCCCAGAACATGTTTACACGTTCCAGTCCGGACACGAGCTCGAGGGGACATGACATGTTCTCGGCCCGTTGCAAGCCCCTCGTCCACATCACGGGCGTTGTCGATGCAACAAAACCTAATCCAAAACTTAAAATTAGCAATGACAAAGAAGTCGGATCCGAGCTCCCGATTCGGTCCTTGGAGCATCCGAAGGAGTGCCGGGTTGAATATAGCAGCAGCTCGTCAGGGCTCCGGCGCACGCTCGCTGTTCCGGCTTCCTTGCGAGGCAAACTCGGCTGGAGCACGGCCCAACGGCCCCGGTCCCGTAACCAGCACTCGGCGGGCTCCCAAGTCGTACGGTCTCTGCAAATGTTAGTGTCACATTTAGCACAAATTCATCATCTCCTACCATGACTCGGCCAAGAAATTTAATTAAGGGACGGAATTTTAATTGGCTACTGAACTTAATTAAATCAGAATTTATTATCGTGCCCCAATAGCGTTGTGTTCTCAACTTATGACTCAAGGAAACATTTAATGATTAAAGGTATATATAATCATCATAATATTACTTTTAGCTATTAAGGCTCTGTTTGTTTTGTGAAAAATATTTCCCTAAAAAGCAATGATTTGTATAACTTAAAATATTTAGTCAATGAAAAATGTTATCATCATCGATAATAATTTATATCTAAATATTTTCGTGAACAATGAAAAATATACTTTATTTGCTCCTTTTTATAAACTATACAAATTATCATTTAGATTATTTATTTTTTACGAAATAAATAGAGATTAAGAGATCACTAATTTTTTTTATTTAACATTCCCTTACGAATTAGTTGCCGGCATCAACATCTCATGTTAAAGCTTGTTGAGCACCCAATATGACGCCCTACATGAGTTGGCACATGAACAGTGTGGCCGAGTACTGAGTACTCCTTGCACACGAAGAGCGTGACGCCGCGAGGGCGTAGAAGGGAGAAGAGAAGAAAAAAAATAAAAAAAATAAACATTTCTCACTTTTTTTCCTTTTGCATGACCTCTTCAAAATTAAGAGGGATTATGCAAAGTACCCACCTTAGGATTGACCTAGAGCCGTTAAACGGGTGGGTCGGGTCGGGTTTGGGTCGGGTCATTAATGGTCCAACCCAAATTGACCAATTAACCTATTTATGACCCATTTATGCCTAATGTAAATTTTTCGACCCATACCCGACCCATACCCAATCCATACCGACCCGACCCAACTCATATTAATAAAATATTTTCATATTTAACCAAATTTAGAAAAACTTATCCCTATGTTTTTTTTTAAAGATTATATTATTAAAATACTTTCAAGCTTATTTCTTATATATATTATTTTTTAAAATTGTATTGCTAAAATAATTTTATATAACACACATTTAATGGACAATTTTTATAATTTTTAAAATAATTTTTTTTTAAAAATCGAATTTTATTTTTTAAAAATTAAATTTTTAATTATTTTTATTTTATTTTTTTAAATATAATTTTCTTTTTTTTTTTCTCTTTTCTCTTTTCTTTTTTCTTTCTTCTTTTTTCTTTTTTTTTTTTTCTTTTTTTCTTCTTTTTTGGCCGGCCGCCGGCCACAATGACGACCGGTGACCGACCACGGGCGAGCCTCGAGCTCGCCGGCGTCGCGAGGCTCGACCCTCACCGAGTGTCGGTGAGGCCTCCGCCCGCCGGATCCGGAGAGCTTGAGCTTGCCGATCTTTGGCGAGCTTGAGGCTCGCCTAGCCGTCCGCGGCCATCGCCATGCCGACGACCGGAAGGAGGAAGGAGAAAGAAAAAAAGAAAAGAAGAAAGAAAAAAAAAAGAAAAGGAAAAGGGAAAATAAAAAAAAAAAAATTATAATTTCGATTTCTATAAAAAAAAATATTTTTATAAAGTTAAAGAGGGAAGAGAGAGATTATAAGGTTTTTTGTTGAAAATGGGTTCTCAACCCAACCCATTTAAAAACCCACTTAAGACCTACCTATCTTAAACATTTAATTGTAAAACCCATTTAACTACTTTTTGTCAAAAACAAGTGACCCATTTATGACCCATTTATTATTTAAATGGGTCATATATGGGTCTATTACCCATTTTAACGCCTCTACAACAAAGCACGTGAACTAATCTAATTGGATTAGAGATTAGAAATTTATTCAAATGAAATATAAAAATAAAATAAAAAAGATTTTTTTATTAAAATCACATTTTCGAATGTCAATCCATATATATGTATATGACAGGAAAATAAACGACCTACCTCGATCTCTAGTTAGTAGAATCGAAGTTTCTTTTGAAGTTCGACTCCAATCCCTCGTCACTCCTCAGTTAAACAAGTCATATCTTACAACCTCCTTAAATACTAAGACTAATAAAAATGTAAATCTATAAAAGAATTAAACCATGATAATATTTTCTAATATCTTTTGGTGGTATCTATCACGATCAAGCAAGGGAAACAATGGATATGCAAACAAAATTAAAAAAAAAAAAAAAACAACAGCAATGAAATTCGATTCCGTGATTTTGAATAATCTTTTATATTCATTGAAGCAAAGAATAATTTGTCGAATTGATTAGAAAAGTGAAAAGGATGGCATTGAGTACATAGCATGAGGTGAAAGGGATGACAGAGTAAATTTTATAAAAATTTGGGATGACTCCAAATATATAAAATAAAAATACACCAAGAAATGAGTACATAGCATGGTGAAAGGGATGACAAAGAGAGAAATTTTATAAACTTTGGGATAACTCCAAATATATAAAATAAAAATAATACGCTAAAAAAGCATAAAAAAAATTTGGACCATTTCTCGATTTGTGCGTGTCATCCTTGCGCAGGGGCCATGCTAATCTTCTCTGTATCGTTCCAATTTTATCAGATGTCTCCGAAGAGACAACCTCTCCTGCCTCGCTTGGGAATATAAATCGAGATGCATGTGTGTTCCCGAGCGATGTGGGATTCGTCCTAGCTTCTATATGTAAAAAGCTAGGCCTTGTGACTTTACTAAATTTCTTATTCATATAGGGCCCACATTTAATACGCCCAAAGTCAGGACATGTGGTCCAAGCAGCTTTCGCTTTTAAAAGATTTGACCTTAGCGTTGGGCTCACCCCCACAAATCAACTTAAAATAATAGGAAGATTGATTGCTATCGACTTGAATGGGACAATAAAATGCTAGCAAGCATTCTTTGCCCGCAAAGAGAGATATGAAATCGCTTGGATAAATTAGTCTTTTGGGTACACTTGGATTGTAAGTATTTGATTTATTGCCATAAATGCATGGACACTTAGACTTGATGTTAAGAAATAAAGTCAACAGGGGTGGACGCACAAATAGTTTTGGTCTTTAATTGACTCAATTATTTGATTTATAGGAAAAAGTACTAAAAAAGGTTTAGGACTGAATCAGTACTAATACAATAGAATATGGACTTTTTTCCACTTTTCCCTCGGTTTGTAAAAGAAATGCTACTCTTACGTCTTAGTTGGCTCATAACCAGCTTAGCATTGGTGAAATAATTAATGAATGAGAGGGACGATCATCTCAAATGTGATGGAAACCCATTGACCACTAATTTCCAATGTATGAACCTAAAGAAGATGACTAGGTAATGACTACTGAAGTAAACGTTTGATATATAGAATACTAACATTAATATAATATGTGAGCTAAAGACATAACTAGAAGAAATGCAAAGCTAAAATACAAATGCAATACATTACCTATACTTTTGATTAAAGGTCTCCAAGTTCCAACTAAGGTGATAATTTATGTTCAACATTCAAATTTCCAATGTGCGATTCAAGTTTGAAACTCACTTGATGATTTTTTAAATTATTAACAAGAGTTTAAACTCTGTTCTCAGCACTTCATTACTACATTTGTTTCACGAAAAATATATGATTTGAAAAATATTTTTTGAAAATCGATTGTCTCAATTGCTTATAAAAATGAATTACCTCAAAAGTGTTTAGAGATAAATTGCTATAAATTATAAACACTTTTTTTATTAGTTATTTCAAGACGATATGAATAATTATTTTTAAGAAAATATCTTTTCAAATCATTCATCTTTTGCCAAATAAACACCTCATATTCTCATCTTTTTTTGTCCTTTCTATGTCTTTGCTTTGTTTTTCTTGACCAGACTCAGCTCTCTCTTCGATCTATGTATTCCTTGATCTTCACTCACAATTTTTTGAACCCAAGCTCTCTTCCGTTTTTTTATATATATTGCACTCTTCGATATTTTATGCAAAACTCATGCCTTCTCACTGTCTTCTTGTCAAACTTTGATACTCTCTTGGGCCTCTCGCCCGCTCTCCTTTCAAGACTCTCACTCTCTTTTCCAAAACCCTAAAACCTTCTGTTCACGTGGACAATGAATGTCCATCAGAAAATTCATGGACGTCGTACCACAACACCAGTCTGTCCAATTGAATTTTCCACGTTTAAGAATACCTTTAGAACATTTATGAAGCAACCGAAGACACAAGTGACGATTAAACAAAAAAAATTAAATTTATTTATCGTTTCTTCGCTAATTTCTAATCTCTCTTTTGTTTTTCATTTATAACTCAGAAGCATGATCATAATTAACCAGCTATCTAGAAGGGAACTGATACGGCAACTCACCAACGTGGCCCTTAATTTAAAGCTGAGTTCCCTACCCGCGAATTGAACTCAACCATGGGTTCCCGAATGAAATGTATGAAAACGCTCTCGCAATTGGGTCAATGATATGAATAATGCATCGAAGCCTCTCTTAGACTCATATTCTCAGCTTCAAAACTTCATGTTTGACAAGAAAAATATCTGAGAAAGAAAAGGAAAGACCTTCAGGAAATATACCCGACATTCTTTCGCCTAGTTTCCCATCGAAGGACGCGCGCAATGCAACCTCTGCTGCTTCATCTATGCAACTAATTTCCCAACAAGTAGAACAAATGAATCAAAACGATCATGGAAGACAAACATTACTTCGCGTCTAATTTAAAACTATTCATTGTACTTCTACAAGTGCGTCCCCCCAAAATGCCTGATGCCAATCAGCCGGTTGCATCTGGTCGACGAGCTCCCCCCCAGCGCTATTTAGAAAATGACCTCCATGCATCATTGAAGCTTCCCTTCCTATTACCATAAACTCGTATTCAATATCTTCTCTTGAACAATAACTTGTCCAAAAGATGCTCTCTAATGAAACCCACATAAAGGCACGACAAGCTCTTCCAAACCTTGCGCGTTTTGTGTACCATCCGTGAAGCGATCATCCGCGTCGTTTCCATTTTGGCCTGCTCAAAGAAAATCAGGAGGGAACTCGTAAAACAGACGGGCCAGTTGAAAAGGAAAAAACACCATCGGTGAAAGACACGAGAAATCAACAGACAGATTTCTCGTAAATCAAAAGCGCCAGCGCGCAAATGGTCGCGTACTTCCCGTAACTCGACTGCACGGTAGTTAGTCTCCTCGGTTTTCATGATCGAAGGCGGCTCCGGGAGTGAAGGAAGATCGATCCTCCTATACACATTTCGCAACATTTGGTCAAAAACACATTTTTTTTTCAAACACAACCAAATTTCAGCCTGAAACTTTTGTTTACCAGAGACCGTGAACTAAGTAAAGCTTGAAACTTTTTGCTATTTTTCTTGGTCGGTGGCGAAGAGAACATCTTCAAAGAGAGACCCATTCGTTTGTATCACGCTCTCTTCTTCTTCTTCTTCACCGAAGAAGAAGAGAAAACAGTGAAAGAACAGAGTCCCCATTGGAGTGGAAGGAAGGAGACGAAAATATGAAGGACAAAAAGAAGAGAGAGAAGAAAGAGCCGAGACGATGCGGGAGTCAAGGGGTTTTGGCGCCGTGGGCCCCAGACGACACGCGTCGGCCGGTGAACGGAGTGGGATTTTGACGCGCTACAATCTCACTCCTACCCCAAAATTGAAGCTAGTAGTAGAACTCATCGGTTTTCAATCCGATCCGATTTTGAGGTGAAACCGGTAACAGACCAAAATGATGGGTTCCCATAGTCCAGTACAGGGAATCAAACTGACTAATTTTGGAACTGGGAACCGGACTAACTGATTGGTCCGATTTAGTCTGATGAAATCGGTACGTTTACTGTTTTTGGCCAAAAATAAAATAAATATGGAAGAAATTTGGAGGAATTAAGATTTATTTTTTTAAAATTTTAAAATATATATTATATATATAATTAACTAAACCAAGTCCGGTCAGCCCAATTCCCACGTTGAAATCGGGAATCGAACCGACCGACCACCAGTTCCAAAAGTGGGAATGGAGAATCGGACCGCCTTCTTTAGGATCTGTCCGAAATTAGTTGGTTCGGTCCGGTTCGAGCGATTCTCGGTTCGGACAGTTCCTGTTACACATCCCTAGCTAGCAAGCCTGCAGGCTTTGCTCTTCAGATATCATACGGAAGCTGAATAATCACACATTAATTGGACATTGTATATTATTAATGGACGACTATATGGTTACGAATACAAAGCAAAATACATTATCACTCGCTAGAAAGAGAGCTTGAGATCTTGCTCCGAACTTAAGTAATTTTGCTAGTTGAAAGACTTCAATTAATCAGATCTTGGAGTGAGTCCAAGGCCATGACGGTGCTCCGGTTCTTGGGTTTCGTGTAATCGGTCGAACCGGTCATGATAAGTTGGACGAGGAGTCGGTGCGCGCACTCGGTCGGGTGGAACGAGCTCGAGGGGACACGACATGTTCTCGGCCCGTTGCAAGCCCCTCGTCCACATCACGGGCGTTGCCGATGCAACAAGACCTAATCCAAAACTTAAAATTAGCAATGACAAAGAAGTCGGATCCGAGCTCCCGATTCGGTCCTTGGAGCATCCGAACGAGTGCCGGGTTGAATACGGCAGCAGCTCGTCGGAGCTCCGGCGCGCAATCACTGTTCCGGCTTCCTTGCGAGGCAAACTCAGCTGGAGCACAGCCCAATGGCCCCGGTCCCGTAACCAGCAGCACTCGGCGGGCTCCCAAGTCGTACGGTCATTGCAAATGTTAGTGTCGCATTTAGCACAAATTCGTCATCTCCTATTATGACTCGGCCAAGAAATTTGATTAAGGGGCGGAATAATTAATTGGCTACTGAATTTAATTAAATTGGAATTTATTCTCGTGCCCTATTAGCGTTGTGTTCTCAACTTATGACTCAAGGAAACATTTCACGATTGTAGGTATATATAATGATCATAACATTACTTTTAGCTATTAAGACTCTGTTTGTTTAATGAAAAATAGATAATTTAAAAAATATATTCCTAAAAAGCAATTTGTATTACTTAAAATATTTAGTCAATGAAAAATGTTATCATCGTCGATAATAATTTATGTCTAAATATTTTCGTAAATAATAAAATATATATTAAGAGGGATTATGCAAAGTACCCACCTTAGGATTGACCCAATTGCGAGAGCGTTTTCATACTTTTCATTCAGGGTCCCATGGTTGTGAGTTCAATTCGCAGGTAGGGAACTCAATTTTGAGTTAAGGGCCATGGTGGTGAGTTACTGTATCGGTTTCCTTCTAGATAGCTAGTTAACTATGGTCATGCTTCTGAGTTACAAATGAAAAATAAAAGAGAGATTAAAAATTACCGACGAAACGAAAAATAAAGAAAAAAAAAAAAAAAAAATTGTTTAATCATCACTTGGTCTTCGGTTGCGTCATAAATGTTCTAAAGGTATTATTAAACGTGGAAAATTCAATTGGACAGACTGGTGTTGTGGTAGGATGTCGTCCATGAATTTTCTGATGGACATCCATTGTCCACGTGAACAGAAGGTATTAGGGTTTTGGAAAAGAGAGCGAGAGTCTTGAAAGGAGAGCGGGCGAGAGGCCCAAGAGGGTATCAAAGTTTGACAAGAAGACAGTGAGAAGGCATGAGTTTTGCATAAAAAAATCGAAGAGTGCAATAAATATATATATAAACGGAAGAGAGCTTGGGTTCAAAAAATTGTGAGTGAAGATCAAGAAATACATAGAGCGAAGAGAGAGCTGAGTCTGGTCAAGAAAAACAAAGCAAAGATATAGAAAGGAAAAAAAAGGATGAGAATATGGCATGTTTATTTCGCAAAAGATGAATGATTTGAAAAGATATTTTCTTAGAAATAATTACTCATATCATCTTGAAATAACTAATAAAAAAGTGTTTATAATTTATAGCAATTTATCTCTAAACACTTTTGAGGTAATTCATTTTTATAAGCAATTGAGACAATCGATTTTCAAAAAATATTGTTCAAATCATATATTAATAATGTTAATATTCTATATATCAAACGTTTACTTCAGTAGTCATTACCCAGTCATCTTCTTTAGGTTCATACATTGGAAATCGGTGGTCAATGGGTTTCCATCACATTTGAGATGACCGTCCCTCTCATTCATTAATTATTTCACCAATGCTAAGCTGGTTATGAGCCAACTAAGACGTAAGAGTAGCATTTCTTTTACAAACCGAGGGAAAAGTGAAAAAAAAAAGTCTGTATTTTATTATATTAGTACCAATTCAGTCCTAAACATTTTTTAGTACTTTTTCCTATAAATCAAATAATTGAGTCAATTAAAGACCAAAACTATTTGTGCGTCCACCCCTGTTGACTTTATTTCCTAACATGCAAGTCTAAGTGTCCATGCATTTATGGCAATAAATCAAATACTTAAAATCCAAGTGTACCCGAAACATAAATTTATCCAAACGATTTCATATCTCTCTTTGCAGGCAAAGAATGCTTGCTAGCATTTTATTGTCCCATTTAAGTCGATTGCAATCAATCTTCCTATTCTTTTAAGTTGATTATTTGTGGGGCTGAGCCCAACGCCAAGGTCAAATCTTTTAAAAGCGAAAGCTGCTTGGACCACATGTCCTGACTTTGGGCATATTAAATGTGGGCCCTATATGAATAAGAAATTTAGCAAAGTCACAGTGCCTAGCCTTTTACATATAGAAGCTAGGACGAATCCCACATCGCTCAGGAACACACATGCATCTCGATTTATATTCCCAAGCGAGGCAGGAGAGGTTGTCTCTTCGGAGACATCTGATAAAATTGGAACGATACAGAGAAGATTAGCATGGCCCCTGCGCAAGGATGACACGCACAAATCGAGAAATGGTCCAAATTTTTTTATGCTTTTTTAGCGTATTATTTTTATTTTATATATTTGGAGTTATCCCAAAGTTTATAAAATTTATCTCTTTGTCATCCCTTTCACCATGCTATGTACTCATTTCTTGGTGTATTTTTATTTTATATATTTGGAGTCATCCCGAATTTTTATAAAATTTACTCTGTCATCCCTTTCACCTCATGCTATGTACTCAATGCCATCCTTTTCACTTTTCTAATCAATTCGACAAATTATTCTTTGCTTCAATGAATATAAAAGATTATTCAAAATCATGGAATCGAATTTCATTGTTGTTGTTTTTTTTAAAATTTTTTGTTTGCATATATCCATTGTTTCCCTTGCTTGATCGTGATGGATACCACCAAAAGATATTAGAAGATACTATCATGGTTTAATTCTTTTATAGATTTAATTTTTTATTAGTCTTAGTATTTAAGGAGGTTGTAAGATATGACTTGTTTAACTGAGAAGTGACGAGGGATTGGAGTCGACCTTCTAAGGAAACTTCAATTCTACTAACTAGATATCGAGGGAGGTCGTTTATTTTCCTGTCATATACATATATATAGATTGACATTCGAAAATGTGATTTTAATAAAAAAATATTTTTATATTTATATATTTCGTTTCAATAAATTTCTAATCTCTAATCCAATTAGATTAGTTCACGTGCTTTGTTGTAGCGGGTAGCATGAAAAAAAAAAAAAAAAAAGAAAAGAAGAAGAAGAGTGGAGGATGACATTTGCTTATTTCGTTTGTGTTAGGGTGGATGGTTTTAGAAAGGATATGCTCGAGATGACTGCTTATTAGAAGAGACGTGACAATATAACTTCAAAGGGTGTTTAGTGTTGACCCACCTGACGAAATTGTGATTCGGTCCAGAAGAAAGTTATGGATGCCAATCGAATTGAGATGTCTGTTTTTGTCTTCTATGTCTATAAGGTGGCTTTGAAACTTTAGTCTGCTTACGAACGCCACACTGATGATGGTGAAAATAGCCGATTTGGTGCTCTTTAGAAGCTCATTCAGCATTTGAAAACACTACATCTTTTCTCCTCATGAACAATTTTATTTCACTGAAGGAAATTTATTGGTGTTTAACTTCCTTTAATGGGATCGACACTCCCATCCCTCATGTTCGGGGCCTAGCTAAAAGAGGGAAAAGTGCCAAAAAAGTCTTAAACCTTTTATCTTCGTGTCAATTTAGCCCTAAATCTTTTTTTTTTGTGCCGATTTAGTTCTAAACCTTTTTACGTAGTGCCAATTCAGTCTTTTCTTGCCAATTTTAGCTGGATTTTGCTAACTGGAAGCCGGCCGGCTAACGTGGCCTAATTAGCACTAACGTTGACAACTTTTAATAATATTTTAATTATTTTGATTTTTTCTTTTTTCTTTTTCTTTTTCTTTTTTTTTTTCTCCTCTTCTTCCCTCCAGGCCGGTCGTCGAACCTCGGCGACCGGCCGAGGCGACGGCCGGCGAGGTTGACGCTAGTGGCCGCTGCGAGGGCGGCTCGCGCCGGGCGGCGAGGCTCGCCCTCGCCGGATCTAGCGAGGGTCGAGCCTCGCCCATGGCCGTGAGGGTCGAGCCTCGCCCATGGCCGGCGAGGGTGAGCCTCGCCCGCCCGACGCGAGGCCGCCCTTGAGGCCTAGGCGATGAGGCTTGCCCCGCCGGATCCGGCGAGGGTAGAGCCTTGCCCATGGCCGGCGAGGGCAAGCCTCGCCAGCTCGATGTGAGGAGGTGGCCAGATTTGGTCCTCGAGGTCTTATGGAACCGAGGCTCGTTGCCGACCCAAGTCTCATCCGTCGTCGGGAGTTACCCCTGGATGCTCATCTCGAGGCCCGGCCTTACACCGAGCTGCCGGGGCTCGCCTCGCCGGCCATGGGCAAGGGCAAGCCTCACCACCCAGCCTCGAGGGCGGCCTTGCGCCGGGCGGGCAAGGCTCGCCCTCGCCACCCGGCCGTGAGGCTACCCTCTTGGCCACTGGCGAGGTGGCCGGCCATGTCAACCTTGACCTCGCCGGCCGTCACCTCTGGCCGGTCGCCGAGGTCCAGCGACCGGTTGGAGGAAGAAGAGGAGAAGAAAAAAATAAAAAATAAAATTCAAAAATTCAAAAATATTAAAATATTGTTAAAAATTGTCCACGTCGGCACAAGACCGATTAGGTCACGTCGGCCGACCAGCGTCCGATCAACAAAATCCGGCTAAAATTGACCGGAAAGGACCTGAATTGGCATAACGTAAAAATGTTTAGGACTAAATCGGCATCAAAAAGGTTTAGGACTAAATTGGCATAAAGACAAAAGGTTTATGACTTTTTTGGCACTTTTCCTGCTAAAGGATGACGCTTATAGACTTCGAGGCATCCAATTCTTGGCTCGATGGATCGAGTTCACTTTCAGACTACATATATGGAAGCTTGATGTTCCCAATATTAGTGTGATATATTATGATCTTAGTGCCTATGTGGTACATGGTTACATTGATCTAATAAGACATTGCTTTGCCCACCACCATGTTTAAACAATGTCTTGTTTGAAGTCTAGCTTGGAGCTGGGGTTGCATATGAGCCTTTTCTTTGTGCACAAGATACGTGGTCAAGCCATTGCATCAGCAGCATGTAAGTAAAAAAAGTTCGGGAAAATGTCACTAAAAACCTTAAACTTTACTCAATATGACAAATTTACCCTAAACCTTTTTTGTGATACAAAAAACCTCAAATTTTGTCAACCGTGACGTATTTACCCTATTTTTTTTTTTCGCGACACAAAAAACTCCAAACATATACTTGCGTAACATATTTATCCCAAACTATATGGCATTTTCGTTACTTTTAAAGTTTTTTTCTTTTTTTCTTTTTCTTCCTTTTTTCTTTACATCTCTTTCCTCCACCAGCCATGGCAGAGGGAAGCCGAACTTAGGTGAGGCCACCCTCGTCAGCATCAAGTGAGGGCCACCCTTACCTAGGTTGGCCAGGGTGGCCCTCTCATGGGTCAGGCGAGGGCAACCCTCGCCTAGGCCGGATTTGGCAAGGAATGCCCTCGTTTGCGTCGGGTAAGGGTTGCCCTTGCTGGATCTAGCGAGGGTTGTCCTTGCCCCACCCAAGGGAGGGCCGCCCTTGCCCCACGCCCGATGAGGGCAACCCTCGCCCAACCTAGGCGAGGGCCCACCTCACTTGACACCGGTGAGGGTGGCCCTTGCTTGAGCCAATTTCCCTCTGCCAGCGGCGGAGGGAAGAGAGGAGAAGAAAAAAAGAAAATGACAAAAAAATTAAAAATTAAAAGATGAAAATGCCCTTTAGCCATAGAGTTAGGGTAAATATGTCACAACTAGTAAAGTTTGGGATTTTTTGTGTAACAAAAAAAGAAAAGAAAAAAAGTTCAAGGTAAATTTGTCACATTGGATAAAGTTTAAGATTTTCGATGGCCTTTTCCCAAAAGGTTTAGATTTCATCCGATAATAGAGTGAGCAGGAGAAGAAAGATGAATCACAAACTTGCATTTCGATGGATGTAGGTCCAAATAGCATATGCCAGTGTCTCTAGTACTTGGATCGCCTATATTTTCAATCACAAATTAGAGATACATGGATCAACTCCTTTGAAGCATCTTGACATTAACAGAACTGCCTCAGTTGAGGCGTCACGTATGTCTATGTAGGCACAATTATCAGCCTTCTCATCTTGCATTCCTTTCAGCAGGCCAAGAACAAATTTTCTGTTCAGGATTTAAGGAGAACCCTACATTAGTTATTATGAAACAGTAGCAAAAGGCGGCAACGAATGATTCCTCGCTGAATTGAGATGCACATTGACTGTATCTTAATCAAAATAGGGTCAACAGAGTGCAATATCTGATCATCACAAACTCAAAGTCCGTAGCTTGGCCTACAAGGCCAGGAAGGGCATAGAAATCAAGTTATTCTGCTGTCGCTATTGTTAACCATCGAATGGGACCACTCATAAACACCAATCGCTGACAACTAATGTTTTTTCTACCCAGTAAAGCTCAGGTAGTGAAGAATCAAAAATCTAATCTCCTCATTGGGAGCTGAACAATTCAATGATGGCGAACAGAGATGTGCTGTACCTGTACAAAAACAGAATAAAAAATGATGAAGAAAAAGAAAATGATTATCTGGCCTCCTCAGGCACAATACAGACGACGGGCTTTAGGTGATATTCATGCATGACCTGTGCCCACATGTTTCCATGAAACACCAGGAGTGATCGGGGCACCGACGCATAGCTCTTCCTTTCAATTTCAAGTAATGATCGACAGGTTCTTCCATAGTGGGCTCCGACTCCAGACCCTGATGGTGAAGACTCCACAACTTTGCCGTAAGGTTTTCCATCTCATGTTCTCAGCGTCTGAAACACAGCAGAGACGAAGTTTCTGAACTTTGGTTGGAGAGCTTTTGGATCCACTCCTATGGGATAAGGGATGGAAATTTCTACTGCACTCACATAACACAACTCCACCAACTCTCATACAATACCATCTAGTGAGTCTCTCCTCCAAAGAAATTGACTGAACAACTCATAATCCATTCATTTCCATTTATTCCATATAACTAAAGAGATCATTATGCGCCTACTCGGCAGACTGTGCTTACTTTCAAGAGCTCATTGCCCAGTTTAAGGGTCAATTACTAGATTCTTGTGTTCTGTTCTCGTCCGTCATAAGTGAAGTGGATTCCGCTAATGCGACATCCGTCCTCGTATGAGAGGAGGATTTATAGGCTAAAGTCTGGATAATTACTCGTCCTTTGGCTACTCTGTAACAACCTGGCCCGATCCATTCAATTCCAAGTCCCACCGGCCACATCTGAGTTGAGTCTTGCGTGCTTTCTGATCGCACAGACAATTCTGCTATAGAAAAAGACAAGAAAAGAGTAGCGAAGCTTCGCAGCATGATATTCATGTTAATAGCAGTACACACGCAGCATGATATTCATGTTAAACCTCATGATTAAGTGCTGGGGTCTATTCAGTTCAATATGCTTCGAAGAAATACCCACACAGTGTGACAGATTTTCAAAGCGATACCATAACAAAAGACTAACATCTCAGAGTAGCGTACATAAGTTTCTTCAATCCATACCACACTTTGAAGTCCCAGAGATCTGCAGAACAACAAAACCATACAACAAATACACAGTTTCTCACTTCCACTGGAAAACAATTTCGTTATACATCACAGTACAGACTCTGAATGAGAAGTAGGCAGCATATCCCATTACATAAGAAAGATAATACTATCATATCATCAACACAATTCTACAGAAAATTACCTCATGTAGGGTGCAAAACATTCACACTGCTGATAGAGTTTTGAGAACTTGGACGTAGAAGCATCAGTTTGCCCCTCGCAATGGAGAAATTTCATCGCATAGCCTGGGGTGAACAAAGAAACATATTGCAGAAAACAAATACTGCCAAGAAAAAGAGTTTTAATGGAAGGCCAATATGTATCATTGTGAATAATGCATCGAAGCCTCTCTTAGACTCATTCTCAGCTTCAAAACTTCATGTTTGACAAGAAAAATATCCGAGAAAGAAAAGGAAAGACCTTTAGGAAATATGCCCGACATTCTTTCGCCTAGTTTCCCGTCCAAGGACTGGCGCAATGCAACCACTGCTGCTTCATCTATGCAACTAATTTCCCAACAAGTAGAACAAATGAATCAAAACGATCATGGAAGACAAACATTACTTCGCGTCTAATTTAAAACTATTCATCGTACTTCTGCAAGCGCGCTCCCCAAAAACCCAAAAAAAAAAAAAAAAAAAAAGCGCCGTTTAGAGGATGACCTCCACGCATCATTGAAGCCTTCCATTCCTACCATTCCTATTACCATAAACTCGTATTCAATATCTTCTCTCGAACAATAACTTGTCCAAAAGATGCTCTCTAATGAAACCCCAATAAAGGCACGACAAGCTCTTCCAAACCTTGCGCGTTTTGTGTACCATCCGCGAGGCGATCATCCGCGTCATTTCCATTTTGGCCTGCTCAAAGAAAATCATGAGGGAACTCGTAAAACGTACGGGCCAGTTGAAAAGGAAAAAACACCATCGGCGAAAGACACGAGAAATCAACAGACCAGATTTCTCGTAAATCAAAAGCGCCAGCGTGCGAATAGTTGCATACTTCCCGTAACTCGACTGCACGGTAGTTAGTCTCCTCGGTTTTCATGATCGAAGGCGGGTCCGGGCGTGAAGGAAGATCGATCCTCCTATACACATTTCGTAACATTCGGTCAAAAACACATTTTTTCTTTTTTTTCAAACACGACCGAATTTCAGCCTGACATTTTTGTCGTACCAGAGACCATGAACAAAGTAAAGCTTGAAAATTTTTGCTATTTTTCTTGGTCGGTGGCGAAGAGAACGTCTTCAAAGATAGAACCCATTCGTTTGTATGACGCTCTCTTCTTCTTATTCACCGAAGAAGAAGAGAACAGTGAAAGAACGGACCCCGTTGGAGTGAAAGGAAGGAGAAGAAAAATGAAGGTCGACAAAAAGAAGAGAGACAAGAAGAGAGACGCTGAGGCAGTCACAGTCAAGGGGTTTTGGGGCCGTGGGCCCCGCACGACACGCGTCGCCCGGTGAATGGGTGGGATTTTGACGCGCTACAATCTCACTCCTACTCACTCCTATTCGTGATCGGTTTCTAGTTGATCCTATTTCGAGGTGGAATGAGAACAGGATTGGAAGGACTGGGAATCGGACCAACCAATCTTGGAATTGGGAACCGAACCAACTTATTGATCCAGTGAAATCGGTAAATTTGTTGTTTTTTGAAAAAAAATGAAAAATGAAAAATGGGAGAAATTAAGAAGGAATTAAAGAAATTTAAAAATATATATTTTATATATATAAAATTAACCGATTTGGTCCGTCGGTCTTGTTCCACCTTGGAATCGGGAACCGGGCCATCAGTTCCAAAAGTGAGAATCGGAAATCGGACCGCCCTCTTTGGGAATCACCCAAAATCGGCTGATCTGTCCATTTCGGGAGATTCCTGGTTCGAGCAGTTCCATTGCATACCCCTAACTAGTAGGCTTGTAGACTTTGCTCCTTCGATATCATACAGAAGTTGAATAATCATGCATTAATTGGACATTGTATATTATTAATGGACAACTATATGGTTACGAATACGAAGCAAAATATATAATCACTCGTTAGAAAGAGAGCTTCGAAATTAAGTAATTTTGCTAGTTGAAAGACTTCAATTAATCAGATCTTGGCGTGAGTCCAAGGCCATGACGGTGCTGGTTCATGGGTTTCGTGTAATCGGTCGAACCGGTCATGACAAGTTGGACGAGGAGTCGGTGCGCGCACTCGGTCGGGTGGAATGAGGTCCCAAAACATGTTTTACTCGTTCCAGTCGGGACACGAGCTCGAGGGGACACGACATGTTCTAGGCCCGTTGCAAGCCCCTCGTCCACATCACGCGCGTTGTCGATGCAACAAAACTTAATCCAAAACTTAAAATTAGCAATGACAAAGAAGTCGGATCCGAGCTCCCAATTCGGTCTTTGGAGCATCCGAACGAGCGCCGGGCTGAATACGGCAGCAGCTCGTCGGGGCTCCGGCGTGCGCTCCCTGTTCCGGCTTCCTTGCGAGGCAAACTCAGCGCGCTCCCAAGTCGTACGGTCATTGCAAATGTTAGTGTCGCATTTAGCACAAATTCGTCATCTCCTATTATGACTCGGCCAAGAAATTTAATTAAGGGGCGGAATAATTAATTGGCTACTGAATTTAATTAAATCGGAATTTATTCTCGTGCCCCAGTAGCGTTGTGTTCTCAACTTATGACTCAAGGAAACATTTCATGATTAAAGGTATATATAATCATCATAATATTACTTTTAGCTATTAAGGCTCTCTTTGTTTTGTGGAAAATAAATCATTTGAAAAACATTTCCCTAAAAAGCAATGATTTGTATAATTTAAAATATTTAGTCAATGAAAAATGTTATCATCATCGATAATAATTTATATCTAAATATTTTTGTAAACAATAAAAAAATATATTTTATTTGCTCCTTTTTATAAACTATATAAATCATCATTTAGATTATTATTTTTTTATGAAATAAATAGAGATTAAGAGATCACTAATTTTAAAGCTTGTTGAGCACCCAATATGACGCCCTACATGAGTTGGCACATGAACAGTGCGGCCGAGTACTCCTTGCACACGAAGAGCGTGACGCCGCGAGGGCGTAGAAGGGAGAATAGAAGAAAAAATAATTTGAAAAAAGAAACATTTCTCACTTCTTTTCCTTTTGCATGACCTCTTCAAAATTAAGAGGGATTATGCGAAGTACCCACTTTAGGATTGACCCAATTGCGAGAGCGTTTTCATGCTTTTCATTCAAGAACCCATGGTTGTGAGTTCAATTCGCAGGTAGGAAATTCAATTTTGAGTTAAGGGCTATGGTGGTGAGTTGCTGTATTGGTTCTCTTCTAGATAGCTGATTAATTATGGTTGTGCTTCTAAGTTACAATTGAAAAATAAAAGAGAGATTAGAATTTAGCGACAAAACGGAAAAATAAAAATTGTTTAATCATCACTTATGTCTTCGGTTGCTTCATAAATGTTCTAAAGGTATTATTAAACGTGGAAAATTCAATTGGACAGACTGGTGTTTTGGTACGATGTCGTCCATGAATTTTCTGAAGGACATCCATTGTCCACGTGAACGGAAGGTTTTAGGGTTTTGGAAAAGAGAGTGAGAGTCTCGAAAGGAGAGCGGGCGAGAGGCCCAAGAGGGTATCAAAGTTTGACAAGAAGACAGTGAGAAGGCATGAGTTTTGCATAAAAAACCGAAGAGTGCAATATATCTATATATAAAAACGGAAGAAAGCTTGGGTTCAAAAAAATGTGAGTGAAGATCAAGGAATACATAGAGCGAAGAGAGAGCTGAGTCTGGTCAAGAAAAACAAAGCAAAGAAATAGAAAGGAAAAAAAAAAGGATGAGAATATGACATGTTTATTTTGCAAAAGATGAATAATTTGAAAAGATATTTTCTTAGAAATAATTACTCATATCATCTTGAAATAACTAATAAAAAAAAGTGTTTATAATTTATAGCAATTTATCTCTAAACATTTTTGAGGTAATTCATTTTTATAAGCAATTGAGACAATCGATTTTCAAAAAATATTGTTCAAATCATATATTATCAAACGTTTACTAATCAAAAGTATAGGTAGTCATTTGTATTTAGCTTTGCATTTCCTAGGTCATCTTCTTTCAAAGGTTCATACATTGGAAATTGGTGGTCAATGGGTTTCCATCACATTTGAGATGATCGTCCCTCTCATTCATTAATTATTTCACCAATGCTAAGCTGGTTATGAGCCAACTAAGATGTAAGAGTAGCCTTTCTTTTACAAACCGAGGGAAAAGTGGAAAAAAAGTCTGTATTTTATTATATTAGTCCTAAACCGATTCTTATTCCTATAAATCAAATATTTTTTTAAAACTTAAATCAAATAAATCAAATAATTGAGTCAATTAAAGACCAAAAATATTTGTGCGTCCACCCCTGTTGACTTTATTTCCTAACATGCAAGTCTAAGTGTCCATGCATTTATGGCAATAAATCAAATACTTAAAATCCAAGTGTACCCAAAAGATAAATTTATCCAAGCGATTTCATATCTCTCTTTACAGGCAAAGAATGCTTGCTAGCATTTTATTGTCCCATTTAAGTCGATAGCAATCAATCTTCCTATTCTTTTAAGTTGATTTGTGGGGCTGAGCCCAACGCCAAGGTCAAATCTTTTAAAAGCGAAAGCTGCTTGGACCACATGTCCTGACTTTGGGCGTATTAAATGTGGGCCCTATATGAATAAGAAATTTAGTAAAGTCACTGTGCCTAGCTTTTTACATATAGAAGCTAGGACGAATCCCACATTGCTCATGAACACACATGCATCTCGATTTATATTCTCAGGTGAGGCAAGAGAGGTTGTCTCTTCGGAGACATCTGATAAAATTGGAACGATACAGAGAAGATTAGCATGGCCCCTGCGCAAGGATGACACGCACAAATCGAGAAATGGTCCAAATTTTTTTATGCTTTTTTAGTGTATTATTTTTATTTTATATATTTTTTGTTTATAAAAGTTACCTCTTTGTCATCCCTTTCACCATGCTATGTACTCATTTCTTGGTGTATTTTTATTTTATATATTTGGAGTCATCCCAAATTTTTATAAAATTTAGCTCTTTGTCAACTTTTTCACCTCGTGCTATGTACTCGATGCCATCCTTTTCACTTTTCTAATTGGTTCGACAAATTATTCTTTGCTTAAATGAATATAAAAGATTATTCAAAATCATGGAATCGAATTTCATTGTTGTTTTAAAAAAAAAAAAAATTGTTTGCATATCCATTGTTTCCCTTGCTTGATCGTGATGGATACCACCAAAAGATATTAGAAGATATTATCATGGTTTAATTCTCTTATAGATTTACTTTTTTATTAGTATTAGTATTTAAGGAGGTTGTAAGATATGACTTGTTTAACTGAGGAGTGATGAGGGATTGGAGTCGACCTTCTAAAGAAACGTTGATTCTACTAACTAGAGATCGAGGGAGGTCGTTTATTTTCCTCTCAAATATTTATAGATTGACATTTGAAAATGTGATTTTAATAAATAAATAAAAAATTATATAGTTCACGTGCTTTGTTGTAACAGTTAGTATGAAAAAAAGAGAGAGTGGAGGATGATATTTGCTTATTTCGTTTGTGTTAGGGTGGATGGTTTTACTATATGACTTCAAAGGGTGTTTAGTGTTGACCCACCTGACGAAATTGTGATTCGGTCCTGAAGAAAGTTATGGATGCTAATCGAATTGGGATGTCTGTTTTTGTCTTCTATGTCTATAAGGTGGCTTTGAAACTTTAGTCTGCTCACGAACGCCACACTGATGATGGTGAAAATAGCCGATTTGGTGCTCTTCAGAAGCTCATTTAGCATTTGAAAACACTACATCTTTTCTCCTCATGAACAATTTTATTTCACTGAAGGAAATTTATTGGTGTTTAACTTCCTTTAATGGGATCGACACTCCCATCCCTCATGTTCGGGGCCTAGCTAAAGGATGACGCTTATAGACTTCGGGGCATCCAATTCTTGGCTCGATGGATCGAGTTCACTTTCAGATTACATATTTGGAAGCTTGATGTTCCCGATATTAGTGTGAGATGTTATGATCTTAGTGCCTATGTGGTAGATGGTTACATTGATCTGGGGTTGCATATGAGCCTTTTCTTTGTGCACAAGATACGTGGTCAAGCCATTGCATCAGCAGCATCTAAGTAAAAAAAGTTCAAGAAAATGTCACCAAAAACCTTAAACTTTACTCAATATGACAAATTTACCCTAAATCTTTTTTGTGATACAAAAAACCTCAAATTTTGCCAACTGTGACATATTTACCCTAAATTTTTTTTCGTGACACAAAAACCCCAAATTATATAACATATTTACCCCAAACTATATTTGATTTTTAATCTTTTACTTTTTTAAGTTTTTTTTTCTTCCTTTTTTTTTTCTTTACATCTCTTTCCTCCACTAGCCATGGTGGAGGGAAGCCGGACTTAGGTGAGGCCACCCTTGTCAGCATCGAGCGAGGGCCGCCCTCACTTAGGCTGACGAGGGTGGCCCTCTCGTGGGTCAAGTGAGGATAGCCCTCACCAGATCCAGTGAGGGCAACCCTCGCCTAACGCAGGCAAGGTAGCCCTTGCCTAGGCTGAATTTGGCGAGGAATGCCCTCATTTGCGTTGGGCAAGGGTTGCCCTTGCTGGATCTAGCAAGGTTGTCCTCGCCCCACCCAGGGAGGGACCGCCCTTGCCCACACTCGATGAGGGCAACCCTTGCCCAACCAGGTGAGGGCCCACCTCACTTGACACCGGTGAGGGGCCCTCGCTTGACCTAGCTTCCCTCTGCCGACGGCGGAGGGAAGAGAGGAGAAGAAAAACATAAAATTAAAAAAAATTAAAAAATTAAAAGATAAAAATGCCCTTCAACCATAGAGTTAGGGTAAATATGTTACAACTAGTAAAGTTTGGGATTTTTTGTGTTACGAAAAAAAAAAGTTCAAGGTAAATTTGTCACATTTGATAAAGTTTAAGGTTTTCTATGGCATTTTCTCAAAAGGTTTAGATTACATCCGATAATAGAGTGAGCAGGAGAAGAAAGATGAATCACAAACTTGCCCTCACCCGATCGACTTTAGAAGTAGGCAACTTCCATTTCGATGGATGTAGGATGTGAGGAGGCTTCTCCCCCATCTCTTCTGTGGCTTGCTATTAGCTCAAAGTCCCACGGAGGGCGCTCTCTGCTTGGAGGATATTATTCATTTTACCAACCACGATTTGGACTGGATTGTCGAGTTGAGATTATGACGGGTGTCGGATGTTCTATGCCTACAACATTGCAGAAACTGTGACATTATCATGTCTGCAATGTCAAGTTAAGGTTCTGCCGGATTGCCAAGTTACGAACTGATGGAAACGAATTCCTAATTGCATAAGTCAAACTATTGAGAAAAGCAAAAACCACATACGAGAAACTTGCCCAAGAAAATTTGAATTATCGATGGAAAAGCACATCATCAAAGGGACATAGCTCGTGAGAGAGAATACTCCCTTTTATTTTGTTGAGTGAGAGCGATTTCTTTCATGAATAAGAGAAAGATCTTTCTACGTTCTTTCTCACTTTTTAAGAACACATATTTCACTTTAAAAGAAAATGTTATTTTCCTTTAAGAAGTAACTTACAACAACTACCTTATGACAATTATTTATTTTCCTTTAGTTGGAAGCCCATTTTAATTACAGGTTGGGTTAACTCAACATGGGCAGCCCAACAACTATAAAACCCTTCATCTTTCATTCATCCATGGTGGGCTAAATATAACTCTCTCTTTTCTCTGAAATATTCATACTAGCAAATAATCCGCACGACTAGTATACTTTAAGAGTTCATTGCCATACATCTATTAAGAATATAAAACAGCTCAAATATGGTGTTTCAATATTGAATAGATTCAGTATACATCGATCATTCACATTTATATCTCTCTGGATCTCTTTTTAATTGTGATATATTGTATTCATAATTATGATAATTCCAAACTAATCATGATTGGTCGGTCAGTGGATACAAAACTAGAATGTAATATCAAAATAAATTGATCTTCCTCTTTTCTTAAATTCTCAATTTCAATTCACTTTGCTTTCTAAAAATATCCCATTAGATCAAATCAATTTATGATCATTGGCCACATTCTAAGATAGCAAATAATTAATAGGAATTTTGAGAATAATTAAGAGTCGTGAAGATACTATATTAAGTACTTTTCCCTATAAATCATATAATTGAGTTTGAAAATTTGATTACGCTCAATTAAAAACCATCTCTTTTTCTTGAAAGAAAGCTATTTACGCATCCTTCCAGTTGAGTATATTTCCTCAAAAGCAAGTCTAAGTGTCCATGCATTTATGTCAATAAATCAAACACTTAAAATCCGAGTGTACCAGAAGGATATAGTTAACCAAGCTATTACATATCTCTCTTTGCAAGCAAAGAATCCTCGCTGGCATTTTATTGTCCAATTTAATTTATTTATTTTTGGTTGGTATTGTCCAACCAATTTAAGTTGATAACATCCGAAAAAAAAAAATAAAGTTGATAACAAAGGATCTCCTTATTTTTTAAGTTGATTATTTGTTGGGCTTAGTCAAAGTCATTTTTTTTTTAAATGCAAAAGCTGCTTGGACCACATGTCCTAACTTTGGGCGTACTAATGTGGGCCCTATATGATTAAGAAATTCAGGAAAGCCACAATACTTAGCTTATATTACATAGAAAAGTTAGGACAAGTCCCACATCGATCATGAACACGCATGCAACTTAGTTTATATTCTTAGACGAGTCAAGAGAGGTTGTCTCTTCGGAGACATCTGATAAAATTGGAACGATACAGAGAAGATTAGCATGGCCCCTGCGCAAGGATGACACGCACAAATCGAGAAATGGTCCAAATTTTTTTATACTTTTTCAATGTATTTTTTTATTTTTTATATTTGGAATTATGTTGAATTTTATAAAATTTACCTATATGCCATCCGTGACACCTCATGCTATGTAGTCGTTTCTTTATATATTTTTTTATGAGACATATTTGGAGTTATCTCGAATTTTCTTAAGTGTATCTCTTTGTCAATCCTTTCACCTCATACTATATACTCGTTGCCATCCCTTTCACTTTTCTAATCGATTCTATGGATTATTCTTTGCTTCAACAAATATAAAATATTATTCATACTTTAAGAGTTCATTGCCATACATCTATTAAGAATATAAAACTGCTCAAATATGATGTTTCAATATTGAATAGATTTAGTATATATACCCTAAATCGATCATTCACATTTATATCTCTCTTGATCTCTTTTAATTGTGATATATTTATTCACAATTATGATAATTCCAAACTAATCATAATTGGTCGGCCAATGAATACAAAATTAGAATGTAATATCAAAATAAATCAATCTTCCTCTTTTTTTAAAATTCTCAATTTTAGTTTAATTTGCTTTTCTAGAAATACTCCATTAGATTAAATCAATTCATGATCAGTGCCCACATTCTAAGATAGCAAATAATAAATAGGAATTTTGAGAATAAGCAAGAGTCGTGAGGATACTTAATTGAGTACTTTGCCCTATAAATCATATAATTGGGTTCGAAGATTTGATTATGCTCAATTAAAAACCATCTCTTTTTCTTGAAAGACAGCTATTTATGCACCCTTCCAGTTGAGTATATTTCCTCAAAAGCAAGTCTAAGTGTCCATGCATTTATGTCAATAAATCAAACACTTAAAACCCGAGTGTACCAGAAAGATATAGTCAACCAAGCGATTACATATCTCTCTTTGCAAGCACAGAATCCTTGCTGGCATTTTATTGTTCAATTTTATTTATTTATTTTTTTCGTTGGTATTGTCCAACCATTTTAAGTTGATAGAAAAGGATCTCCCTACTTTTTAAGTTGATTATTTGTTGGGCTTAGCCCAACGCCAAAGTCAAATTTTTTTAAATGCGAAAGCTGCTTGGAGTCTTGGACCACATGTCCTAACTTTGGGCGTATTAATGTGGGCCCTATATGAATAAGAAATTCAGGAAAGCGACAATACTTAGCTTATATTACATATAAAGGCTAGGACAAGTCCCACATCGATCATGAACACGCATGGAACTCAGTTTATATTCCCAGAAGAGTCAAGAGAGGTTGTCTCTTAGGAGACATCCGATAAAATTGGAACGATACAGAGAAGATTAGCATGGCCCCTGCGCAAGGATGACACGCACAAATCGAGAAATGGTCCAAATTTTTTTGTACTTTCTTAGTGTATTTTTTTTTTATTTGGAATTATCCTGAATTTTATAAAATTCACATATTTGCCATCCCTTTCACCTCATTTTATATACTCGTTTCTTTATATTCTTTTTATTTAATATATTTGGATTTATCCCGAATTTTCTAAAATGTATCCCTTTATCAACCCTTTCACCTCATACTATGTACTCATTGCCACCCCCTTTCACTTTTCTAATCAATTCTATAGATTATTCTTTGCCTCAACAAATATCAAATATTATTCAATATCATGGAATCGAATTTCATTGTCGTTGTCGTTTTTTTTTTTTTTTTTTTTGCATATCCATTATTCCCTTCTTTCATTGTAATAGATACCACCAAAAAAAAAAAAATAGTAAGATATTATCATGGTTCAATTCTTTAATAGGTTTACTTTTTATTAGTCTTAATATTTAAGGAGGTTTTAACATATGACTTGTTAAACTAAGGAGAGACGAGGGGTTGGAGTCGACCTTCTGAAGAAACTTCAATTCCACTAAGTAGAGATTCAGGGCAGTCGTTTATTTTATTGTCATATCCTTATAGATTGACATTTTCGAACATGTGATTTTAATAAAGAAAAATCTTTATTTTATATTTCGTTTCAATAAATTTCTAATCTCTAATCCAATTAGAGCTCTTCAAAAGCTCATTCAGCGTTTGAAAACACTTCATCTTTTCTTCTAAAGAACAAGTCTATTTCATTGAAGGAAATTTATCTGTGTCCAAGTTTCCTTCAATGGGATCGACACTCCCATCCCTGATGGCTGGGGCCTTGCTAAAGGATGACGCTGATAAACTTTGGAACATCTGATTCTCGGCTCAATGGATCGAGTTTGCTTTCAGATTACACATTTGGAAGCCTGATGTTGGTTCGGAGTGCGACGAGTGCATATCGATGGGAAAGTATTTGCTGGATGTTCCCAGAATTAGTGTGAGATGTTATGATCTTTAGTGCCTAGGTGGTACATGGTTACAACGATCTAATTAGACATTGCTTTGCCCTCGACCGTGTTTAAACAATATCTCGCTTAAAACCATACTGAAGCTGGGTTGAATATGAGCCTTTTCTTTGTGCGCAAGATACTTCGTCAAGCCATTATATCAGCAGCATCCAAGTAAACAAGGTTCAGATTACATCCAATAATACAGTGAGCAGGAGAAGAAAGAGGAATCATAAACTCACTCTTACCCGGTCGACTCTAGAAGTAGGCAACTTCCATTTCGACGGATGCAGGATGTTAGGAGGTTGCTCCGCCTTCTCTTCTGTGGCTTGCTATTCACTCAAAGTCCCATGGAGGGCGCTCTCTGCTTGGAGTATATTACTCCCTTCGACCGACCATGATTTGGACTGGATTGTCGAGTTGAGGTTATGACGGATGTCAAGGTGTTCTATGCCTACAAATTTCCATACTGTGGATGAAAAGATGGTACTACGGCATACTGTGGTAATAAAGATGAGTACCCACGAACATATGATGTATTATGTGCTTTCTCAGAAGGGTCTTCATCTATCAATGTTAGAGCTTAGAAACCAGTGATTTGTATATGCTTTCTTTATAATCCTTGGAGGCAATGGAACATTGTTTAGCATATTGTAGGCAAATATACCATTGTCTATCCATACTCGTTGTGTCGGAGATATGCTGTAATTTAGGTTGATAATTGATGAGCAATAAAAAGGAAAGGTAAATAAAAAAGGGAAAAATGCCTTCTTGACAAGAAAGAAGGTTTTTTCGATCCATCAGAAAGCTCATTGTGCTCCCCACTAAGCATATGAAAAGTAAGTAGCATATCCCAATGTCTCTGGTTCTTGGATGAAAAATGCCTTCTTGACAAGAAAGAAGGTTTTTTCCAACTGTATCAGAAAGCTCATTGTGCTCCCCAATAAGCATATGAAAAGCAAATAGCATATGTGAGTGTCTGGTACTTGGATCGCCTATATTTTCAATCACAAATTAGAGATACATGGATCAACTCCTTTGAAGCATCTTGACATTAACAGAACTGCCTCAGTTGAGGCGTCACGTATGTCTATGTAGGCACAATTATCAGCCTTCTCATCTTGCATTCCTTTCAGCAGGCCAAGAACAAATTTTCTGTTCAGGATTTAAGGAGAACCCCACATTAGTTATTATGAAACAGTAGCAAAAGGCAGCAACGAATGATTCCTCACAGAATTGAGGTGCACATTGACTGTATCTTAATCAAAATAGGGTCAACAGTGTGCAATATCTGTTCATCACGAACTCAAAGTCCATACCTTGGCCTACAAGGCCGGAAAGGGCATAGAAATCAAGTTATTCTGCTGTCGCTATTGTTAACCATCGAATGGGAACACTCATAAACACCAATCGCTGACAACTAATGTTTTTTCTACCCAGTAAAGCTCAGGTAGTGAAGAATCGAGAATCTAATCTCCTCATTGGGAGCTGAACAATTCAATGATGGCCAACAGAGATGTGCTGTACCTGTACAAAAACAGAATTAAAAATAATGAAGAAAAAGAAAATGATTATCTGGCCTCCTGAAGCACAATACAGACGATCGGCTTTAGGTGATATTCATGCATGACCCATGCCCACATGTTTCCACACGACACATAGCGCTTCATTTCAATCTCAAGTAATGACGGGGAGGTTCTTCCATAGCGGGCTCCAACTCCGAACCCCATTGGCGAAGACTCCACAACTTTACCGTAAGGTTTTCCATCTCATGTTTTCTGTCTCTGAAACACAGAAGAGACGAAGTTTCTGAACTTTGGTTGGAGAGCTTTTGGATCCACTCCTACGGGAGAAGAGATGGAAACTTTTACTGCACTCACATAACACAACCCCACCAACTCTCATACAATACCTTCTATTGACTCTCTTCTCCAAACAAATTGACTGAACAACTCATAATCCATTCATTTCCATTTATTCCATATAACTAAAGAGATCATTATGCGCCTACTCGGCAGACTGTGCTTACTTTCAAGAGCTCATTGCCCAGTTTAAGGGTCAATTACTAGATTCTTGTGTTCTGTTCTCGTCCGTCATATGTGAAGTGGATTCCGGTAATGCGACATCCGTCCTTGTATGAGAGGAGGATTTATAGGCTAAAGTCTGGATAATTACTCGTCCTTTGGCTAGTCCCTAACAACTTGGCCCGATCCATTCAATTCCAAGTCCCACCGGCCACGTCTGAGTTGAGTCTTGCATGCTTTCTGATCGCACAGACGATTCTGCTATAGAAAAAGAGAAGAAAAGAGTAGAGAAGCTTCGCTTGGCTTTGGCTGAGAGTGTTGGCTCCAGCCTCCAAACAAGTCCAAGTAGGGCCACTTCATAAACCCAGAGAACAAGTAATTTTCTTTAGCCTTGTTTAAGAAGGCAAAACTACTGTAAGCTCGAGATGACAACGGATTTCAACTGCTTCTTCCAGGTCCATTGCGCGTATTTAACTTTGTTGTTAGGAGTTAGGACCCATCCGGTTGAAAAATTCGAAAGGTTGCGGAATAAACTTCCAACTTCTTCATGAAGAAGACTCCAGAATTTCATGCACGGAAGCAGAATAAGGCCACGATAGGAAGTTGCTCGGGCTTTTCCTCAGTGAAGAGGATTCTAGGATCCTTTTGTCAATGCGTACGAGCATTGATGTCAATGCATTTGAGTTTTTAAATACTTATCCGTGGTCCCTGTAACCAATATTTTAACTTTTCCCAATGTCGGTGAGTGGATTTTTCAAGTTTGCGCTGGACTAATACATATAACATGGTCCGGCACGGATCACCACAAAATGCCTGCAACAAAAAAGAAAAAAAGAAAAAGAAAAAAGGAAATCGATAGTGCGATCGGCCGAAATTTCATTATAGAATATGCAAGGATAACAGTGGCGATTCTTCAGGTTCCAAGGCTCACCAATAATCAATGCCCTATATATACCAAACATATAGTGATCAATAGATTAATTAGGAATTAGTGAATGGTCAGTTAGGCATTCTCTCAGTTCGAGCTTCAACTACATGCAATGCCATAAAAATTTCCATATCGCCTTATTCCGATCCATGTAATGAGAATTTCGGGTTTTTATTGCATTTGTTGACGATTTGACACTTGTTTCTGAAAGTTTACTGAAATTTCCAGAATTTGTCGAAGGTTCATGCATAAATTTCTTTTCCCTTTAAAATATTGCAAGATATGTGGTCTCGTATTTTTAATGATTCATTGTTGAGAAAGCCGTTTAAATAAATTTTACAATTAAAAAGAGTTGTTTTTTTTCGTAACGTGTATAATAAATTCTTTAAAAGATTGGATTATATCATATTAAATATACTTAGTTAAGTGGTGGGACTATCGTTTATAAAATTCTTTTTTTTTTTCAATTCGTCAAAAGCAAGGCAATAATGAATATCACGGCAAATGACTGAAGTGGGGACTGAGTCGGAATTCAATTTGGGCCCCTAGACATTCCACTCCGACTCGCTCATCATTGGCTTTTTCATTTAAAATTTGTCACTTCGATCAATTCTCAAATGATTCGTCAAAAAAAAAAAAAATTGTCACTGAGCGAAGTCTATTTTCGCGGTCCAAATTAACGTCGCAATATCGACCATGATTGTGAAGTCTTTCTCATTCTAACTCAGGCTCCAATACGAAATGTCATGGTCCTAATTTAGGGCACCGTGTGGCGCGTACCATCCTTGAGTAGCCAACTCAAGCGTGTAATGCTTCAATTCTGAGGCGTCCATGCAATTCAAGAAAGAGAGTGAAAGTGGGTAGTGAGAAAATGTTTTGCCCAGTTGTACAATCCAAGGTGGAAGCAACGTGCATCGGGGGACCATCGTGATAGGGAGAGTTTGATTTGAAATGTCCAAAATAAAAAGCAATTGCGACAGCACCATCTAGAAATAACCAAAAAAAGGAAGAAAGAGAATATGAAATGTCTAACACATGCTTGACCAACCGACGATGGATAATGCGCTATGGGCAAGACATCTAGGGTGTGCATGATAAAATTTATATTTCTCTATTTCTTTGTTCCCCGGAACAGGTTTGGAATAGGAATCCGTTTGATAACGCAATTTGATTTTTCTATTTCTGAAACAGATTTAATATTCTATAAATAGATTTGAAGAATAAATCATAAATTAAAATTTTTAAACTTACTCAATTTCTAAAAATAAAGCGAAATCAATTTCTAGTCGTAAATCGATTTTGTTGAAATTTTGTTATGCGCACCCCTACACTTTATTCTGTGTAAAAGGCGCCTTGTAGAATATTCGAGTAAATAGATATGTACCGAGCCATTTATGACTTTGTTTTTAGTTTTTTTTATAGATCATCCATGTTTGTGTAGAAGGAACAATATTTATATTATGTAATTTACTTCTTATTATGTCTTAGTAGTATGTTACTATTAAACATAAACATTTTCTTTATTATGAATAGACTTGCGTTTTTATGATGAACTTATTGATAATCTAGAATTTCGGCTACTTTACATATAGAAAACTCCTTTGAGAAAAAGTAGGGGGCTCGAGAACATGACAAACCAACGTGTTTAGGGATGGTTTTCAAAAAAAGATAATCGAGTGTCGGTCCGGTTCTTGGTTTCAAGAGAAAATCGGATCAGACCAAACCAATTACATATATTTTTTTAATTTCTTTAAAAAATTAGTAAAACACGAACTAAAAATTATCTCCGTCCGATTCTAAGTAATGAGAAGAAAAGGTAATGGGTAAAAAAAGTGACGGATCCTATGAGACCAGAACCGGACCGATCAACCCTACTTTATTGTTTGTAAAAGACGACAATTTCCAGCTATTACTTAGAAAAATCAAAGCATTCCAGCGAAGTAGCATTAATGTCTCTTCGTCTAAAAGAGACAAAAATTTGGTGAACCTCCATAAACAGGCATTGATGTCGGTACTCCTCAGAAGGGACTGCCTCTGTCTCCAGTAGTGTTTTCTCCCTTTCTTCAGAAAGGCTATTGTCAGTTAAGGCTTTCTAGAAGGCTGGAGGCTTTTCGGAGAACGTACAATTGTGTCTGCAAGATCATTGAAAAGCATCAAATTAACACTTTCCTCCTTTGAAATAAGCGTCAGTAAAATCAATTCCATGCTCAACAAGGACTTTGATGCATTTCATCGAGACTGCTCAACAAGGACTTTGATGCATTTCATCGAGACTGTGCTTATTTCATGAAAAATAATTTAAAAAATAATTTTCTTAAAATGATGATTTGTGTCATTTCAAATAATCAGTCGATGAAAAATACTTTCATTACCGACAACAAATTATGTCTTTGTTTATTTTTATGAGAGATATAAATGATTATTTTTTTTAAAACTTTATGCATATTATTTATTTTTCGCAAATTAAATGGAGTCTTAAGTGTCTTTGGTTTGAGCAATAAGGTGGAAAACTTCTCAAAAAAATTTAATAGCTAGTGTTGTGCAATTGATAGCAAGTGGACCAACTTGCCAAAGGAAGGGTAGGTGGACCGACATGCCAGCAGAATAGGCACATTAAAAAGATGGCACAATAAAAAGATGATCAAAATCAATGAGAAAATGAATGCTCTTTTGCCATGATGAAGGAGGGGGGTTGTTGGGCTCGTGCCTGGCAGACAAGGACTCTTTAATACAGCATTCTCATGTGTTGTCTTTGCTTTGGACATTAGTGAGTAGTTACTAGGCACGCGCTTTGCATGGGCATGTTCGTTTTCATAGTTACAAGTACTTTTCATAGCAAATCTAAATCAATATTAATGTTTGTGGTGCAGGTAATATCAGCTGTAAATTGGCGATAAGTGCAAAAAATGCAAATATTGTGGAAGAAAAATGAGATTCTAACTATCAAAGATAACCATTAGGGTTTGCCCCAATAGCCACCATTCCAACATAGAAGGGGGAGGTAGAAAGTTTGAATCCTCACCTTCTCAGGAGTTGGGGTAGGGACAAATTAGTTTCAAATGTGGGTTTCAACTCTCATGCCTTACAAGAAGGCAGGGCAAAAGTCTAAAAGTGAGAGTTAGAATAGGAATAAAGTAAGATTAAAAAAAAAAAAAAAAACTATCAAGGATATATGTTGGTGAATGCGGAAATTGAAGACTAAAACTAGCAGATGCATTATATCATTATACTATGTTGCATAGATAATTATGTTATTTACTTAGTAAGGTATGGTTTTACTATTATCAACCAATATAGGATGACCTGAATATTTATATTGTTGACATGTGACTTATTTCCAATTCTACGATGAATTTAAATCACAGGGATAATGCCACTCTTATGATTTATATTCAGAATAAGATGTGTCGTTTATAAATATATGTTGAGATATTCTAACTTTATGACTCTTTTTTTTTTCTCTAATTGTTAATCAAAAGAGAAATGTATTAAACTCAAACTGCCAATTTTATTAGCTTTTTAGCTTTGTTAATTTATAATGAATGGGGCGATTTCACTATCATGAGTTTTATTAAACCATATATATATATACACACTTATATGTCAAGGTATTCTTCCCTAAATTTATCATTATCAATTATCAATTAATTTCAATAAAAAAGAGAGAAAAGTTGGTCAATGACGATCAATAAGTTAAATAAAAATGCTGTCGTAGGCCGTATTATATGATTTTACTCAATTATTTGTTGTTTGCTATCATAAACTAATTAACGATTACCGAGATAATGATATATTTCTAATTTTATCTTGGATTAAAATTGAATGGATAATGGTACTTTCATGATTTATATCCATAGTAATCTATGTCATTTTTTAATAAATACTTAGATAAATTATATTTTTACGTTTTTCCAATATTCTAGTTAAAAGAGAAATAATTTAAAATCAAATCAATAACTTTACTATCTCGAGCTTCATTAACCTATTCACTTTAACACGTAATTTTTCACTTCCCATTTTATTTGATCTATATAAGATAACTCATGAAGCATTTACCTTCATGAGCAACAATAAATGCAAATGCTAAATTCCCAAAACTTGAGAAAACGGGTGAATTTGGATGTACATCGCTGCCTCCTGCCAATTATCACTATACAGAGTAAAATTTATGGAGGCGGAAAATGGAAGTGAAAATATCTAAATAATATATGGAAAATCACGATGCTCATGTTATCTACACTTTTGATGTCTAGATCCAAGTTGAATGATGTCAAATGCATTGATTCTCAACGTCATGTCTTCTCAGAAGTATGCATGATTTCCAGGTCAGAAAAAGCACAAATCGATGAAATCATGTTAGAAAATCAGCCACACATATAAGCTAAGAGCAGGTAAAAAATAATACTGTATACACATGTTAGAGCTAAACATTATTCAAAAAGAAAAAGATAAGACCGTTAAATGAAAAAGAAGAGCAAATGAAGGCCTACTAACCTATGTGAAAATCCTATCAAAGTAGGAGGAGGACCACGATGATGACAACCATGCGATTATAATAGTAGTATGACGCAAAAAAGCTAAGTTTAGATGGATTTTAAGAACCTCCATTTTTCTCCACTACTTTGTTTAATTCAAGTATTTTTAGCTAAACTAAACTCAAGATCTTCTGACCAGAAAAAAAAAAACCCTCAAGATCATATGTATTAAACTTTGTATTTTAAATAATATAATTTTCATTTCATCCCACATTTGACGATGTTTAAATCTTTGATTTTTCAATTGTTCGAAAATAACATATACAAGCAACACCTGTATATAAAATAAAAAGTTTAGGAATTTTAGTATCTTCCCATTTTAATTCGGTCAATGCGATACAATAATGAATATCATGGCAATTAACTTTGAAGATTCTAAGTATTATGCTCTTCAAAAAAAAAAATCTCTCAAACCATAAATGGCTAATAAGTCTAGAATTCCTTCCTTTCTCATCCGTTCATTCCGTTCTTCTCCTCGATCCTCGAATCAACCCCCAGCCCACATCGATGCTCCTTCGAATTCGGCCGACCGCGTGCACCGAATCCTTTCGTGGGGTGGCCGGCGATTGACCGAAGTGGTGGGGGCCGAGTCGGAATTCTTCGATCTGGGCCCCGGTCGTTCCCTCCGTTCCGATTCGCACTCATTTCTAATTATGACTTTCCTCGTTTAAAAAATCGTTAGTTTCGATCCATTCTTTAATGGCTTGGTGAAAAAGAACGAATTTTTATATTCACCGGGGCGATGCCTGGAGAAGTCTCCGCGTTCACACGCTCTGAATTCCGAGCGTTGATTTCGTTTTTTAATGCGCGCACCCCCGTCTTTTGACTTCTCTGCCAGTTGAGCGTGTGCGTGACTGCGGGAGCAGAGGACTCTGTTCACACGCGGGTAAAGAGTCTCGGGATGTTTCTGAAAGTCTGGAGAGAGAAAAGGGTAGTGAAGAGCTTGGAGAGAGAGAGTGGGAGAGCGAGAGCTTTGGATTCTTGGGTCGACAGAGGGGAAAACAACCCACCTTTCTTGGGTTTTTCTCCCCCTGATGAACTGTGGAGATGAGCTGGGGATTTGATTTCTTGTGGGCTCAGTCAATGCTTTCTGGCTATCGAAAGGTGTCTTTTTTGGATAGGCCTGTCTTGATCTTTTGCATGATTATTTCTTTCCTGTATGATACTGTGATGGGTCTTGTCGATTCTTGAATCTTTGTCTCTCAACTTTGGCTGAACTTTACTGGGTTGTGGTTAAGCCTTATCTTAGTTCATGGGGCTGTGGGTTCTGGGTTTTGGTTCATTCTCCTTGTTGTCGTGCTCTTTTGGTGATTGAAGTTGAATAATTGGACGACTTCAGGGGGAATTGGTGAAGTGCTGTTTGGGATTGCCATTAGTCGTAATCTTTTATGAAGCTTTCTTTGGATTTTAGCAAGTGTGTATGTTTGATGATCACGGAAGTTATGTGTCTACGGATTCTCAATTGTTGTAGGACAGGCAGGTTTTCCGGGTAGATAATGTCATTGAGTTTTATATTGGTTGGGTTCTTGTATTGAGCTCTATCAGATCATCGATGTCATTCGTGCTACATTGGGATATGATGAATATAGAAGCTTGCTTCTTCCTTTGCTTCCGATTGATATGAATGGATCTTATGATGTTCGGATGTTGATCTTCTCTGTTTTGTTCATGTTGCTTCTTTTAGTGGCACCTCAAGTGCGATGAAACATAATGACATCTAGGAATTGGATGAAAAGGCGGAGATTCGGCGTTCGAGGGAGGTTAAAGAAGATGATGAAATGCATCTTTTCAGGAGAGCAGGTACGGGTGGATGAAATGATAGACTCTTCAGAGTCCTTGGCCACTCGAGATTACTCAGCCAGTGGGTATTCATCTCGAGCTGGTGAGGCAGAGCCAAAGGTGGATAAGAGCAATATTGAAGAAGCTGAGTCATCTCTCCGGGAAAGCGGTTATCTAAACTATGAGGTCAGTTTCTTTTCTTAAGTTATTTCTTTTTCTTGTTTTTTGTGATAACAACTTCTAAAAATGAACTTCCAATGTCTACTAGTAACCTCTAATCAATTCCGTTTTTGGTGCTAAATTGCAGAATATTGCGCTTTCTTTTTTATAGTTAGTTGAGTAGCTTCTTTGTTTTGGTATTTCATCCAGATAGTGATATTGGGGCCCTTAAGCATCTCATGATATGTACAGACAAGTCTCTCATTGTTGTGAGAGTGCCAAGGTGATAGGCCCCTTTACGGTCATAAACTGAGTTGCCTTTTCTTAAATGCGGAGGACTCTTGGATAATGCTATGAGGCATCATGGGAATTAGGATTTTGCACAGATGACTGCTGAAAATTCTATGATTGTATCTAAGAATGGCTGAACTGAGAAAATTTGATCATGGCTTTAGATGTCCAGAAGAAGTTTGAAGTTCTGTCAGAGAACTATGCCTTATGTTTTCGCAATATGTGGATCAGAATCTGATGTTTTCTGGGCAGAGCCATGTCATACTATTGCTGCTTCTAACACGTACTGGCACAATACATCCCTTGGAGAGATGGCTTTGAATTTCCTTCACTGGGTTTGATGTTATCCATGACCATTTTGAAGGACCTAAGCCTGTTTCATCTAGATTCTTTTAACTTGCTATAAGAATTTTCTTTTGTAAATATATCATTGGGTCTCTTACATAGGAGTGAATCATCAGTTCTGTCCTGATTCACTTTTTTTTTTTCTACTTAAAAAATTTTGCACAAACAAATGAAATGGCAGGATTTCTTCACCAAGTCAGACAATGGATTTATATTAGGCTTGTGGTCTTAATCCTGCCTGATCCCGTGGTCATTCATGATCTATTAAAAGTTAACAGTTCTTGTAAATTTTAGGAAGCAAGAGCATTATTGGGAAGGCTTGAGTATCAGAAAGGTAATATAGAAGCTGCACTTCACGTGTTTGAAGGAATCGATATAGCTGCTGTTACTCCCAAAATGAGAGTCTCCATTTCTAGAAGAGGCGATTATAATAGACGTCACTCGCAAAGTGATGCTGCGCCAACCATGTCCATGCATGCTGTTAGCTTGCTCTTTGAAGCTATTTTTCTCAAAGCAAAATCCTTGGAGCATCTTGGAAGGTTTGATGGTAATTTCTTTCCTAAACAACATATGTTTCACTTTTTTTACAGCCGACATCTGCACCTATAATTTGATGTTTTCCCTAAGGTCACACTATGGAGCTTGGATAAATTCATTAGATCTTTTTTGTGACCCAAAAATATATGATAAATATTTTTTATGCGTATTATCATTAGACAGCGCTAAACCTTTTTCTTTTTGTATTCTTTAGACAATTTTACAAGGGATTGACTTATTTTGCAGAAGCTGCTCAATCATGCAAAATTATTCTAGACACTATTGAATCTGCACTTCCAGATGGCTTGCCTGAAAGCTTCAAGACTGATTGTAAAATACAAGAAACTCTCAATAAGGTTGTTGAATTACTTCCAGAATTATTGAAACTTGCTGGAGATTTCCAAGAGGCTATATTGTCATACCGCCGCGCCCTGCTTTATCACTGGAATCTTGAGGTAGAAACTGTGTCAAAGATACAGAAGGAATTTGCAATTTTTCTTCTCTATAGCGGTGTCGAGGCAAGTCCTCCAAACCTGCGTTCACAGATTGATAGTTCTTTTGTGCCAAGAAACAACATAGAAGAGGCAGTGCTTCTGTTGCTAATCTTACTTAGAAAACATGCACTTGGAATGATAAAATGGGATCCATCTATCATGGATCACCTTTCTTTTGCCCTCTCTGTCTCTGGTGGATTGAAGGCCCTTGCTCATCAGGTTGAAGAGTTGCTCCCGGGAACTCTTGAAAGAAATGACAGGTACTGCATTTTGTCTCTTTGTTACCATGGGGAAGGGGAGGACATGGTTGCATTGAATTTGCTGAGGAACTTGTTTAGAAACAGAGAGCATCCAGATTGTATACTGGAATTAATGCTTGCTTCAAAAATTTGTGCAAAAAATGAAGTTTGTATTGAAGAAGGCATAGGTTACGCTTGCAAAGCACTTAAGGAATCACACAGGAGGTGCAGCCAGAAGGCCAGCATCTCAAATTGCTTGCATGGGACTTTGTTGTCTGCTAAGTCGAGATTAGTATCTTCTGATAGTGAAAGAACTTTGGAGCAATCGAAAGCTCTCACAGCTCTTGAAGCTTCTGAGAGAATGATGAAAGATAGAGACCCCTTTGTTGTGCATCAGCTATGTCTTGAAAATGCTGAGCAGAGGAAGTTGGACATAGCACTTTATCATGCAAAACAACTGCTGAAACTGGAGGCGGGGGCTAGTGTAAAAGGATATATCCTCTTGGCTCGAATTTTATCAGCTCAAAAACGGTTTGTTGATGCCGAGACTGTTATTAATGCTGCTCTGGATCAGACTGGGAAGTGGGATCAAGGAGAATTACTGAGAACTAAAGCAAAACTTCAGGTTGCACAAGACCAGCTAAATAACGCCATTGAGACATATAGTCAGCTTCTGGCCATTCTTCAAGTGCAGACTAAATCTGCAAGAGTTGGAAATAAGAATCGCAAGGTATTGTTTTGATCCGCCTACACATGATATATTTCCCATGACCTTTCTAGGGAGGAAATTGATAACCTGGTGATTTAGATCTTCTGAAATGTGCTGAGATGGGAATAACCCTTTTTGCTCTGTTTAGTTCTTGTAAATCTCTTTTGGCATGAAGTTAATCTCTTCCCTTTTACTGGTTAGAATAGTATAAAGAGAACAGTATGTCTATGTTCTTTATTAAGATTGGATCATCAGGTGATTAATCTATCCGGAATGGTGTTTAATAATATCTACTTTTCATGTTTTGCAACTGACAGAGTAGAGGGCAGCATTACAAGAGTTTGGAATTAAATACGTGGAACGATCTAGCTAACGTGTACACCAGTTTGTCACAGTGGCGTGATGCTGAGGTATGTCTTTCAAAGTCAGAAGCTATCAGCCCCTTCTCTGCTTCCAGATATCACTCTACCGGTATGTCAAGTTCTATCTCTCTCTCTCTCTCTCTCTCCCCCTCTCTCTCTCCAGATGGTGATTCTTCTTTTGCTTTCTGGAAAAATCCATGTATCACCAAGCTAACTGAGTTTATGAACTTCGCTTTTGCTCATATAGCTAATTGTTCTAAAAAGTGATGATTCCAAGAATGAAAGTGGAAACATCTTTCACTAAATGTGTCCATGGGTCATTAGTTAGAGAATAATTTCCACTTGACAAAAAGATCGTAGTTTTCATTTTTCTTCTTTTCCGATTTACATAACAATTTGTTTCATCATCAATCGTATTCTCACTTGAAAAAATAATGATCTGTAATTTTTAATAACCATCGCCTTCTGCAATAGTTGTGTTGCATGGACTTCACGTGGAAATTTTCACCGTCTAGGCATCATCAGGGCATCTTCTAAAAGTGGCTTATTTTTGCCAACTTTATGTTCCATGCAAGGGCATTTCAAATTTTTCTGCCAAAAGGAAAACAAAATTCCATAGCAGCGCCTTAAGTTCTTCACTGTACTTAGAACAGTTAAACTTGCTTCCATCTGGTCCGATAAAAAAAGAGCATACTGAAGCAACGTTTCTTCCAATAAGAAACTTTATTTATCAATCCTAAGTTTCAATTCCTGACCAATGGCTCCTCTCAGTCTTCATGGATGTTGTGTTGTAATTCTTTATAGCATTTTCACCGAAAATCAAGTTCTGGCTGTTATCGTGCACCAAGTGTTATTGATTTGATTCTGGCAGGTTTACTATACCAAGCAAAAGGTCTCCACCAAGATGCCCTGAAGTCATTTAAGGAAGCACTAAACGTCGAGCCCAATCATGTGCCAAGCTTGATTTCCACTGCTTGCGTCCTTAGACAGCTTGGAAGTGGAGCTGTGCCAGTCATCCGGAGCCTCCTCACCGATGCACTTCGACTCGACAGAACAAACCCATCGGCTTGGTTCAATCTTGGGCTGGTCTATAAATCTGACCCAGGAGCATCAGCACTTGAGGTGGCCGAGTGCTTCGAGGCTGCTGCTCTTCTGCAGGAGACTGCTCCGGTCGAGCCATTTAGATAAATAACCTCTCTGTAGAGATGTAAATGGTTGAGAATCAATTGTAGATTCTACTCATTCCTTATACACGAACTCACATTAAGATAAATGTAAAGTAGATGGGGAAATCAATATAGAGTAAAAGCTTTGGGAATTTTTTTTGGAATATCATTTTGCTTTCTACGGCAGAGTAGTTTACTGAAGCTGAAATTGACAGTGGTTTGTGGGACATTCACAGTTTTTTGTTGGTTGATATTGTAATTTTGGGATTCGGCAGTTTGAAAGTTTAAATGTCAAGATTGCAGATGAGATGCTTATCAATAATAATTATTTAATGAGGGTTTTGTCAACTAGTGCACGCGTGGGACTTGTCAAGCATACTTATGGAAGAATCCAATTTTCAAGCGATGATTATACACGCTATAAGGAAAAATTAGTGTATGGAAAACTGCAAATTTACTTAGGTAGCTTTTAAACCAGTGTCAGGTGGTTTGCTTAATAAAATCTTTCAACAAAATAAGAGAATGAAACTGTTTCTTTCTTACGGAATATCTAGCAACCGTAGAAGATGGGCTTTCACCCACCTCACTTTCTTGCATATTTTCGTAGATTGAACTGAGTTATAAGGTCAATAACTTTCGCTAGAAGATGATCTAGAAATTGGTTGAAACCTGGCATTGCATTGACTAGGAAAGCAGAATGAATCTCTCAGATTCTGCAGTAATCTGAGGATGACCTCTTCTTCATAGTAAGACAGACTTCACGTGGTCTTTAGTAGACATTCGACAAAGCTACAATGTGCAAAAGACTCGTAATAGAACTATAATTTAACTACTTTCTTCAAATGTCCAGCATCAAAACTGAGCACAACGAGCAGTGTGCTAAAGCTACCATTAGAATGTAGTGATCATGTAAAAGCAGGTGCGTAGGGAAAACCATGTCAAGATTCAAGCAGCCCACGAGGTAAATATAAAAGTGCAAGAAGCTGAAATGAAAATTATGCTCATATGAAAAAATTCAACCAGATAGGGCTATAAAACTCAACTGGAATAAGTTAAAAGAAGTGCATTGGCTTGTTTTTAATAACAGTTAAAAGGTCAAATTGTCATTCTTTCCTTAAATCTATCCCTGCCTTCTTGGCAACAGCATCGAGTCCGTTTTTCTCAATCGTTTTCAACGCTTTTGTTGACAAACGCAGCTTAACGTAGCGCTTGCCGGCTTCCCACCAGATCCTCTTGTACTGCAGGTTTACAAACTGCAACTTCTTCGTCTTGTGGTTTGAGAAGGAGACCTTGTTTGCCCTGTTTGCCTTTTTCCCCGTGAAGGGACATATTCTGCCTGAAAGTGAATTAAAACTAATTCCATGAGACCCTTGCCAACTTATGAGATAAGTGTTAACAAAGCAGCTTATTTATTTTCATGCTGACGCTTAGGTGCCATCTGAACCAAGCATAGCAGTGAATCTTTCAGCCAAGGGCAAAGAATTCCACATTGGACATAGGAACTAGGCCTAGCAACCATATAGATATGATAGAAAATATATATAAATGCACAGACGTGCACATTATTTTAGATATTATGAGGAAGACAACCCCCTTTATATCCCCAAGACATCAGTTATAAATGAATGTCCATTCAAAGAACCAACATATACAACTATTCTACTTGATAACATGACCTACGTAAGTTCTACAAACAATGAGAAACACTTATTCATCTTACTACTGCATCTCAAGTGCAAAGCACCAAAGAGGGAGTGCCTGCATCATAGGACAGGAAACTTTAGGATAATATAAGACTAAAAATGACTTGTTCATCCTTACAATCATGCTCCAAAATTGCGCCAAAGTCCTTTGCATATATGTGGTAATGGCTTAGAAGATAAACAATGGAATTCCTCAAGAACGTGAGTTTGCACAATGTTCGAAATCAAATTACTTTCAGCTTCAAAGGTTTGTGCAAGTACACACTTATCTGAAAGGCATGAAAAGAGACCACCCAAATCTGAAGGCTTGGTAAGGGGATTGAATTCTTTTAACAAGACAGAAGCAAGTCGCATTGTTAACAATGAAACCTACACAACATGAGAATTTCGCCCAAGCAATCGTTTCCTCTTAAGTTCCAACTTTGAAACTAAAACGAAAACAAAAAAACCAAGAAAAGCAAAGCGTTTTCCCACGTGTCAACAGGCGATGTTAGGATGGAATGACCACCTGATTGCCATTTAGCCCATCAATGTCGATCCCGAGACTGCAATGAGAAGTCAGAGAACATTTACAGACATCCAAATGCAGCATGTTAGAACTGCACAAGGTCCAAACTTGCCGGAGGCAAACAGAATTGAAGTATCTTTAACGTCGGCTTACAAGAAGATTACTTCTACTTCAAAAGTCTATTCTGTTCCTAATCACCACGAATGGCAACGTAAGCGGCTCAAAGCAATCAAACACGATAAGAGCCAGAGAGCACTAATCGAAACAGCTTCCCAATACCCAAGAGACATAGAAAAGAGAACTCAACCCCGAAATTACCCCAAGCATCGAACATGAACCAAGCCCATAACGAGCAAACGCAGCAAGAAAGCAAAGACAAGAACAAGAACCCAGAAAACAAGATGGAAAAAGGGAAAGATGGGGCGTACGAGCAACGGGTTGTACGGCCGGCGCCGGAGCGGCTACGGGTCCGGCGAAGCGGCGGGAATCATCGTAGGAGACTCTGAGCCCGCTCAGCTGGGAAGCGAGGAATCCAATCTCGGACGAAGCTTTGGCCCTCGGAGGCGCGAGGGCGGTCCGACTGAACTGGGTATTGCGGAAATGGAGAGAGCAAGCGTTCCCCAACGACGCTCCCGCAGCCACGGTCGCCATCGCCGCCGATGCACGTCGAGCGTCGTCTTCTTCTTCAAGAAGGCGGAGGAAGAGGGAGTTCGATCTGGATAACGTTGTAACGTTATCTTTTCCGAAGCTTTTCCTCTGCTTCGGTCGTGCTGTTTGTGGAGCTGGAGAAGGGCGAAGAAGAGTTAAAACCGTTTGTGTTGGAGAATGGGCCAAGAATCGGAAAACCAGAAGAATTTTGGGTTGAAATTTAAATAGGACCATGGGGGCTCAATTGCAAAATTTTTGGTCTATTAGATAGAATTGTGATCCTTATTATCTTTTAATGCACTTGCCCATTCAACCTTCTTACAAAATGTAACGCAATGAAGTTTCCATACACCCTTTTGAATTTATGTCATATTATGCTAGCCTTTTCTTTTCTATTTGTGGAATTTTCCTACATGGCAACTTGTATATGTGAAGACTTGGGGGGCTTCAAATGTTGGCAAATGGGGAAAATCGAGAATGGCGACGGAATGAATAAACAAACTGCTCCCGTCTATTTGAAGGTTTAGGATTATATTATACTAATGAACTTAGCATCTTGATACTTATTATACATAATAATTGGGAGTTAAAAGCTGGAGTCCATGCCATGCAAGAGGATCTATCTCACAATTGGATCAATCCTAGTCTCCAGATGGCAATTCGTGCAATGTCATTGTACTTTATGAATCTAACTCGTTCGATTTTCTAAAATGACTAAAGGTAAATAAAACATCAATCCGAATAAAGAAAGATGAATAACATTGTAACAAGTATTGTCGACTTCGAGTCAAATTTAATTTGTATGGAGTTTCTATCGTGTGGTTGTTGTATATCATGCATGTGTAGATAATTACCATGAAAAAATTCCAATTCGATAGTGTAATTGATTTTATATTTAGTTCATCCTCTAACATTCTTTGCAATTAAGTCCTCAAGCATACTTGGTCTCTTTTATAATAAAGTGCTCCAATCATCTGCATTCACAAAGAAGGGGAGATCACACACATAATAGTATCGCCTTGATCGGTCATAGTCATAACCTATAGTATCATCATAAATGAAAGTTCATTGAGAGGAAGCGCAAATTGTTTGGAATTCGACAATTTTAGTAGCGAAGGTCAAGATGAAAAGAATGAATCAGAAGTTTGGTCACAATACAAAATCACATGATTTCAGCGCATATAGGAATAATACACAAGCCACCGAGACCAAATAGAAACATCATACACAGTGGGCCAAAGGGCTCAAGGGAAAGCATTGCACAATGGCCGACCAACCCCCATGAATTGCCATTGCACAATGGATTCATCAAAGGGGTTGGAGAATAAGTGATGATAGGCCTAGAAAAACTAAGTCCAAACCCGAAGAAGCCGAACTCGAGCCCAAGGGAAATGGTTCGGTATTCGAAGGATGGGAGCCCGGATGGTCGCCATTGTCTTCGATTAGAGATGGACATTAAGCATAAAATTCAAAGATATCGACGAGACAAACCTCACGGGTTTGAGTGAGCGAAGTGGTATTTTCATAGTGGGTCAAGGCACGACAAAAGGAAAGGTCTAAGCAACCGCATTCATTATAATTGCCACAGTAGCCTGCTCGGTCTCTTCTGCTGATCGTGAGGGGCGTGCGAGCAGGGAATTTCCTCTCAACAGTACATGCACGAAGGCTTACAAATGGAGAGAGAGATAAGCCTGCTCCCTGCTCCCGGTGAAGGAGAAGCTTCTTCCCCCACTCAAGCGTGTACTCACTCCTTACTCTACTTCTCTGTTCTCTTCCAATTAACGATTCAATGGACAACGGAGAGCATCAGGGGCCCTACTAGGACCTCTTCTCACCTCTCTTGCTTATTACGCAAGGCCAGGACTCCCGCCTACAGCGAAAACAAAGTTGCCCGTCAACACTAGGGATACCTTTCGGCACAGCAGAAGCCAGAATCTGCAACTGTCGAACCTTGGCATATTGATGCTTTGTAACTGTAAAAACCGTAATATTGTCGTGTGCCTGACATCGCATTAAAAGAAACTGAGCTGCATAACTTTTGGTGGGAGAAAATCTCTGCTACAAAGATACATACAGAGAATACGCATCCCTTTTTGGTGAATGTCACAGTTCAGTGGTATTTTAATGGATACCGGTAATTATTTACATACATGGACCGCTCACAAGCTAGATCACCTTCCCTTGATGAGAAGGGAACTTAAGCAAAAATGAACCCACACCAACATATTGGCATGTTAAATCACATCAGAGTGTCCCTGAAACAAACAGAAAAAGTATAGGTCATGTAAATGATGTGGTGGTCCTCAGCCTGGAATGAACACGAGTGCAGGTAACATTCCATAACGCCTTAAATTTTTCTTTAAGAGAGAAGTACAGAGGAACAAAAGGCACAGGCCGAAGTAGAAATGTCATTCCTAATGTATGTGGTACACATTAAACCTTTTTGTAGACCCTATCCCTCCTAAATTCTTGCTTACTCTTTTTAAGCCCCCAATTCTATCATGGCAACTTATGCAGTTTTGAGGTATCCTTTAGTCACCAACCTCCGCAAGGAGAAAAATAGGCTGCAAAACCCCCCCAATTCTATCATGGCACGAGTCAGCATGTTACAATGTCAAAATGCGAAACGGCAATGCCAAAATTCAAAGGAAGTCCAATACCGCTTCAGAATGCTGTGTTTAAATAAGGTGAAACCAAACCCTGACAACCTGCCAGGAGATTGATGTAAATGGTCACAACAGCAATCGAGTTCACCCACTCATAAGTCAGGCAGAGGTCTGTGATGCATCTTCATGTGTCTAATACTATGGGGGTATTAGACCATCTGAGACAGTCATACTTTAGCTACTTGCCTTTCTGCAATATTCATCCCCCAAACTTTCTCCTGTAGAGATCAAGAGAAACATATTCCACTGTCACGGTCCGCTCGTCAAATAAACGTCCATGCAAACAATGTGCCGCCACGCTAGAAGACTCAACTCTTTTAAACTCCACCAAAACACAACCTGGCTCAAAAACCCTTTCAATGTCAAGATCCTCACCCTTAGAATCACTGTTCTGAATGATATCTGATTCCATATTCATGTTCCCCTTAGGTACTTCAAGAGTTTCTCTCCTTGACCAATCGCTTTCCTCTGGAAGCAACTCTTCTTCAACAAGTGATTTCTTTTCCAAATGATTATCCTCCATCTGAGCAATGTCAGCATATTCGTTCTCTTGATTATCTGAGTCACCATTCACAATGTTCATCTGTTCAGGGTTTTCTGAAGTCCGCATATTTGTAGTTCTTTGAGAGTTTAGGTCACTACACTCCACTTGCGCATCAGGCGGAGCCATCTGAGTAGAATCATTATCCGCCGCATCATCCACAAGATTGCTTTCATTGGTGTCATTGCTATTAGCTGCCAGAACACCATCTTCTTTAAGTTGATTTACATCACTAGGGATCTCAATTTCATTGACTACTCCAGCTTCTTGGACCGCAACTTCTTCTGAAGTCTCTATCCTGTTGTCATCACTTCCCATTCTTTGTCCAGTGTCATCAGATACTACACAAGGTTCTGAGATGGTTGAAGGGCAAGGACCAGTATCATGCTTCACAACATTCACAGATTTAATGGTACCAAACCTGCAGGAAGCAGATGCACCACCATCATATACATATGCTAAACCTGACAGATGAAGACACAAACTCAGAGTAGGAAAATCCTTTGCCAGACCTGGCACACTCCAGACGTATATCTTCTAGTATTTCATCCAGTTCCAACTCAGTGAGAGACAAAAAGCCTTCAGGAGCGAACTGACTCACATAAAGAGAACATACAATCAATATACCATCAGACATAAAACGGTATATGGAGGAACACAAAACTTGTATCATTGCAAACTCAATTATATCTAGAAAGGTTGAGGACAAAATAGGCAGTACCCATAAGAAAAAAAATACAGATCAACCCTTTTTCTTCATTTGAAGAAGTTGACTGACGACACATACAGGGTATCCATGAGGATAATCAGTTCCATACCACGTTTTTTAGCTTCAGAACTTCTGTTGGCTTCTCAAGAAGAGGCCTTGCATGGTCAGGGATTGCACAGAGGGACTGGTTTTCACTTTTTCCCTAAAATATACCATTTCCATTGTCAGCACATACCAAATTGAATCAGTAGGAAACAAGAAACATAATGCATTTAATATGGTAAATGAGTACCATTGATTCTGGATCGGGGACAGCTTGAACTACAGTTAGAAATTGGCCTCCTAACTTAATGCCATTCAAACCAGCACAGGCTTTCAGAGTCACTGATTGGTCTACATACTGAAAGTGAATCAAATTACTTAACGTCAACTAAGAAAGAGATCACATGGAAAATTCAATCAGAGAAAGAGAAGATGAAAACCAATCACAGAAAAATTTTCAACAGACACGAGTTTTATGCCTGATGACATTTTCACAATAAGCAGTTAACATGCCTCGATTGCAAGGCATTGCAGAATTTCTCTGAGAGAGCACATACGGATTCTTTTGATCAACAGAGGATGGAGACACCATAATGGGTTGCCAAGATCTTTACTTTTTGAATAAGTGTAAACGTCATTTCTGCATATACGTTCAATCCAATTTTTGTTTTGTGCTTTTCACTTGGTGGGTGGGAATAAGGATAGACATCATCAATTTACTCTTATTCTGCTTCCCATATATAAGCAACCAATGATATTGAAGGATGCTATTATGATATGGAAAAAGAGTCTGGCAGAGAAATTGCTCCATCCCATTGTCTGTCTAACAGGATTGACATGCATTCTGTTTAAAGAGGGCTCCTAGCAAATTAAGGACCGCCGTACTCACGTTTCACATCCATCTAACACCGCCTTAATTATTTTTGCCACAAACCCTTTTGATTTATATCTAATTTCCCCCCATGAAAACTGTCATATCAGACAAATGCTTATTGCCTAACCATCAACAAAATTGTCAAGAAACTCATTATCTCAAGTATTGTTTTGCTTAAAGAAAGATGTCTTCATTATAATAGAACTTTTCATTAGCAAAGACTCATATTCTATGAATATTATCAACATTAAAGAGCACAACGGTGCAAGTTCTGATCAGAGCCTGCAAAGTTAAGAGACAGACCATTCATTTACAAAGTCAAGATGACAAAGTGCATTTGAATTAGGCACCTTCCTTTTGAAGATTTTCGGGAATAAAAAACTGCACCTATTCAACATATATTATGTTCCATTCAGACATGCCACCCAGCCAAAAACACCCAAGGATGGAACACTAAGTTTGATCTTGTTTAAGAGTTCTTAAAAGTGCAATACTACAAAGATCAAAGACAATAAAAAACTGCACCTATTCAACATATATTATGTTCCATTCAGACATGCCACCCAGCCAAAAACACCCAAGGTATGGAACACTAAGTTTGATCTTGTTTAAGAGTTCTTAAAAGTGCAATACCACAAAGATCAAAGACAATGGTACTATGCAATGAATAACAGCAGACGAAACAGCCAAAAATCTTATCCAGGTTCAAGTGCTGGAAAAATTTTATCTTGAAGAGAAAAGAAACACATTAGGGGAAAAAACATATGCAACTTACCTCCAGGAAAGCATACCGATCCGTCGCATCATCATTACTCTGGAAGTGGAAAGCTTTCAATGGTCCAAATACACTAGCAATTTCCCTGAGCTGAAAGACAGTCAAAATTTGACAACTTATTCTTTTATGGCCAAAAACAATTACCAATTGAAGGGGATCAAATGCAACACTATTACACTCAGATTAGGCATCACCATCAGCTCTGTACATGCTATCTATGTGAGGTTTACCTACTTTCCCTTTTTGGCCAGGGTATTCCTAATAAGGTCCTCACAGACAGAAAAATGGGAAAAGCAGAGGATAGAGAGAAGTAATAGCAATCGGAGTAGCAAATATCTAAGCACAGAAAGACCACTTGAATTTAATCACATTCAAGAAAAGAAGAGCGTGATACCATTTCTGATGACAGAACCTTGGAAATTCCTCCAATAAAGATCTGCAGCCACAATGATGCAAAGATACATTATTTGACAAAAAAATTCTTAAAGTGAGTTAACAGCAACCAGCTCCATCCTGTCATTATTGGGCAAATTCCTAACTATCAGGGAAAAAAAAAAGAAGAAGCAAAGGAGAGACAATCTATGATAGCAAAGAATAGCAGTGAACCAATCAACACCTTTAGTCTAGCACATATAGGATTGCCTGCCTTAATATACTTAAGATGCTCACTATATTCCTTATAGTATCCCCCTCTTCTGCAAATATAGCTGGACCGATCAGGACTGGTAAGACAAGAACCAGGGTTTGCCATCCTTAATTTCCATTGCAGCATTATTTCAGCCTTTGGGTTTATCTGGTTCAACTTCAATTTTGAACTACAAATGATGGGTATTTTCTCTTAGTCTGACAGTCACTCAATGACTTACAGCATTGGTAGTTGTAGTCAATTAATGACCCAACCACAAATTTCTTTTGTGTTCCATTACATGACCGAATTGTTGAAAAAAAGACATCCCATTCAAACAAATCAGAGGAAACTAAAACCAAATATCCAAAAAAATCAAGATTATTAAACTAATTTAGGAGATGAACTCTTCAATCAGGTAAGATGCTTATATTTTCCCCATCAACTCTTCCATTACAATCTTCAGATTTGTCCATTAAGAAAATGAATTATGCAGATTTTACATCCAAAGATATCCAGTATTCATGACCAAGCTTTCCACGCTAATAAGTAAAATTAGTTTATCAGTGCCAAAACCAAATGATAAAAAGCTGTAGCAGCTTAAAAAGGTAACCAGAGATCAACACTCCTAGGTCCAACTCATGTGCCACCACAACATCCTTCCAAGGAAAATTAACTCCAATAACACTTCCGGAATCCCAATAATCTTCATATCCATAACAAGCCAAAATTGGAATGAAATTCACCACAATCAGATATTACCAACATCTATTGACAGCAGACACAGCCATGGCAAGAACCACCGGCTGTACTTTATATATTCAACATAAGTACAAATGCATATGTATTACAGATATGCCAGTTCTCACATTATGCTTGCACTGGCCCATTACCCATGTAAGACCACAGATTTCAAAGCCTCAAACTAAACAATAGCACTTCTTGGGATTGAGGTTCTACAAAAAAATGCTAGTTTAACCAGGAACTCACAAAAAATCTCACTATCCTGATGACTACAATAAGATATCCAAGAAATTACCTTATGTGGTGAATCATCGACTACATCGCTCATCGAATATGCTGCAACACCTGATCTTGCTGTTTCGCCAGGGTCACCAGTCTGCATGAAAATAGGAACTGTCTGAAAACCTACAACATGGATAGTAACAGAAACCTACCTCAGAAACCACAGGTAAATTTGAACTGCGAGTCAAGCAATTACATCTATAAACAGCATAACATTCACAAACACTCACAAGTTCCAAACTTAAGAAAGGGCCAGTGCCCTCAGAAATAAACATTGGAGATACACAGATATAGTATGAGCACAGTCAAGCACAAAAACATGCACAAACACTAACAAACAAAGATTAAGGCAGAAGAGAGGATTGTAGTGCCCTCAGAAACATTGCATATGTTTTGGTAGAAACATAACCAAGCATGTGCAACCATATATCTAACAACTTAGGCATTCTCAGTTATGCTTTTGGTAGGTTCACTACATCAAGCTCATATCCAGGATCACATTCACCATCACTACCAGTGGCAACATTCATGTCAAGATTTAAATTACAAAAAAGTTTTACAACTACTTATTTTGTGACAGCAATTTGTACACCACTGAAACCAGCATGATTCATTGCTCACAGGGAAGTAAAAACCAAATCAACAACGTTAGCCTGCATTGGCCAGTTTAACATCCCTAGACAGATATCAATATTTGATGGTCTCATAAGTTTTGACACTAGTCCTACCAGAGTTCTCTGACATTACTCAAATGGAGAAAAACATATATTTGCAGCAATTATAAGCAAATAAATTCCACTGTAGTAGCCCTGTAGAGCTAAAAAGAAAAAATAAGGATGAACCTTCAAGTTTACAGGAAAACAGCTCAAGAAAAGAAAGGAGATAACAATACATCCTCGTATGTTTGCTACATGGACTGAACTAATAAGCTAAGAAAGGAGATACCAATACAAGAAGAGAATAATCCCATAGACAGAAGTTGATGACACGACACAGTAAATTCTAGAGCTATAAGCACACAAGCCTCTGAAAGTCAAATCACCAAATCCAAAAGTCACAGAAATCTCCACAATAGCATGCTTTAGTGGACAAACTCATCCAAGAATCATGAGCATACCTATTCAGAAGTTGTACAAAAACCTTATGCTGCCAAAGTTTTGGTTTCTCTCGCATTTTAGTCAGCGTCATGCAACTTTACAGGAAGGATACAAACGAATAAACACATTTCTGAAAGATTGATTCTATTATACTATGCCTTAAAGATTTGAATTTGGGAAAAATGCCCACTTTAAGCTGCAAAAGGTAGCCCAAAAGCACCTTTTATGAAAACCATCCTACGAGCATGGCCTCTCTTTCACTTCTATTCGAAATATCAGACTTCATGAGACCTGCTCGAAACTCAAATGGCTGCAATTTTTTTCAGGAATCACAAGATGTGTTTATATTTTGCACTTGCCATTCAATATCCAAAAGTCAACTGGAATTTCATGGCTTTTGATGACTAATCAAACATCTCACGAAGATTAAAAACAATAATCTCCCAGCCCTATGCAGCAGATACCCAAGTATACATCTGAATTCCAACCATGAACGATTCTATTACTCAGATAGATATTGCTTTACTATCATCCTTACCTAAATCTCAGAAGGTTGAAATCATTGAAAACCTTACAAATAACTGAATAAAGATTAAGTAATCCCCGTTCCAGTAATTGCAACACAATTAACATGGGACCATAATGGAAAAATTTTCAAAGATGATAGTACTCTATCGGACCAACTTATAGAGGGTGGAGAGCAAAAAGGTCTAACAAGGTGCCGGGAGGAGGAATTATGTAAACTTCCCTCAGGAATATGTGGCCTCAATAGGAACATGAAATCACAAGATATTGCTACAAAAAGATGGCCATGATGTTCACGCAGAGAAGCATTATGGAAACCTCACATGAGAAAATAGAAGTTAACCTCTCCTTAACAGCCAAGCATGAAATGGAATAAAGGTTATGTGATCAACTAAATGAAAATATAGAGAATTTTGAACAGCAAAATGTTTTAAAATGACTAAATACTTCACTGGTTTTACTATAGAAATTTCCCCAAAGAGAATACATATATCTCTTGCTAATTTTTAATGGAGGACAACAGGTCAAATTGTAGTATTAAAATGTTTGCTTAGAAAAGGAGAGATCATATTTGAGCAGCAGGGTTCCGTTGTTCATCAATACCGGAACCCATTGACATGTTTAAACAATTGCAATTTGTCGCAATTTCTAATAACAAATAATACAGCTGACTCCTAAGAACTCAAAAAATGGACAATTATTTCCACAATCAGAAAACCTAATCCATTGGAATTTTTTTCAAAAGAACTAGTAAAAACTTTTGATGGATGACTAGTGGATAAAATTATTTCCCCACAATCAGACAATTATTTCCACAATCAGAAAACCTAATCCGTTGGAATTTTTTTTCAAAAGATGGACTAGTAATGAAACTTTTGATGGATGAAACTTCTTCCCCACCCCCTTCTCTAGTGGATAAAATTACTTTGTTACAAAAAGATAGCCCCAAAAACTATCTTCACTATCCAATCAACAAACACCAAACAAAATGACATAGCTATCTTCTGACCAGATGAGAGACCCAAAGCCAAAACTGATAAGAAACCTCAAGCACATCAACTGGTCACTACACCTGGAAATCTTCTTACTTAGGAGTCAGCTTCACCATCACCAGCCAGAATGTGACTTATGAAAGAACCAAGATAGACACCCTATTTAAGAGATTCCAGCTTTCAGTCAGAACACTCATCAGATATTCAAGAAAGCATGTATAAAATACTGAAATGAAAGCCACAATTCCTAGTAATCATAAACAATGGCAATCAATCTCCAACAGACTGATAAAATTTCCCTAAGATTCCATCCCCCAAAACTAAGGTTCTCCAGACATGCACATTTTCTCACTATACAAGCAAAGACTGCAAACAACTTACAGAGGAAATGTAATTCAGTTGGATAGTTGGCAGTCAGTACACTTCATGCACCCTAGAGAAACCAGAACAGGAAGGCAGAGAGAGGAGAAAGGTTTTTTCTCTATGTTTTTTTTTTTTTTCCCCCGGGGGGAAGAGGGGGGAAGGGGGGGTATTTATATATGTCTCTATTAACTCAAGCAACAAACAATTTGCATGCTTGCTGTCATTTGATTACCCATATGCAAAAAATGTCAACTGATGCTACAAAATCCCAGAGCGACGAATACCCACCACAAGGGATAAAAATTAACTGCTAAACGCAATCCATACTAGAAACAAACCGGATGCTGCCTTAACTTCCTCTCAAAGGCATCTTCTCCAGCATTAGGTAAATCTGTAGCTAATTCTCCTGGATATTTTTAGTCCAAAAGGAGCTTGTTTTCTGTTGAAGTATGATCTTACATCACTAGATTGCTGGATTTGATTGTGCCTTATATGCATGTTGTCTCCCTCCACCTAATAGCTTAAGTTTTGGGTAGGACTTTCTAACAGAAACCAACATGGTAAAGCATCCTCACCATGGGTATTCTCCAAGATAAAGTAAATTTCCAATTGGCTCTTAGGGAGGGGCATAATATATAAAATCAGTTAAAGCTCATTCAATGCAATTGTGGTTGTTCTATAGCTGTGTTTTGTAGTCATTGTACTATGGCTGTGTTTAACCTGTATATTTGGTAATTCATGAATGCTTCAAAGTTGCAGCATCTTCAAGCTAGATGGGACAACTTCCTAAGAGTTGCAATAGGATACTGCAGCTTAGGTGTTGCTAAATATCTTAGACAAGAAGAAAACCACCATTTCACAGCTAAAACCATTGTAAATAATTATATCAAACAGCTGGGATAAAGCATCAATGCATTTGGGTATCTTACAAGAAGAAAACCACCATTTCACCTCTATTGCCAATGAAAAAAAAAAATCCTCACATGCCAAGAGTCATCCTCTATACTATATAAGTCCAGTCTGGATTAAGATACGTTCTCTTGAAGATCCCATTTCATATGCATTAAAGGCCTAATTAACATTTCCCTTATACTGTAGTTGAATAATACAGCATATCGAAAGATATAATATCGACTAAACAACCTTTAGCATATGGGTGTCTTACCCAAGGATAATGCAGGAGAAAATGCCACATAGACATAGTCTCTCAGTGAATTTCTTATTTTATTAGGCCAATTAGCAAATCTCTGAATTAACAATTGCATATGCCCATATATGAGCATGTAAAGAATTGCCTTTAGCTCTTGATAATCTACATAAAATAACCCATTCGATAAATCCCAAAATAAACTTGCTGAGGAAGCAATTGTTGTGCCCTTCAACATCTTCTGATAAACCCCTTACCTAATGCTAATGAGTCAACAAAAATCGTAAACACCATATACAAGTCCACTCACTTGTGATACCGCATTTGGTGGTATGCAGTATATGTCTGCCAGAGTTTTGTTGACTTCATGGTTCTAACTCCCGATCAGAAAAATCACAGCATGTAAGAAAAGAAACTAGATGAACTTCATAATCGGATTACAACACTTTATGAGGCCCCAAAGTTGCAATTATCTAGTACATGCCGACCCTGCAAACTGAAGCATTTTTCTTACAATATAGTTGCATATCCCACATATGAATGTGGGACAGGAGACTGCATGAAACTTCATATTCGTGGACACTCAACTTTGTGAAGCCCAAGATTTCCAAAACTAATCTAACTAACAGATTAGCCTAGGCTTTTTCCCTTTCATTTCTCTTAGATAAGTTAATGCCCTCAATACCAAAATAATAAAGATTCCGATGATCCTCTTGCACATGCCCATAATACATGGAAAACTTTAATTGAGATGGAATGATATAGCACTATATGGACAGACATGTAACCATAAGAACGTATTCAAAGATAAGAAGGGAAAAAGAGGATCCTTACAGCCACATCAACAAAATCTTTGGGACGTCTGATTTTTAAAACGGAGCTAGAAAAGGAAGCTCCATCGAATGAAAGAGCAGCTGAAGCATCCTCAGGGGTGAGAAACTCAACTAAAGCTTGACCCTTCTCCTTGTGTATCTGCAGTTTTTACGTGTTAAGCAGCACAGATCCTCAATGATATAAAATACCAACTCATTTTTCAGTTTGGAAGCTTACAATACAGCTGATGCATGGTTCGGTTCCCTGGATATAATTAACACCTGAAGACAGCAAATAATTATTGAGACATGCCATGATGGCTTTCTCAGAGGCTGAAGCTGGTATGTTTTCTACATAAAGCCTCCTCAGTGGCCGTGTGGACTCTGTCAGTTGAATCGAGTCAATGGAGGCAGTGGTCTTCGTAGAAGGAACATTTGGAGAAGCACCAGGCAGAGGTTTCATCATACTTAAAGCAGCAGAAACAGCACTGGCCGACTGATGCACACTTGATGGCATGGCTTGATTTGTAGATTGAAAAGTATGCAAAACAGATGCAGTAAAGCCATCTTTTACATTCGTTGGAGGAATATCCCATCCGGCATTTTTCCTCTCTGGAGATCGTTTAGCAGGGGAAGGAGTCTTAATGGCTTTCTCAGTTTTCCTCTTTCTTGGGGAATAACCACCAAGCCCACTAGTAGGCTCTCCATGTCCTTGGGACTGATTGTTTGACCCATTACCAGGAAATCTGGTCCTGTCAGGATCAACGTGGTGTCTTTCAGATCTATCTTTGAAAGAACCAGATGACAACTCCCCATGTTTCCTACCATTGTGCATTTGACGTCTGTGCCCCTTCGGCGAGAGTGAAATTGATCTTCTGTCCCTTCCACGCTCTCTACTCCTTGATCTTTTCCTTCTGATATTTACTTCATCATCACGGGACTTTGTTAGTTCTTTCCGTTCCTTTCTATCGAAAATTTCTGAACCACGCAATCTTCTTGAATCAAGTTTCTTTGACATGTTCCTATCTATATCTCGGAGCTTTCTCTTACTTTCTCTCTCAGATTTTCCTCTACTTCTTTCAGTATACCGTTCATTGACATGTGGCTCTCTTGGATGCCCCTTTCCAGCTTTGTCTTCAAGATCATTTCTTGCCCGTTCAACAGGTCTGCTTCTATCATGCATTATCTTATAATTCGCCTCCCTGTCATCCTTGAATCTGATTTCACTGCTTAGTCTACTCTTCAATTTTCCTTCTAACTGGCGACTTCCCCTATCATTCCCTTTCGTGAGAATGTCTTCCTTAACAGAAGCACGCTCTTCTTTATTTCTGGATCTTGCTCTAGGTAAAAGCTCCACTTCATGGGTGCTTTTGTCTTTGCTTCTTGTGTAACTATCTTCCCTTGAGTAATGGGAAGTTGGCTCCTCTTTACCTCTAAACCTTGACCTTGCAAGATCCACTGATATTTGTTTTTCATTACGCAGGGAGGAACGTTCAGTATCCTTGAAAGTTCTTTCAGATTCGTGCCGAATCGGCACATTCTCAATCTCCCTTCTTGAATTTTTATCCTCTTCTGCATCTTTGTGTTTCATAGTTTGAGACGATTCCTTGATTCTCCTCATCTTCATTATATCTTCAAAGCATAAAGGCCTAGTCCGAGCAGCAGTACCATCATCCTCGCCATCATGTGCTGGCTCTTTTTCGACATGCCTTTCCTTTTGTCTACTGGATCTGCTCATTTGGGCTCAAAGAAAACTACAGAGGTTAATCCTGACGATAGCACTTGTGCTGTAGATCTTAAGCCTATTAAACAGACAGAAAAAAAGGTAAAGAGCATATTAGCTCCTGAATCTAATATCAGCCTCTAGATATACTTACAAGAAGCATTTAATACCAAGATCAACTACCTACAATTAAAAATCTGCCAAAAATTCATCCATAATAATCCGCTGAAAAGGAAGAAAAAGAAAAAGTCCTACAAAAACTGAAAACAGCTTGCCACTGCAATCGAGATAAATATGTAACACAGAAAATTACACCAAGCATTCCAATGGAGAAGTGATTGCAAATGACAATTGGACATTTGATACATGCAGCCATGGCAAATTCTAGAGCCATGCTCAAATCATGATTATTGCACTCTTCAATAACATCTACATACTAAATAAACCAAGAAAAAAAATGCAAGAAATAAGAAGACTTAATATAAGCATTCAAGATTAAAGCAGAAGCATTGTCCAAAAAGAAAAATAAATAAATATTTTCCAGACCCTGATTGTTAATTCAGACAAGTTAGCCAACTAATAGCATGACATGAAAGAAAAAGATGGTTTTCATATTGATATAAAGGCTCCCCAAAGAACAAGGGCAGGTTTGAACAGAGTAGAAAACAATAGTGCTTTTGTAAAGACTAAAGAACTTGCAGACACTAAATCAAACCCTCAATCAATTGATCCCCTTCTTAGTGTCCACAGGAAACAAGAGGATATGATCATGGAGTAAATTTGGCATTGCTTCAGCAGAGATATAGTAATCTACAGTCCAACGCGTGCAATGTTCTCCAAATATTGGGGCGACACTGCAATTGCACCGGCAATCCGTCATACAAGTGCTATTGTATTTAACCCTAATGTCTCAAATGCCCTAGAAAAAAGTTTGTTTGAAACAACGGGAGACTCAATGAATGAAAAGGGGACAAAGAATCAAGACTATTTTTTTGGATAACAGATCTGAAAAAATTAACTCGTCTTTACAAGTTTGGAAGATCCAGCAAGTAAGATGATCAAGTTTCAAATGGAACGAAAATCAGAAGCCCTATTGCACTTTTCTCCAAACAAGTTTAATAGCCATGTGGTACTTTCATAAACAGATTTGGACAAAAAAAAAGTGTGAAGATTTTCTCTCCTTTCATAAAGTTGGATCATTTTGGTGGTGCAAGAATTGGGTCCTATTAAAGAAACAAGGGACTCCAGCTGTATGGCCACACAAGAAGCTTATGATATTTTGACATGATTAACAACATAAGAGCACTAATCTTGTTGGATAGATAAAGGCTCACTTGTGCACTCAAAACGTACTAGCACTAGACAGCTACTAGAGAGTACTGTTTCAATAGCCATGTGGAAGCAGTCTGCAAAAGTAGTTACAAGAATCTGTCTTCTACAAACAAGCTGAGGAAATCTTTTCGTATAATCAGTTTCAGTAGTTTAGGAAAGCTCAGTCTTCTATTAAGTCTCCATGAATACCTTCGCAAACATATACAATGAAGAATTCCCCACTTTCAATGGTTTAGGACATGGTGCTTCAAAGAATACACTTCGCAGAACAAAATTTTACTCGACTCTTCTCATCAGAACAGAAAGCAGTCACAAAGATGCTTTCAAAAGAGCCCCTTTCCATGGTGCTGTTCTGACCAATCCAAAAGGGTACGCCGAAAAAGCCTCTTCTAGAATCACGGCTAAAGCATCAACTCCCGCAACCAAGTAGTACATTCAACTACCATTGTCTTGCTCTCTAAAATCTACTAGTGACAGCTAACCACAAAATCGATTTGTATACTCCAATTACAGGCAAACCCGCCTCACAGGTTCACGGAATGCGTTGGTTCCCATATCAAAAACAGAAGAAATTTGTCAAGCTGCTCCATGAACGTGAGTGCAAGGGACAAATTAAGCCCCCATGTATAACCAGCCATTACAACTAACCTCACAACATCCCTCATCACGAAGGGATGGAATTCAAAACTAAACACGCGCAAGCAAGCAAGCAAGCAACCACACTTTCAACTACTGCCGCCGAAAGACAGGCTAAGGCAACGTATTGCCAAGACATTCCGCACCCATCTATCTGTCAGCCAAAAAATGGGGGAAAAAACCAAAGGAAAACGAAATCAAACGCAGACCCTTCAGTGAGAACAAGCGATTCCGCCTCTGCGGGAAGAAACGAAGAGGAGTTAAAGGCCGAACCTGTGGGGGAGAAAAGCCGCCGGCGAGCTTCTGGGTTTCGCCGGAAAAGCAAATCTGTCGCGGTTAGAGTGAAGTGGCGAGGCCAGGAGGTTGAAGAAAACCTAAGGATGGCTGAAGCGGAGAGCGAAGTCACATGCTCTTCTCTTTTTTTTTATGATAGGATGGAACAGTGCTGGGCTATACAGAGCTCTAAATATTCTAATTTATATGATTTCTCTTTGAAAGAAAATGTTATATGCTCAACAAGATTTTACTCTCTTTTTTCACTTTTCCTGGTGATGAAAAAAAGAGGTTTCTATTTTATTTTCATTTGTCTTTAATTTGGTTCGTTCGTGAAAATTGATAGAAAAAGTTGATGGTCTGTAAAGGAAAAGAAAGCAGGCCGACTTGGCTTTAAACATGACTAGACATGATTAAGCGCCCAAGCCAAAAATTTCTGTATAATTATATCATGACACTATATATGAGACTAACTCGCATTGGCATTGGTCTTTTTTTTTTTTTTTTTTTTTCTATAAGGAGTATTTTTTTGTTCTTGCGATTTCTACTCGTATTGCTTCCCATTGAGATTTATGCTTGCTTCATTCGGCACCATGAGCTTTTGTTGAATAAAAAAATATTAGCTTTAATGAGTGCTAGTACAATCTTCTATTGAGCATTTAACATTTACTTTAGGGCTAATGTCCTGAAAAATCTCAAACTAGTATACTTGTGACAAATTTACTCTATGTTAGCTTTTGTTAAATTTTATTGTCAAATTACTAAGTTAAATAATACGTGATAGTTGACTAGTATACCGATTTGGGATTTTACTCTCCGTTTGTCACATTTATACAATTTTTGTAATTTTTTTTTTGCATTAATCCAATTTAACGGAGGGTACACTTGTCACGGATGTATCCATTTAGGGTTTTTTTTTTTTTTATGATCGGTTGGATAAATTTGTCACGATTTGGAGTTTTTCATAGTCAAAAAATTAGTTTAAGGTAAATTTGTCACACATATACCAGGTTTGGGGTTTTTCAATGTATAAATCATTTCTTTTAACTCATTCTATCAAATATTTCCTTGGAATTTGTTATAAAAAATTAAAGGAGTACCAAATTTTTTAGGAAAGAACAAATTAACATCCTCAATCAAGTTTCCAACTGAATACATATTTTATCTTTTATGCTATTTTAGAAGAGTAAGTAAATGGGTTTTTTTGAAGTGAGGTTTAAGAAGAAAAAAAAATGAAAATGTTGAATTATGATGAGATAGGAAAATATCAATCATGAATCATCAATTTACCTAAATAAGATTTTAATTACTGTTAATACATGCATAATAAAGCTAATTTGGTCTATCAACATAAAAAGCGGTTTTTAGTATAAATAAATGAAAATAAAGCTACCTTAAAACCATTTTTGTTATATAATTGGCAACTCCTTTTTTCCGAGAAAATTGTGCAAATCTATTGCGGTTTTATCAATTTAGTCTTAAATCTTTTAATTTTTTCAATTAAGTCTTAAACTATTTCACATTTTGCCAATTAAGTTTATCTAGTCAATTTTGACTAGAAATCACTAACGTACCTCTCATTCTTCGTGTCAATTCTCTACTTGTCCCTTTCGGCTTTGACATCATGACATCCAACAATCTGTTCTCGCTTATCTCCAGGCCTATTTGCTTGTTACCGTTTGTACCATCCTTTTCAGTGTTTTTTGCAACAACCTATCTTTCAAATGAATGTAATTCAGTTCCCCAACAAATTTTAAGCATAGGGAATACCAAATCAAGTACAAAAGATAGAGAGAGAACTAGTGACGTGAGAGCCGCAATGCTTGCAATAGTAAAACAAGCAAAGAGATCGTAGTCGCAATCACCATCTTACGCGATATGACCAGTGTTAACGTGGACATTTTTTAACAAAAAGAGAAGCAAAAACATACTCAAATAACAATGTATCAATATTTTAGCAATGTGGCGAATATGATGGTATCCCCTACATAGCTTCTATGATATACACTATTTGGAATATTATACGTTAAAAGTTTGACTAAAGCTTTCCATAGACATAAAATTTGAGTCAATTGGATGTCCTACGGAAAAGTTATGGGTGGTCAAAATTGAGTTCTTTTAGTCAAATTCTACAAAAGAAAAAAAGTATGAGTACCACGAATTTGGAGTGTCGGACACTTGGAGTGCCAAAACTTGGTACGGAATGACACTTAATTACCAAAAGTTAGGAAAGTGATACTTTTTTTTATGACCCGGGAACCCCCGTACAGCCGGCAGCCGGCGAGGTAAACCCGAGCTGACGCTAGCGAATGACCCACCACCCCGATGTCACACTTAAGACACCAAGCGTCTCCATTGGGTTTCGAACCCCTCACTTTTGGGGAAGGATCAACGGAACCCTTATCCAGCGGATTAAGTACCAAAATCGGAGTAAAATGAATCACTTAAGTGCCACTCCGGCCAAAATCCAGCCAAAATACTGACGTGGCAATTTTCCGGCGAAATAAATACAAAACAGCATCGTTTTAATGTTGACGTGATAAAAAATCAATATAAAATTAATAAAATAAATTTATTTAAAACATTTAAAAATACAAATACAAATATTAAAAAATTAAACTTTTTAAAAATTAAATATATATATATTTTTAAAGGGAAGGGGCAACTAAGCCCTCGCCGCCATTGCCTCCCCCCGTCGCCGGCAAGGGCCGACGACGAAGGGGGGAGGGTCTGTTGGGGTCGCCGGGCTTTGGCCAAGGGTCGGCGACCCGGCCGATCGGCGGCAAGGGCTCGGCGACCCCGCTGCCGACCTCCCCCTCTCGCCGCACCCTTCTCGGCGGCGGCAACGAGGACTCAACCCTCGGCCCGCCCCCTTTTTTTCTAATTTTTTAATTTTTTAATATTTGTATTTGTATTTTTAATTTAAATAAATTTAGTTTTAAATTAAATTTAATTAATTTTTATATTATTTTTTACCATGTCGGTGTACAAAACGATGTCGTTTTACACTTATTTCGTCGAAAAATCGTCACGTCAGCATTTTGGCCGGATTTTCGTCGGAGTGGCATTTAAGTGATCCGTTTTGCTTTGATTTTGGCACTTAAGTGTCATTTTCCTAACTTTTGGTACTTAAAAGCGCGTTTGGTAACAATTTGTTCAGGGAATAAATTCTGATAAGAAATGATTTTGGTGGAAAAAAATGTGAATGAAAGATCCCGCGGAATTGAATTGGGTCCATGAATCTAAGAAATAGTGAGAATTCTATTCTATTCTCGAGAACTGACTTTGAGTAAAAAAACGCGTTTGGTAACTGTACAAAATTTCTGATTCTGGAGTAGAATTGCGTTTGATACCGTCTAATTGATTATGTTCCAAATCAATTTCTTTTAATTTTTAAATAATTTTTATATTTTTATATTTTTATATTCTTTTCTTTTCTTTTCTTTTTTTCCTTTTTTTCCTTTTTTTTTTTTTTTTTCCTTTTTCTCCTATTCTTCTTCTTCTTGCCTGGCCACCGGCGGGGCTGGGCGTCGCAAGGCCCGCCTAGCCACCAGTGGGGCTGGGTGAGCCTCGCCAAGGCTAGGCGGGCCTCGCCTAGCCTCGGCGAGGCTTGCCGGACCGGTTGCCAACAACCGGCGGTGGCGGATGGTGGTGGGCGGCGGCGGGCGGCGGTCGTGGGATGGCGGTCAATGAAGAAGAAGAAAAGAGAAGAATAAGAGTTTTGATTCTCAATTTTGTTCCCAGAACAAGAATCAACTTTTTTTTTATTCTTGATTCTCCTCCAAATCTGTTCCAAAATTACTCTTGGGGACAAAAAATTAGAATCTGGCACTGTTGGGATGGTTACCAAACAGGCCCTAAGTGTCATGTCCCTCCATGCCAAGTTTTGACATTTGGGTTGTACTTCTTCCCACAAAATTGTTATTGAAAATTGGAAGAGCACCAAAATTTATAGGAAACAACCAATTAAAATATCTTCTTTAGGCAAATTGAAGATTTATGGTTGTTAGTTTGTTATTTTCCTATCTTGATCAAATTCAATATTTCAATTTTTTTTTCTTTCTTAAACCTCAAGGCTTCAAGTTGAGCTTCTAAGTTTTTGTTATAAATCTTCTTGTCTGATGGATTGAGCATGCTTAATTACAGCCTTGAAAAGGACCATTTACTTTCTCCTTGAAAATATCATTATTCAAGATTTACCAATTTTCAAAGTTAGAGCAATTAATAATGGTTATTCACTCATGATGGCGCTCATCCGCGCATCTCTTATCACAACAAGCTTGGCAAGAACATGATACAATTATTTCTCTGCTTGTGGTGCTCTTGATCTTTGCTACATAGTCTAATTGCTCAAAAGCGGTCCAGTGGTTGTTTCAAGATTGCTGATCTCATCCTAAAGTTTGAAAATTATGTGTGCCTTGAATTGTCCGTTCTAGTGGGAGATGTCAATTTTCCCCATGCTCGAGATTAAAGGAAAACCATACTCGCTCATTTTATGGATATTTTTTAAGGAAGAGCTTCTTTATTTGTCCATATCACAAGCAAATGGAAGACTATATTTTTGGACCGAAGAAACTCCAAAAAAAAAAAATCATAAGTGTGTGGATGAGATGATGACTTGGTTTGAGCGGATTCACAAAAAATTGTCCATCCTGAGACCTATGTTTACAAAACAGTCATGGTCATAACACAATATGGATAAATAGAACCAAAGACCGAGATTAGTTTTTTTAAAATAGTTTCAATGAAAACCTTGAATATTTAAATGCAAGAGTATGAAGTGCAAGAACAATTCTAGATAAAATTTGCTTAGAGAAAGTACAGACAATGACAATTGTAATTGGTTTTAATGGGAAAATTGGATTTTCCTTACTTGACATGATTTCCATTATATAATTTCATTTTTTTATTTTTATTTTTGGGCTTACTAGATTTTATAATTCTCTATTAAACTTTTATCATAATTATATCACAAAATTGTTCATCATTGGATCTATCCTTTTTAATTTTATGGTGCATATTTACTCATCCTTTTGGTAGGAACATGAGTCTGCAGAATCCTAGTGCTACTTGTGATACTTACATTCTCGCTGATTATTTTACGGTCATTTCGTTCTATTTAGGATTAGGAATAAGTGATATTGTATTATGTAGATACTCATTGTCTTATTTATTTGTTTACTTGTTATAATAAAGAGGAAGCCATGTTGGATGCAAATTGCGCAACCCCAATATCTCCATAACCAGAACAAGAATATGCATAATTGAGTATGAAGATTAACGCACCTGTTTTGAGATCCATCAAATCTTAAGCGGAAGCAGAAAAGGGATTTCCCACATATCAAGGGGATCCATGCATAAAGTCCTTCTCCTCTATTGCCCTCCGTATCACCGGCTCAACGAGGCGGCCCCCTCATGTTTAGCGTTAGGTAAACGCCCTTAGGTGAGGATACATGTGAAAATTAGGGTTAGAGGAGAGACTTTAGCACTATTTATAGAGTTTCCAGCTAGGCCCCTCATTACGGGCCAGCTCAACTCGGCCCACACTACCAATTGCCCCATATTAGACTAATTAAGAAACATTCTATCTCACCTTAGACCAATCCCCGTAAAACGGTAAACGTTAAACGGTAATTACAATATCAATTAATGTAGTCCACATTAGGAAAACTCTTACATTCTCCCACTTGGACTATATTAATTGAAATCGCATGTATGTGCGCACATTGGTCTAGAGATAATTCTTAATAGTCAATCTTATCCCATAAAGTCTCAAACACCGAATCATGGCGGTAACTGCATGTATATACACAGAGCCTTCCATGGTCACGAGTGTTCTCAACTCTATTGATATGGATCCAATATGGTAGTGTGTCAAATGGATAACATCTCTCATAGAGAGATCTCATTTGTCGGGCCACCATTCTCTTACCTTAAGCGTCACAAAAACTTGTGCCACTAGAGAATGTCCATTCTCTTACCTTAAGCGTCACAAAAACTTGTGCCACTAGAGAATGCATTTATGGTTCCATGAACCCACATATGTCTTGTCCTTACGGTTAACCATTCTTTATGTATAACAAGACATATGGACAAGGCTAATAACCGGATGCCCCTAGCCTTCACTCAAGGTTTATACAATACCTTGAGACTTTATCAATATGTATTCAACGTAATAACAACACATTCAAAATACTTTATTGAATGCAAAAGTTGATACATATCAAATCGTTACAAAATGTAACGAACACAGATGAAACCTTTATCAGAGTAAAGCCAAAATAGCTCCCACTAAACAACAGCATCTCATGATGCTCCTAAGCCCATGCTAATGACATGTCGCTTAAAATACACATGGGCGTAGACCTTTAGTTAGTGGATCTACAACCATATCATCTGTGGAAATATGTTATATTAAAACGTCACCTTTCGTATCGTTTCCTTTTGGTCAAAAGTTTTGACCACCATATATTTAGACCCCTTGAGACCCTCGTAGTAAATAAATAATACTACAAATTTGTTATCTCAATATAACCATATGGGTCTATCCATAAAGTTAAAACGATTAACTCTTTCATGAGGTTCCGGAGCCTAATAGCCCAAGTAACAGCCTAAAAGAATGTTACTAACACTGCTTTCATAATAAAAGATGACATAGAACTTTATTTACTGCACTTCATGCTAACATAAATATGTATTCTGTTATTAATCTCATGTCATCATAACAGCTAGCAAAGTTTACATCTAAATACCCTACTAACTGCAAGAATTGAACATATCCACATATTAACATATAATCTCTTATCCTCTTTAAGTACCTTAAAACCTTCTTGGCAGCAACGCAATAATCGCATTCTGAATTTGATTGATGTCTACCTAGAAGTCCTGTCATAAAGACGATATTTAGTCTAGTACAAATTCGAGCATACATTATACTTTTAAATGCACTGACACAAGGTACACCATTTAATTAGATTTTCTCAATATCTAAATAAGGACAATGTGATAGATTCAGTTCATCACCCTTAACAACAGGAGCAATTCCTGGCTTGCAATAATGTATATTGAATATTTCCAATATACAATCAGCAAATGTCCTTCGAGAAAATCTAATATAATATAGCAAAAACAATCCTTACAAACCTTAGTACAAAGGATAAAAGATGCCTCAAGGTCATTACTTGTAAACAAAATATCATGTACATAGAGTATGAGAAAAATAAATTTCCTCCCACTGACTTTGCAAGTATATTGAATTACTTTGTTCCCAATTGAACAAAATAACAACACTATAATATTGTCTGGAAACTTGCTTAAGACCATGAATTAAGACTTTTCAGTCTACACACAAGTTTACTTGAATTTGCTGCAAAATCTTTCGATTGCACTATATAGATTTTGTATCTATATAGATTGCACTATCAATGCCACGTTCACTCTGAAAGAATTAGTAAAGAAATAATTATTTCTTCACTAACTATCCACCCCTCTTTCAAAGTAAAATATTATTATCTTTTTTTTTTATGGCATCTAATCACATACTTAATTAAGAACAAGAAACGACATTTATATAAGTTGCTAAAACAACCATGTAATGGATATTGTAATCATGCTCTTACAAATAGACTATATAGTTTGATGGTATAACTAATTGTCTTTCCCTAACAAATCTCCTTAATAAAACTGCAATCACTTCATTCTACACTTGAGAGGTTTAAGAAATTTCATTATAAACTATATCAAGAATAGTACCTTAAACCTCAACAAGTTTAGTCTATGGTACAGGAGATTCCATAATTATCTCGTATAGGTAAAGACAAAAACACAAGTAACCCCCATCATACTATTATCTTTAATAGTCTCGAGAGCGCCTATCTTCTACAATTACGTCGATCTTAAGAAACTTTAGAGTATGTGATTCCATAATTCTTGTATCTTCTTTAGGGTCATAAAATCAATACCCCTTTAACAATCTGGATAAAATACAAAATAATATCGAGTGGATCTAAATTCCAACGTACTTAATATTGGATTAGATAACCTCACTCCTGCATGACACCTCTAAATTTAATATGATTCAATCAATTTACGTCCAGTCCATAACTCAAAAGAAGTTTATGAACCAACTTTGATAAGAAATACGTTTTGTATGTGAAAAAATTACTTTTAAAATATCAACCCACAGTAGACCGATAAATTAGTCTTACTTATTACCATGTTAATTATGGTGCAATTATGCCTTTTGGCAAATCTTTTGTCGATTTTCAGGCATAGTAATTAAATTACCACCCCATAATATACCAAGTATTTGACAAATGACCCTTTAAGCAATTCAGTATTGTCATACTTGCCAAAATACTTACCACTGCAATTAGACCTGACAACCTTCAAGACTAATTTTAACCAGTTTATTCTTTATCTCGGTCATTTTCCTTAAATAAAAAAAAAAAACTTTTGGAAACAACCTTTTAACCATATACGAGATGTATATGTCATTAGGACTTAAACATAATCTTTGCAGATATGTCCTAATTTCAATATTATACAAAACATAATTTCAAGCAACTAAGGCTTCCATCATATTATAGCAGTGCAGTCCGCGAGCAAACCTCTTTTCTAGTGTTTGAATGGAACGCTTCATGGACGATAAGCAAATTCTATTGCATTCTCAAGCAACAAATCATATGTCCATAACTTAAAATTTGAAGCAGTAAAAACCTCAATAAAAGTGGAGTTATTAATTACAGAAAAAGTGACTAAAATAACAAGCAATGTATATAATTAGCATCATGTGAGCACTGTGTAACTTGACGTACAAGTACACATCCAGAGAGTTACATGCAAAATCATATAATCACCTTTGGGCAGAATACATGACATGCAATTGTACACTCCCCACATGATAGCGGTTATGAGAATTTATTCCAATCTTCGTGAATTCATCACCTTTGGGCATATGAACCACTAGGATCATCACTCCTCCACCATACCATCATGTATCCCTCCATGAACTAATACACAATCACCTCCTTTGGGAGTATGACTACACATTAGACCAGGAGACATCCCAATCAATATACGAGACCGAAATTTCTCAAACCCAATCAAGCGTGCCACTTTGGCGGTCACTACTCAATTGAATCCTTGAAACTCTCTCATACCAGGGATATAAATTTTACTCCTCACATACACCATATACATGTGATTTTAGCTTTAGTGATAGGGGCAGTAAATCACTAAAATCACATATCATGCTAATTACATTGCTTTGTTCATTAATAAAATCTTTATTATACATATATAAATATATAGCGAACCTGAAAGATAGATTCCAATGAGATCAACGATCACAACACAGTAACACAAGAAACTTCGCATAACATAGAAGAAAACATCTCTTGTGCACCCAGATAACATATTATTATAACAACATAAAGAAGATAGTTGATTAAGAGGATCTATCACAAGTTAACATCAATAGCAATATAAGATACCCCAGATCGACAAGCTTGATAGCTAATCCACTATTGCTCATGAATTTCATAAGGCAAAACATGACTCCAAGGCCAACAGCTAATATATTAGCCAACCTTTTTAAGTAACAAAATTATCATTGTTATCAACCAATGGCCTATTAATTGAGTCAAACCAGAGAACCAAATATCTAAACTTTAACAATATAAATTATTGCTGTGTAAAGGTTGTCATACTCCTTAATCATAAAAAATATTCAACTTAATGGACATTAACCAAAGTGACCGAGATGAGTTTAGGTACAATATGCAATGACTTAACCGACATGCATTACCCACATTCAACAAATGTGTTAATTAGTACAATCATGGTCACGGGTTCTTAAAACGTCAATCATGCAAAGGTTACTAGCATGTAAAGGAATATGCATGAGTAACAAAAGTTTCATAAATTTTAGTGTGTCTCATTACCTCAATACATACTTCAAATACTATCACATAATGGTTGTATCTCATTAAGCCAACTTCAATTCACAATAAAAATTAATTTTTATTAATGAATCACACCATTATAATGTTCATGTGATAACATATCAGTAACCCAACACTTGTATTTCGAAAATCACAGAAAAATACAATAAAAATACGCAAAAATACACTAAAAATACGCGTATTTAGGGCTTTGTATGTATTTTCACATCCATAAAATCATCAAAAATATAAAATAAATATACCACAAGATAGAGGATGAAGATACGAATCCAACGCCGCCAACCACGCGCGGATCGGAGCCTCCACGCGCCCGCATGCGCCTCCTGAGTGCGCGGCGCGTGGAGCCCACGCGCGGGCGATCTGACCGGTCAAAACCGGTCCGGTCAGGATCGGTCCAACCGGTTCCCGGTTCGACCGGTTCACGGTCCGACCGGCTGACCAGACCGGTCAACCGTTGATCGGGTCGGGTCAACGGTCAACTTTCGGGTCGGGTCAAAAGGTCAACGGTCGGGTCGGGTCGGGTCGCTGACGTCACGATGACGTCAGCCTCCACGCGTGCGTCGCACACGCGAGCTGTGCCCCGCGCGTGGGGGCGCGTGAGCGCGCGTGGGGGCGCGTGGGGCGCGTCTCCGACGCCCCAGCGGCGCGTGGCCGCGCGTGGGGGCCCGTGCGGCCTCCTCCGACGACGCGCCGCCCATGGATCTTCTCGTCTCATCGAGCCCAATCCGAATTTGTGATTTAATTTTATTTTTATTGAACAAAAAATCTCGAAAATCACAAATTAGGGCAAAAAACTCATGTGTTCAAGTTCTATGGTTATGGAGGCTCTGATACCACATGTTGGATGCAAATTGCGCAACCCCAAGATCTCCATAACCAGAACAAGAACATGCATAATTGAGTAGGAAGATTAACGCACCTGTTTTGGGATCCATCAAATCTTAAGCGGAAGTAGAAAAGGGATTTCCCACATATCAAGGGGATCCACGCATAAAGTCCTTCTCCTCTATTGCCCTCCGTATCACTGGCTCAATGAGGCGGCCCCCCTCATGTTTAGCGTTAGGTAAACGCCCCTTAGGTGAGGATACATGTGAGAATTAGGGTTAGAGGAGAGACTTTAGCACTATTTATAGAGTTTCAGCCAGCCTCATTACGGGCATTCTGGCTCAACTCGGCCCACACTAGCCTAGCCCATATTAGGACTAATTAAGAAACCTTCTATCTCACCTTAGACCAATCCCCGTAAAACGGTAAACGTTAAACGGTAAATTACAATATCAATTAATGTAGTCCACATTAGGAAAACTCTTACAAGCCATGCACATAACTTATCATATATGAACCAAAGAAAAATATTATCTCACTACTACAGTCTTAATGATGTTGAAGAGTTTGAGAGAATGGAGCTTGTATTTAGAGTGAGAGGGATTTTTGTAGACAAAAGCTTTTATACAACTTTTTATCGATGTAAGAAGTTAATTTTATCATATCACTGATTTTATATTATACTATGTCTGTATGACTATTTTATGGTTTTCTTACATAACTTCTCTAATATACACTATTTTGAATAATATAAATTGTAAGTTTGACTAATAAGCTTTTCGTAGGCATAAAAATCGAGCGAATTGAATGCGGACAAAAAAGGCGGGGTGGTAAAAATTGAGTCTTATTTATTTGTCTATTTATTATTACGGGTGTCAAAAATCGAACCAAAAAAATTCGATTTTTTTTTTTTCAGTTCGATTCTCAATCAATTCGATTGTCATTAAAATTTAAACTTTTTTAACCGGTTCGGTTTTTATCGATTAACCAAACCAAACCATTAAAATCTACAATTTTTTCATTTTATTTTTTTCAAAAAATTACATTTTCTTTTTCTTTCCTTTCTTTCATTTTCATTTTCTTTCTTCTTCTTGTTTATTGGCCAATCGCCGGCCACGGTGGTGGCCGGCAACCAGCAGAAAAAGAATAAAAAAAATAAAAAAATTGATTTAAAAAAATAAAAAAATTATGGAAAGTGGTGCAAGTAGGAAAAAAACAAAAACAAGGGTAAAAACCAAAAAACCAAACCGAACCGAATTTCAGTTCGGTTTGATTTCCATTTGGATCAAATTTTGGTTGGTTCATTAAATTTTCTTATTGGTTCGATTCGGTTTATTTTTTTTTTTTTTTTTGGGAAAATCAAACTGAACCATTTACACCCCTAGCTGGAGTGAGTTCGAGAGAATGGAGCTTGCGATTGGAGTGAGGGGCTTTTTATAAACAGTAAGAATTTAATTTTATCATATCGTTGGTTTTATATTATACCATCTCTATATGACTATTTTATGGTGTTCCTCCATAGCTTCTCTAATATACACTATTTGGAATAATATGCATTGAAAGTTTGACTAATGAGCTTTTCGTAGACATAAAAATCGAGCGAATTGGATGTCAGATGAAAAGGGCACGGCTTGTCAAAACTAAGTTCGTCTATTTATTAAGTAAAGAGGAAGCCATGCAAAGAATTTATCATGTATGGACCAAAGAAAAATATTATTTCACTGCTTGAGTCTTAATTATATCTTAACGAATTTAGATTTTCACACACTAACCGGCTCATATGTGTCACGCCCACCATATAGATGCGGCAGATGCCACCTTCTGCCGAGGACGGGCATGTAAGTAGGACCACATCCTTGCCACCTTCTGCAGTCATGAAGGAGGAGCTACCGAGGATGGGAATGTGGGTGGAACTATGAGCTCTAGCTAGGAGAGTGTCGCGACAGAAGAAAAGAGGGGGAGAGGAGAGAGCAGGTGTGGAAGTGGAATGGGGAGGGAAAGGGTGGGAACCGTCGTCAATACTTGCACAATGTTCTTTCACAGCATTTGTGAATCTTCGACTAAAAAAACTATGGCAAACCAGAAAGGCCCGAATAAAATGCACAAATCATGAATTAAACTGAAAATTCTAAATTAACAGACGAACAAAAAACATATCCAAGCTTGCTTTAATTTTTTCATTTTATTTTTAAAATATTTTTTTTCTTTCCTTTCTTTCATTTTTTTTTCTTTCTTCTTCTTGTTTATTGGGCAATCGCCGGCCACGTGGTGGCCAGCGACTGGCCAATGAAGAAGAAGAAGAAAAAGAATAAAAAATAATTTAAAAAATCGTTTAAAAAAAAAAAAAAATTATTGAAAGTGATGCATGTAGGAAAAAACAAAACAAAAATGAGGGTAAAAACCAAAAAACCAAACCAAACCGAATTTCAGTTCGGTTTGATTTCCATTCGGATCAGATTTCGGTTAAGTTCATTAAATTTCCTTATCGGTTCGATTCGGTTTTTTTTTTTTTTTGGGAAAATCGAACCGAACCATTTACACGCCTAGCTGGAGTGAGTATGAGAGAATGGAGCTTGCGATTGGAGTGAGGGGCTTTTTATAAACAGAAGACTTTATACAAGTAAGAAGTTAATTTTATCATATTGTTGGTTTTCTATTATACCATCTCTATATGACTATTTTATGGTGTTCCTACTTATTAAGTAAAGAGGAAGCCATGCAAAGAATTTATCATGTATAGAGCAAAGAAAAATATTATTTCATTGCTGGAGTCTTAATTATATCTTAACGAATTTAGAGTTTCACACACTAACTCGGCTCACATGTGTCATGCCCACCATATAGATGCGGCAGATGCCACCTTCTGCCGAGGACGGGCATGTAAGTAGGACCACATCATTGCCACCTCTTGTCGCGAAGGAGGAGTGTCGAGGCTGGGAATGCGGGTGGAACTATAAGCTCTGGGTGGGAGAGTGTCGTGACAGAAGAAAAGAGGGGGAGAGGAGAGAGCAGGTGTGGAAGTGGAATGGGGAGGGAAAGGGTTAGAACCGCCATCAATATTTGCACGATATTCTTTCACAGCATTTGTGAATCTTAGACAAAAAAACTACGGCCAGAAAGGCCCGAATATAATGCACAAATCATGAATTAAACTGATAATTCTAAATTAACAGGACGGACAAAAAATATATCCAAGCTTGCTTTAATTTTTTCATTTTATTTTTAAAATAAAATTTTGATTTTTTTTTTCTTTCCTTGCTTTCATTTTCATTTTCTTTCTTCTTCTTGTTTATTGGCCAATCTCCGGCCACGGTGGCGGCCAGCGACCGACCAATGAAGAAGAAGAAGAAAAAGAATAAAAAAATAATTAAAAAAATCGATTTAAAAAAATTAAAAAAATTATTAAAAGTGATGCATGTAGGAAAAAAACAAAACAAAAACAAGGGTAAAAACCAAAAAACCAAACCGAACCGAATTTCAGTTTGGTTCGATTTCCATTCGGATCATATTGCGATTCAGTTTATTAAATTTCCTTATCGGTTCGGTTCGGTTTATTTTTTTTTTTTTTGGGAAAATCGAATCGAACCATTTACACCCCTAGCTGGAGTGAGTCCGAGAGAATGGAGCTTGCGATTGGAGTGAGGGGCTTTTTATAAATAGAAGACTTTATACAAGGAAGAAGTTAATTTTATCATATCATTGCTTTTATATTATACCATCTCTATATGACTATTTTATGGTGTTCCTACATAGTTTCTCTAATATACACTATTTGGAATAATATGCATTGAAAGTTTGACTAATGAGCTTTTCGTAGACATAAAAATCAAGCGAATTGGATGTCGGATGAAAAGGGCATGGCTTGTCAAAACTAAGTTCGTCTACTTATTAAGTAAAGAGGAAGTCATGCAAAGAATTTATCATGTATGGAGCAAAGTAAAATATTATTTCACTGCTGGAGTCTTAATTATATCTTAACGAATTTAGAGTTTCACACACTAACCCGGCTCATATGCGTCACGCCCACCATATAGATGTGGCAAATGCCACCTTCTACCGAGGACGGGCATGTAAGTAGGACCACATCCTTGCCACCTTCTGCAGTCGCAAAGAAGGAGCTGTCGAGGCTGGGAATGTGGGTGGAACTATGAGCTTTGGGTGGGAGAGTGTCACGACAAAAGAAAAGTGGGGGAGAGGAGAGACCAGGTGTGGAAATGAAATGGGGAGGGAAAGGGTGGGAACCGCCGTCAATACTTGCACGATCTTCTTTCACATCATTTGTGAATCTTCGACCAAAAAAACTACGGCAAAGCAGAAAGGCCTGAATATAATGCACAAATCATGAATTAAACTAAAAATTCTAAATTAACAGGGCAAACAAAAAACATATCCAAGCTTTAATTTTATCATATCATTCTTTTATATTATGCTATCCCTATAACACTACTTCATGGTGTTCCTACGTAGCTTCTCTAATATACACTACTTGGAATAATATACATTAAAAGTTCGACTAATGAGCATTTCGTAAACATAAAAATCGAGCAAATTTGACATCAGACGGAAAAGGCATGGCTGGTGAAAATTGAGTCTTTTTTGGTCAAATTTATGAAAAGGTATTTGAAGTGCGATCATGAGTGGATAACCATTATCAATCGCTCTAACTTCGAAAATTGTTATGTAGATATAATTATTTTTCTGCTTGTATGGTCCTCTTGATCTTAACTGCATAGCCGGCTTTAAATTGGTATGTAGATATAATTATTTTTCTGCTTGTGTGGTGCTCTTGATCTATCCTTTTTAAATTTTTATCATAATTATTTCACAAAACTGTTCATCATTGGATCTATCCTTTTTAATTTTATGGTGCATATTTACTCATCCTTTTGGCGGGAACATGAGTCTACAGACTTCTAGTGCTGCTCGTGATCCTCACATTCTCACTGATTATTTTACGGTCATTTCATTGCATTTAGGATTAGGAATAAGTGTAATTGTATTAGGTAGTCACTGTCTTATTTATTTGTTTACTTGTTATAGTAAAGAGGAAGTCAGAACTTGAGACCAAAGAAAAATATTATCTCATTGCTACAATCTTAATGACGTCGAAAGAGTTTGAGAGAATGGAGCTTGTATTTAGAGTGAGGGATTTTTGTAGATAGAAGCTTTTATACAACTTTATATCGGTGTAAGAAGTTAATTTTATCATATTGTTGATTTTATATTATGCTATATTTGTATGACTATTTTATGATGTTCTTACATAACTTCTCTAATATACACTATTTTGAATAATATACTTTGGAAGTTTGGCTAATGAGCTTTTCGTAGGAACAAAAATCAAGCGAATTGAACGTCAGACGGAAAACGCATGGGTGGTCAAAATTGAGTCTTATTTATTTGTCTACAGAAAAAAGGCGTTCTTTTTTCAACTTGCCGTTCATGAATGATAAATGCGGGGGATGCTGATGAGCTTTCCCTTTTTTCTTTTCCTGTCATCTTGTTGTGTTATCTTGCGTTAATGGTTTGAAGATGTTCTAGGGGACTAAAGTGAAACCATGATAACGTTCTTGATGTTGTGAATGGACTTTGTGATGCGAACAGGTTATTTGTTAGACAGGGCTTGACGACACAATCCGGTTTAGTACTAGCTCCTGCCGAAAGCAGGGGTCAAACTTTCCAACTATTGGCGAATCCTAATGTAAGCATCAAGCAATTATGTATCAATGATGAGGGTGCATTTTTGTTAGTATTATGGACAAAGCCTATGAGTCGGCATCCCTTATTTTGGTGTTTTGTGGTGTGGCTGGTTATTCATTTTAGCTTCTCGTTCCATGGCATGTGAAAATTAAAAATTGGTGGATTTTGAATCACCGATGCATGTTGTTGTAGGGATCCTTTTTGGTAGCCCTCATTACTTATTCGGTAGCTCAAGATGTAATTTAGTAGATATAGGACAAATTCAATGACTCCTTTGAGGCTTAGACATTGCTTCCCTTTTTTTTTCCTTAGTTATTCATAACAAATTAACACATTGATGTTTGACATTGAGTTGATTAAATAGGGGAACTGTATGCTTGACTCAGTTTTTTGAATACTAATACATCTGAGTACTGATCTAAACATACCATGATGTAATTGATTAGCCAAGCGTCTTCAACATGGAGCTATTCCAGAGGTTTAACTAGATAGCTTAAGCAAAATGAATGTAGAGTACCTTAAGCTTGAGACAGCTTATTTGCTGAGGAATTATACAGATGCTAACTAATGCCTTGATAACATGTGGGGCTTTTTCTCCATTACAAATGGTATAACAATTTAAGAAAAGTGATATATGTCCCTGGATTCTTTACCGAGTTACAAGTATTTGTGAAATTGTGTGAGATCATTGAGCTTGAAGTAGTTGCTTCATGCAAAATGAATTAACACAATTTCTAGATTAAGTAGCTACTTGTATGTGCTAACCTGACTTTTCATAAATTCCAATTCAAATACCACTTGAAGTGTACTTGCAGATACTTATCTGTACCTAATGCTTGATCTTTTACTGTAGATACTTTAGATAAGCTCATCCAGGGTTTTGAACTGCAATCTCTTCTTCTAGAGCCAAAAAGGTTAGTCCTAATACGATCTTTTTCTTCTAGTGTTTCTACATATCTAGCAGAAACCCTTGCTTTGCCTCGTTTTGATTTGGTACTTTTCTTGGTCTTGTCTGCTTTTGATTTGAGTTATGTTTGGTTTGTTGTCTGTGAACTTTTACTTGCTCTGTTGGTTGATGAGAAAGTGAAGAAGCATATGCTAGTAGAAGAGCCAATTGCTAGTTGGGGCTTTGTGATCCACGCTAGGAAGCTAGAGTAATGAGTGTGAGACAATGCTCTTAGATCAGTCCAATTTGGCTGGTTTTGTTGATCTTTTTACGAAACCTTGTGACTTTAGAGTAATGTGTGATCTGTTGTAGTTCAAAAGTGGCATCAATGAATGATGTTTAGCTATTTTCAGATGCTCTTGTTCATGAAGTACGTTTCTTTTTTTGTTTTAATGTCTGCACAACTTGTCAATTAAACATTTGCTTTTTCACTCCAAATGTTGACCCATAAGTTCAAGTTGACATCTTTTAAAGTTATTTTCTCTTGACTACTCACTTTTTAATTTAGCTTGAGGTTATGAATATCTAAAATTGAAAAAAGCAGTTCAGTGTGGATTGTGTTAGGACTAGAATTAGCACCTAGAGGGGGGTGAATAGGTGATTAAAGCGATTTTAACAATCAAATCGGAATATGAGATTAATGAATTAAAAACAGCAATCGCAGCAAATGAAGGTTATGAAAGATAAAAGGATTAGGGAGAGAGAATCAAGACTCCAGATTTATAGTGGTTCGGCTTATATCAAGCCTACGTCCACTCTCTCCCGCACGGGACGGCCCCCCTTCTGGCTGGATTTCACTAAGAATCAAAAAGAGTATTACAGTCTCATGCTCTTGAGTCCACAATGTAGAACTTCTACTACACTTCCTCAAGGTCTCACCACTCTATGATCACTCTTTTGATTACATGTATTGCTCGAAGAATAAGATCACAAACGAAATATGGAGATTCGACTTTGGAATTCTTTTATCCAAAGACACTTCAACAACTCGAGCGTCTCTCTTTATACGCTTCTTCATGCCTTCATTACCGTTGGCACCTTCCAAAGAAGTTCTTCCAATCAACACGTTGGACAGAATCAATTTGGAGAGATCTCGAGCTCTTTAAGGTAAGTGTAGATAGCCCATCAATCCCGCCGCCCATACAATCGGGATCTTGGTTTCCATAAGTAGAACTTTCCAAATAAGTTGCGAATCTTAGAGAATCTATATCAATTCGGATACGAATATAAGATCGTGTAGTGCTGAATCAAGTCGAAAGATATTCCTCAGCCATTGAGATAAAGACTATATAGAATCAGAATAGAAACTTTTATCTTGTCGGTCTGGAATCTGTCCATGAGAGTAGACTTTGAAACTTGAGTCTTGTTAGCGAGAGACTTTAATCTTCGACTTTGCCGGTAGAGTCTCGCAAGTCTTCGAGACACTGCATCGAGAGAAATGTTTTGTCAACTTCAAAACCTTTGAGGAGAATTTATTCAACAATCTCCCCTTTTTGATGGTGACAAAACTTTCCCGCAGATTTGAACACTATTGCCCCGCAAAACAACTTTATAGCTTGCAAAGATATCATTAGAATAAGAATAGTATAAGATGTCCCGTACGCAGATGTCCCGTACACGACTTACCCCCGTATACGATCCGCATCCACGTAAAACCTCATTAGTCAATGCACTTTACTATCTATATCTAATTTTGATGTTTTAAGGTAATACAAGAGTAAGCAATCATTCAAAAAACTCAAGATAAAGTCAAAATATCAATCACAAACAAACCATTAAATAAAAAAAAATGGAAATGAAAGTTTAAGTTTTGGGTTTGGAATGAGAATGAGAATAGAGTGAAAATCTGCCTACAAAGTCTTCTCCCCCTTTTTGTCAGCATTAAAAAGTAAGAAAATCAAGGAGCACGAGGAACGCGAACAAGTTGAAAGTCCTCCATAGACTTGACAGTTCCTTCCAGCTTTCCTTAAGTCTTCTTGAAGTTCGGCGAGAAAGCGTGCCTTTGTTGTGTCTTGAACCTTACTTTGAACATCTTTCAGCCGATCATGTAAGGAGATGAACATAGCATGATTCTCATTCGGGATAGTCCGAAAGTCACACCCCATAGCATAGATTTGGCCTTTGAGCTCCAATATGATGTCAAGCAACCTTCGAAATCTCCCGAATTGTCGGGCCTCGTGTGCTTGCGTCAACTCGGTCCGATGGTGGAGTTAAGCCGGTGTGAATGTCGAAGGAAGATCAATGTTTGGAGATGAAGCCTCTCCCTCGGATGATGATGAGCGCATAAACATCTTCTCGCATCGTGGCGATCCGCTCACACTTGCACTTGTAAATGTCAGAGAAGAGGAGTGCTTTCTCTTTGGATATCTCCCCCGTTTCCATGCCTTCGGAGGGGAGAAGAACTCTTCTTTCGAGGAGTCTCCTCCTGACAAGATTGTGCCGATCCTCCTTTCGCCGGAGAATCTGTCTTGGCTTGTGAATCTCGCCGGTTTATGCCGAGAGTCCGTCCCGGCCGATTCTTCCTCTTCATCTTTCTCTTCCTCTTTCTTTTCTTTCTCTTTCTCTTCCTCTTCCTCTTTCCGTTCTTCCTCTTTTTCTTTCTCTGTCTCTTCTTCCTTTTGCAAGGATTCCTCTTCTGGTTTCCTTTCTCGTTTCGCAAACCGTTGTTGTTGGGAACAGTGATACGGGAGAGTAATACCGAGAAACAAAGGCCGAGATAGGCATATCATCCTCATCATCTTCATCTTCCAAGATGATTGCCCGCCTCTTCTTGACATGACCAAAGGATGGTTCCTTTCCTTTCCTTTTTGCCGTGTAAGAGTCTCGGTTTGATCTTCACAGGGGTTTTTTCTTTGAACTGCTCCAGCTTCTTGCTAAGTTCCTTCAGACGCATCTTTGTTATCATCCTCAGTCCGATGACCATTCGACCAATAGTCTTCACAGAGAGAATGTGGGGAGGCTGGATGTTCAGATGTCTAAAAAGACGTGTAATGAGAGCAGCATAAGGGAGTTGTCCCTTGTCCTTTGCCATCGATCTGTACATGTGAAACATGATAGTGTGTGGCGAGAGAGAAATTAATGCCAATCTTGATTGCAAACATCAACTTTGCCTCCGAGATGGATACATCTCGTCTTTGAAGTTGATTTTGGTCTAAGACAATTGATCACAATCTTGTGAAGCGTAATATTTGTTGCGTTCATTCGGGAGTAGGAGAGACGTCCTTCAGCAATTCGGTCTCTTGCAAGTTCCATGGTTGCATGACTCACGCACACGTAAATTGATTGGAAAGCACCTCTTTCCACACCAATTACGTCGCGAGTGTCTCGTATCAACAACATATTCTCTATCTCGCACGCTAAATGAAAAGCTGTTCGCATCAAGGAAACCGAGATTAGAGTAGAAATATGCGGTTAATTCGTAATGAGCCACATCACATTCGTGCAAAACTTGTGCGCTTGAAGTTTCTCAAACTCTATGAGATTAATGCTCAAGAAATCCAGAAAATCAAAGTCCACCGTTCGTGGATTTATCACCCCTCGCTTCGGCCAGCTTCTCATACTTCTTCCCGTGTCCATCGATCGAAACAGCTTCATCCTTCTTTCCTCGAAGGTTTGCAGCCACACCCATCCAAGGTTTAAAATGTAAATACATTTTCTCATCATCATCCTTTCCCTCTCGGTTGATTAAAACTACCAAACCTAGGGTCACCGGGAAAGTTTGCAAAAACTTTTGTCGCTTTGTTCCAGCCAGAACAACGCCCGATCTTTCCATCACGGTGAGAAAGTGCGTCTCATTTCTATAACCTTTTTCCTTCGTAAATTCATCGATGAAGGTCATTGCACCCACCTTCCTTCAATGCAGAGTAAAGCCTATAAACAAAAGCAGGCTTGAGTGATCTTACTGGTTCAACATTTTCAAGCACTTCTTCTGCATGTTGAGGGCGACTATCATGAGGTCTAGTTGAGGAGGATCGCTGTTGAGATCGTTGAGGAGACTGTTCTGTTGGAAAGTCGCTTTCTTCTGTGAGATCGAAGTGCGTAGGTCCCTCTCCAGAGCCTTGTGGTCCCCTGCTTGCAAGCCTTAATGATTTTCTTTGGTGAGACATTGTCGCTGTCTTGGAGAAACTTTCTCACTTGTGTCGCAAGAAAGTTAAAAACTTGAGAAGTAGAAATCGAGGAGAGAAATTCCAGAGAGTGAAAAGCTTTGAACTAGGGTTTCTAGGTAAAGTTTAAAACGAAGAAGGAGAAGAAGTATAAAAGGAAATCGAATCGTGGTAACTGAATCGTCACAAAATAAATTCTTTTTGAAAAATAACTGCCTTAATAAATCGATAACCACCCTTTATAAAATAAACCGCCTTAATAAATATAATTATCCATAAATAAACAAACAAACTTACCTTTTCGAGATAAAAGATTAAGTAAATGTACTTACAAATCGTGTCGATTGGTATTCTCGCCTAAACCCTTTTTAGTCCGATACTCCGTCGACTTTAAGATTTTGAGTCCGAGCTTCAACAATCTTCAAGAGATACAATATTGAGTCTTGAGCGAATAGACTCAAATAAGCTTTTCTCCAAGTGGCTTTGTGAAGATGTCTCGCGTTGATTCTTCGAGTCAATGAATTGTATCAAGACTTCTTTGTTCTGAACATGATCTCTTATAAAATGATGTCGAATCTCAATATGTTTTGCTCTTGAATGTAGAATAGATTCTTTGTAAGATTGATTGCGCTGGTATTGTCACATCTCGATCTCTCGTGCAAGAGTCTTTAATACCAAAGTCTCGTAGTTGTTGTTTTATCCAAAGTATTTGAGAACAAAGAACTTCCAAGTGCTACGTATTCTCGCTTCAGTTTGTTGAAAGGGCCACACGTACTTTGTTTTCTTGAAAACCAAGATACCACCCCGTTGCCAAGTAATTGACAAGTTCCCGAAGTGCTTTTTCTTTCAACTTTACAACTTGCAAGATCTCGCGTCTCCGAATAACCAAGAAGGGTAAAGTCTCCTTCTTTGGGATACCATAGACCAATCTTAGCAGTAGTTGCAACGTATTTAATGATACGTTTATAAAGACTTAAATGTGATTCCTTAGGATCCGATTGAAACCTAGCACATATGCAAACACTAAATAATATGTCGTCTAGATGCAGTAAGATAAAGAAGTGAACCAATGATACCCCGTATAATTTTTGGTCGACTTTCTTCCCCGCTTCGTCTTTGTCTATCTTCAAAGAACTTGACATTGGTATGTCGTCTTTTTGCAATTCTCCGAGACCGAACTTTTTAACAAGTTCTTTTGCATATTTCTCTTGATGAATGAAGATTCCTTCTTTAAGTTGTTTCACTTGTAGACCAAGGAAGAAGGATAGTTCACCCATCATGCTCATCTCAAATTCATCCCGCATAGACTTAGAAAATTTCTTGCACAAAGTCTCATTAGATGATCCGAATATAATGTCATCAACATAAATCTGAACGAGTAGAAAGCTTTTGCCTTCCTTTTTAATAAACAGAGTAGTGTCTACCTTTCCTTTAGAGAAACCACTTTGAATTAAAAATTACTTAACCTTTTCATACCAAGCTCGAGGAGCTTGTTTTAATCCATATGAAGCTTTCTTCGCTCCGAACACCGAGTCCGGGTTTCTTTGAGTCTTCAAATCCATGAGGTTGTTCCACATAGACTTCTTCTTGAATAAATTCATTCAGAATGCGCTTTTGACGTCCATTTGAAATAACCTGAAATTCTTATAACATGCAAAAGCAAGTAGTAACCGATTGCTTCTAACCTTGCTACCGGAGCATAAGTCTCATCATAGTCTATCCCTTCTTCTTGCGTGTATCCTTTAGCCACGAGTCTTGCTTTGTTTCTTGTCACTTTGCCTTTTTCATCAACTTTGTTTCGAAAACCCATTTAGTTCCAATAAATGATTTACCTTTTGGTTTAGGAGTTAATTCCCAAACGTCGTTAATACCGAATTGTCTCGAGCTCTTCTTGCATTGCTTTAATCCAGCTTTCATCGCTAAGGCTTCTTCAATGTTTTTGGGTTCTATTTCGAAATAAGTGCAACCGCACTAGACTCTTCTCGCCTTTTGGCTCTTGTACGAATTCTCTCATTAATGTTCCCAATAATGAGTTCTTCAGATGACTGGACTTGTGTTTCCGCACTTGGATGGTCTCGATGGGTTGTTGATCATTTTCTTGAGTTGAATCTCCATCGACAACTTGTTGTACCGCATTTGGATTTTGACCGCTTTTATGGGAGATAGATCTAGCAAGAAGTGACCGGAATGCATTCTCGATTCTTCGCTCCGTATTGGCTGAACTTGTGGAGAGTCTTGAAATTTGACGTTCATTGATTCTTTTCCACGTCCGAGTCTTCTTGTTGAATACTCTATAGGCTTTGCTCAGTTGAGTAACCAAGAAAGAATCCTTCATCCGATTTTTCTTCAAACTTACCAACTCGATCATTTGCATTCTTCAGAATAAAGCATTTACAACCAAATACTTGAAAATAAGAAACAGTTGGTTTCTTTTCTTTAAAAATTTCATAAGGAGTTTTCTCAAGAATTGGTCTTAAAAATACTGTTAATAATATAACAAGCGGTTGAAACAAATTTCAGCCCAAAACCTTGAAGAAATATTACTTTCAATCAAAAGAGTTCTTGCCATTTCTTGTAAAGACCTATTCTTCCTTTCCACAACTCCATTCTCGTTTCTGGTGTGTATGGAGAGGAGAATTTTGTCTTTGAAGACCAAAATCATCACAGAATTTAGTAAAGTCTTGATTTTCAAACTCACCTCCATGGTCTGTACGAATACTTGAGATAGTGTAACCTTTCTCATTCTGCACCTTCTTAGCAAACTTTGAAAAGAGAGAGAAAGTTTCAGACTTACTTGAAAGAAAGTAGACCCAAGTAAATCGTGAATAATCATCCACTATTACTAGGCGAACCTTTTTCCACCAATGCTTCGCGTTCTAGTAGGTCCAAATAAATCCATATGCGTAAGGCTGCGGTACACGATTAGTAGAAACTTTACTTATTAGTTTGTAGGAGTTTCTAACCTGTTTACCCGCACGCATGGTGTGCATAGATCGACTTTGAATAATTGAGAATAGGCAATCCTCGAACAAGTTTCTTGGAGGAGATCTTGCTGATTTGCTTCATATTGATATGGCCAAGTTTTTCGTGCCATAGATTAGCTTCATCTTGTACCGATATCAAGCACCGTGATCTTTCATGATTTACATCCGTAAGATAGATATTTCCATGTCTTCGTCCAAGAAAGGATTGAGTAGAGTCTTTACCGATTCCCGAACACTTTCTTTCCCGGAAATTTATCTTGAATCCAAAAGTATCACACAACTGGCTTATGCTGAGCAAGTTGTAATTTAATCCTTCAACTAAGGAAACATTCTTGATTGACAGACTTCCAATCTTGACTGTTCCACGACCAATGATTCTTCCTTTGTTGTTACCACCAAAAGAAACTTTTCCTCCGTCTTTCGGTCAAGTGTTATGAAGCAACTTGTGTCTCCCGTCATATGTCTTGAGCAGCCACTATCTAGATACCATTTAATCTTCTTTTTGATAGTGACCTCGAGTTCATGTCCGAGCCCGTATCCGAATCGTGGTCCGAGTCCGAATCGATTTTGCCATTAAACGATATTGGCATAGTCATCATCACTTTCTTCACATTCGTATCACTGTGTCTCGCTTTGAGTGCCTTCCCGTATTTCTCGTCTTTCCTTTTCTCTTCTTTACCGTAGGACGGTTGGGTCGATGTGTCCCTTTTTCTTGCATTCAAAGCAAGTCACTTCTTTGTTAGAGTCATCTTCCTCTGTTGATTTGTTCTCAAACCTTTGTGAGCTCGTTTCTTCCGGTTGAATTTTCTTCCTTTTCTATTCAACTTTCTGAATCTTTTTATCATAAGTGCCGGCTCTTCATCATCTAGATCTTCTTCGAGAATCAGCATCGAATAGTCATTAGACTTTAAGGCAATTGATTTCTTACCTTTGAATCTTCCTCTTCGTTGGTTTGCTCTACTTCATAAGATTGAAGAGTCCCAACCAATTCATCTACGTAGAGAGTGGAGCAATCCTCTCGTGTCTCTCTTATTGAGGTTTTTATGTGATTCCGTCTTTAGAGAGTCCTCGTAGGAGTTTGTTGACCTTCATATGTCCCGAGATTGGATGTCCCCGATATTCAAGACCATTCACAATTTCAGTAAAGCGACTAAACATGTCGTTATTGATTCTCCCGATCTCATCTTAAAGACTTCATATTGTCCCAAAAGAATGTTGATCCTTGTCTCTTTCACTCGATCTGTTCCTTCATAGGTAATGTGAAGCCTATCCCAGACTTCCTTTGCTGTATCACAAGAAGATATTCTGTTATACTCAGTTGGGGATAAAGCACAATATAAGGAGTAAATGGCTTTAGCGTCAAGAGTCTGTCTCTTGGTGATTTCTTCTTGAGTCATTAGAGTGGGATCAGCAACTTCTTTTCCTCTCTCGATCCCGATCTTTGCAGCGGGAATGATTCCTTTGTCTACCACTTCCCATTCCAAAGGATCTTTCGATCTTAGGAATGCTTTCATCTTGTTCTTCCATATTTGTAGTCTTTTCCATCAAAGTATGGAGGTGCGGTATTGCTTTGACCTTCGACCAACCCCGTAGGTAACATACTAGCCATAGATCTTTTACTCGAAGTAAAGACACTTCTTATAAACGAGTACACAAGCTCGATACCAATTGTTAGGACTAGAATTAGCACATAGAGGGGGTGAATAGGTGATTAAAGCGATTTTAACAATCAAATCGGAATATGAGATTAATGAATTAAAAACAGCAATCGCAGCAAATGAAGGTTATGAAAGATAAAAGGATTAGGGAGAGAGAATCAAGACTCGATTTATAGTGGTTCGGCTTATATCAAGCCTACGTCCACTCTCCCGCACCTGACAGCCCTTCGGCTGGATTTCACTAAGAATCAAAAGAGTATTACGTCTCATGCTCTTGAGTCCACAATGTAGAACTTCTACTACACTTCCTCAAGGTCTCACCACTCTATGATCACTCTTTTGAGTACATGTATTGCTCGAAGAATAAGATCACAAACGAAATATGGAGATTCAGACTTTGGAATTCTTTTATCCAAAGACACTTCAACAACTCGAGCGTCTCTCTTTATACGCTTCTTCATGCCTTCATTACCGTTGGCACCTTCCAAAGAAGTTCTTCCAATCAACCCGTTGGACATAATCAATTTGGAGAGATCTAGCTCTTTAAGGTAAGTGTAGATAGCCCATCAATCCCGCCGCCCATAAAATCGGGATCTTGGTTTCCATAAGTAGAACTTTCCAAATAAGTTGCGAATCTTAGAGAATCTATATCAATTCGGATACGAATATAAGATCGTGTAGTGCTGAATCCAAAGTCGAAAGATATTCCTCAGCCATTGAGATAAAGACTATATAGAATCGAATAGAAACTTTTATCTTGTCGGTCCGGAATCGTCCATGAGAGTAGACTTTGAAACTTGAGTCTTGTTAGCGTCGACTTTGATCTTCGAGACTTTGCCGCAGAGTCTCGCTAGTCTTCGACTGGGGATCGAGAGAAATGTTTTGTCAACTTCAAAACCTTTGAGGAGAATTTATTCAACAGATTGCATTTGTTGTCTATTGTCTTTAAACTGAAATTGCATTTTTTAATGTTGCATTTATTAGTAGATGGCAAGTTCATCAAAAGAAAAGGCATTTTGGAGCCCTGAAGATGTTGAAACCTTTTGTAAGTTGTGCGTTGAACAAATTGACAATGGCAATCGTCCTGCAAACAACAAAAGGGATGGATGGACGGTTATAATTAAGAAGTTTGAGGACCTAAGGGGCAAAAAGTATGATAAAGGTCAAATGAAGAGTAAGTGGGATAATCTTAAAGAAGATTGGAAAAGATGGAGGAGGACATTGATCCTAAAGGAAACTGGATTAGGATGGGATCCAAAAAAGAATACCATTGATGTAAGTGATGAATGGTGGAAGAGGAAAATTCAGGTTTTTTCCTTTCTTTTATTAATTTTTTTTAAGTTCATCTTTTTTTTATAAAACTCACGAAAATGTTTATTACAATAGGAAAATCCTAAGGTTAGAGATTTTAGAACGAAAGGCATACATCCGGATCTTCAAGTTTTATTGGATAGAATGTTTGGAGATATTGTTGCCACAGGAAGCATCACATGGAATTCTACACAAGCCTTACGTATTGATGAGGATGTTGTGGCCACACAATTTGACATCGGTGGTTCAGCAGGATTTACTGATGATAATATAGAGGACGACGTGGGTGGAAAGACTAGTGAACAAGATCGAAGTGATAAAAGAACGTCACAGAGTTCGGTGAGACAATCTCAAGGAAAGAAACAAAAGAAATTGAGTACGGCTGATAAGCTAACAACGCAAATGGAGATGATTTGTTCAGCTATTGAAAGTAGAAGCTATGCCAAAGAATTTTATCCTTGCAAGGAACTCATAGAGACATTGAAAGCTATACCCGAGATTAAGCAAGATCAAGAGTTATATTTTTTTGCACTAGATTATTTTTCAGAAAAGAAAGATAATAGGCAAATCTTTATGAACTTGGATGGTGATCAAGAAAAAGTCATATGGCTCAAGTATAAGTTTGCACAACGTAGGGCTCACTAGGATATTTGCTATTTATATTTTTCATGTGTAATGTTATTGTAATGTGATACATATTTGCACTACTTATTTGTATTAGTTGGCGAGACATATTTATGCTATATTATCAGACTTGTTTCTAATTGGTGTTCTTTTTATTGAATGGAGTTTGCATATATATATGATAAGTGTTTTTTGTTGATGAATGATCTAAATAATTTATTATATCTCTTATTCTAATTCTATTTTATTACTTTAATCAGTTATGGATGATTCTCCTAAAAGAGAAAACCATGAAAAAGAGGAAAAAAAATATTGGCAACTTTATGTAGCTGCACATACTTGCGGTGTTTATCAGGCAATATATGGTCAAAAAATACCATGCATGACCTCATCATATACAGGAAATGCATGGTTAAGAGAGTTGATGGACATGGATGCTAATCCTGAAAGGTTTTATCGAATGTTTAGAATGAATAAAATTGTGTTTAAGAATTTAATGAATGATTTAGTGACACGATATGCTTTGCAAGGAACTAGAAATATTGATGTTGCAGAAATGCTAGGATTGTTTCTTCATATTTTAGGACATAATATAGGTAATAGGTTAGCACAAGAGCGCTTTCAACATTCTAGGGAAACCACATGCAGGCTATTTAGCTTAGTTTTGGATAAAGTATGTGAAATGGGAGCAGATTTGATCCAACCATCTGATCGACAATTCAAGAAAGTTCCAAAGAAGATCGGGAATAATACAATATTTTTTCCACATTTTAAGGTAAGTTACGATTATACAATAGAAAATATGAATTAAATATAAATCAAATAATATTCTTGTTCTTATTTTAGGATTGCATTGGAGCTATAAATGGTACTCACATTCCAGTAGTGGTACCTACGAGTGAGCAGCTTCGTTTTATTGGTCGAAAAGGAACACCGACGCAAAATGTGATGGCCGTGTGTAATTTTAACATAGAATTTACTTATGTGTGGGCCGGTTGGGAGAGAACAGCTCATGATACTCATATCTTTTATGAAGCCATTAGGAGACATGATTTACAATTTCCTCGTCCTCCAAAAGGTTCGTTAATTAATGGTTTTTATGCATTAATATATGTATGTGTTATATGTTGATTAAATTTACAACTTTTTTGTGTAGGTAAATATTATTTGGTTGATGCTGGATATCCAAATCCCACGGGTTATTTGGGGCCATATAAAAAAGTTAGATATCATTTACCTAAGTTTCAACAAGGTCCTCAACCGACGGGTTATAAAGAAGTGTTCAATCGTGCTCACTCCTCACTACGATCATAAATTGAGCGAGCTTTTGGCGTATTGAAAAAGAAGTGGAAGATTTTAAAGAGTATACCAAGTTATCCATATACAAAGCAAGTGAAAATTGTGATAGCAACGATGACTTTGCACAATTATATACGAAGAAATACCCTGAATGATACACATTTTGCTAGAGTAGATTTGAATCCCAATTTATATACAACGGATATGATGATGTAAATGGGGAGGGTAATGCTTCAAATGATAATGTAGCATTTGATATGGCACGTTTACGTGATTAAATAGTTATGAATTTATGAAGTAATTAAGGATATTTGTAATTTTTAAGGATAATGAGATTATTTCCTCAAAGCATATGTTATCATGTTTTTATTGTAATGAAAGTATTCTTATTGTAATTGAGAAAGAGAGCACGTAAATTTTTTCCATTTGATTTTTTTAGCAAAAAAAAAATTAATTTTAATAAAATTGTTTACACAACATCTTTAACATTTTGTCAAATATAAATTAAAAAGTCGCAAACACTATTTTTTTTTTAATTTTAAACAAATAAAAATTAAAAAATTTAGATTAATCAGCAAAGGGGCTTTACAAATGTGTTTTCTACCAAACAACATTTCTCTCAAAGTTGCTTTTTAAAGCAGAATTTACCAAACAGTCTTTGCATTTCCTCCAAAGCCTTTTAGGCTAAACTGCTTTGCATTTTCCCAATGAGCTTTCCAAATGCTAAACAAACGCACCTTTATCACTAGGGATGTCAAAAACTGAACTGAAAAATTCGATTTTTTTTTTTTTTTGTTCGGTTCTCAATCGGTTCGACTTTCATTGAAAATCAAAACTTTTTAACCAATTCGGTTTTTACTGGTTTGATTAACTAAACCAAACCGTTAAACCATTAAAATCGATAATTTTTTTCATTTTATTATTTTTTAAAATTCATTTTTATTTTTTTCTTTCCTTTCTTTTTTTTTTTTCTTTCTTCTTCTTCTTCATTGGTCGGTCGCCGATCACGGTGGCGGTTGGTGACCAGCTCACCCAACTAGGTGAGGCGGAGCCTGGCTCAATTTGACCACCTGGGCGAGGCTCGAGCCTAGCCGAAGGTTGCCAGACATTGGTGAGGCTCTAGTGACCTCCAGCGAGGTTCGAGTCTTGCCTAGCTCACTGAATCTGGCGGGCTCAAGCCCGCCAACATCAAGCGAGGCTGGCCTCGCCGGCCTATGGTGAGGCTCTAGCTCACCTTTGGCTGTTCGCCAGCCACAGCCGATTGGCGGTCGGAAATCGAGAAAAGGAAAATAATTAAAAAAATCGATTTTTTAAAAAATAAAAATTTGAAAGGGTGCATGTAAGGAAAAAACAAAACAAAAACAAAACAAAAATAAAAACCGAAAAACATAATCGAACCGGATTTCAGGTCGGTTCGATTTCGATTCAGATCGAATTTCGGTTTGGTTCATTAAATTTCCTTAATGGTTCAATTCGGTTTGTTTGTTTGTTTGTTTTTTTTTTTTTTGAAAACTGAACCAAACCATTTACACCCCTACTTATGAAGCCATGCAAAGAATTTATCATGTATGGACCAAAGAAAAATATTATCTCACCGCTGGAGTGAGTCCGAGAAAATGGAGCTTGCAATTGGAGTGAGTGTTTTTTATAAATAGAAGACTTTATACAACTTCATATTGGTGTAAGAAGTTAATTTTATCATATCGTTGCTTTTTATATTATATAATCTCTATATGACTAATTTATGGTGTTCCTACATAGCTTCTCTAAGATACATTATTTGGAATAATATGCATTGAAAGTTCGACTAATGAGCTTTCCGTAGACATAAAAATCGAGCGAATTGGATGTCGGATGAAAAAGGCACGGCTTGTCAAAACAAGTCTTACTTATTCGTCTACTTATTACACTAAAGAGAAAAACATGCAAAGAATTTATTATGTATGGACCAAAGAAAAATATTATCTCACTACTGGAGTCTTAATGACATTGAAGGAGTTTGAGAGAATGGAGCTTGCAGTTGGAGTGAGGAGATTTTTGTAGACAAAAGTCTTTATACAACTTTATATTGGTGTAAGAAATTAATTTTATCATATCGTTCTTTTATATTATGCTATCTCTATAAGACTATTTTATGGTGTTCCTACATAGCTTCTCTAATATACACTATTTGGAATAATATACATTAAAAGTTCGACTAATGAGCTTTTCGTAAACATAAAAATCGAGCAAATTTGACACCATACGAAAAAGGCATGACTGGTCAAAATTGGGTCTTTTTTTTGTCAAATTTATGAAAAAGTATTTGAAGTGTGAGTAGATAACCATTATCAATCGCTCTAATTTTGAAAATTGGTATATAGATATAATTATTTTTCTGCTTGTGTGGTGCTCTTGATCTTCACTGCATAGTCTGCTTGCTCAAAAGCGGTTCAATGGCTGTTTCAAAATTACCATCTCATCTTAAAGCTCGAAAGTTATTTATGTCTCAAATTGTCGGTTCTAGTGGGAGATGGCAATTTTAACGGTGGCCAAGATTAAAGAAAAATCGTACGCACTCATTTTACGAACATTTTAAAGGAGTAGCTTCTTTATTTGTCCATATCACAAGCAAAGGGAAGATTATATTTTGGGACGGGAGAAACTCCAAGAAAAGTCATTAAGTTAATGAATGAGATGAGGACTTGGTTTGAGTGGATTCACAAGAAATTGTCCATCCTAAGACCTGTATTTCAAGACAATCATGGTCATAACACAATATGACTAAGTAGCCCACGAATTAAAGGCGAGATCAGTTATCGAAAAATAGTTTCAATGAAATGCTTGAATATTTAAAGGTAAAAGCACGAAGTGCAAGACATTTGTCAAGACAAAGTACAAATAATGACAATTGTAATTGGTTTTAATGGGAAAATAGGATTTTCCAAACGTGGCATGATTTCTATTATATAATTTTCGGGAGAAGTGCCAAAAAAGTCTTAAACCTTTTGCCTTTATGCCGAATTAGTCCTAAACCTTTTTTTTGGTGCCGATTCAATCCTAAACATTTTTACGTTGTGCCAATTCAGTCCTTTCCGGCCAATTTTGGCCGGATTTTGCTGATCGGACGCCAGCCGACCGACGTGGCTTGATCGGCGCGACGTGGACAACTTTTAATAATATTTTAATATTTTTGAATTTTTTTTTTTTTTATTATTTTTGTCTTTTTTCCTCCGGCCGGTCACCGAGGTCCGGCGATCGGCCGAGCCGAAGGCCGGCGAGGGCAAGGCCAACCTCACCGGCCACCTCGTGGGCGAGGGTCGAGCCTCGCCGGCCATGGGGAGGCTCGCCCTCATCGGATCTAACGAGGCGAGCCTTGCCCATGGCCGGCGAGGCTCGACCTGCCGATCCGGCCATGGGCGAGGCTCCCCCTCGCCGGATCGACGAGGCGAGCCTCGCTCATGGCCGGCGAGGCTCGACCCTCGCCAGATCCGGCGAGGGGAGCCCATGGCCGGCGAGGGCAAGCCTTGCCCATGGCCGGATCTAGCGAGGTCGAGCCTCGCCGGCCATGGTCGAGGCTCCCCCTCGCCGGATCGACGAGGCGAGCCTCGCCCATGGCCGGCGAGGCTCGACCTCGCCAAATCTGGCCATGGGCGAGGGCCTCGCTCGCGAGGTGGCCGGCGAGGTCGGCCTCGCCCTCGCCGGCCTTCGGCTCGGCCGGTCGCCGGACCTTGGTGACCGATCGGAGGAGAAAGACAAAAAAATAAAAATAAAAATAAAAATTCAAAAATATTAAAATATTATTAAAAGTTGTCAACGTCGGCGTTGATCAAGCCACGTCAGCCGCCAACGTCCAGTCAGCAAAATCCGGCCAAAATTGGCCGGAAAGGACTGAATTGGCACAACGTAAAAAGGTTTAGGACTGAATCGGCACAAAAAAATGTTTAGGAATAATTCGGCACAAAGGCAAAAGGTTTAGGACTTTTTTGGCACTTCTCCCTATAATTTTCTTTTGTTTTTACTTTAGGGCTTAATAGATTTTATATTTCTTTATTAAATTTTTATCCTAATTATATCACAAAATGAAAATCCAATTGATGACCTTTCCTTAAGTGCAAATTTTGTATCATTTGGACATCAGACAAATTTTTTTTATGAGCGGTCAAAAATTAACTAGGTTTGTCTAACCATCAACTAATTCTTAGATAGGAACAACTAGTTCTTCCAAAATAAATGTAATCATACATATAGAAAAAGAAAGATAAAGTAAAAGGGAAATTAAGTAATTAAATTATCTTTACTCCAATATTTATATCGTTCGAACAACTTTTGATAAAAATAACTTCTTGTGGAGATACTTCATTGAAGATCAAACTAATTAATTGCAAAGAATAAATTTTGTTTTAGCAAATACTAAGTACACATTGAAAGAAAAAGAGACTCCAATGATAATGTATCGATAATTTAGCAATGTTGTGAATTTGATGGTGTTCCCTACATAGCTTCTGTAATATACACCATTTGGAATAATATACATTGAAAGTTCAACTAATAAGTTTTCTATAGACATAAAAATCGAGTGAATTGGATGTTGGATGGAAAAGTTATGAGTGGTCTAAATTGAGTCCTTTTTTATCAAATTCAATGAAAAAGTATTCGAAGTGTCATCATGAGTGGATAACCATTATCGATCGCTTTAACTTCGAAAATTGATACGTGGATACAATTATTTCTAATGGCAATAGTAGATCTCGTCTCAGAACTTCATCTCAGCTGAAAGTGCCCCTCTACCTAGATGAAGTTGGAACACAGTTGCATCACATCTTAAAATATGGAGGCACATTGCTTCGCGTGGAGAATTCCATTCAATCTTGTCATGACCATCATTCATGTCAAGTTTAAGGGACATAACAAACTTCCTCGCCTTTGTCTTTTAGATCTAGCAAATGAACTCACAGCTAACACTCTATTTGCTGAGCCCCATGGGAACCAATGCCAGCACCTTGGCGATGATTATCTAAATAATATTACATAAATTAATAACAAAAGAGCGGTCTGAGAATCCATCAATATCAATTCTTCCGTAGGAATGCATCTCCGGAACTCAACAAAGGCAGAAATTCGGTTCATTCACACTATAGGGACCAAGAACAACACCAAATTTTGGTACCAGGTATAAGATAACAGCTTTACATAATTTTCCTTTGACAATGGAAATTCAAGCACAGGCATCAGGTTAACAATAGACGGTGCTCATATAAGTCCGAAAGAGCAGCAAAAACCAAATTCATTTACCCCAGTCTAAAGTCAACTAAGCATTGCAGGAACATGGATAAAGATTTGCAACCCCTCATGGCATACTCTGAACTGAACTTCTATACATGCGATTCACCGATCTGTCACATCAACCCATGTTTTCTGTCCTTGCATCTTGCCCTGTCCCTCCCTCTCTGAGGTTGCGGCTCCACTCTCCTTTGCCTCTCAAGTGATCTTTGAACAATCTCCCCATTCACAAACGACTCAGCTACAACAAATGGCAAGACCACACTATAAGTTATTATCCTTCTACGACATCAAGATCAGCTAGAAACTAAAGGCCTGTTTGGTAACCATCCCAACAGTGCCAGATTCTGATTTTTTGTTCCCATAATCAGTTTGGAATGAGAATCGCGTTTGGTAAAATTTTTGTTTCCGGGAACAAATTTGTTCCCCAGAATCAGTTTGGGACGAGAATCAAAAAAAAAAGTTGATTTTTGTTCCGAGAACAAAATTGAGAATCAAAACTCTTCTTCTTCTCTTTTCTTCTTCTTCATCGACCACCATCCCGCAATTACTACCCGCGCGCCCGCCACCGCCGGTCGCCGTCGCTCGTCGCCGCCACCGGTCGCTGCCGCCCACGGCCATCCACCGCCATCGACGACCGGTCCAACGAGCTCGCTGGAGGCTTGCCAGGCTAGGGCAAGGTCTAGCGAGCTCGCTGGAGGCAAGCCTAGCCACCGGCGAGGCTCGCCCAACCCCAGGTGGGGGGCGGGCCTCGCCCACCCGCCGACAAGGCCGAGCCGACAAGGGCCGGCCTTGCCGAGGGCCGGCAACCGGCCTAAAGAAGAATTAGAATAGGAGAAAAAACAAAAATGAAAAAAAGGAAAAAAGGAAAAAAAGAAAAGAAAAAAGGAAAAAATTATAAAAATTATTTATAAATTAAAATAAATTAATTTGGAACAGAATCAATGAACATGGTACCAAACGCAATTCTATTCCAGAATCAGAAATTTTGTACGATTACCAAACGCGTTCTTTTACTCGAGAATCGGTTAGGAATGTAATAAAAAAAATCATTTTCGATCGAATTTGTTAGGAATAGAATCGTTACCAAACGCGCCCTAATACACTAGTAAGTCCAAACCAAAAGGGGCATTGGATTTATGAAGAATGCGCTCCATATTTAGAGATGGCACGCATAACTTGCTGCCCCATCTTCCTAGCCACGGATTATACTGCTGCTGGAGATCGACCATCACAGTGCTGTCAGAAGTCTCAAACTCGATGGAGATTGGTTCTGTATACTGGGTTTACTTCCGTATACCGGCCCTCACTATGCACGCATGAGCCCTGTGCTACCAGTCTTTTCACAGGCAGAGAGGTCGCTTGCGTTCAGTTTGTAATGCTGTGTCTCACTCCCCGTCGAAGCTTGCGTTTAACCAGAGTGTCCAACTTTCAAGGGGAAGTGGAAAAAATAACAGGTTCTCCGACATTTATTGAATGGGTTCTGCTTTGTCCCTCACTCAATAAGCAGATTTAGCTGCGTGGACCTTCTGCTTTTGTCAACTCATGGTTAAGGCTTTGTGGAAAGCTAGTTTTTCAGTTCTCTTGTTACAATTATGTCTCTCTCATTCTACGGCAACCGACTTACCATGTGCTTGCTTTAACATTCACCTGATTATAGTCGAATGTTCACTCCGTAACAAGACCCAATAAATTGTTGGTGAAATTGCACGAAATCAGAACAGACAACATTAACTAGTTATATATTCTAGCGCAAGCAGAGATCTAACTTCAAATCTGGAGAAGACAGACTACTAAAAGCACAATGGTAATGAATGACCAGATCTCAAAATAGACTCTTGATGCTTTTATTTCAAAATCCAAAAAATCCACAAGATCATTTAACAGCGCAAGACGGCTAGATCTCTCCAAGAAAGTAAAACTCAAATCAAAATGATCAACCAAACGCACCGGAACGGGTCTTAAAGGCTCTTAAAGGCTTTAGATTCTAGTCAAGATATGGAGAAACAAGAGTTTCCAAATAGATGACAGATTCAATTTCACCGTCGCTTTGGATGGGATAATCCTTGTAAGTATCATCCTCCGGATCGAGCAATGTCATCTGGTTCGTATCAATCTGAAAAACGATTTTTCCGCTCCTTGTGTACGCAGGAATCTTCACAAATTTATGGACTGATACGCCATCAGTCGACACACTGAACAATTTCATCCACGATCCTCCTCCCTCGTAGTCATTTGTTACCCATGCCTCGAAGAGGTCATTTATGATGGTGCAATGGTATAACAACAGACTGGCCCCGTGAACCCCGAGCCCCTCGAAAACCACGTCCCCATCGACCTCAGGGGCCCGGAGTACCTGGTGGAATTTCTCTTCCGACAGATCGAAGGACATAATTACAGTCTCGCTCTTGTTTCTCCTCTCGGCAGGGACGCACCAGTGCAAGGCCCCATTCCAATAGACTCCTTGCTCGGAAACGGCGAGGTGGTTTTCTTGTTGGACCGGAGTCATTCTCCAGGAACCGGACCTGAGCGAAAATATCACCACCTGCCCATTTTCAGTATCGTCGCCCTGTACTATTTTGTAGTCATCAGATCGAGGGTCGTATCCGAACCCAATGAACAGCTCATCCGGTTCAAAAAGATCGAGACCGGGCAAGTCCCTACATTCGCTGGTGGTCGGGTTATACAGCAGGAATCTGCCGGGGACATGTAAACACACCAACCCATCGCAAGACCCCACGAGTAACGGCTCCCAACAAGCATCGTCCAAGCTCAGCTCGTGAGCCTGCACCACCACCGCGCGATCGCCACCGCCAATGCCGCCGTCGAGGGCCTCGTAGTCTATGGTCTCGAGGGGGCTGGTCTTGAAGATCCTCTGGCTAGCAACCATGTCCCCTGCCTTCAGCCTCTGCAGGTGCGACCTGGCGAAGCCTGGGCCGGAGATTAGGGACCGCCACCGTCTGCAGACGCATTTGAACCGCATCAGCGACTTGACGGGCACCCTCAGGAGGATCTCAATGACGATGTCCTCCGGGAAAGGTTCCGCCACTGCTTCGGGAAATGGTCTCTTCATCGGGCTGCTGTTTTTCGCCTGAAACGTAGCTTTTGTTTTTTTTTTATTTTTTATTTTCGCAATTCAATCGTGTTTGGCCTAGCAAAGGCTTATGCAACGAAGTGTACAGTCAAAGTCAAGCCAAGAACGATACGAGGGTTGACCTGACCTTTCGCCGATGGAAACGGGAGATTTCCGATCTACCAGGGTCGCTGGAGCACGTTGGATGCCAGATCGAGGTCGATCGGGGTCCGGCAATCCCCGTGGGTTGGCCTTTCCGAGGTCTAAGGCCGTCGCTAGGCAGCGGAGACAAGGCGGAGGCGGGCGGAGGCAAGAGGGGGAAAGGAGAGAGAGCCTGCGCGATGTTTTAAATGAACATATTCAAGACTACCCTAATCTCAATTGGCTGATTTATATAGACAAACTTCATTACAATGGTCGTTGAGTTTTTGAGGTTTTAGCATTTTCGGAATGTAGATGTATTTCTTTTCCTTCCATCTTTTTAAGTTTGAGAGAAAATTTTCGTCCTATCTAGAATATTCCATCTTCATTTAAAGAGATCTTTCCTTCCCGCATTGGAAGAGCTCCATTGAATAGGGGTGATTGGGTCAATGATGGATAGGGTCTAGACCTGGACATTGTATCCGACCCTGTTTGTATTGGACCCTGTACCCGACCCGCCATGTTTTTCTGATCCAGTTTCAAGGTCAATCATGTTTCTACTAGAACCTGTTTTGTAATCTCTTGATATCTTATACGATTTTGAATTTTATATTAATATGCGAGAAAATAATATAATCCTCCTAATTTGTATTGAAACATTAAACACTTGTAATAAATAAATATATAAACTTTTTGACTAAACGAAAAATTAAGGATCCACGGGACTAATTATAATAAATAAAATCATAAGGTAAAAAATTAGTCTAATATTAGTCTTATTCACACAACTATTACATGAAATTACTCATTTATGCAAAGCATAACTCCTCCTATAAAAAAGAAATTAGACGAGCCAATTCATGTAATACACAAGAATTCCGTCCATCGGACGATGCAAGAGGGAGCCGGTGAGGGAGGGAAGCAAGTGAAGAAGAGGAACGACAAAGGAGGAGTGTCGTGCGTGTTTGAGAGAGCTAATTGGAAAAACGCCGTGTGATTGCAAAAATAAAAATAAAAATCGGGGGAAAAAAAAGAGTTTTGGACCTCTACTTACAAAATCGGTTCAGGAACCGGTTTCCGGGTGGGTAATCACTCGGAACCTGTTCTCGGAACGGTTTAAACCGATTCCGAATTTTAGAAACCGATTTCAATAGGAACTGGTTTCCGACCCTGTTTTTTAGGTGGGCCGGTTCGGTTCCCGAGTATACTCAGTCCGATTGCACACCCCTACCATTGAACATGATAAATAGGGCTCTCACAATCGACAACAGTTGAGCACTTTTGGCTCATTACGACCATTGCAAAGGCTGAGCATGGCTCATTGCCGACCTGGCCTTCGACAGCCTCAATCTGCCACTTGACCGTAGATATCCACTTTATTTCTTGTTCTCAGCCTCGTTTGACTCCTCTGACGAGACTCGTACATCTACATGGATCAATGAGTTGTTCATGATCTTGGTCTATGGTAACATGCTCTTGTTCTTAGGGGCAATTTTTGTAGTCGGTGACGAGTGATAATGACTGTAGACTGACTTCTACGATAAATTTAAAATAGAAGAAATGGATGGAGCTGGCCATTTTAAGAGATGGCACGGCCAAGTCATGTTATCCAATTGGTTTGAGAGGATTCAATAATTCAGTGTACACCTGTTTCATGAATTATGTGCTCTTGCAAGCACGGTAACATGCCCCCCGTTGAGGATTTACTTCCACTTGTGTTCACACGTAAGATTGTGACATCATCATTTACATTCAAATGCGTCCGTTGGACTTTAGTTAAAATGGATTGATTTCAGTGATCCGACAGTGGAATATAAACAATTTTAGTGATTGCCTTTCCTGATCAGATTCCATAGCACATACATATATATAGGAACCTAAGGTGCACCCACTACCAAAAGCAAGTGGGGACACACTGTAGACTAAGAACGTGGACTGCACCGCACGTACAATTCCATTTGATGTTTGTCATGACCTCGGGATCGGGTTTAAGAGACAGGCGAGGATCTAATGTAAAAAACTCACAAGCTAACACAACATTAAGTCCTGGAACCAACGCCCTCAAGAGTTCAAACACCAGAGAATCAAGAGCCCCTTCCAAACAACTTAGCCGGCACCTTGGCAATGATTTTCTAAGGAACATCATCCTTAATTTACGACAAAAGGGCACACACAGAACGCGTTGATATCAATTATTCCATGGGAATTCATCTCTGAAACTCGACAAAGCCAGCAACTCAGTTCTCCCTGTCTGGACCAAGACCACCGCCAATTTTCGGATTATAAAGAAAAAACAGCTTTATATGATTTTCCTTCAGCTATGGAAATCCAAGACAGGACTTACATGCATCATCTTAACAATAAAAGGAGTTCATACAGATCTGAAAGAGCAGAACAAAACAAATACATGCACCCCAGTCCAAAGTCAACTGAGCATTGCAGGATAAAGACTTGCAACCCCTCCATACTCCTAACAGAACCAATTTACATACTGTTCACCAATTTCTCACATCAACCCATGTTTTCTCTGCGGCGAACATATCTGGTTCTGTCATTGTATCTTGGCCTGTTATTAGCTCTCTGAGGTTGCGGCTCCACTCTCCTCTGCCTCTCAGGTGATCTTTGAACAATCTCTCCATTCACAAACAACTCAGCTACAACATATAGCGAGGCCAAAGTATAAGTTAATACCCTTCTATGACATCAAGATCAGCTAGAAACTACTTCACTAGTAAGTTCAAACAAAAAGTTGAATTGGATTTATGAAATATATGCTCCATATTTAGAGATGGCACACTGACACACTGCCACATCTTAATAGCCCCGGATTAGTAACATGCCTTAGGATTACAACAAACATGCTCCTAAAGCCTTTAATATTCCCATTTCCAATGTTTTCACAACTCATCATACATGGAGCATCGCAAAACTTACCCCAGTTACAATGCAAGTCCAGGGGCATCTAAGTCAAAGGATGCCCAAGTGGCACTATTAAAGAAAAAGGGACCATTCTATACATGGAAATTAAGTGAAAGGGGTAAAGTGACCATTTTTATCATCTGCACTACAGAGTATAATCAATTGGCCAAGCAATCTACCGCAATCTACCCTTCACCGCATTTTTGCTGAGACTCCACAAAAGGTTTTCTAAACCAAATGCTTTTACTTTGATCTACTTTCTCAACAAGCCCATGACAAACCAAGAAGATAGTGCTTTTCCAAAAGGTGGACTTGGAAATTTCTCTTTAGCAAATGAATTTTCAGAACCAAAAACAAGAACTGTTTTAGTGTTTTTAAGTGGAGAAGAAACATTTATACAATATCTGTCAGATGATGGTTTCCACATTCACCGTTTTTCATTTGTCTCTTTGAACAAAAGGAAAAACAACCAAAAATCATTTTGAAGCAAAAACAAGAACATGTAAAAAACAGTTAATTTGTATAGTTTGCCAAACAAGTCCATAATATTAAATATTTTTCATAATGGAGAGCTCTAAACAGTATCTTAAAGCATTGCCAAAACATGGCCAAAGAATTTCCCATGCAGAATCCAAATAAGTGGTACTGCAGTCACTTCAACAACAACATCAAACAAGTTCGTAAACATTTGTAGTAATAAGGAAACAGCTTCTCAGAATCTCATGCACAGAGGCCTCCTTATCCATGTAAAAGTCATTTTTCAGTGTTATCTACAAGAAATAAAGTCTGTTTCTCTACCCTGCAAAATTCATAGAAATAGACTCCGTTCACATTTAACAACAGCTATCAAGCATCCTGACCAGAAAAGGACATACTCAGCCCCATCAAAGAAGTCAATATTACAATCTGAGACTTGCGATGCACCAGGTGAAAGCATTCTCAATAGCGTATAAATCAGTTATACTATTTACAAATACTAAAGTCCCTGTCTCAGCATGTCAATCAGTTTGCAGCCAGCAAGATAAACATACTCATTAAAGAACCCCTAAAATTAGTGAGACACTAGTCACTGTAAGATTCATAATCAAACTCATGACAAACTCAAAATACACTGTAATGATTAAGTGTTTCTCTTTCATCACTCATCTGCAGATCCATGAAATTTCGATTGCTGACAATAGTTAAAAGAGAACATTTGATATAAGTCCATTAGCATTCAAAGCTAAACATTGTCAACAGACTCCTCAGCTTTGCCAAGATGGACTATCACACAGACAGATGTTCTTAATTGACACATTTTAGTTATTCTAACAACATTCACCTATGCAATAAGATACCTAATCAGACTCATGATAAAACACAAGTTAGTGTTATGATGAAGTGCTTCTGTTTCGTCTCCACTGAACTGCAGCTACATGGAACTAGGAAGCTGAGAATAGTTAAGAGAGATGTTTGATATTAGTCCATTAGCATTCAAAGCTGAACATTGTCAACAGACTCTTCAGCTTTGCCAAGATGGACTATCATGCGTATAGATGTTCTTAACAGACAAACTTTAGTTATTCATCACCCACAAGACACTCATTCTTTTTAGGGCAACGAAGCATATGCATAACCTGTCATTCACTAAAACCATCCTATGTAGACTCCACATGAGTGATTCCACTATTAAGAATGAATAGAGTCCCAGCAGAAACACAGCCTTGCACTTGCCATTGTTAGCTACAAACGCAAAGGTCATAACTGATTGAACAAACTTACAAATATTTTTATACTCAAACATAAAGGGTGGAGAGAAACCAGATTTTAGAAGTGAGCAATTTCTCATTTCAGTTTATTAAATGCAAAATGGCGAGTAATCCATGCCTCCACTAAAAGCTATAGCACATTGAAAAAGCCATAACTTTGTCTGATCAGGATATCCTACGAAATTCTCTAATTTATGCTCTACATGCATGAATGCGTTTTGCTATGCTCTCCACATCTGATCTTTCATTAAACATTCAAGTCAATGTCTCTAGGGCATGACAACATGCAATGTGCAATAAACCAAAATTCTTGACTAGTCGAAACAAGTTAATCAATCAAATCCAATTTACCAGGCTTTCAGAAACTAAAGAGAAAAATATCGAAACCATTATTCACCCCTGAAATATATCCAAGATCCAACCAAAATAAAACATCCACATTTTAACTGTCAATACATCATTACCAAACTACATGCCACATTAATAAAAAGAGGATAGATCATGATTCATCTTAAAGGCACCAGCCTTACCCCCATAGTCCTTGTACTCAGGATCGACATAGGAGTCGGGAAGCACAAACAATACCCCAGGCAAACCTGTTCAAAAATACAAATTAAGCTGAGGAACAAACCAGCTTAATGAAACCAGAAAAAGAGAGAAAGACAACTAACCTTCAAGCTTGTTTGATGTCTCCTCATCAATCTCACAGCCAAACCCAAAATATCTCTCACAGGACACGTTGTATATCTTATTCTTTGCTTCCTCCTCACTGATGGACATTAGCAAACACAAGCGAAACTAAAATCAATCAAAAGCCCCAACATTATTGTCTAAATCATTGGCACTTCTGAGGCAAAATTGCTCATCAAGATTACTTAACTTTCAAAATTCAAACACAATCAAACACGGGGATTATCAATTCAAAAGGCATAGCCTAAAAACTACAAAGAAGGACCTCCAATCAGCTTGTGAGTAACCACTACACCAGGCATGAGAAACAATTCAGACTCCTCGACTTAGTGACTAATACAGTTCCTAACAGAACCAACATCATTACCTGCACCAACATTTCTATTAACAATCAGAACTCTAGTAAAAGTATGCCAAAGCTCCTCACTTCTTGGGTTTTCTACAGGGTTCCCATGTAATTCATCATGCCAGGAGTGTTACCAAAACATTTCCCATGAACATATCCAAAAGTAGGCATCTCCGCGCCTTTCTAACAAATTACTATACGCCAATGCAACTTGTCCTTTCTCCCATCTTCCAAACCACGACGAAAACAAAATTAAGAAAGACCCACTACCTGCCAACAACTTTGGCTAGGGTTTCGATGTAGCAATCGATCATCTGCTGCTTCGTGGCGGTTTCACCCCCAGGCTTATCCATGACGATGAGCCAGTGCTGGTAGTCGCACCCCGGGAACAGCGGCGCCATCTCCGTGGGCGGCCGGTCGCTGAAGTTCGAGCCGGAGTTCAGCGGCGAGTACGCGGAGCCCCCGGACCGGTTCACGCGGCACCGTATGGGCGCGAACCGAGCCCCGGCGGCGCCGAAGGGAGTCGAGCCGGCGGCGTGGGAGAGAGGGCCGAGGGCACGGCGGCGGAAGAGGAGGGACGGGAGCTGGGGAGGGGAGGTGACGGAGGTCGTGGTCGAGTGGAGGCGTCTGGTGATGAGGGAGAACACGGTGAGGCGGCCCGCGGCGGCGCCGGAAGCGGAGGCCGCGGCGGCAGCGACGGCGCGTGCTAGGGTTTGGGCCATGGCGGGCGGAGGGAGAGACGGATCGTGAGCGACTGCGAGAGCGAAATGAGGGTTTTACGAGGGGATAGAGGAAGGAGGTAAGGTTTATCGCCGCGTTTATTTATTTATTTTCGTTTTATCGCGAAATATTTATTCGAAAAATATCTTCAGGCAAAAAATTAGGAGAGAGGATGAAAATGAAGCTATAGGAAATCTTTTACGAAGAGCAAAATACTTCGAAACTCAACTCAAAATTAGAATTCTAACATTCTAATAATAATGTCTGTGTATATAGAGCAAAAGAGTACAAATTATGTTATTTTTAATTTTGTTGTTTTCTTTTTAAAATCTCTAGTGTAAGCTTAAGTTTTGGGTACGAGCTTAAATTATTGCTAGTGAAAGAGTCATGTGTCTCAACCTGATTCGTTTGCAAAGGATGGAACTAATTTCATCCTTTGAATCACTAAGGTCCACCTCCATTTTTTGGCTAAAGCACGGTATTGACCTTAATTATTTAAACGACATTCGAAGTGGTGGTTCCAAATCTATGCACTTTCATTTTTTTTTCCTATTCTTATAAATGATAAAGTTGCCAACTTGCCGTCATTATAAATCTCACATATTTTTTTCTTATTTTTTTAAAATGGGTATTGTGTTATCGTGCATATCTAAAGTACTATGTTTTCCTTTTTTTATTTTAGGTTTTATTTTTATACATATTAACTTTGCTGAACAAAGAAATTTTCGACAATTCTAACTCTTATCTAAGTTGTGAAGTAAATTTATGATTCAATTGTTAAATAGGATTCAGAAAATGTTCAGCATGAATAACTGTTAAACACGGTTAAATATTTTTATAATTTCTCATCTCTATTATGCATCTCACCGCCAAGCTATCTTCTTATCATTTGTCCTGTAGTATACACGTCATGGTTTATCCAATGAAAAGAAGGGGAAAAAAACAAATTCCAAGACCTGTCAAAACAAAATTATAATAACATTTTTCAATGCAAAAACTCAATTGATGAAATTAAATAAAATCAATGGTTTGAATTAAATAATAAAATATTTTAAAGAACAACTAAATTTCATTTGTTTTGAATTGAAAAAATTACTATTAGTTATGGAGTGTTCACGAAAAAATGGTAAGATGCCTCTTTGTGCATGACCCTTTTTATATCATTATTTTTAGTGTATTTTAAGATACTCATATAATAATTTGCGTGCTTAGGGTAAATGCGTTTGGTAGAAAAAGATACCAATTCTTTGAAAATGCCTCACTTTTCACCAAATGAGCCCTTCCATATTTCTATTTTTGCAAACACCATCCGTATACCTCCAAGCAAAACCTCCCTTTTATTTTAACATCTTACTTAAGGTTTGGGAAAATCTCAAATAGGAACTTACAATGCACTTCTTTTCTCAAAAAAAGATCTGAAATGGAGTATGTTTCAAATAAGGACTCAAAATAGTTATTTAGTCTCAAAAAATGACCTAACTCGCCAGTTGATGAACAGATACATCAACAATACATATTTCAGGGGTATTTTCATTTAAAAAAATATTATTTTTTCGTTTTCCTTTTCCCCTGTTCATCTTCTTCTTGATCCCAAGCCATGGTTGTCCTCTTCATCATCTTCTTCATCCCAAATCAAGAACATTGGAATTGGGGAAGAATTGGTGCCCACGACCCTCGCCAACCGCTAGTAAGGGTAGGCGAGGGCTCGACACCCATTGCCGGCAGTGAGCGAGGGCCGTCGAGCCCTCGTAGGTCATGGGTGAGGGCTTGCAAGCCAACCCTTGCTAGATCTAGCAAGAGTGGCCTCGGTTGCGGCCGACAAGGGCTGGCTGACCCATCGCTAGCTACGGGCAAAGGCTTGCCGACGATGACATGGGCATAACGATGTCTTCTTACATTCAACCACGGACATGAAGATTATAGAGCTCAAGAAAGCAAAAAAGCCTAATCATGAGCCGAGGTAAGCTTTGATTGGGCAAACCATCACTTCAAATTGCTTACCTTGAGAAAGCAATCAAAGAAGACAACCTCGCAATCTAGCTATTATCGAGCGCGCCGACGCCCGCCTCGCTGCAAAGCTCCATGACTAAGTCCACTGGTCTGAAGTCATTCTCAACGGAGCAGTCAAACGGCCGGACATAGACCTTGGTGCTGCTCTTGGGACACTCCAACAATGGCGGCATGTCTCGCTTGATGGTGCGCGTGGTCCCCCATCCTCATTTGGATCAACCCTCGATGTTGATAGAGGTCAAGCCCTCGTTGACCACTAGTAAGGTCAGCGAGGCCATCCTCACCAATTTTGGCGAGGGTCGGCCTGCAAGCCCTCTCCTGTTACCGGTGATGGGCATCGAGCCCTCACCGGCCCTTCCTCAATTCCGGTGTTCTTGATTTGGACAATGCACATTGACGAAGAAGATGATCAACACGGACATCATGGATGGGATCAAGAAGAAGATGAACCGGGGAAAAGGAAAATGAAAAAAGAATATTGACTAAAATACGCATTCGAGATGCATCTGTTTGCTGACTAGCAAGTCAGGTCTTTCTTTGAGATTAAATAATTACTTTGGGTCTTTATTTGAGATAAACTCCACTTTAGGTTCTCTTTGGAGAAAAAGAGGGCACTTTAGGTCCCTATTTGATTTTTCTCCTGTATTTTTGTTATTGCCGGATGTAATTCTTGTGAAAAACATTGATTGAACAGAAAACGAAGAAGAAGAAGAATATTGATGAATCGAGTTGTATTCTTGATTTCATGAACAATCAAGTAATACATTCATCTGAGAGCTCGTCTTCTCAGTTTTCCCTTCCTCACTTGATTTATACTACACCACACCAAAAGTAAAAAAAGAAGAAGATGATGAAAACAAAATTAACAAATTCTGTTAGTCTTCTAAAACCGAATAACTATTTTTCAGTAATAAAGCACGTGGACACGTGGGGCTTTGAGTTGTGCTTCTGATGGAGGCTAGAGTCGAGCTTCTTAGTTCATTTACTCTATTCTTCTCAATGGCTCCATATGCACGTGTAGTTGTAGCTGTCATCACACTTGTAGCAGCAGCACAATCTTTAGACTTTGTTTCCTCATCCTTATTCACTTCCACGAACTCTGTTTCTTTATGCTTCTGATCCTTAACATCCCCCCGCAAATTGGGAAGGGTTAGAGAACCCAAACCCAATTTGGTGTGAAGATTAAAATGTGCTAAACGAGTTAAGGATTTAGTAAATATATCAGCAAGTTGAGTAGTACTGGGAACATAGCGAACAGCTAAAGATCCTGATGAAACATTTTCTCTAACAAAATGAAAGTCCACTTCAATATGCTTGGTGCGAGCATGGAGAATAGGATTAAGAGTAAGAGAAATAGTAAACTTGTTGTCACAGAACAGAGTTGTTGGTGCAAACAAACATATGCCAATGTCACGAAGAACAAAACTGACCCATGTAAGATTAGCAGTAGCTGAAGCCAGAGCTCGATATTCAGCTTCTGTTGAGGAACGAGATACTGTAGACTGTCACTTAGCTAACTAGGAATAAGATTTGAACCAAGAAATGTGTAGAAGCCAGTAGTTGATCGCCTAGTAGTAATACATCCAGCCTAATCAGCATCAGAAAAACCACAGAGGTCCATGGAGCTATTAGAATGGATAAAGATGCCAAGGTTAACAGTTCCCTTAACGTATCGAAGAACCCTCTTGAGCTTATGAAAATCTCCTAGTGTTGGTTGCTGCATTTTTTGACATAAGAGATTTGTGGCATAAGCAAGATCATGACGAGTTATAGTGAGGTATTGAAGTCCACCAACTAGATTGCGATACTCAATTGGATTGGTCAGGAGAATGTCATCGGTTATTATAATGGCTGATCTCAAAGAAAGAGGAGTAGAAATTGGTTTGCAGTCTTTCTTGTTAGCTCGAGTAAGTAGATCAAGAGCATACTTTGTTTGAGAAAGACACAAATCTTAGGATGTCTTTTTGACTTCAATGCCTAGAAAGTAATGAAGATAGCCAATATCTTTCATGTGAAATTGAAGACTCAGGGACTGGATCAGGTTGGAAAGTAACTGAGCTGAGCTACTAGTAAGCACAATATCATTTACATAGAGCAGTAAAATTATTGTTTATGATCCATGATGAAACACAAATAACAAGTGATCAGTGGTGCTGCAAGTGAAGCCATTTTCAAGTAGAAAATTGCTAAATTTATCAAACTAGGCTCGTGGTGCTTGGCGAAGACCATATAAGGATTTCTTGAGAAGACACACATGTTGAGACTTTTGAGGATGTGTGAAACCTGGTGGTTGCTCCATATACACAGTCTCATTTAATGTTCCATGGAGGAAGGCATTTTTAACATCAAGTTGATGAATTGGCCAATGCTTTATCATTGCCACAGATAGAACAATGTGAATGGTAGCATGTTTAATGACAGGGTTGAATGTTTATGTGAAGTCAACCCCTTCTTCTTGATGAAACCTCTTAGCTACTAACCAAGCTTTAAGCCTGTCAAGACTTCCATCAGATGCAAGCTTAGTTTTAAACACCCATTTACACCCTATGACATTCATTTGATCAGTTCGAGGAACTAATTCCCAAGTCTGATTCTTATATAGAGCATCCATTTCATCCTGCATTGCTTGATACTAGCCTTTATCTGCCAATGCTGACTTAACTGACTTTGGTTCGATAGGAACTTTATGTTCAGCCAAACATGCATATTTGGGATTTGGTTTGACAATCCTAGACTTTAGTCTTGTTTGCATAGAATGAACAGAGAGTGAACCTTGTGTATTGGAGGAAGGATTGACCTGTACTTGATCTGTAGTGATTTCTGTTTGTAGTTTAGGTGCTGGAATAGGATATGTTTGTTCCTCAGAGACTGTATTCAACTGTGACTGTAAGAAAGATAAATCTAGTGACATTGCAGCAAGATCTGATGTACCAATGTGGGTTCTCTGCAATATTCCACTATCTTGCAGATGTCCTATATATTCATTTGTGTGAGACTTGACTTGTTCTGTAGTAGGGGAGTCTAGAAAAGTAACTTCATTGATCCACTGTTTGTACATATCAGTACCTTGATTATACTCAGTTGTTAGTCGATTGGTGAAAGGAAAGACTGTTTCATCAAACACCACATGATGACTGACATAGATATGCCCATTAGTAGGCAAGAGGCAATGGTATCCTTTGTGTCTTTCACTGTATCCCAAAAATATACATGTAAAGGATCGTGGATCAAATTTATTTTTGGCATATGGTCGGAGGTAAGGATAGCAAGCACATCCAAAGACTCTCAAATGTGCATAGCTTGGCTTCTGTTGATAAAGTTTACTGTAGGGTGAAAGCATATGTAACTTTGGGCTAGAAAGCAGATTGACAATGTAGGTGGTTATCATGAAAGCATCCACCCAGTACTTTAATGGAACTTTAGCATGATAAAACATAGCTAGTCCTAACTAAACCACATGGCGATGTTTCTTTTCAGAAATCCCATTCTGCTCTGGTGTATAGGGACATGAGACATTTTGTCTGATGCCACACTATTGTAGATAATTCTGAAACTTGTTGCTAGTAAATTCTCCTCCTCCATCACATTGAAATATTTTGATCTTACGATCAAACTGATTCTCTACTTGTTTTTGAAACATGACAAAGATGTCATGAAATTCTGATTTCAGTTTCATTGGATACATCCAACTATACCGAGAGAAGTTGTCCACAAAGATGACATAGTATTTGAATTTTTGAAATGAATCAACTGGTGACGGTCCCCAAACATCACAATGTATCTTTTCTAAGGGAATAGTAGATGCATAATCTGACAAAGGAAAAGGTAAAGCAGAACTCTTGGCAATCTAACAGCTTCTACATATGTTTTGAGTTCTTGTATTATATTGGATTAGATGTTGATTCTACAGATATTTCAGTGTTTTGAAATTGGTATGTGCTAACCGCTGATGCCACACATCTTCTCCTACAGCTTTCTGTATTTGAGTGAAGAAGGCTTATGTTATTTTTGGATCAACTCAATAAAGTCCCTTGACCTTCCTTCCTAGCCTCACTGTTGTATTGGTGTAGTTGTCCTTCATATACACCCCATATTTGTCAAAAACAAATGAACATGGATAATCATTTGTTAGTTTTGAACCAGAGAGTAAATTTTTCTTGATTTCAGGAACTATCAACACATCATTTAGAGGTAAAGAACTGGTTCCTGTATGTAATAAGGCATCTCCAACACGAAATTGACAAGCATGAACCATTTCCTATCATAACAGTATCAGTTCCATTATATGAGGAATAGTGACGAAGAATACTAGGATCTGCAGTAATATGAGCTGTGGCACTAGTATCTAGATACCATTCAGTGCCCTGAGAATCTTCAATGTGCATTGCTGCTAAGGCAGTTGGAATTTCTTCAACTTGATATGAGTTATCAAAGCAATACCAACACCGAAGAGCAGTATGTCCTGGTCTTTTACAGATTTGACATTCCAAAGGAATGTTATTCGATATTTTCTCATCTTGCACACACTTGTTAGATACTAAATTTTGGGGTGGATATGACTTGGTAGCTTGATACCTTTGAGGAGGATTTGCATATGGTCGAAAGCCCTGTCCATAGTTAGACCAATTGTTTGACTACTTGTTATACTGATCCTCTTGATTCAAGTTCAGATTACTTGTTTTGTAATTTTGACTTCTTCCTGTTCTAGTATAACCATACCCACGACTCTTGTTGTTTATTGCACGTCCTTTGCCATAACTGTGTCCCCCACGATTATTATCTCTTTGATTTCTGAAGCTAGAATTCTGTAGAACTTTAGATTTTCTTTGTCCATAGTAAGCTAGATTAGGATTATATTGACTTGAAGAATAGGTTTGTAACCTAGTTTTGAATCTTTCAAGTTGAGAAATTACCTCACCATAGTCTGGTTGAGGTTTTAGACAGTACATAGTAGTTCTGAAGCTTTCATATTCTGATCCTAAACCTTTGAGAACACCAAACATCTTGGTTATCTCATCAATATGTTTCCCTAAACCTTTGATGGAAAGTCACCAAACATCTTGGATCATTTATCTATTTCCATCATAGGTTTCAATTTGACAAGAATTGCATTTACGCCGTGGAAATCGGGTGCTTTCCTCGTGGTCACCAAATGGATTTTAAACTCCCTAAGATAATTCCTTCATCACTCCCTAAGATAAACAGACAATGTTCGATCTCTTTTCTGGCAAGCTTGTAACTTTCCTCTTAGCTCAAACTCCTTGGCTACTGAGTTTTGCGTAAAACAATTAAGGAGTGTTTGCCATACCTCATATGAAGTTTCCAGCTCGATGATCAGGCTAAAAATATTCTCAGATATTGCTCCACTAATCCATGATGATACTAGTTGATCAGTTTTTACCCAATCTATATGATCAGGATTCACTATTTCAGATTCATGACCTTCAACCTCAACCTGCAACATCTGAGCTGGTGGTGGTGTTTCTCCATTGATGAATCCAAAAAGATCTTGACTTCGTAGGAATATGTGAAACTGTGCTTCCCAAAGCAGGAAGTTATCTTCAGCTAACTTTATCGTAACAAAGTTAGATATATTGACATGAATCGGAAAAGGATATTTCTGTGTTCTTGCTGTCATTTTGTATTCTTAGAAACTTTGATGATGTACTTTCACAATCACGATCACTTGTTGGTCTTGCACAACTCAAGATTAGAAAACTTCACCTGTTGATCCTTCACAACTCACGATCACTTGTTGATCACCTATACTCAATCAGAGAGAACTTCAGAAGTTGCTTTGAACTGCCTTGACATCGTCTGGATTTTGTGAACTCTGTATTGCTTTGAGTCGTATAGCAAGGACAACTTGAGCTCTCAGGATGGCTCTAATACCATGTGAAAAACATGGATTGAACAAAAAACGAAGAAGAAGAAGAAGAATATTGATGAATCAATTTGTATTCTTGATTTCATGAACAATCGAGTAATACATTCATATGAGAGCTCGTCTTCTCAGTTTTCCCTTCCTCACTTGATTTATACTACACCACACCAAAAGTAAAAAAGAAGAAGACGATGAAAACAGAATTAACAAATTTTGTTAGTCTTCTAAAGCTGAATAACTATTTTTCAGTAATAAAGCACATGGACACGTGGGGCTCTGAGTTGTGCTTCTGATGGAGGCCAAAGTTGAGCTTCTTAGTTCATTTACTCTGTTCTTCTCAATGGCTCAATATGCACGTGTAGTTGTAGCTGTCATCACACTTGTAGCAGCAGCACAATCTTTAGACTTTGTTTCCTCATCCTTATTCACTTCCACGAACTCTGTTTCTACGAACTTTGTTTCTTTATGCTTCTGATCCTTAACAATTCTGATAGCTGTAATGAATGATGTGCTGACTTGTTTGGTAATAACAAAGCGGAACAAAAGAAGAGCCAAAAAGTAAAATTGTTACCGTTTAGAAACATCGACAAAATACATGTAACAAATTTAGTATTTACTACCAAAACATGGACGGATGATCTCATATATTTTAACTTTAAAAATCCGACGTTGCCTCCCTTTCCTCGCCGTGAGATCTTGCTCCGGTCACCGCTCTCTTTGAAATCGTGTGCGATTAGATATTACCTCGAGAGTGTCCTACATTCGGGAATAAGAAGAGAGCATGAATGGGTTATGGTAGAAAGTAATGGACATATGAGGCATGCATGTCATTTCGCACATAACCCTATCTTTCAATCTTTTAAAGGATCTTGTTCTCGGAAACTTTCTGATTTACAGTATTAACAAAGTGGTAAGTGAAGAGCTTATTTATGAACAATTGGTCGTAGCTTATCTAAATAAGCTAGAAAAAAAGGATTGATTTGCATTCCTCTAATATGAAAATTGAAGGGCATTTTTCTTCCTTTGAGGAAATGGCATGAATAGTCTTTCAATTTTGGCCCAATGTGTAACATGATCCTGAGTTTTTAATTTATTCAATGTAATTTTTGAACTTTAGCCTAATGTACAATATTGTCACGAAATTTTTATTTATTTAATATAGTCTTTGGATTTTTAGTAGATGTTTAATTTACTCCATGGTCTATAAGAAAATGTTCAATGGTGTCATCATGTATAGTCTAAGGAAAAAATAGAATATGCATCATAAGTCCAAAGACTACATTGAACAAATTAAAATTTCAGGAACAAGATTACACATTGGGCCAAGTTTAGGGACCACACTAAACAAATTAAAAGTTCAGAAATCAAATTGCACAATAAGTCAAAGTTCAGGGATCATTTATATAGTTATCCCTTTTCCTTTTAGCAGAGTATATCCAACTTCAATTCATTCATTTCCTCTTCAAATCTCCTTCTCGGGTAAGGCAATAAGTTGACTCTTTGGCTCTCCAGCTTATTCAATGAGGTGGTGTTCTTAGGCTTTCTGCTCTTAAATTTCCAGTCCTCCCTCCATTGGGTTTGTACAATAAGTTAGGTAAAATGAATTGGCTGACAGATACTGTGAAATGAGAGAATATACGAGACAAGTTCTTTTTTGGTTAAAAGAAAAAGATTCAAAGATCATGAGCTTCTATGGCAATGGCATTCTGGGCATAACAGATGCATAAGTATTTTTATATAGACATTGCACGCACCTCGCATATCGAATGGCAAGAATGAATTTCATTTCCCTGTGAATAACAATTCGATACCCTACCTTTTCAATGTGGAAAATTTAAAAAACTGTAACTTTTAGGTGAAGAACAAGAAAAACGCAAACCGGATTATAGATTATCAAAACTCCAATTAAGAGAGGTTCATTTTACCTACACAAGAAGTGTAAATTCGTTCACTGCTGTTTTAGCATTATCATTGTAACTTTTCCTGGAGGCATGAAACCTCCGCAATTCTTTTCATGGTAAGTTCAACAAACTGTTGTGATGACTTGACCTGCAATTACTAACAGAATAAAAACTAGCCAAACAAGAATAGATACCGAGCAATGCCACGAAAAAATCGCCTCAAGGATCAATCCACTGATTCCATATGTATCAGCTAAAGGGTGTCATCCAATCAAAGTGTTTTATTTTTATTGCAGCTTAAATGCACAGCACAACATTGATAGAGTATATGATTACATAAACAACAAAGCCAAAGGGCAATTCCCAACCATGTAGACATGAAAACCTTCATTTTCCCTTAAAGAGCTTCACGTCAGCCAGATTCGGTGCTTGCATATTCATTTTTCTTCATGCAAGTTTAGTTTGGAAACCATATGCTCCAATTTCTGCGAGAAAGACAATTGTCAACATGTGACCAGATCATAGTATAAATGCAACAGCAAACATGTTTAGATAATGCCAATCAGCACAACATGGCCATTGCTTAACTTATTGTGCCTCAAGTGCTGATGTTAAAAGCCAGTAGTGAATCATTCACTACCTTCATCGGATATCTAGAAACCTATCAGCAGACACCTCATGAATCATGTTACAATGAGACAGGGACCACCTCAGTTTTTTTGTTTGAATGCCTATAATTTGGTTATTGAACCTGCTCCGAAAGAGCATGTGCATGTTTATGTTGGAGAACCATGTCTGGTTCTTTGTCTGAATCAAACTCATCAGCATGTCTGCTTCTTTAAGAGAGAGATACCTTTAGGATGAGAGAAGGTGCATATTGCAGCAAACTCTATCCAATTCAAAAGTAGGACACATCTAAGAAAACATTCCAATCAGTAAAACTCTTTGAAGAATAACAATATTTACCAACCAGCCTAGCTCATGGCAAAGGTAACTAATTAATGGGAGTTAGGTGGCTGGGCAGTCACTAGTTCTATCCTTGTTAATCAAAAGGTGAAGGGAAAAAAGGACCTTTTGAATTTCCTTTTGCTGTATGTCAACAGTTTGTGCGAGACTAAATAAGTACTTACATGTGGAATTTGGATTCCACAGAAGACAGAATATTTCCATAGGCATTGTCATAAAGTAGTGAAATGAAGGTACTGTACTGTTCCATTGCTTGCAGAAAGCATCATATCACATCAATGGCTATGAAAGCCCAAATACTACTTCCATCATCTCATCATTAGGCCATGGAATTGACGCCAACTAACCTGTTCAGTGTAAGGCAGATACTTCCCGTCAAATGTCACAACAGCACGGTCCTTCCCATCCACACCTTTGACTTTGTCAACCGAGCAGTAGAAATCAATGGCTGACATTCTGCAAAAGAATGTTAACGGAAATAAATTTAATGAGTATCAATTGAACAAAGCTGAAATAGACAGACATCCCAGTTCCTAATATGCTATTCTTCAGTCCATCGATGAGGAATAATCATTGCATGAGACCAGCAGCTAGGCCGCTTCCTAGACCATCTTACTGGTCAACTCAACCAAGCAAATCATGGGAAGGTATTTTGTATCATTTGAATGTTCTACACAGAATCACATATCAATTTCATGAATCTAATTTACATAATTTTCACTGAAGTGGGGACCCATCATAAGACAATGGCAGGTCAATAATAGAACAGTCCTATTCCAAGCTGATGACCATTATCATTGCTTGGAACATGCATCGTTCCAACCTACCCACTTCCTTTTTTTATAACCACAAATGAATTGTGCACACCTAAAAACGAGCTACTTGCAGGCTCCTTCATCAGGAGACCTAATAGAGGGGCTAAAGTCATGCCAATATCATACTATGCAGACACCATGGTCAAATTTCATCGTACTAGAACAAATGATTTGTGCATGGACAAAGATGGAGGTTTCCAAAAAGAGAATGATGCAGTTAGGAATGTAGACTCACATGCCATCACCAAACTCTTCATTTATAATTTCCTTGATGCTTTCTCCGAAATGCATCACTGCTTCATTCAACCTGGGAAATCAATAGCCAAGGAAGTAGAAATTAAAGCACTAGACATTTCCAAGATTCTGATCAGCATCACAGACTATTTGTACCATAATCGATCAGTACAACAACAACAGAAAATCCTACAAGTTAGAACTAGAATTGACCCAAAGGCGAAAAACAAAAGCTTTGGATTGGTGTGTTTTCAGGTCATATCTCTTGAAACTGCAGCTTCAGACAAAGAAAAGTTGAAAGAACCTCATCTGGTGTTCTATGAAATTTTACAGCCTACACAGGCAGCCTTTCATCACGAAGGATCATTGAAGAACATCTTTAATAAGAGAAAAACACAAAGTTTGCATGTAGTTCGAGAATCAAGATTGTTTTGTCGAGCTCAACTCAGCCACCAGACACAGAGAAAGCTTAAACAGAGCAGTCTCCCAAGAAAGAGCAAGTCATGAATTAAATCAACTCTCAACACCAGATAACTGGAACTACCACTTCTGTTGATAGCTATTGCACTTTTGTCCTCCACTCCAAACTGATCAACGCCACGGTAAACATTACACTTCAAACCGATTCATCTACACTTCACATCAGATAAACAACCATCCATGCAGATCTCAAGTCATGGACATGCCCTCACAAAAATTCTAGCATATGCTAGGAACAAAACGATACTACCGAATGACCCATCATCTAAAATTTAAAGAATCGAATACCCATATCCCTCAAAGCACAAAGCCACATAGATTAACTAACATAACTCAAAAAAGAAAAACATTACTCACAGAGGGAACAAAAAAGATTTTCAAGCACAGGAACTATTTATGATGAAAAGGGTACCTGTAAATAGTAGGTTCTTGGATCAAACTGGGGTCGTAGGACCTCATGGGGGGCTTCATCATCTCCTGGACGAGGTCCTCAGGCAGGTCAGGCAGGGCGGCCCGGATCTTCGGGGCGGTGTCGGGCTTCAGCTGGGCCTGTCGTCTCAGCAGCTGAGCCACGTAGACGTTGGTGAGGCCGGTCTCCTGCGCTATCTGATTGAAGGACTTGCCGGATTTGTGCTTCGCCGCCTGCAGAAGGCCCACCACGGTCGCTTTGCCACCGCTCGCCTCCATCTCCCTCCCTCAGATTACTGCGCAGAGCGGCTACAACTGGAAAGCCAGATGATTATGTAAGTCCCTTGCTAAGATGAAAACAACCCAGAAGCTGTCGGTCGCGAAAGGAAGATTTTCTTTGATGTATGGGATTGGGAGGGAGAGCCGTGGGAGTGTGGAACTATTCCGAGGGGGCTTTGCTTTTTCTATTATTTGTGGACTTAATCCCAGTGTTTGTTTTTTTTTTTTTTTTTAATTCCTTCAGATAATATTTTTAGTATGATGCATCTAAGTTTGAGTACTTTCTTTCTAGTTTTTCATCACTTTGTTATCTTATCTCCATTTTTTTATTAAGTTAATTTTTATCACATAAGTAAGTTCATCACTTTGTTTAGTTAATTTTTAACGCATAAGTTCGTTCATCGCTTTGTTTACAATCTAGTTCCCATTTTGTGGTCACTTTAAAATTTGATTTCTTTTGGAAGAATTAACAAAATATTCTTGAAGTTATTATAATTGTCCTAATTCAATTTAAAATATTTTTCTTTTTATCAATTGTGCTAATTAGCAAAATATTTGTGTCAATTTTAGTCCATTTGTCAATTTTTGTAGCTGCGATGTTATTTATCTTACGTGACTAGACTATGTTTATGTGAATAATTTTTAATAATATTTTAATTTTTTTATAAATTATTTATTTTCTTTTTCCTTTTTTTTTTCATCTTCTTCATTTTCATCATCTAGTTGGTTGTTAAACCTCGGCAACGACCGGCTAGAGACAAGGGCTAGTGAGGGCGAGCCTTGACCTCGCTAGTGGATGTCGGGTTCAAGCCTCATCTAAGCATGGCAAGGCTCGACCTCATCAAATTTGGTGAGGCTGACGCCAGTGGCTAGGCGAGACTAAGCCTAGCTAAATTTGGCGAGGTCGATAGCGAGGTTGACCTTGGTCATTTGGTGGGCCTTTACTAGATTGTTGAGTTTTGACGATTGGCTAGAGTATGAAGATGAAGGGAAGAAAAAAGAAGAAGAAAGAAACAAAAAGTAAAAAAAGGGAAAAAAATAAATAAATAAATAAATAATTCAAAAAATATCATTAAAATTTTTATGTTAGTACTGGTCGTGTTACATAAGACATTTGGTATCCATGTTGGTGGCGATCGGTCAAAATTGATCGGATGGACTAAATTGACACAAATATAAAAGATTTATAACTCAATTGACAAAAAAAAAAAAAAAAAAGAGTTTAGACATTGAATTAATAAGTTTATAGGTTTTATGACTGTTTTGATAAAAAAAAAAAATTATCACGAGTAGTTGTAATGTTTATAGTGCAAGCGAGTTGGACATGATCATGAATTTCATTCAGTTTTTGAGTAGCGGACCAAAGTAATATAGTCTACCACAACCATGTTAATGAAATCCTATTGATGACTGAGTCTACTTTCCAGGCAAAAAGAAAAGACAAAGTAAAAGCCTCTTAAATGTTCTTTTTTTTTTTTTTGTGTAAAAAATTATTATACAAGCAGGGCTGGCTAAGACTTTGATACGTGTACATATTTTAATTTTGGTAGAATAATTTATTTAATCGATAGAAGAGAGATTCTAATATCATAACTGTGTATATATATATATATCTTCCGTTGTATAAAATTTTTCTTGTTGGTCAATTCCATTCTCACTTGCCAGAGTCTGATATCCTCATATAAACATAATGACGAAAGAGACCGGATACCGTTAATCTAAAGTAAACAAAAAAGAAGAAGTTAAAAATAGCAGAAGAAGTGCTCTTCATCTTCGCCACCGAAATACTTATCTTGGCCAGTTCCATTCCCTCTTCGAATATCCGACTTGCACATGGTATCCGAGGCATAAAATCCAAAGCCTTAATGATAGGGGTGTGGTTGAACCGGACCACTAGGGTCATGTGCGTTTGCTTTGAACCAAATGCAACCCATATTCCAGTTCGGGTCATATTGGGTGAGGTTTTTAATTGGAATAATGACATAAATAGTTATTGAACTCTGATTTAATGTATAACGTGATCTTTCAACTTTCAATTTTTTCAATATGATCCATAATCTTTAACCCAATGTTAATGTTGTCCATGTATTTTTAATTTGTTTAATATGATCTCGAACTTGTGGTACATGTTCGAATTAATTTTGGACTAGTTGAAAATGTTCAATGTTTTTTTTATAATTAATTTAAGTTCAGGGATAATATTAAATAATTTCATATAATTCATGGATTAAATTGAATATGTAGCAAATGTTCTTGGAGTACACTAAACAAATTAAAACTTCATTATTCACATTAAATGAATTAAAAGTTCATGGATTGCATTGCCTATCGAACTAAAGTTCAGAGACCATTTATATCATTTTCCATTTCAATCTTTTTTGGCTTTTGTCGGCCCCTACTCAAACTCACTCCACAATAGCCAAATGCAAAAATGTTCAAAGAGATAGATGAAGAGAGCGGCGACTGGCGAGGCTTGTGGCCCTACTCTTCCATATATGCATTTCCATGCCCTCACACACCCAAATAATGCAGGCGTGATGGTCACTCCTCCCAAATTGCAGCTACAATTGCATATATGCGCTTATTCTTTCCACCTGTCCAGATCTTATCCATCTCCCATCTCTCTATACGTAATCGCTTACCTATTAGTTACATCACTATCAATTATGTATATCCAAAACAGTTCATCTTGTCCACTCTCTGTCTAACTATAGCTACTCTATCCACACTACCAATCTCAATCAAATTCAGTCACCTGAAAAAGTAAACAAGGAAATCACAAGAATATATATTCCCTCTTGATCTGCAGTATTACAATCCCCTCATTGATGAGATTCCCATATCCATGTATGACATATCCCCATACATAACTATGCTGACACAGAACAAATACTGGTTGAGTAGGAGTTATGCCTTAACCGATGCTGTGGTTAATGTTGAGGTTTCAAAAAGGTGTGCACTTGGATTTCATACAGCCACAATGCGGATGGGAATGGGAAAGTCTTTATGTAGTCATACATTCGGTAAGCAAATTGAAGAACTTAGGCACAATTATGACACCACAATGGCGCAAAAAGGTTACGGATTGTTCTTGTGCATCAAGAAGTACGGCTTTATAACCATATCGTGAGTTTTGATCGCTTAGAATAAGCTGTACACGACGTCCAGGATTGAGTTTATTCTGGGCACCTTTAGCTCCCAGTCGAAGATCCTTGAGAGAGTACAACACATCAGAACAAGTGAGATTTTACTCTTCACGAATCCTGTTCTCATTCTCAAGTTCTTTATACATCCCGGAAATCTAAAAATTCAACAAGCAGTTTCAAGCTTCTGCAGAAGCAGCATACTGTCTTCAAATCTAGTAAAAGATAATTACAAGTTCCAACTAGCAGGAAAAAAGAGAACTGCAATGTCAACGAAGTAGGAAAGGCAACTTGTTAAGTACTCTCGGTCTACCACAGAACAACTACTTACGTCGACATAAAACAAGTGTGTGCCTCAAAGACACTTCAATCAGTTCCCTCACATGGTTACTGTTACGGTCAAGTGACGAGCAATTAAAGGATGATGTTATCAGCTGCACCACGGCAGGACTCTCTTTGACAGCAATCACCATAAAGTTCTGAAGGCATGGATTTTCAATATCTAGCCAAGTCTCAACTTAGAGAAAAGCAACCCCGGAAATAGGAAAATGGAAAAGAAGGTATTGAATTGAAACATCACAACATGATAAATAAGCGAAAGATTTCACGCTCATCTTGCATCTGATTCCTACATCAAGAAACCACTTAAGATTTGATTTTCAGAAAAATCAACTATGCAGAGTAGCCACTCTAGTCTAGTTAACAACATAATTGAAAGAAAAGAGACATTAGTCGAACATGTCATCTGCCATGGTGAGAACATATAAATTTTCCCCCTGATGTGAGAACTCTTTTCACCTGGTGATAAGCGAAAAAATTCATCTACCGACCTGTATACTTTATTGGACATTCTAAGCTAAATTCCTTAAAAGCATCCAGGATTATTTATATCAAAACATTCATTGAAATTGTATCAACACCATTGATAAATATTGATCTCCAAGCTTATACCCATGCTCTGGCTCCATTAAAGCATCCAATCCCTCTTTATCAAGATCACTATCCAACGTTTTGTCTGAGTACTGGTGGAAATGCTAAAGCTAGCCATTTAACCCATGAAAATGATAGAACCACTGCTAAATTATGTCTCGAATTTGGGCTGTTGAAAAATACACGACCCAATATTGATTGAGAAATTCGGATTGTTGCCGTTGTATTTGGTGCGTGAGAAAAACAAGAAATAAACTTCCATTATACATCTTCTATCATTATGTAAGTCAGCCATTATACATCTTTGATAAACTGAACGTCTATCAAATCTTACCCAGATAAGTTTTACAAACTCATGATAGATTTAAAAATCGCTAGTAAAATTCTAGATGATGAAGAACATGGCATGATGTTTTTAGTTTTTCCACTAGAGTCGTGAGAGCACTTTATTAATTCACTGCTATAGAAGCGTATTGAGGTTACCTTGGAAGAGGTGAAATCCTCCCTATTATCTAAGTAGTGGGAGAGGAAGTTGCGAGAAAACAATCTAGCATAGGATGTAACACAAAGGCTAGTAATTCGAGATAGAGATCAAAATTGGGGTCCAGCAATCGGAGAGATAAAAGTAGGTTTGTTTGTGTAAAAGGATATAGGTGCGGCAATGTGACTAGTAAAAATCCATATTTCTATTTGTGTAAACATGGGTATATTAACCCACCACTTAATGTACGTCACTTTAACACGTGTTATTAAATTTGCCAGAAACCTCTTGACCATACTGACACTAGAGAAACCTCTTGACCATACTGACACTAGAGAGCATTTCATCGACAGTCTTTCTTAATGTTTCTACTCATTAATTCTTCAATAGCTTCAACAATTTTGGAAATTGTTTTCGTTTGGAAGCTATAATCAACGTGTTGCCAAACGCTTTTTCAAGTACATTTTCATGTTCAGATGGAAAATGAAGATTAAAAAATGGAAATTTCTCTTTAAACAAACAGACCAAGCAGCTTTGCTTTTGACACATCCTTTTTTGATCCCGAGGCCTTCGGAGTCTTTTCCTCTTCCTTTCTTGAGTCCCTTTTTTTGGACACAAAGTCTTTAGCATTACCTAACATGTGGCCATGCTTCTCTTCTTGTCGGTCAATTCCATTCCCACTTGCAAGAAAGAATTTGCTTTCCTCATCGGAAACCATTAACGTTAACCACACAAGCAAGAAAGAAGGTGGCCTATATAAAAAATGGTAGAAGCTGTGTTCTTCAACCTTGCCGCCAACATATCGAAATTGGCCAGTTTCATAACCTCTTCGAAGATCCAGCTTTTATGTGGTGCGAGAGATGAGCTCCAAAGCCTTAAGGATGCCGTGGAGACCATCCAAGCTGTGGTTTTGGATGCCAAGAAGCAGCGATGGCACCAACACCAGGTCAAGCACTGGCTGAAGAGGCTCAAAGACGTGATGTATGACGTACATGACTTGTCGGTAATGTAGGTTATAAATTCGAAATCAGTTGTTCTCCATGGCTTGTCTAAAGATAAGTCATGGGAATTATTTGAGAAAGTGGCTTTTGGAGATGAAAGAATCATTGGACCTAAGGTTAGAGGAGATAGGTCGAGATATAGTTAAAAAATGCGCAGGTGTTCCCCTTGCCATCAAAACTATAGGCAGCCTTTTATATAACAAAAATGAATATGATTGGCGCTATTTCAAAGAGCATGAACTATCAAAAATAGATAAGTTGGACCATGGAATTATGAAAGTCCTCAAGCTGATCATCTTCCGTCACAGTTAAAACATTGTTGCACATTGTTTCCAAAAGATTATGTCTTTGACAAACGGACAATGATACAGCTTTGGATAGCACAAAGCTTTATTGAGTCATTGAACGAGAACGAGGACCTAGAAGAGATTGGGGATTTTTATGTCTCGGAGCTATTATGTAGGTCATTCCTAGAAGTTGGAGTGGTTGATTATGATACAAGTGAGGTGCAAATGTTCAAGATGTTGGAGGTTAGGGGTTTGAGAGAGAAGAAGCGGTTGCTTGAAGTATTACACCAAGAGACGTCAAGTTTGGAACGCTCAACAGTGTTACCTCCAGCGTAGGGAAACCCTAGAGTTTATATATATAAGCTATTGGGCTCCGGCCCATATGGACCCAAATAACCGTGCTTTTACCTATTAGGCTTGTATATGAACATATTAATTGTTAGATTATATTAACAATATATCCAACAATCTCCTCCTATGTTCACCATACAGCACAATCCAATAAGGTAGTCAGTGTAATGTTCAAACAAACATGAATTATCCACATTCAGTCCAAGACAATTAACTCGGATCTATCAAAGAGTTTTCAGCAGTAAAGTATTAAACTCAATCATCATTTGCAATCTAAATAAGTAAATCATTCTTAGCATGAATCTGTTCTGAGAGCAACAAATCAAAAACAAGTACTAGGAGTTTTAGATTCAATCTAAACTCATTCAAATCCCCAAAATAAATCTTAGACTCAGTTCACAATCAATATATGCATAATAATGTTCACAAAATAGAAATAGCAAAATGCAAGTAAACTGTCAAGTCCCCACATGCTCAAAATGATATATATTCATTCATCAAGTAGGTCATCTTGGTCAGGATCCTACTCATTAAGCTCTCCTCCATCTCTATCATCCCCCGTAGAATGTCAAATATGAATTTCATATTATCATGAATTCAATCATTTGAATAAAACTTAGCAACATTCCATCAGGCAGAGAAGAACATATATTGATGTCATAAAGCATCATAATATCATGTCATAAGCATCAATTCAGTTTCATATATTATGAACAAGACTTAAATAATGTGATTTACAAAGAGCCATCAACTTAAGTTTATTTGTAGGAGAATAACTATTATCTAGTTTCAAAGAACAAGACCAATAGTCAAGTCACCTACAATAACCTAGTAATGTAATATCAAGTTTCAATTAAGAACAAGACCAGCAGGCTTCTTGAGTAAACAATTGTTTCTATGTTTCAATTTGGAATGTCACAGTTACTGATTCCTTAAAGTCAAATAATCTAGCATCAAGTTTGGAATGAGATCATTTAACCAAAAAGGATAGTCCAACTTAGTTGAATTATATCATCAAGTTTGGAATGACACAAGTTTCCCTGATAGAACATTTGAACTAGGTTAAAGTCATCTTCATCAAGTTTGGAATGAGACAACTCATCTTTTTCAAATTAGTCAGCAACTGTGAACATCGATGAAACATATATACTGTGCTTATCATTGTAGCCAATAAAGGAAGATTCGATAATTCAAAACACACACTTAGAAGGTAAGTAAATGGTAGTTAAGACTTGCCTATATAGTCTTTAACCCCAATTCCCCCACCGTTTTGAATAATCGATCTTTAGGCATACCTTTGGTGAGAGTATCGGCTATGTTATCCTTCAATCTCACATCGATCAAGGTGATAACCCCTTGTTCTCTCAGATAATTCAACAACGCATGTCTCAGTCTCACATGTCTTCTCTTTGAATTAAAGAGAGTATTATTGACGACTTGGACAGCTGCTTGATTATCACAGAATAGGCTCAAAGAATTAATCTTTAATCAGATTCTTTATCCACTCTGCCTCTTCGCCGGCTGAGGCTAAAGCAAAAAGTTCGATTCCATAGACGACGATGCAATACAAGTCCTGTCGTTTGATTTCCAAGTAATAGCAGCTCCACCCAAAGTGAATACATATCCACTAGTGGACTTACTACTTCCAATATCTCGAACACCATGAGGCATCGAATATCCATCCACAGTTGGAGGATAACCAGAATAATAGAGAGCATAATCTTTAGTACGTTTAAGGTATCTCATCAGCCTATCAAGGGCATCCCAATGCTCTTTACTAGGATTACTAGTAAAACGACTCAGCATACCAACTGTAAAGGCTATGTCAGGTCTAGTGCAACTCATAGCATACATGAGACTACCAAGCAATTTCGAGTATTTTAACTGATCAACGCTGGTCCTTTCATTAGGACTCAGTCTGTTATTATAATCACATGGTGTCTTACTCGGTTTACACTTATCGTATCCCCAAGTAGAAAGTAGCTGCTCAATATAATGAGTCTCGGCTAAGGGAGATAACTTGCCGTTTAAAGCTTACTTTCATACCAAGAATGGTATTAGCAATACCAAGATCTTTCATGTCAAATTCTTTAGCTAAAGTAGCTTTCACGTCACTCACTACAGAATGATCGGAACCAAGAATTAACATGTCATCAACATACAAGCAAATGATGACTATCTTATTTGACATAGAACGATGGTAAATGCATTTATCGAATAACTAGACCGAAAGCCATAACTCTTTACCACTTTGTCAAATTTAAGATGCCACATCTTAGGTGCTTATTTAAGACCATACAATGATTTATTCAATTTACAAACTTTGTCCTCAAGACCTTTCATAACATATCCTTCCGGTTGTTCCATGTAAATTTCCTCATTTAACTCCCCATTTAAGAAAGCTGTTTTTACATCCATTTGATGCACTACAAAATGTTCAATAGATGCTAAGGCAAAAAGAATTCTTATAGTTGATAGATGACACACAGGTGAATAAACATCAAAATAGTCTATTCCACTTTGTTGTTTATAGCCTTTAGCTACTAAACGTGCTTTGTATCTGGCTATTGATTCATCACTATTCAGTTTCTTCTTCAACACCCATTTACAGCCTATAACTTTAGCCCCTTTTGGCAAGTTTACTAGCTGCCAAGTGTGGTTCTGCAGCAGAGAGCTCATTTCATCATCTATGGCTTCTACCCACAATAGAGATTCCCTAGATCTCATTGCTTCCTGATAGGAGAATGGATCATTCTCAAGATGGTAAGCAACAAAATCCTCACCAAAACTCTTGGGAATTCTCTCTTTTGTAGATACTCTTACTGGAATTGGTTCAATAGCAAACTGTGTGGAATTAGAGTCAGAAGGGCCCGCTTCGATTCTACAGAGATTCTGAAATCATATCTGTAGATCCAGAAACATTCAAGCCTTGATCTTTGAGAAACTTGTTTTCGAAGAACACTACATCTCTAGATTCTATCACTGTGTTAGTAGATAGATCTAAAAACCTATTTGCAGCATTATCTTCCGTACTACCTAGATATACACAAGTAATGGTTCTAGATCCCACCTTAGGTTTCTTAGGATCTGGTATGCTTACATAAACAATACAGCCCCAAGTCTTAAGAGTATCATATCTACAAGGGTGCTTATGCCATATCTCATAAGGTGTCATAGATAACTTAGAGTGCGACAACCTGTTCAAGATGTGATTAGCAGTTAGAACTACTTCTCCCCAGTAGGAGGAAGGCATGCTAGCTGTAAGTAACGTAGAGTTTAACATTTTAGTTAACGTTCTATTCTTACGCTCGACAACACCATTTGATTGGGTTGAATAAGGAGCAGTGGTTTCAAGTATTATACCTTCTGAAGCACAAAATTCCTTGAACCTTGACATAGTATATTCTCCTCCTCTATCACTCCTAAATCTCTTAATTTTCAAGTTGAGTTGATTTTCTACTCTAGACTTGAAAATTTTAAACTTTTCAAACGCCTCATCTTTTGATTTCAACAAATAGACATGACAATATCTAGAAAAATCGTCTATGAATGTTATTAGATACTTCCGACCATCTTTAGTAATGTAATTTCTAAAGTCACAAATATCAGAATGTATTAACTCAAGAAGTTGTGTACTTTTAGAAATCAACTTAAAGGGTTTTCTAGTGATTTTAGCCTGTGCACACACTTCACACTTGTCAAATCGAATAGAAGTATCTAATGGAATGTTGTGAGTTTTAGCTAGATGTTGCATTTTCCTATAATTCATATGTCCAAGTCTATTGTGTAACAACTTTGGATCAATCAAAGTAGAATTCACATGGTTTATGCTATCAGTATCTAAACTCAACCTATACATACCATTAACCATGAATGCACAACCAAAATAATATGAGTTAACAGATAAAGTTACTCTACCATTCATAATTGAAAAAGACATACCAGCTTTATCAAGTAACTCATAGATATCAAATTCTTTTTAAGTAAATGTACTACTCTAACATGTTTCAGTTAGTAATTTACCTGAAGAAAGCACCAAATTTGCAGTTCCAGCATGAGTCACCTTTGCAATTTTCCACAGTGTCTTTCACTTCTGTGACCTCAGTGAGTAAGTTCTTGTCATTTGTAGCATGACAAGTAGCGCCACTGTCCAACCACCACTCAGAAGAGACGCTAGCCTTTCCATTATTCATCATTCCAATGAAGGCTTGAGGCTCAGATCCTCTAATAAGCATATTGGCCTCATTCTGTGGTGTGTCATTCTTTGGCTTCTTTGGTAACTTACACTCTGTTGCCCAGTGACCCCACTTTCCACAGTTATGGCACTTGCCCTTCTTCTTCTTTTGGAAGATAGTCTTTTTGGCCTCTAATAATAGAGAGGATTCACCTTTTGGTGACTTGAACTTTTTCTGAGGTTTATTGGAGTGTGAAACAAAGTTGGCAACTGATTTTTGTTGTCCTACTTGTTCCAAACTCTTCCTAGCAATATTTTGATCCTCAATGTGAATATATATCTTTAATTCATCAAGTGCCATCTGTACCTTCAGTTTGTGCATTTCAGTCTTGAAAGAACTCCATTCAGTTGGCAGTTTGCTTAACACAAGACCGACAAAGAGATTATCGGACATATCAGAGTTATCATCTTTCAACTTGTTCCTCATGTTCTCAAATTCAACTAACTGAGAGGTGATGCTTGAATTCATAGTGAATTTAAAATCAAAGAATTTCTCCGCTAGGAGAGTTTTAGATAGCCCCTCTTGTTTTTGGAACTGAGCGTTCAAGTGATCCCATATCTCTTTAGCCATCTTATACTCACTATAAGTCATAGACAGATTAGGATTTAGAGAGTTCAATAAATAATCTCTACAAAAATCCTCATTTTTGTTCCATTGATATTCATCAACATCTTCAATGGTAGATGCAAAATTGCTCAATACGGTATAGAATATGTCACGTTCTTTCATGCCAAATTGAACATGTAATTTCCAGCCATGAAATTCAGTAACATCAAATGATTGAAGCTTCATAATATCATAGGAACTACGCTTTGCCATTTTAATCAGAGCAAAGTGTTAGAAAGAGTGCACCTTGGAGTCCTCGGAGCCACAAAGTCGAATAACTCCCCTAACCTTGATCAAACTACTCTGTAAAGATGGAATTTGCCAAAACAAACCCTAAAAATAGATCTGGAGCGCCCAAAAACTTTAAGATGGACTGCCCTTGTCGCTGAAACTCGCTGGAAATTTCCGCCCCCGAAATTCGCTAGAAATTCAGATGGAAACTTCAGGGTGCCGTAACTTCTTCGTCCGACCTCCGATCGACGCGAGTGACCACTCAAAACGTTCGTATCGACGAGTAGAACAAAGCCCAAGTGGTTTCACCCTCTAAAATTGGCTATAATTTTTGGGTTTTTGAATCAAAGATTTTGATCACCCGAATCTTCAAACTCAAATCTCGGCCAATACCACCATCGAAATCGAAAGTAAAATACACCCGTGAGTTCGTCTTGACGAAATCTTCAAGAAGACACCTTTCTCGCTCAAATCCAACACACGATAATAATACTTCAAGATTGTTGGAGGTTATGGGTTTGAGAGAGAAGAAAACCCGATTGCTTGAAGTATTACACCAAGCAGACGTCGAGTTTCCAACGCTCAAACAGCGATGTACCTCCAAAGATAGGGAAACCCAAGTTTATTTATATAAGTTTATTGGGCTCCGGCCCATATGACCCAAATAACCGTGCTTTTACCTATTGGGCTTGTATATGAACATATTAATTGTTAGATTATATTAACAATATATCCAACACAAGATGCATGATCTCATGCACGATCTTTCCTTGAAAGTAGCCGGAGATGAGTGCAAGTTGATTAATCTCAATGAAGGCAGCATGGTTAAAGGAATTCGACATGCATCATTTGCTTCACAATCGTACTCGCTAGAGGAAGTGACCTCTCTACTTGAAGTGACAAATCTACGAACATTTCTTTCTTTGAAGAACTTGTCCCAAAATGAATATTATTCGATCTTCTCCAAGTTCAGGCATTGTCGAACATTGGTGTTGGCCTATGCAGATCTTTGTATCCCTCCTTCCTTGGGGACTCAACTAAAGCACCTACAATTTCTTGATGTTTCTGAAAACCTATTCATTACGAGTTTGCCAGATTCAATTACAGGTTTGTTGAACTTGCAGACCCTTAAACTCTCTGGTTGCAAGAAGCTTACGACACTTCCAAAAGATTTGAGGAAATTGGTCAACCTTAGACACCTTGTAATTGAGCGGTGTGACTCACTAAGCCACATGCCATGCGGGTTGAATCATTTATCTTCGCTTCAGACTTTATTGCAGTTCATCGTACAAAAGATGGATCATAAAGTATTTGGCCGTGTGGGAAGATTAGATGAGTTGGCTGGGTTAAGCAGATTGACTGGGTCCATCACTCTTGAAAAGTTGGAGTTCCTTCATCTGGCTCCGAGTAAAGGTCACTTAAGGGAAAAACAACGCCTCCGTTCCTTGATGTTAAAGTGGTCATGGGGGCAGCAAGATGATAGAAGTGACAGCGATGAATTGATCACGTGGGAGAACCTTAGACCACACCCAAATTTGGCCCGTTTGACCATATCCTTTTGTACAGGTAGGAGTCCACCAAGATGGCTTTCCTTCATCAGGAATCTTGTTGACCTTAAACTCTATGGATGTAGAGGATGGAAGCACTTGCCAACCTTGAGCGCACTCCCTTCCCTAAGGAAGCTGAATCTCCTGGGCTTGGATGCCTTGGAGTTCATCCAAGAGATAAGCGATCCTGCACAATCCGATAATGCACACCCTTTCTTCCCATCTCTGGAGACACTACTCCTCTGCAACTGTCACAACATGAAAGGATGGTGGGGAAGAAGGCAAATGGTGGGAGCAGATCAGGATCATCAACAGTATGATTCACAATCATCATTCCCAAAACTTTCCATTGTGCAAATACGAGGCTGCTCCACCTAAATTCCTTGCCATTGTTCCCACTATAGAAATGTTGAAATTAAAGGGAGTTAGTGCGAAGTTGTTGAAACAACAAGTGATGGTCGTTCCTAATTGTCCATCAGAAGCAGTATTAACTTCCAAATTCATCCCTCTTTCTAAACTAAAGAATCTTGATTTTATTGGTGGGATGGATCTGAAGCACTCAACGCTCGAGACTCTACTTCCTCTTCCTTTCTTGAGTCCCTTTTTTCTGGACCCAAAGTCTTTGGCATTACCTAACATGTGGCCATGCTTCCCACTTGCAAGAAAGAATTTGCTTTCCTCATCGGAAACCATTAACGTTAACCACACAAGCAAGAAAGAAGGTGGCCTATAAGTTCGAAATCAGTTGTTCTCCATGGCATGTCTGTAGATAAGTCATGGGAATTATTTGAGAAAGTGGCTTTTGGAGATGAGAAAGAATCATTGGACCTAAGGTTAGAGGAGATAGGTTGCGATATAGTTAAAAAATACGCAGGTGTTCCCCTTGGCCATCAAAATCCAAAGATTTTGATCATTTTGTAAACGTTTTTGTCACGGAGATTCGATGATTGATCTTTACATTTGTCAAATTTTAAGCGTAATTATATTAAGTGTTGAGTCTTTTGACGTGGTTAGAGGGGGAAAAGTCTTGTGACTGTCTTAAACGCAATAAACATTAGCTACGGCCAAATGGGTATACCAGGAAACCCAATTTTGAGGATTATATGTCCTTCTAATATGTTATTGACCGTAAGTTATTTTTCAAAAATGAAAAAAATAAAAATAAAAGTCAGGGGAGGTAGGTTGACAATCTTCCAATAGGGTCCCATGTCAACTTTTCATGAGACCTCGTGGAGCACCAAAATATTATAAGAGTACTGGACTAAATTAAAGGGATAAGTGCACTAGTCCTAAAACTTATTATCGAAGTACAATTGAGTGTTAAAACTTATAAAAAGTACATCGGTAAAGAGAAATTGAGTTCTAGAACTTAAAAAAAAATGTAATCAAGTCATAAAACTTATCACGAAAATACAATTGAGTCCTAAAACTTTTAAAAGTGCAAAATAAGTTGTAGGACTTCCCATATACTTATCTCTATATTAAAAATGTTATTTTCAATAAAACTTTTGTCTCTTGCGTGATTACTAATTTATGATAAAATACTCACTTTTTTTAGAGTAAGATGTAAACATACATTTTGTATTGTAGGCGAAATTATTCAATCACTTTTAAACCAATTATAAGAATGTTAATTCAATCTTAAATTTTCACATTTTGCTAAGGTAATCCTACAATTTGATGATTTTCTAATATAATTATTTCGGTCAATTGCGCCATGAAAATGTTGACATGGCACAATTATAGCTGATTATTCTATGTAATACGGTTGGCAATTCGGCGTGGACAACTCTAGATAAAATGACCCTTTTTTTAGAATTTTTTTTTTCTTCGCTTTTATGATTTTTTTTTTCTTGTTCATTCTTATTTTCTCTGCTTCTTTGGATGAACTTGTAGCTTCCGTTTACAGAAGGCACGGCCGAGATTTAGAGGAGGAGTTGCTTAGCCATCGCTCGGCGAGATCTGGAGAAGGCTTGGCCATGGCTAGGCCGAGATTTGGAGGAGTTGCTCGACCATGGCTCGGCCATTACGGTGGTGGCGAAGAAGGCCTTGAGGGTATCGCACGCAGGTACCTACCGTACAGTGAGGATCGGTGACAAGTTTCTCGGTGAGTGCTCGGGTGCAGTAGCAGCAAATGTCGCATGTCAGGATTGTGGCAAAGTTGTGGGTGGAGGCTCGGCCATGGTCAGATCTAGGCTACACTGGCCCTCACCTAGGGCCGGCGAGGGCCGATGACCATCATTAGGCCCGAGCAAGAGTCGGTGTTGCCCAGATCGCCAATCCTTTCCTAGGGTTGGTGAGGCTTTGTTGGGCAACGTCAACCCTCGCCTAGGGCCGACAATGGCCGGCCACCTTTGGCAATGGGCGATAGTGGCAGCCCTAGCCACAATCCTGCATTTTTTTTTTCAACATATGCATTTTAATTAAAAATGTCACGTCAACATTTTCGGTTAAACAAGTTGACGATGTTAACGAAATAATTCGATTGCACCAATTTGACAAGTTTTATGATTTGATTATACTTTCGCGATAAGTTTTAGGCCTTGTAGTGCACATATCCCTAAAAAAAATTAGACATTAGATAGCACGAGGTAATAATATAATTCATTTGTTTTGCATGATATTTTTATTTAAAAAATTACAATAAAAATAAAGTGTACTTTTATATGTAAATTTTTACTGGTTTAAAATATGATTAATTTGTACTCATGATGAAAATATTATTTAGTTACTATTTTTTCACATACTTTAATAGAAATAATAATTTTTTTCCTGTTCATATAATGCATCATTCAAATTCAACCTCATGAATGAAGCAGCACCAATGCTTTTCAACATCGCCACCGACCCATTGGGAGTTGGGGAGTTAGATTCACCACTTTCTTAAGGGGTTGTTTTAGGTGGGGACACAAATGAAGGAACAGGATTTCGCAATTTATACAAAGTACATAACACATAGTGACTTGTAAAATAGATATAGGGTGGACTAAATAAAAAATAATAAAAACCATCGTTACCGAGATAGTAAAGCTAGTTGGTTACTCACCTGTCGAAAGATCCAACTGCTATGCGTCATGAGCGATGACCTCCATTTTCCTTTCTCCTTTTTCCGTGGCCTTTTATTTTATATCTCCATTTTTATTGAGTTAATTTTAACACATAAGTAAGTTCTAACATATAATAACGTGATTTTCTACATAAATCCAGTCAGTTCGTATTTGATGTTTACAATCTAGTTCATATTTTTGTCGTCACATATGGATTTCTTTTTAAAAAAACAAAAATTCGCGAGTAGTCGTAATGTTCAGAGCGAGTTTGACAAGATCTTTTTAATTATGTCAAATTTATTTCAGTTTTGAGAAGTGGACTAAAGTAATACAGTCTAGAAAATCCATGCTAATGAAATCCTCTCGATGACTGAGTGTGCTTTTCAGGAAAAAAGAAACGACAAAGCAGTCTCTTCAATTTTTTTTATTTTTATTTTTATTTTGTGTTAAAAATTATTATAGAAGCTGGACTGGCTAAGACTTGTTACATGTACAATTATAATTTTGGTAGAATAATTTATTTAATCAATAGAATAGAGTTTTTAATATCATGTCGGTCTGTGTAAAATGGATTTAAATGCGGCAGTATTACCAATTAAAATCACTATATATATTTTCTACTTGTGGAGATAGGGGTGTATTAACTCACCACCTAATGTCACTTTTAACATGGTTTTTTGAATTTTACGAAAGCCTCCTAACCATACCAACATTAGAAAGTATTTTATCGATAGTCTTTCTTAACGTTCTACTCATTAACTTTTCAATTACTTCAACAATTTTTGAAACTATTTTTGTTTGGAAACTAATCTCAATATGTTGCCAAACGCTTTTTCAAGTTCTAATTTCATGTTCAGATGAAAATGAAAACAAAGAACTGGAATTTTTTTTTTTTTTAAAGCAGAGATAGCTGCTTTGCTGGTATTTTGCTTTATCCTTTTTTGATCCCGACCGAGGCCCTGGCCCCTTTCTTCTATTCTTGGGTCCCTTTTGTCTGGATCCACCTAACATTTGCACATGCTTATCTGGTCGTCTGTCAATTCCATTCCCACTTGCCAGAATTTGATTTCCTTAGAAACCATTAACGTTAGGCACCCAAACGAGAGAGAAGGTAGGCTATATAAAAAATGGCACAAGCAGTGCTCTTCAACCTCGCCACGGACACACTGAAATTGGTCGGTTCCATAACCTCTTCGAAGATCCGACTTGTACGTGGTGTAAGAGATGAGCTCCAAAGCCTTAAGGATGCCGTCGAGACCAATCAAGCGTGCTTTTGGATGCCGAGAAGCAGCGATGGCAGCAACACCAAGTCGAGCACTGGCTGAAGAGGCTCAAAGACATACCGAAAATATTTTTAGTATGATCCATCTAAGTTTGAGTATTTCTTTCTCATTTTTCATTACTTTGTTTCTCTTATCTCCATTTTTATTGAGTTAATTTTGACATATAAGGAAGTTCTAACACATAAGAACATGATTCCACATAAATCCATTAAGTTTGTATTTGATATTTACAATCTAGTTCACATTTTTGTCATCACTTATAATTTAAATTTCTTTTATTTTGTATGTTAGAGTAAAAGAAAAAAATATCACGAGTAGTAGTCATGTAGATTTCTAATCGGGATAAAATTGAATAAGATATGATATGAAATTCGATAATTTATTTATATCCTATCAATTATTTGATAAATGCATTAATAAAATTAAATATTTTCTCATACTATCATGTTCATTGTTTGATATGAATGACATATCAATGTAAATGAACTTAAAAATTGCATAAATGGAAATGGTAGGAATCTTTCACTATACTTTTGTCTATTTCATTTTTATTTGCTTATTTTGATCTTTTTTCCTCTCTTTTTTATTTTTTCCCCCTTCCATTATTTTCTAATAAAATTTTATTAGATAGTTATATAGTAATACAATAAAATACTAAAATGCTTAAAATATGTAATAAATATGGTACTAAATATATATTTATAAATATTGAATTTATATTAGGGAAAATTTCGAATAAGTATCCAAAATGAAAGCGTTTTCTCAAATAAGGGTTCGGTGTAGACCTCATTTCAAAAAAGGATCTAAAGTTATAAACTTGTCTCAAATGAGGGCCCCAACTCATTTGGTTGTCCAAATCTTCTCCGATGGACATATTCTGTCGATTAGAACATGGGCAATTTTGTCCAAAAAGCGTAACTGGGTAAAAAATAGGTTTCTCCTGTAGATTTTTCTCCCAACCAAATCAAAGAGAAGCTTCGCTTTCTTTTTTTGTGGATTTACGATCCCAAATCCTCAACCTCTCATCTCCTCCTTCATTCACATCTCTCTCTCTCTCTCTCTCTCTCTCTCTCTCTCTCTCTCTCTCTCTCTCTCCCTCTCCCTCAGAGACAGACCCATTCATTCCATCATTTTGATGGCGCTGTTGTGACTCGGGAAGCCATTGAGCAGGAGGACAAAGTGTGCATGTGGTCGTTGTCGATGTTGAGGGTGGAGATTGGGCGGTCGAGGAAGGAGTCCACATGGCATAGCATCTTGTCCGGGAGCTCGAACATGATCTTGCTAGCGACTTACTTCCATCGAGGTCCTTGTCATTCGCTCCCAAAAGACGAACAATTGTAAGAAAAGGAAGAAGAAAATACTTGAAAGGCAAAACAAGTGTGAAGAAGCAATTGCCTCTCGTTTTCATTGATTGTAATTCTGTACATGTAGTTCTGTATTTAATTACAATGAAGAGAAATAATAAAGGAAGTTCAATATTTGCCTATCCTTTTCTATTCTAAAGTATATTTAATTTCCTAACAATACAGATTACAATATCATATCTTCCAACACTTCCCCTCAAGCTGGTGGTCTGTATATGTCCAAGACGCCTAGCTTGTGTAGAAGATATGTATGTTGTCTTTGACAAAGAGGTTTAGTAAATATATCAGCAGGCTGTTCCGAAGTCTTGATTCCTCTTGTCTCGACAATTCCTTCTTGAATATTTTCTCGAGTAAAATGACAATCAACTTCTATATGCTTCGTTCTCTCATGTAGTACCGGATTTGCTGCAAGCTTTAGTGCTAAATCATTATCACAAAAGAGTAAAGTTGCCCCTTTTACAGGAGCTCCAAGATCCAGAAGTAGACCCCTTAACCAAACTATTTCACATATAGTCTTGGCCATAGATCGGTATTTAGCTTCAGCCGATGATAAAGATAGAGTAGACTGTTTCTCTGTCTTCCATGAGAGTAGTGATTCCCCAAATTTAATGCAGAAACCAGTAATAGACCTCCTACTCATAGGACATGTGGCATAATCGCATCGCAATAGGCTGTCATTTCCATGTTACCTTGTCGGGAAAGAAGTATTCCCAAACTTGGACGGGTCTTCAAGTATTTCACAACCTTGGGGCTGCATTCAAGTGAGACCGCCGGATTTGTGCATAAATTGACTAAGAGTCTATACTGTATAACAAATGTCCAGCCTAGTCATAGTGAGATATATCAGTTTTCCTACTAGTCTCTGATATCCTAAGGGATCTTGCAACAGAGGATCATCAGAAGAAGATGATACGCCAGTGTCATAGCTGACAGAAGTCAGTTTAGAATTCTGCTCAATAGGAATGACTGATGGTCTACAACCTGATAATCCTGCTTCTGATATTATTTCCATCACGAATTTCCGTTGACTTAATGAGATGCCATGATTTGAGCAAGCTATTTCAATTCCAAGAAAATACTTAGGTGATCCTAAGTCTTTGATATGAAAAGTCAAGTGCAGATACTCTTTAAGTTTCTTTATAGCAGAATCATCATTCCCCATGATAAGAATATCATCAACATAGATCATCAAGTAAATAGATGACATACCTTTTGTATAGGTGAATAAGGCATAGTCATACTTGGATTGCTTGAACCCAGCAGCCAAGAGTGCATTGGTGAATTTAGCATACCATTGTCGAGAGGCTTGTTTCAAGCCATAAAGAGATTTGCGGAGACGACATACCTTCGACTCCCCCTGTCTCCGTAATCCTGGTGGAAGCTCCATATAGATTTCTTCATCCAGATCACCATGCAAGAAGGCATTATGGACATCCATTTGGTGTAATGGCCAGTCACGAAAAGCAGCAATAGACAAAAAAGTACGAACCGTGACATCCTTTGCTACAGGAGAAAAAGTTTCGTGATAGTCGAAACCTTCTTGCTAGGTGAAGCCTTTTGCCACCAACCGGGCTTTATATCTCTCCACGGAGCCATCTGCCCTGTATTTGATCTTATATACCCATTTACATCCAATGGGTTTGCGATGATCAGGCATTGATACAACATCCCAAGTATGATTGTCTATCAATGCATGTAATTCAGATTCCATGGCCTTTTGCCAACGAGGATCATCTTTGGCTTCATTATAACTAGAAGGTTCTTGATCTTCAGAAATACGGCTTATGCAACACAGATGTTCTGGTGATAATCTATCAAAGGAGACATAAGATGAAATAGGGTATCGAGCACCTGATGATTTTGAGGAACCGCATATATAGTCTTTCGTCCAAGTTGGTGGTCGAGTGGTTCGATGAGAACGCCTCTGTGACACCTGTGGTGTGGTGGATAATTCTTTAGTAGTAGTTGTTTTTGAAGTATCTTCCAACTGTGCTGGTTCTTCACGTGGCGATCCTTCTATATATGGCTGCTCAATGGAATCTTCAGCAGGATTCGCAAGAGATGTTGTAGGCAAGACATCAACTTCTTTAGGAAGAGTAGGAATAATGAATGTGTCTCCAGGTGATGAATCATCTTCCAATAAGAATTGGCAATTTGTCTTCTCTTCTTTAGTTAAAGATGTTAACGAAAAAGGAAAAACATCTTCATGAAATACAACATCCCTGCTGATAAAGAAATTCCCTGTAGATGGTGCATAAAGCCTATATCCCTTTTGCAAAGTCGGATAACCCATGAAAATGCATTGAGTAGCTCGTGGCGCCATCTTATCTCTATGGCCCATTGTAGTGACATAGCATAAACACCCAAAGACTTTGAGATGAGATAAACTCGGCTTTCTCCCATATAATAATTCAAAAGGTGTCTTTCCTTTTAAAATGCGTGATGGCATGCGATTGATCAGATATGCTGCAATAATCACGCAATCACCCCAAAAGTGTTCGGGAATAGAAGCTTGGAATTTAAGTGCACGTGCCACTTCTAAAAGATGGCGATGTTTTCTCTCAACAACTCCATTCTGTTGGGGTGTGTAAACACAAGAGCTCTCATGCAATATCCCATTTATAGTGAACAAGGAAGTACATTTAGCATTAAAAAATTCTTTTCCATTATTAGTACGTATCCTACGGATTGGTTTCTGAAATTGAGTTTTGGATAAGGAAAGAAATGTCTTTAAATAAGAAAAGACTTGATTTTTGGATTGCATGAGGAAAATCCATGTGGCACGAGAGTAGTCATCCACAATTGTGAGAAAGAACCTAGAGCCGTCATGATTTAAAGTATGATAAGGCCCCAAACATCAGCATGAATAAGAGAAAAATATCTTCGTTCGAGAAGTGCTATTCTGGAAAGGAGCACATGTTTGTTTAGCCATAGGACAAATGGGACATTTAGGATAAGGAAATAACGCACTATGGCCCAAACGTTTATGATTAAGGAAATTAATGCCATTGGCAGTAGCATTACATAGAGATTTATTGAATTCAACAGGAGATAATTTAAGAAGATGTGGAAAATCCAACCAAAAGTATAATCCATGGCTGACTCTACCCAAGCCCATCAGTTTGCCAGTCGAAAAGGCCTGAAAGAAACATTTATCAGAATGGAAAAGAATGTGACATGAATTTTCTTCACAGGCTCGGGCAACTGAGATTAGATTGAAATGGAAATCGGGTACATAAAGCACGTTTTTAATAGTAACAGAGAACTAAGCTTTACGGTCCTAGTCATTGTGACTTTGGTGGTATTTCCATTTGGAAGTTGTACTTGATATAGGAAAAGATAATTTTGTAATATCTGAAAGTAAATTCCTATCACGAGACTATGTGATCACTAGCACTGAATCAATAATCCATGCATCCTTTGAAATTGAGTTCATGAAACAATAGGATGTACCTGTGAAGCTGCCTCCTTTATCTGAAGGATCTAATTTCTTCAAAGTTTCCATCAGCTCGTGATATTGTTCATGGGTAATTGATTTTCCCATTTGCTGACCCGATACCTGAAAAATTGAGGAAAATTTCCCCTTTTCTTTTTCTCCTGGCTTTCCATGCAATTTCCAGCAATTCTCAATTGTATGGTGCGGACGCTTACAATAATCACAATACATCTTACCTCTTCCTTTTGGCCCATTATTTTTTGCATTTGAATTGGGCCTATTGTTGGATTGAAAAGCTTGGGCCGAAATAGGCCCGTAGGAACCGTCGGATCCTCCAAGGAATGGGCCGCGCGAGCCATCCAGCCCATTATTGCTGGGTGAGCGTGAACCGTCCGATCCGATTAAGTAGGTGCTTTGGGAGCCGTCTGATGGATTTAAAAAGAACGAACGTGGGCCGTCGGATGCAGCGGAGATGATGCCACGTGAGCCGTCCGATCCTGTCGCCCCCTGAAACGATCGCGACCCATCCGATTGATGGTGGAGATGATCTCCACCGTCCGCGCTCCTCTTTAAGAACGATCTAGGGTTTTCGTTCTTGAAAAGTAACCCTAGATCTTCCTCTCTCCTCCCTGAGCCTCTCTGTGACGAGTGGAAATGGCTCTTTGCAGCTAGAGCAATTTCGTCTCCTCCCTTGCCATGGTCCGCGGATCTCTGTTGGCTCTCCTCCTGTATGGCGAGTTGATAGATCCGCCCGAGACCTGGTAGTGGCTCCATGGTAAGTATGTGGGATCGGAATGGCAGGTATGCCTCGTTGAGAATGAGAAGGAATCTCGTTGCTTTCTCCCTTTCTCGCATCTGCTTGTATTGTTGTTGGATGTGATCTGGCCAGTCGAATTTTTCCTCGGCTGCCTCCATCTCATTCCACAGACTTGAAAGCTTATTGTATACCGTCGCGATGCTCATGTTCCCCTATTTTAGATCTGAAATTTGCCGTGTTAGATAAAAAATTCTCACTTGGTCGAGTTTTCCATACATCTCCCTTATGTTTTCCCACATTTTCTTCGGATCCTCCGTTGAGGGAAGCCCGGCCGCGACCTCAGGCGCAATGCAGTTTCCAACCCAAGTTCTTACTAGTTGGCTGCATCTCCTCCAGAGTTGTGCCATTCTCTCATCGGTCGGAATCGGAAATGATCCGTCGATGAAAACTTCTTTGCTTTTTGTTATGAGTGCCCGCCGGAATTCGCGCGACCAACTTGAATAATTGTCTGCACCTGTTAATTGCTGACTTATGATCTTCAATTCTGGGCCGTCGCTGTTTGTTGTATACAATGGATCGCCGGGTTCCGGCCGGCCACTGGTAGCAAGAAACTGATACGGGAAGAAACCTGGTGTGGGAGTCGGGTAGGGATTTGTTCCCTGACCCGAACCCCCGAGGCCGAATTCGTAATCCGCATTTTGGAATCCTGAATAGGGATTGGTTCCCTGACCTGGTATATTCGATCCGCCCGTTTGCTCCGGGCTGATGCTAGGGTTTGCCCCGTCACTGGTCGGCGGACCTACATCAGTCCGCGCGTTGCTGTGGTAGCCGGGCAATGATGTGTTGGGGATGGGCCCGGGATACCATGGATATGGTATCCATTGGTAAGGGTGACCTGCGAATGGTTGCCCTGTAATTGCATGAGCCTATTGTTGCCATGGCACGTGCGGAGGTGGACCCTGGATTTGTTGTTGTTGTTCTGGTGCAGGGATTATATCGGCTGGATCTCGATCTCCCAAGGCTCGTGTCAAAGCGTCTGATGCAGATTCATCGACGGGAGTAGAGGTGAGATCTGGTGGTGTTGACATATCAGAAAAAAATTGATTCCTCTATTATCTCCTCTTTTGCAGATATAGTTCCTTCAGGCAATCAAGGTTTCTGATTCCTTTGGCAACAATGTTCTGAAACTCGAGGTTGATGTAGAAGGTAATCGGAAGCGGAAGCAAAATAGTTCAAAACCGGAATGGCTCTGATACCATGTAAGAAAAGGAAGAAGAAAATACTTGAAAGGCAGAACAAGTGTGAAGAAGCAATTGCCTCTCGTTTTCATTGATTGTAATTCTGTACATGTAGTTCTGTATTTAATTACAATGAATACAAAAAATAAAGGAAGTTCAATATTTGCCTATCCTTTTCTATTCTAAAGTATATTTAATTTCCTAACAATACAGATTACAATATCATATCTTCCAACAACAATCCCCTCTGTTCTCGCTCTCTCCCGCACACATTTTCTTCGTCATTGCCAGTGTGCGACTGTGTGATGCTCTTGATTCACTGTCAATCTGTCGCATGAGTTGAGCTAATATTCCGGTTCGATGATATTTGCAGGTCGACCCACTATTGTTGTTAGCTTTGCAATTAAGTATCGTCTGAGAGGAAGAGGGAGGCTTCAAGAGCAGAGAATACTGCGTAAAACTCTTGCAATGCATCTGCCAATTGTTGCACCTTTCTAACTGAAAAAGATTGCCTCAAAGAAGGTGAATATAGTGGCTAAGTGAAAACGTTTCGCCGCCATCAGTGTGGCATTCCATGATATGCTTATAGTTTGTCGACATGCTGCTTGAACAAGCTGCAATTGCTATTCCTGGATGAACGGAAAATTAGATGCACTGATTTAATAAACTGACCTTGGTCAAAACGAAGCAAATTAGAGGATGTTTAAATTTAATGAAATTGACCTTCTTCGAGCGCTTGTTCAAAGTGGCACACCATGTGTCTTTGAGTGAAATTAGCTGCACAAAAAAATTCTTCTATTTACGATGCTTCGATCAGCAAAAGAACTCATCAACACAAACGAATTCTTCAATTCAAGTTATAAACTGAATTAGTTTGAAGCAATTACCAAAATTAATTTGACCTCGGTTGCAGTTGTCTTATAAAAGCCTAGTATTAAATACAAGCTTCTCTTTCCTTCAAAGATTTTATTTGGAGCCTATTTTCCGGAGAAACTAATACTACTATCAAGCCGAGAAGTTTGGAGGAGTGGTAAGAGAGGCCAAGAGGCTCCATGAGAAGCTCGGGACAAAAGCGGGGGGAAGGATTCGAGTCAGAATTCTTTAATTTGGATCAAAATAGATTTTTTTTTTTTGGACAAAATCAATTTGGGATTTTTCTTATTTAATTGAGAGAAAATCTTTAAAGAGAATTCAAGAGTAGAGAGGATTTTCTTTGATTTGGTTGCAAGAAAAATCTACACTAAGAAAATTGAAGATTGACATGGGAAAGAAAGAAAATATGCAAAAAGCCCTAGAATTCAATTTGAAATCTTTAATTTACCTTTTTTTTACCATTACAATTTTTGGACAAAAATGGCCATGCTCCAATTGCCATAATAAGTCCACCAGCAAAAATTTGGTTGACGAGCGTGTTGGGGCCCTCATTTGAGACGAGTTGGCAACTTCGTATCCTTATTTGATACAAAATTCACTCTGGACACTTATTTGAGAAAACAGCTCCACTTTAGGCCCTTATTTGAAATTTTCCCTTTATATTATAAGGTAGAAAGAAATTCAAATATATAAATAAAAAAGGATATTTAAAATAATTTTTTTTTTTTTATTATTTTGGTTTTTTATATTAAAATTCAAATATTATTTATATTTTATTAATTTAAAAAATTTGTTATTCAAGAAAAATACATTTTATATCATGGATATTAGCAAATTCTATCCACATTTATCCCAACTCCCATAAAAATTTTACATTTGACTTTATCCTATTATGAAATTTGTCCCAATTACCAAACATGGTCACGGTGTAAGCAAGTTGGACAAGACCAAATTTAATTTAAATGAAATGAACTTTCGTTTTATTTATATAGACAATATTAGGTAGTCTGTCCCATACCATTAAAATTGTGACACTTGGACTGAAGAAGCAAAATAAAAACTGAAAAGCAAGTCAGAATTAAAAATGGGTCCCACACAATTTCGTTTCTTCTTTCACCGCTGCCGTTAGTCTCTTTCCTCTCACTTTCCTTCTTGTCCCTCCTTCGCTGGTGACACTCATGGCCATGGGGGAGGGCCTCAAGCTCAACCTGGACGACGACTTAGTGCTCAGCAAGCAAATTCGAAATAAAAATCATAACAAAACACACAGAAAACCAAAAACAATTTGTGCTTCTAGTTCACTTTATCTCAACATTAACAAGTCTCTAAGATTACGTGAACCATGCTCAACTCTTGGCAGTGGCGAAACTTGAAAACTCCCTAACAACAGTTTCATCGCCATCCAGCAACCCCGCTTCTTTGCCATCGCTCTTCAAGCCACCACCTCCTGCTCCACCGATGGCACCGTCGCCCTTCTCCACGGAAACGTGGTCGTTGGGACCCTCACCACCAGCCCAACTTTCCAGCGACTCCCACCATTGCTCTCACTCTTCTCATCCTTGGACTTCTGACCCCCGGAATGGCATGAGATGCATAAGGATAAAGGCGTGTCACAATTTGAATGGTAAGGGACCACATTGACATGGCAATCTGGTATTACTTAATACATACATACATACATACATATATATATATATATATATATATATATATATATATATATATATATATATGAATTTATTGTTGGATGACAAACTACGAAATAATGATGATGTGATGACAAACTACGAAATAATGATGATGTGCATTTAAGATTGACTAAATTTTCGACATATCAAGTATAACTGAAGGCAAAAAGCAAACAAAAGGAAAAAGCATGGAGCTTTTCTCTCCCAGCGATCTGGGCTCCTCTCTACCGGAAGGTAGTTTTTTCCGTTCCTTCTTGTGGACGTCTCCTCCAGTGTAAGACCTTTCTTACCCTCCCCTTCTCACGATGTAGCAGCAATTTCCCACCGACCCACCTTTTTATTTCCTTGGTCGTCTCCTTCTTTTTAAAAACCCTAACATCTGTTAATTCGTTCTTGCGAGCTTTTCCGATCCCTAAATTTCCAACCTTTTCTTCCATCCCTTACCTCTAGCCACAAATTCCCCTTTTTCCACTGCTCGCTTAGCTGTTCGAGTTCCCGACCACACTCATCTCCAGTAAACCACCTTCCCCTTCGTGAAGATTTCTCATTGTTCTTTACCTAGCTTGCTTCCCCTGCAACTAAGCAGTGCGCTTTTTGACGAGTTGGGTGTGCCTGAGCTTCATCCTTCCCTCTCTACTCTACAAGGTTCTAATCAATGCTTTCTGCTGTTCCCCGGAGGCTCCCCCTGCTCTTGCTTCAGCGTCTAGACTGCCTTTTCTATTATAAGGTAGCCTTTGGTTTATATCCCTCAGCTTAATTGTAGTAGGTAGCATGGCTATTCCAATGTCCGAAGCGAACAGGTTAGAGGCGCTGTGTAAAAGCCTGGGAAATTTATGGTCTGAGGAAGATATTATTGATGTTACTTAGGGAATCTCTGCTGAAATTTTTTTTGAATGCAAGCTTACCTTATTTGGCAAGTTCTATTCTCGCCCGAACGTTAATTTCCAAGCATTTCTCAGCACTATGAAACGTGCTTGGAGAACGGAGAAAGTTTCCTATACTGTGTTAGAACCGGGTTTCTTTTTCATTCTCCTTTAAATCTGAAGTTGAAAAGAAGAAAGTCCTTGAGGATGGTCCCTGGTCCTTTTCCAGTAACCTCCTTATGCTCCAACAATGCGATCTTGACATTCCTGACATTTGCTACGACTTCTCTTACTGTCCATTTTGGGTGCATTTGCTTGGATTACCCTTCAGCAGAGTTACGGAGGCGGTAGTTCGAGAGCTTGCCTCCAAGGTTGGTGAAGTCCTTGAGATTAAACTGGAAGCAAGAGGGAGTAGTCACTATAAGATTGGGAAGGCAAAAATCAAGATGAAATTAGCTAAATCTCTTAAAACAGGGGTTGTAGTTAATTTGGGAACCAAAAAATTGTGGATCGAATACAAATATGAGCGACTGCCTCACTTTTGCTACTCCTGTGGTAGAATTGGCCATTACGCCACCGCTTGTCAAGAGATACCTTATGCATATACAAGGATGGATGAAGACTTACTAGGCAACTTCGGGAGCTGGTTACGTGTTGAGGTCTGGGATCTAAGCCCTTATGGAAAAATATTTTATGGCCAGCATCCCCAGATTATTGAAGATGATGAAATGGTGCCGGAATCTCCCCTGACCGGGGACACCCATGCACCTCAGCCAGCCATTATTGCAGAACAACAAGCCAACCTACCTCTTCCCTCCCAATTTCCTGCTGAGATACGCCCTCAACAGCAACCTGATCACCTTGACTCTTCCCGAGCTATCACCATTTTTGACGGAAAAAATTCACAGAAGCGGGACAGCAGCTGCTTGGACTCGGAATCCATGCTGACCTTGCACAAAGAACAAAATAAAGAACAAGAAAGAGAGCAGCAACTATGCTTAGAGGCAAAAAAAGATCCAACTAAAGGTAAAGCCAGGTCTACCATGCTCCATACCTCTAAGAAAGGTAAACGATTCTACCCCTATGGAGCTCAATCCTCAAGGACAACTGGTGCTGAAAACTCACATCTGATAGACATTCCTGTTATGGAAGAAGATACATCAAATCATTGGGCTTTGGTGGCTAGCCCTAATAAGTCATCGGTGCAACCATGAAACTAATGAGTTGGAATGGTCAGGGATTGGGTTCCTCCCTGACGATTCAGTCTCTTAGAGTCCTTGTGACTCAGGAAAAACCCAACATTATTTTTCTTATGGAAACAAAGAATCAAGAGCAGAAGGTGCAAAGACTACGAAGACGACTTAAGGTCAATAACAGTTTTTTGGTGAATCCAGATGGGTTATCGAGGGGTTTGGCTCTTTTTTGGGATGATCGGGTATTTGTTTCAATTGACTCTCACTCCGAATATATTATCAATGTGCAATGCCTCCTTCATGACAGCAAACAAACTATGCGGATTACCTTTCTCCACGCTCCTAATGCTTTCCATGACAGAATTATCCTCTGGGACGAAATACAAAGGGTTAGTGCATCCAATCACCTCCCTTGGTTATGCATCGGGGACTTTAATGAAATATTATACCATTGGGAAAAAGTGGGAAAGAGGATGGCAGATCATTTTCGACTTACCGCTTTCAAGGATTTCCTATATGCTTGTTCTCTGATGGACCTGGAAAGCAAAGGGTGCGCCTTTACTTGGACGAACAGAAGAGAGGGTGATGCAAATATTAAAGAAAGGCTGGACGAGGCAATTTGTACCATGGATTGGAGAATATCTTACCCAAATGCCGATGTTACCGCCCTACTAGCTATTGGTTCGGATCATAGTCCTCTCATTTTGTCAACTTCCCCCACTCTGACACGCAAAAGAAGAGAGTTTAGATATGAGCCGTTTTGGGCGGAAGATGAGGACTATAAGCGTATTGTCAAACGAACATGAAATGACTCCCACCGGAAAAACATGGTAGAGAAACTTACTAATGTAGCTACTCAATTAGCGGCCTGGAGTAAAAACCAATTCCCCAACGCATATAAAAAAATCGAAGGGCTGAAGAATGAGCTCTAATATCAGATGAACAACCCTACATTGAAGTTTGATCAGAGTAGAATTCAGACTATCCATAAAGAAATCGAAGATCTTTGGTGACAAGAAGAAATGTTCTGGGGTATAAGATCTAGAATTAAGTGGCTCAAATGGGGAGACAGAAATACCAAATTCTTTCATGCCACAACTATACAGAGGAGAAATAGAAACCGTATTACCATGTTGATGACTAAAGAAGGAGACTGGGTGAGGGACAATCAGACCCTCAAACACATGACGATGGACTTCTTCAACAACTTGTATACTTCAACAGGTCCTCGGAATTTTCAGCCTATTTTAAATCACATTCCAACATCAGTTGACTCAGTTATGAATCTTCAACTTACTAAAGATGTTACTATGGAAGAAGTTTATGCTGCAACTCACCAATTGGGTGCCTCAAAAGCTCCCGGCCCAGATGGTCTGAATGGCCTCTTCTTTCAGCAACATTGGCACGACATAGGCGAAGACATACTTAGGGAAGTGCAGCTTTTCTTTGAAACTAGAACCCTTAACCCAGCCCTAAATAGAACCCAGATTACTCTTATTGCCAAAAACAAAAATCCTGAATGATTAGATCAGTTTCGGCCCATAAGCCTTTATAACTTCATTTACAAAATCATCTCTAAAATCCTCGCCAACAGACTGAAACCTTTTCTACCGGACATCATTGCTAAAGAGCAAAGCGCTTTCGTGGGGAGTCGACAAATCCAAGACAATATTTTGATTGTCCAAGAAGTTATCCACAGAATAAGAACGAGAGAAAGGAGGAAGCATTTCCAAGCCATCCTAAAACTCGACATGAAGAAAGCTTATGATAGAATCGAGTGGGATTTCCTACAGGAGTGTTTATGTAAAATGGGCTTTAGCGCTAATTGGGTAAAGTGGGTTATGCAGTGCGTTTCTACAATGTCCTATAGCATCAGATTTAATGGTGAGTCTTTACCATTCTTCATGCCATCTTGGGGTATACGCCAAGGCGATTCTCTATCCCCATATCTGTTCATTATTGTAGCTAATGTCCTTTCACATATGATGAAGACAACCCTCTTAGAGGAGACAATCTATGGCATTAAACTTAACCGGAACTGTCCGACCCTTTCCCACCTACTATTTGCAGACGATTCCATTTTCTTCCTAGATGGAACGGTACTGGAATGCCAAAATTTGGCATCTATTCTCCACCAATATTGCTATGCATCTGGACAGGCCATAAATCTAAACAAATCTGGGATTTTTTTCAGCAAAGGATGCCCAAACAGCCTTAGAAGAAATATGGTTACAATGCTGAGGGTGCCTGAAATTGCCAAAACTGGGAAATACTTAGGTATCCCATCGGACTGGGGGGCCTCGAAAAAAGATATGTTTGCATGGATACTAGCCAGGATAAACTCGAAATTAGAGAGCTGGAAAGAAAACCTCCTATCAAGAGCTGGAAAGGAGATTCTTCTAAAATCAGTTCAGTTCGCAATCCCTCACTATGCAATGTCAATATTTAAAATCCCGGTTTTCATTATCAAAGCCATTGAGAAAAACATTGCTAACTTCTAGTGGCGGAATACTAACAAGACAACTGGCTTGCATTGGAGAAAATGGGATATCCTAAAACTTTGCAAGGAGGAAGGTGGTCTTGGATTTAAGGACTTAATGGCCTTTAACTCCGCCATGCTAGGGAAACAAGCTTGGAGGATTTCTCAAAGTCAGAATACTCTTTGGACTCAAATCATGAAAGGTCTATACTTTCCTAATTGTGATTTTTGGCGCGCAGCAAAAGGCTCCCGTCCATCGTGGGGCTGGCAAAGCTTATTAACAGGGAGAGAAGCAATTGCTCCCCAAGTCATGTGGGCAGTGGGGAATGGGCAAAATATCTCAATTAGAGAGGATAGGTGGCTCAAAATAGGACATATTGGAGGATTTGTTAGCCCTTTTGAACCAAGTAAAGTTGCTGACTTGATTGATGTCGAAGCTGGACAGTGGAAGGAAGACCTATTGCGATCTTTATTCGAAGAACAACTAGTGACGGCAATCAAAGCAATACCTCTAGGCCTCCCAACAACAGAAGACAAACTAGTTTACACAAACAACAAGTCAGGAAACTACACGGTAAAGAGTGCTCACTTCTCAAACAGAAAACCAACTAATCATCGGGAGTCGACGCCAACTACATCGCACCAATTCAAGCCAGAATTATGGAAACGTATTTGGAACTCCATCATATAACCGGAAATCAAATTCTTCCTATGGAGTGCCTGCCAAATTGCACTTCCTACTATGGATAATCTATATAAGAGGAAAATTGTACCTGAACCCTTATGCCCAATATGTAAGCAGGAACCGGAGACGATTGAGCACACCTTGCTACTTTGCCTCTGGGCAACAAGAATCTAGAATGAGCCCTCACTGCAAGCTCGAATAGAACGAGTGGATTTGACAAGATTTGATGAATGGTTAAGCGAGTATTTGGCTGGACAAAGAAGCTCACCTAACTTTGAACTGGTTGCCACGGTTTTATGGTGCATATGGAAGGATCGTAACCATTTTATTTTTAAAAAACATATCCTCAACCCGCACCAAACCTTGCTCAACGCCAAAATATCACAGGACAGCTTCTCAACTTGGAACAGAAAATCAACAGGAAGAAATCCCGGACTAGACCAACCTGGTATGTGGCAACCCCCTGCCCTTGGAGTACTAAAGGTTAACATAGATGCCTCTTTCGAAGGCAACTGGGATACTAGCAAGTCACCTGAAGAATTTCTAGATGAGGTACTCTGCCACAATGTCACAATTACGGATCCATCCCTACCTTCAACCTCCAATTGCGACACAAACCTAACCAATCACAACTCTGATGTAACGCCTATCTTGAAGATCCATAGTTATACCAGCAAGGATAAACCACATAAAGCTACACTGGCCAATACAGAGTCGAGAAGTCCGATCTGGACACAACGACTACCAAATTTGCACAGAGAGGAGATCATACCACAGCTCAACCTGAGTCAGACTCATAACTGTACTGCCAAGTAAGTGACGCCCAGTATAAACCGAGCAAGACAGAAAGGAAAACAACCCCTACATCGGAGCTCCGTTGATGCGTACCCTCAGCCACCTGCAATGACTACTCACCAAATCAAGCTGGGCATAGATGCATCCGCAAAACCCAGTTCACAGCATTCTAGTAAAAGAAATACCCACCCTCCTCTTCTATCTAGGAAAAATCGTGCGAGGAACATAGACAGAAGCAGTACTTACATGTTTGGAAATGCTGACCAAATGGAGATGCGACACTCTTCCTGAATCTACAACTTAATTCGCCCGCCTGAGCACTGCAATATCGCTGTCGTCCCTGATAGTGAAACTCCCCCTCTTAGTCGTGGCACCGACGATGAACCACATACCGATATGATGGTTGAGGATCTTAACATTGGACCTCCTATAGGGAATGGATCTGAAAAATTGCAGACGCCACCATTCTTCCAGATCTGCAGCGAGAAGCCCCTGAATGAGCTTCACAATACAAATACCGTCCCTCCTCATGGGAAGCATCCCCTGAACAGTGCCATCTTCGAAGAAGCACCTATCGCCACTGCAGTGGAGTATCACGAACTCAGATCATCCAGATCTGGTCTCCAAACACGGTAGCAACATAGCAGAAGCATCCAAGATGAGAGGACTTGCCACTCAGAAGAGTATTTTGGAAGCACGAACAACCAGCATAGAAACGACGCACCTGTAGGGAGTAACCCAGATCTGACTGTAGGTCCGAACAGAGAAGCACGAACAACCAGGTTGTCTCTTGCCCCGAACAGAGGACTATCAGGAACCTCCTCCGCTCCTCGACAATTGCGATCAAAGGATGGATGGAGTTCCAGATCGGGAGAGCGGGATGGCCGACCAACCAGCCAGCAAAGCGACGAGGCAGATGAAGGACGAGAACCATTTTCGGCCTTCAGCCATGCCCCGAATAGAGCAATGTCGGAAGCCTTCTCCACTCCTCTGCAGCTGCGATCGAGAGCTCGGGCTTCAGTAGCTTGTATCTGCAGAGATTCTTTTGGCCAAATACGAGATGGGTTTGCAAAGGATATCGAGGTAAGCTCAGCAGAACAGGCGGAGGCCGTAGCTTTGGTTGAAACCCTAGATTTCATCTCTTCCAAGCTCATCCCAAATTCCCCATAAAAAGAAATTGTACTTCTATCTGATTGTCGGCTGTTAGTGGAAAGTGTTTTATCTTCCACATAATTTAACTGGATTGTACAACCTCTCGTGGACCGGGCCAAGCACAAGCTGGAGAATATTTCGGGCCCGACACTCGAACACTGTAGTCGAAATACTAATAGCGTGGCTGATTGGGTAGTGAAAACTCAGAGATTGCGCTTTCTTCCTAGGAATTGGGTCTTTAATCCTCCCACTACTCTTTTGGATTTACTTTGTACTGATAATAGTGCTGTATTTGCTCAAACTCTTAAATAGTAATGAAATGCTACTTTCTTGTAAAAAAAAAAAGTATAACTAAAGGCCAAAGGAATCGACTTTTCATTGTGGCAGAAGCCTGGAGATTATCAATTTATCATACCGATGTATGAGGTGTCAGAGATGTGGTCATCTCCGCCAGAAAGGGTCTCTCTCCCTGGCCTATTCTTTTCTATTAATAATCTTTGCCGTCTCATTCAGTTTTTGAGTAGTGGACCAAAGCAACATTCTACTAAACTAAACCCATATTAATTAAATCCTTTCCATGACTTAGTTGACATTTTAGGGAAAAAGAAAAGACAAAATAATAAGTCTCTTAAATGGTTTTTTTTTTTTTTATGTCAAAAAATATTATACAAGCAGGGATGGCTAAGACTTTGATATGTGCATGGATTTTTCCATTTTCTTTTTTTTTTTTTTTTTATTCTTTTTCCCCTTTCTTTGTTACGACTAGCCGGCGATGGCCACAGGTGAGCTCAAGGCTCACTTGGCAACGGCCTTGGGTGACCTCAGCCTTGCTAGGATTGGCGAGCCATGAGCTTGCCATCCTAGCATAGCTCAAGCTTGCCTAGATTTGGCGAGCTTGAGCTAGGCAACCTCGACCTGCTTGGGCTCGCTTGGATTAGTCGAGCCTTGCGCTTGCCGGCCCGCGTCATGGCTAGTCAATGAGCTGTTGATTGTCGTTGAGGCATGCAATTGGCAGCATAAGAAGGAGAAAGGAAAAGAAAGAAAAGAGAAAATTAGAAAAAAAAGAAAAAAAAAAAAAAAAAAAGAGAAAAACAAATAATAAAAATTATTTTTAAAATAATTACAAATTCGATTTTTTTATAAAATTATTTTTTAAGAATAAAATTTTTATTAAGCAATGACTCTAAGATTGAGAAAATATTTTGGAAAACGTTTTCTAGTTGTTTTAAAAGGAAAATCATTTTCCTAAATTTAAATTTTGGTAGGAGTTTTTTTCTATTAATTAGGAAAACATTTTTTGTTAACTCATTTTCCTAAGCAAATCAAACCCTGAAAAATGTTTCCTTGGAAAATGTTTATTTGCGAAACAATTGGACCCTAGAAGCAAATGAAAATTACAACGTACTTGAAATCTACCTAAGCTAAAAGTACAACATCAAATTGATATTCACGTGACACATTACGGAGGAAAAGTTTCGGACTTTAGAACTAAAACTGAATGACATGGGAAGTAAACTCACATGAAATTCTAATAGATTTTGTCACAGTTGGTCGTATCTTCTTCCTCCTCTTTTCTTTTTGGGTAAATGTAGAGCTTTGAGGTTCAATGATGTTTTTCTCTTCTTTCTATAATAGCTTCCTCAAGCCCATCTCAACTTGATTTTTAGGTATTCGATTGTAGTTGTCTTACCCATCTAATTTTGACGCTCGGCCCATTAACCACTAACCCACTTAAATACCTTGTGATCGAATTGCTCGAGCGAATCTCTACCATTTCAAATAGAGGCATTTCCTTTCCATACTTGGAGGCTTCCGGGCCACAGCTATTTCCTTTCCTGACCAATTCATTATCATATCTTAACAGTACTTATCACATAAAGGTTGATTTGATGATGAAGCGCTTAAGCATGTGAATTCGATGCATATGGATACGAAAGAAATAAGGAAAACGGATTATGGGCCGCGAAAATTCAACTTTGAGGCCCTTGGTTTCGACATCCAGCAAGTCCTACCCGTGAAGCAACAAGTATGGACTGGCCCCCCTAACGAAAGACTCTCGGCTGTAACATGATTTGTCATTTTCAAACTAAGGGATGTATAAACATGGGGTCTTCCGACGACTATCTAGAAAGTGCGAGGTCGACTTTTCACCTATTTTAAAAGTTAAAGCGACACAAATCTTGCTATTCCGATTGCATATATGCTGGTTATAATAGTCAAAGGCTAAAGCCATCTAGGGTTTGCATATACAAAGATAAAAATTGACTCTGTAATCTTGGGTTTTTTTAATTCCAACTTCACTAGTTGTGGAATTAATCAAATGTATTTGAAAGAATCAAGCAAGGCTGCAAGAAAATCCGTCTACCCTAGAAGAAGCATATGGAGTGAATATCCATCCGATGTAATTTTTAATTTTTGTCTGGTAGGTGGACCGGTGTAGTATTTCCACATGTGAAATCAAAATTAAGTAATTACACGTTATATTTCATTAACTTAGATCTGTTACTCTTATTGATGTTGTTTTGAGAGTGGAACGCCTTGTTATCGTTATGGTTTGCACTAATTGCTCCACAAGTCCTCGATGCTTTATGTCGCAACCCCCATGGACGAAATTGGTAAGATGACTCGATCCTATTTACAAAACGCAAATTTGGCTAGTGCATTTCTGTATCTCGTGCAATTCGAGTTTTCCTCCCATAGCTTACTCTGTTTTGTTTGACCAGGGTTATCTTGTCTTGTCGGGTTCTTGCATTTCCATCCTGTGCTGCAATTGTGAACTATTAGAAGTTTATATGAGGACCGACTTTGGGACAATTGGTCTAAAGTTTTATCTGAAATTATCAACTTGATCAGTTTTTGTTTAATGAGTTCTAGAAACAGCCCCTGTTTAGTGGAGTTTGCGTATTATGCAAAAGCAGAGGTACAATCACGTGTTTATTAAATATATTCTTAGACAATTCCATATCAGCTTGCTATTCAAGTATAAAGTTTCAATCTCTATTGATTGAATATTAAAATACTAAACATGCTATCATCTAACAGCTTTCATCTAAATTGTTAGACGAATTGACAGTAGTCCCACAAAATCTCACATGATATCAGAGCAGAAGGTCATGAATTCAAATTTTAGCACTAGGCAAAAAGAATAGACTAAGTGTGAGGGGGTGATAAAATATTAAAATATTAAATTACGCCTTCATATAACAACTTAGACTTTTTAAACATGGTGGTGATTCCACAAAATTTCACACCCATTTTTTTCTGACCAAAATTGGGATTAGATAAGGGATCAACATCAAATTCATTAATATTGCATCCCCTCTGAACAACCATGTGAGAACACGAGGAATTGTCACACTTACGGAACGTTGTTGTCTTTAGAGGACTTTGGAAATGCTCGCAAAAAGAGCTACAAATCATTTTAGAATTTGCCCAAATCCCATTTTCAAAACCAAACCAAATGCATGCATTGCGTCAAGTGTCAACAAGTCAGAGCAATGAAAAACTGCACAAGAAACAAATAACGTGACAAGGCTCTATCTGATCTAGATTAATTCTAGCACGACCATTCAAATTCTTATGGATGATATCCATATGATTTTGAATTTTTCATGAAAAAATTTATTAATCCAAATTCAAACGATGCAATATGAAAACGATTTATGTTAATTAAAGCTGATAAAAAAAATTGTATGACTAACAAATGTTGCAATAATTTATGTCAAATCATGCAAAAACAACTCATTTAACATCTTAAGAGAGTAGTTGGAAATCTGGTTTCTTAATATATTGAGTTTAATACTAAAGTGAAGTAAAATATATATGACAATAAGATCAGGGAAAATGAAAGGTACACGCGGGTTGGCGTGATTCAAAAGTCCCTCTGTTTCGTTTTTTTCCAATTAAAGATGAATTAAGAGAGGAAGCTTGGAGAAATAAGTCAAATTTCGAATCTTTTCACTCTTTAGGATTAGACTAAAGCCAAAATTAGGGGCATGAATGATGTGAGAAATGACAGCGTAGAATTGACTATTCTATTTGGAGAAGATATTATTGGTCCTCTTTCATATTTCCAGAATATATTTTGACCGGCTAAGATCGAATTTCCCCACGAGGAAGTCAAAGTATAGGTGCGACTTTTGTACTCTCTTTAGAATTACAGTTTAAAGCAAAGGGAAAGCTTCTCATTTCCCTTGACTTTTAAGACAGTGGGTAAAACCCTAGCCAATTTGCGGTGGGATCATTCTGATCATTGTTATCATTAATTGTGGAAAGTACTATATGTTAAATGCACATCATGATTCTAATGATTCTAATTAAGGGTGAATGATTTCAAGTTCCATACCGGTTCCATATGAAATTTACCTATTGGAATAAGTTCATTATCTTTTGGAATTTAGAATCTATCATGCATACTTTAGAATCTGAAACCTACTCTGTCACAAGTTCCAGGGTTTATCTAGGTTTCACCTATATTATTAATTGAATGATTATAGTGAAGTATTATCTTTAATTACCACCACTTATTACTATAATTCACTGACTACAACTTATATTTATACAAAAAAGAAGAAGAAGGAAACATTAACAAAGTAAAGGTTTTAGTCATAAATGAAAACTTAAATTAGTGATTCCAAATTATACACTCATCATTAAAGTACGAACAAGAATAACATAAAAACTTGTTCCAAGTTCTATCTATTTAAAATTTGGAACTTACCCATTGAAATAAATTTCTCAATATCTGAAACTTGAAACTTATCCTATATACTTTGGAATCTGGAATTGGACAAATTCTTACCTGTCAGGTTCTTCAATTCTAGATTCTATTTTGCAATTATGCTCATCCTTAATTTTAATGGGATTTAAGACTTATAAATGGCAAATTACTCTCTTTTTTTTTTTTTTTTTTTTTTTGGCAGTAGGTTGAAATATGTAATTGGCAATTGAATGTCAAGATATGCTAGCCAAGTAACTATTTTTGGGGCATATTTTGTTTTATTTTTATGCGAATACTAATGGCCATAGTATGTAGAAGAGACTTTGGATATATAATTGCTTTCAGTCAATCCTTACACAGACTTTGGAATGAGCACATTATGCCAATCATGATTCTGTTGGGTGCACATTGTGGCAAGTAAAGAGTGCGCATGGTCCAAACACAACACATATTTTGCCACTGCGATTGAATTTGTCTATCATGTTAGCGATCATCATACTTTCCGCATCAGTCTTTTTCTTTTCTTTTTCTTACTATTCCTGCCTAGATTCATCTCTCTCCATAGTTCTCCTCCATGAAATTCAGTTTATATCGAAATGTTACCAACCCAAATGAAATATTCAACCCCATGCCACGAGAGCACCGGGTAAGGATGGAGACAGAGATAAATAAACAAGCTCAAGGCACAACCTCTAAAGCAACAAGTCAAAGAAAGAAATTATTACTTCAGCTATTTACCATTTCATGTTTGATTTCACGTCTCTACGATGTTAATGGGATGTTGTCAGTTTAGGTTAACTTCGCAACTACACTCAACACCCAACACGAGTCATTCACACAAGGGGAATTCATGACAAAATCATCAAGAAAGCTAAGAAAAAGAAAGAAAGAAGGAAGACAGAGGCTACTCCAAAATATGTGGAAAAGCATGCATCCCATTCAAGTCCAGCCACTTAATATCACCAGCAAAAGGCACATCAATAAGCGCAACAAAACAGAAGCTCTCTTCAACCCATGAACGCAAACTTCCCATTCATATGTAATGCAGAGAGAGAGAGAGAGAGAGAGAGAGAGAGTGTAGCAGGCAGTCCATCGGGTGCGCTTCGATCGACGGACAGGGTTTCCTCGGAGATCGATCGTTCCATCTTGTGTATAATCACCAACTCCTTATGTTGAACCCCACAAGTTCTTTGGCTCTAAAAGCTAACTTGAACTAAGAACTTCGCGACCCAAAAACCACTCTTTTATAGTGCTGCACAGATTCGAGTCTCTCTATCGCTGCAGTTGAGTTGACTTTTACATTCTCACCACACACAGCTTGCAATTGCATATTGACACGAACACCGTCGCCTTATGGACTTTCTGCTTTTGTCTTCTTCGTTTTCTTTTTCCTTGTTCAATTTGCTTTTAGTTTTCTGTTTTCCTATTCTTTAAGAGACCACAACTCATATACAAGTTTTAAGTTTAAAAGACATTACAAACATCATAAATTTCGGATGAAACATACTTCAGTGCCATTTTGATAAAAAAATAATAATAATTACATGAGTGCCAATCTTCATTTGGAATGTTGGAAATTCGATGTGGCATTATTATCCATTAAAATTACTAGTAAAATTGCAAATGATTAATTACAAGAGAGTGAGTGAGAGCCCCAATCATTGAAGAAGAGGCGTCGCGAGACTTGAGCGGGCGAGCAAGATGATGCAAGGAGGGAAGATGAGGGCAAGTGTGATTGGGTGATAAAATCTTCCTCCAAGTGAGGATGATTTTGCAGGAATCTTTATAGACGCTAAAAAAACCTAAGACACTGAAGTTCATGCTGGTCTCTATTCTTTTTTTTTTTTTTGGCAAAAAAAAATCAAAATTGAGTCATTGATGTTCTAGTTCAAGGTGATTGTTGAAATAGGGGCAGCGGAGAGGCATTATCTGAAGCTTCCCGTGGCTCTCGAAGATGGGTCGTTCGGCGCATGTATCGTCCATCATCTGCATCACGATCTTTAGGATCTCCTCGAGATCGCGCAAGGATGTGAATTTTGAAAAGCTCGCCTTTCTCTCTCCATACTCGGCCCATTTTTATTTTCTCTAATAGTTTTCAGCTGTATGCTTTGACCAAAAAAAAAGAAAAAAGAAGCACTTTAATGAATTTTTTTCCTTATTTATTTGATCTTTATCTTTGTTCTGTGAGTAAACAAAATATTTAAAATGTAAATATACATTTTCCTTATTTTCATTTCCTAATAATCATCGTCCCAAGCCTGCAGCACATCACTTTAGCAACATCTCTTGTGGACTTCCATCTCAAGAATAAATGAGTCGAATCATATTATTTCCTGAAAAGGAACACTATAGGTTTTTTTTCCTTTTTTTTTTTAATGCTTTTGCAATAATCTCTCCGAAATCTGAATTGAAGCACCAAAAATCTTCTACGACTTCATGGACAGCAACGTGGAGTAAGTGTGACAATTTCTCGTGTTCATACATGGTTGTTCAGAGAGTTGTAAGAATAGTTGATGTTGAAACTCAATTATATATAATTATACGAGAATAGCAATGTGCCATATAAATGACAATATAGAAGTTTCTAAGAAAATATATAATAACAGCGTGATTTACCCTCTGCTTTTGCATAATAAGCAAAAGCCAGCCAAACAACGACTGTTTCTGGGACTCATTTGACAAAACCTAATCAAGTTGGTAACTTTTAGATCAATTTTAAAACCAATTGCCACAAATTCAGTTCACATATAGACTTTTAATAGTTCACATAATTATCGTGGCACAGAATGTTAATGCAAAAACACAACACGACGAGATAACCCTAATCGAACCAAAAAGAGTAAACCATCTGAGTGAAACAAAAATTACACAAGAAATAGAAATACCCTAACCATAATTCACGCTTTGTAAATCAGATTGAGTCACTTTATAGATGTCGTCAATGGTGGTCGCAACATAAAGCATCAATCAATTCTCCCAAAACATGATGACAATGTTACGTTCCTTTCTCCCAAAACAATATTAATGCAAGTACTGGATTTGAGTTGATGGAACTGAAAATGTAATTACTTAATTTAGGTTTCACACATGGAAATATCCCACCTATCCAACAACCCGTCAAAGAGTCAAAACCACATCAGATTAATATTCACTCAATATGACTAGTTGGTTTAACCGAGCAAGGAATTGTTCAAATACTTTCTAAATTTGAGTTGAATTCCGAATTTGAGTAAGCTTCTTAGTCTAGGTCAACTAATTGGCATCTCCTATTTTGGATCCAAATATTGAATATGCAAGAGGTGTGTATTGGTTTTTGCCTAGTGGCCACAACAATAAATTGTGTGGCGTGCTTGTCAATTACATCCTTAAAAAAATTGCATGTGTTTTGAAGTTAATAAACCTTATGTTAAAAACATTATGAATTTTTTTTGTGAAATTGAAAGTTTTTTTGGCCCGATTCGTGACCATATGGGGTCACTATGGGCGTGTTTGTTTGTATTATTTTTTTCTGTTCCGAAACAGTTTTTGTTTTTTTGTTAGGAACAAAAAAACAAACGCGTTTGTGTGCGTTTTTGTTCCAAATCGTTCTTTTTGTTAGAACGAAAAAAACAGAAGTAAAGAAAAAAAAAGTTGTTTCTTGTTTAACAAAAACAAAGAAACAAGTTTTCTCTCTCTCTTTTCTTTTCTTTTCTTTTTTTTCTTCTTTTCTTCTTCTTCTTCTTCTTCTTTTCTTCTTCTTCTTGCTTTGGCCGGTCACCAACCTCGACCATGGCCGGCGGCCGGCGAGGGCGGCGGCCTCGCCCGGCCACGGCGAGCTCGCGGCCCCGGCGAGGCCGAGCCTCGCCGTGGTTGGGCGAGGCTCGAGCTCGCCTTGGCTGAGGGCGAGCCCGAGCTCGCCCGGCCGGCCGCGAGGCTCGCGAGCTCGGGCTCGCCCGGATCCGGCGGCCGAAGCTCGCCCGGCCACCGGCGAGGCTCGGCCTCGCCAGGGCCACCGCCAGTCGGCGTCGCTCAGCGGTGGCCGGCGAGGCCGAGCCTCGCCGGTGGCGGGCGAGGCCGCCGCCCCCTCGTCGGCGGTCGCCGGCCATGGCCGAGGCCGCCGAGCCCTCGTCGGCCGGTCGCCCGGCCATGGCCGAGGCCGGCGACCGGCCAAAGCAAAAAAAAAAGAAAAATAAAAAGAAAGAAAAATAATGAAAAATAAAAAAAAACATTAAAAAATTAAAAGAAATAAAAAAGAACATAATTTACCAAACATATTTACGTTCTTTTTTATTTTAAAAAGTTTACCAAACGCTCATTTTTGTTCAAAGCGTTAACAAACACTTTTTTTGTGTTTACGTTAGGAGTTTTTAAACGTAAACACAAACAAACGCACCCTATGTGGTCGAATTAAAACCAGAGAGGAAGCTTTCATTTGCTTTCCCATCGTCTGAGGTCAAATTTCACGGCAGAGCTTTCATTTGCTTTCCCATCGTCTGAAGTCAAATTTCACGGCAGAGCTTTCATTTGCTTTCCCATCGTCTGAAGTCAAATTTCACGGCAGAGCTTTCATTTGCTTTCCCATCGTCTGAAGTCAAATTTCACGGCAGTCATTTGTTTAAAAAATCTATGCAATTCAGGAATGACGTGGTATTGCCGGGCGAAGATCGCACTTGGTTTCTCTCCATAGTAAAAGATGCACGGAAAACTGAAACGAAGAATGGACGAATGAAAGAAAATGACAAGGAAACTAAATGTTCCGAAACATTAAAGGGAAAATTAAACTGCATTACTGAGATTAAAACAGAATCCTGGAGGCAAGCAAATGAAAATTACAACGTACTTGAAATGATAAACTTCGATAAGGAAAAGCTTTAATTTTTAGATTTTAGACTGAATGATATTGAAAATAATAAACTTCAGACGAATATTTAATAGGGTTTGGTGTTGGTCGTTACATAAACTTTTAGTTGGGTTTGACAAAATTGGTTGTCTCTTCTTCCTCCTTTGTTTTGGATCTAACATGATATTCTTGATTAAACTAAGGGACGACGATGTGTATGTGCTCTTTTGATGGCCATCTAGAAATTCAGGTGTCATTTTTGTACCTATGTTCCGTTTGCTCGTGGAAAATATCTTTCGAGAAAAAAAAAAATTCTGACTTTCCGGTGCTTGGGTTGTGGAAAAAAAGTGGTCAAAGAAAACGTGTTCTGGTTGTTGGAGTATCCTTTTCTAAAGTTGTGGAAAATGATTTATGTTCTCACCTTTCTTGTGCATGCTCTCCTCTTCTTGTCCTCTCCTTCGACATGTCGAGGGGGTGGTTGCATCGGAGAAAAAGGAGAAGAAAAAAGGAAGAAAGAAAAATAAAAATAAAAGAAAGAAAAAAAAAAAAACATTAATTTTAAAAAAATTAATTTAAAAAAAAAATTTAAAGATCGAATTTTTTGGCAATTTTCTCCAAGAAAATAGATTCTTCACACTAATCAATGGAAACTTTTTTTTTAGTTTTTTTTTTTTAGGTTTCAGTCAAATACTGAAAAATGCTGTCGTCTTTCTAGAAAATAATTTTTTGGAAAACATTTTGCCATAAATGTTACATTTTTTGTGAAACATACAAAGCATAAAAGATTCATAAAATTTCCAATTCCCCTAGTATATATGTTAACACAAGATTAAAATATTAAAGCCATCTAGGCTTTGCATATGAAATTTGACTAAGAAGATTGACTTTTCTTGGGACAAAGTTCACAAGTCGTGAAATTAATCAGCTGCATTTGAAAGTCCAGCTAGGTTGGAAAGAAGATCTCTTCGAAGGCAAATTTTCTGTTTTGGGTGATGGATGATGATGTAAAGCTAACTCGTTTCTAAACATGGAGTAAATTAGTCATGTAAGGATTTATTTGTATATATCTTACTCGGTTTAACAAAGCCAGCCATATTAAGTGAATACCTATCCGACGTTGTTCTCACTTATTTTTCGCAGCAACAATCATCTGTACATAAATGCAAAAGGCACGCATGTAACAGTGACGCCAAGAGCTGTACAAGTGCTGAATATTATTCAACAAGTAGAGTTCAGGACATAAGGTAGCTTCACAATCATCTTTTCCACACAAATGCGATCCGTGGCATCTTACCTATACCAGAACTATGTCACCAGCACTTCCTCCTCCTCCTGCGGCACTGGCCCTTTCATCTCTTCCACGAGCACCGCCATATAATCCCGATACCTCGGCACGATAAGCATAGAGTTTCGCCACGAACAGGAAGAATGCAAAATTCAGGATGTTGAGCACTGCAAAGAAGGCGTAGTAATAGTTGAGGTGCGAAGCATTCAGGTTGTCTAGGATCCAACCGCGGTGGCCTTGCCTCTTGGTGATGTGCGAGACCGTGGATAGGAGGAAGCTGCTGAGGAAGTTCCCGACTCCCAGCGTGATCATTAAATAAGACGTGCCCAGGCTCTTCATGGTCTCCGGCGCTTGGTTGTAGAAGAACTCGATTTTTGCTTCTTCCAGGAACGCGTTGGCTGTTCCCATTAGCACGAATTGAGGAAGCAGAATGAAGATTGTCAGTGGGATTTGTCCTTCCGATTCGACCAAATAATGTTCCCTCACCACTCGGAGCCTCCATCTCTCGGTGAAGGACGCCACAGTCATGATCACGATGTGGAGAACGAGGCCGATCCCCATCCTGCAAAGAAGACTGATGCCTCTCGGGTTCTTGGTACATCTTCGCATAAGCTTGACGAAGAAGCGGTCATACATCACAGAACACACAAGCTCCGATATGGTCACGAATCGGGCTAGACTCGCCGGGGGGACCTTGAAGCTGCCGATGCTGCTATCTAAGGTAGTTCCTTGCTTGACAAAGAGCGTATTGATTTGAGCCACCATGCAGCTCGGGACGAAAGTTGCGATCAGGATCGGGATCATAAGCAGCATTTGTTTCGTCTCCTCGACTTGGGTGACTGAGCATAGCTTCCACAGAGAGGTCGGGCCGGTTCGGACACATGCTTTGTTCAAGAATCTGCATAGAGATGGAGCCACACAGTTTATCAAAGTGTTAAGTCGACAGCTGATGTATCAATATTTCAGATTGGAACACAGAAAAGGTGGAAGTTGATGCAAATTACTACCTCAAAGTTGGTGTTGAGTCGATCCTGAATTTCGCCTTCTTGACATCCTCTTGCGGGTCAAGCTCATAAAGCTCCTTCGGATCACTCGGGACCGGCACCCTCCACTTCCTCACGGCAGCGACGATGACCCGGGCCGTGCTCGTGAGCGGGCTGCCTGCAGGCACCCGGTGGCGGTAGAAAGGGGTCCCTGCGAGGAAGATCCCCACAGAGATCGCGAGCCCTAGGGTCGGGAACCCGTGGCCGTGGGCTGAGCCTACGTTGTCCTGAATATACGCAAGCACGAAGTTGGCAAAGAGGCTCCCGAAGAAGATGTTGACCGTCCGCCAGTTGGAGAAGGCGAGCTTGTGGGCCTTCTCCTTCGGGTCGAAGTCATCGAACTGGTCCGCGCCGATCGTCGGGACGTTGGCCTCGGCCCCGCCCCTCCCGACCGCCAGTGTGTACAACGCACCATAGAAGACGGCGAGCTGCAGCGCGGAGGCCTTCTTGCAGTTGCCACCGTCGGCCTCCGAGCAGCGAGGCGGTTGGAGGCCGGGAAGCGAGACGGCTAGGGTCCAGACCGACATGCCCTGCGCGAAGATACATATGCTTTATTGTCTCGACCAACTGTCGAAAGGTTAATTGGGGGTTCGCCGTGTGCCATCCTTCCATCTTGGAATGGGGAGGTTGGGAGTCAAATCCCCACCTTCTCGTGATTGGGGTGAGAACGATTTTATTTTAGAAGTGGGTTTTCAATTTCTGACCGAGTGAGTGTTAAAGTAGGATTAGCGTAGGACTGACAAAAAAAAAACTGTCGAAAGGTCGCTTTTCTCAACAGCTTTTCTATTTTGGACCAGGACGACACGTACCGCGAGATAGACGGCTGATGCGACGACGGAGGCCCAGTAACGGCCGAGATGGGCGTCTGCCACGTACGCGCCAAGGACGGCGGTGATGTAAACAGTGCCGACCCAATCCGTGACACTGTTGGCCGACTTGACCGTGCCTTGGCGGAGATTCTCGGTCAGATAGAGGACTAGACTGGACAGAAAACCGCAGTATGCCATGCTCCCGAAGACCTCGTACCCTGCAATAATTAGTCAACAAGTCAATATGAAAATGATTATAAGGAAACTGGCATGCTTCCACTTTTTTCTTTTTTAAAATTAGATCTCAGTTAAGTTTCTTGATTTAAAGAAAATGGTGCTAATAGAAAAAAGAATGCACGACTAGACTAGCGAATGCCTAAAATGAAGCCGACTCATTAAATATATTAAGAGATAAAAGCCACAAAAAATCTTAAATTATATGTATTATGACATATTTGTAAAATCAAAATCCCCAAATTTATATCTATATGGTACATTTATCCAAAATTTTATAGTGTAATACATTGTTCCAAGCTATTTCTTGTGACACCAAAAACCTCAAATCTTAAGTGTTATAGAAAGAAAGAAAAAAGTGTTACGAAAGATGTTTTGGATTTGGTGTCATAAAAAGAAGTTTGGGATAAATATATTACATAATTATAAGTTTTAAGTTTTTGATATCACAAAAAAAGTTTGAGGTAAATACTTCACACGGATACAGATTTGAGGTTTTTGGTATCACAAAAGATAATTTAAAGTAAATGTGTCACAGTAAATAAAGTTTAAGATTTTTTTATGGCTTTTTACCTATATTAAGTGCATTGTTGGAGATTTTTGATTTCTTAATATGTCACGTCCAAAAACCTAAAGTCAAAGTAAACTAACTTAAATATTGACCATAAGATCATGAAAAAGATGGGACCAAAGTCATACGTATACACACATTTGCGTGACTAAGTTTTCCTTTTCAATTGAAGATGCTCTAAATGGGTCAAATAGATGCTTCCGATCTCGCCTTTATTATTGGAGTTAATGTTAAGGTGCTAGCTCTTCCAAGCTGTGGACATACTCAAGCCTTCATGAGGGACATAAATAAAGTGACAAATTACAACATATGGTTGATTAATACGTTTGGAGAAGATACTATTGGCTCTGCTTTTATCAGCTATATATGTCTTAACTAATTAAAAATCTATCCGAAAATCATTTTTAGGTGTGAGTCTTGTACTTTCTTACGGGATTTAAGAAGACTTTTAGATGTCAAAGTACTTTTAGTAGGTCGAAATATAAGATTGTAAGATTAAATGTGAGATTTGCTAGCCAACAAACTATCTAAGGGGCAAATTTTGCTTTCCTTTTTTGTAAATAATAATGGCCACTAGAATCAAATTTTGCTGTCTTTTCTGCCTGGAAATCTATCCCTCTCTATAGTTTTTTTTTTCCTCATAAAATTCTGTTTAAATCGAAATATTAAATACCCAACTGAAGAATTCAACCCGGTGCCATGAGAGCACCCAAGTAAGGATGGACCGAGATGAATAAACAAGCACAAGCATAACATCCAAAGTAACAAGTTCTAGAAAGAAATTATTACTTCAGCTATTAATTATTTCATGTTTGTTTTTCACATATCTATGATAATAATGGGAGGTTGTCCGTTAAGTTGATTTTCCAGTTACATTCAACACCCTACATGAATCATTCATACGTGGTGAGTTTAAAACAAAATCATCAAGAAAGTTGAAAGGAAAAAAGGCTAGAAAAATGCATGACGGCTTGCATATTTGATTTGGCCATTCAGTTTGATGTTTTCGGCGATTTACCGTACTTCTCTTCAACCCACGAACAAAAATTCTCATCGTTCGTGTGTGTGTGTGAGAGAGAGAGAGAGAGAGAGAGAGAGAGAGAGAGAGTACCAAGGATGAATGAGCAAGCGGTCCATCCACCGTGCTTGGATCCACAGACAGGATTGCCTTGAAGATCGACGGTTTCATCTTGGGTGTAATCATCAACTTCTCTTTCCGCTAGTGACATTTTGAATATGTATGAGATATGAGTTGGTCCTATAAGCTAACTTGTGTGAAGAGCTTTGTGTCTCTAGAATCAACCGTTTTATAGTGCTCCAGCGCTTCCATTTTCTTTATGTCACGTTGAATTTTGCGTGAGTTGACTAGAGTTCCGACCCAAATTCTCCAATCGCGGGGTTTGCAATTGCACGTTGTAGCTGTCAAATGGATGCCAACTCCATGCATTAATGACCGGCTATTTGTTTTTCCTTTGCTCGATTCGCTTTTTGTTTTCTTTATTTTTTTTCTCTAAGGGATGTCACCTCGTCCATATGTTTTAACATGTGATCATGGCCATTATCACATGGACGAATCTAGCAGATCTAATTGTCACAATCAAGTGGTCTTTTGGTGCTTCTCAAAGGTAATCTAGAAAATTTATAACCTGTCCGTCCCAAAAGTTTCAAAGGTATTCTAGAACATTTATAATCCGTCCGTCCCAAAAGTTTCAAAGGTAATCTAGAACATTTATAACCCATCCGTCCCAAAAGTTTTCTTCTATTAAAATGCTTGCTTCTTATTAGTCTCTCTTCCTTATGTCGTCCTCTCGTGGTATGACTGTCATATATGAAATGCGTCCTCTATCTACGCTTGTCCATTATTTTTTTCCTCTGGTAGTTTTTAACTATATGGTATGACCAAAAAAAAAAAAAAAAAATCACTGAAACGAAACCTTTTTTTTTGTTCTATATGTTTCATTTTTTTTTCTTCTTGTTCCGTGAGCAAAAAGGAAATAATTAGCAGACAAACTTTCCCTTTTTGTTTTATTATTTTCCTAATAATCAACTTCCTATCAAACAATCGATTTTTTTTTTTTAATTTTTTTTTTTTTTTATCTCTTCCACTTGCATTTCTTTCCATGGGTTTTTTAGTGTTATTTCCCTTTACTTTTTGGTAGATTAACGTTTCAACAATTTCATAATTAATGGATGATAAAGAGAGGAACAAAGACAGTTGCGTCACTTGTTAGTCCATCGTCGATACGAATCTGAAATCAATTGCACAAAAAAGTTTACAAGTCTTATCATAAGATTTATTAGCTTCAAAACACTGTAATTTTTTAAGGATGTAATTCACGAGCACACCGCACCAACCAAAAGTTGCTTTGTTCTTTAATAAGCAAAAACCAACACACACCTCTTGAATATATAATATTTGGATCCAAACTAGGTAATCTCAATTAGCTTACTCAAACTAGGAAACTTACTCGAATTCGGAATCCAACTCGAATATAGAAAATATGTCAATAACTTCTTGCTCGGTTTAACCGGTCAATCATATTGAGTGAATACCTATATTATGTGGTTTTGACTTTTTGACCGGTGGGTGCACAAGTGGAGTATTTCCTTGTGCGAAGCCAAAATTAAGTAATTACATTTTAAGTTCCATCAACTCAGATCTGGTATTTTCATAAATGTTGTTTTGGGAGAAAGGAACGTATCATTATCATCATGGTTTGCGCCCATTTGCTCTACAAGCGATAGATCCATTATGTTGCGACCACTATTGACGACATTAACAAGGTGACTCAATCCGATCTACAAAGCGCAAAATATGGCTAGGGTATATTTGTATCTCGTGTGATTCGAGTTTTCCTTTGATAGCTTGCTCTCTTTGCCTCGACTAGGGTTATCTTGTTGTGTTGTGTTTTTGCATTAACGTTCTGTGCCACGATAATTATGTAACTATTAAAAGTCTATATGTTAACCAAATTTGTGGCAATCGGTTTTAAGGTTGATCTAAAAATTATCAACTTGATTAGGTTTTGTCAAATGAGTCCAAGAAACAGTCGTTGTTTGGCTGAATTTTGCTTATTATGCAAAAGCAGAGGGTCAATCATGCTGGTAATATATATTTTCTTAGAAACTTCTGTATTATCATTTATATGACAACTTGCTATTAGTGTATAATTAAATAATAGGGCTTTGCTAACATAACAGTCTTTAAGATTGTGTGAGAATAATAGTTTGTTGTGAGACACAAATTCTTGAAGAAGCTGGCCCCATAACAATTTATAATTATTTATTATTTGGCCCCATAATAATTTATAATTATTTATTATTTGGCCCCATAACAATTTATAATTATTTATTATTTAATTTTTTATGATCTAGAATAGATCGTTATTCTTACACAGTAGATTGAAAACTATTACATAATCATTTCTCAAATAAATATAATTAGGTTTCAACATCAACTATTCCTACAACTCTCTGAGCAACCATCTGTCATGTGTGAACAAAAGAGATTGTCACACTTACTCGACGTTGCTGTCATGAAGTCGTAGAGGATTTTTGGTTCTTTAATTCTGATTTCGGAGAGATTATTGCAAAAGCATCAAAAAGAAAAGAGGAGAGAAACCTGTAATTTCTCTTTTCTGGAAATAATATGAATCAATTTCGCCAAGAATGTAATTGATTAATTATATTACATCAGTCCTATGATCAATAATAAAATGCTTTTCAATTTAAAGGGGTTGCAATTAAGCTTGCTAAAAAGTTAGGTCATGCAATAGTGCGTCGGTACGCCAAGTTTAATAAACTAAAACGCCATAAATCCTCCACGACTTCACGACAGCAACGTTGGGTTGCTGTGACAATCTCTCTTTTCGAGAACGGGTTGAACTTCTCCAGCAAAGGGCGAATAAGGTAGGGGAATCGGAAGTTTCTCGAGGCTATAATTGAAAATAAGTCCAAAATTGACACCTCGGCTTCTAGATGGTCATCTAGACCTCATACAACATCGTCTCTTAGTTTAATAAAGAATATCATGTTAAAGCCAAGAAAAAGGGGGAAGAAGAAATGACCATTTTTCTCAAATCCTATTATATTCTAAGCAACGACCAGCACCAAACTCTATCCAATGTCTTTTATTTTCTAAAAACCAAAGCTTTTCCTCCACTAAGGTGTCGTCTCGATATCAATCCCGCGTTTATTCCAGTGTTGTGCTTTTAGCGTAGCTAGATATCAAGTACGCTTTAATTTTCATTTGCTTCCAGTTTCAATTCCAGAATTCTGTTTTAATCTCAGTCTTGCAGTTTAATTTCCCTTTAAGTTTCGGAACATTTTCCTTGTCATTTTCTTTCATTCGTGCATTCTTCATCTCAGTTTTCCGTGAATTTTTTGAACTTTCGAGGGAAAACATCTTGATAGATTGATCATTATGTGGTCGAATTAAAACCAGCGCGGAAGCTTTCATTTGCTTTCCCATCGTCTGAACTCAAATTTCACGGCAAGTGCGATCTTCGCCTGGCAATGCCACGTCACTCCCGAATAGCATAAATTTTGGAACAAATGACTGCTCACAAGAACATCCTCCCCCTTTCGATTATACATAATTAAAGCAAGAACTGATAGAATGTTAGCTCTTTTGCTTTGACCGATCAACATTAGTTTAGTGATTTGTCAGTCTCAAACGCTTATCACTGTTTAATTTGGAAGGAAATATGTTAAAATGCATTTTACTGATAAAATAAATAAAGCTGTACCTTACTTGGTTTAACAAAGGCAATCATATTGGGTGAATAAATCTCCACTGTTATTCTTACTCTCCGTCATAGGGGTCAACATCGGTCCAAGATTGACCCTGGACTAATCCTCGATCGGCCAACCATCCAATTCCTAAAGGCACTAGGTCAGTCCTTGGTCCTGAGACCCCTAGACTCTGCATTTTGTGGGTTGGTTTTCCATCCTTGGAGTGTAGGGTTGGTCCAACCCAAACCACCCCTGTATATATTAACTATTAGATATATTATATGTTATATATCTAATATATGATATATTACATGCTTTTGTTGACTCTAAACCCTAGTGCATCTTCCCCTATTCTTTTTGCAGTTCAATCTGCCATGTAAATTAAAAAATATGATGAAACCCAACCCTAATTCGACCAAAAAAAAAGAAAGAAACCTTTTTCACTCACCTCGCTCGCTCGCTTGCCTCGCGGCCGACCTCTCTTCCCTCGCCTTGCGTATTTGTTTTTATGGTTTGTTGCTTTTAGCAAGTGTAAATTTTTGTTTTACCTTATCTTATATTTATGTTTGACATATATTGGTGTTCATAGTTTGGTTATTTAATATGGCATTATTGATGGATATGTAATTTAAAATAGTATGTTTGTTCTTTTAAGGAAAACGAAAAAATGAAGTAAAAAATAATCAGCTGGTCTCGAGTTGACCCTAGAACAAAATCGAACGAGTTCTCAATTCTAAGCTTAATAGGGTCAGTTCTCAGTCCAAAAATTAGGGATTGACATTGTGTGGGTTGTTCCTTAGGTTAGGTGTGAGAAAATTATCCAAAAAGTCATAAACCTATTGTACTTTTACCAATTTAGTTCTACGCCTTTTAATCTTGCGAATTCAGTCCTAAACATTTTCACTTTTTGCTAATTGACTCTATTTGACCAATTTTGGCTGGAAATTGCTAACGTGGACGCTGGCGGTGTTGTGTAGGATTGCCGGTGCTAACGTGGATAATTTTTAATAATATTTCAATATTTTAATTTTTTTTTAAATTTTTCTTTCTTCTCTTTTTTGCTTTCTCCTTTTCTCGCCACAGGTGAGGCCCAATTGGATGAGCACAAGCCTTGGCAAGGGGAGCCCTTGCCTAGGTGAGGCTCAGCGAGGGCCAACTTTGCCTAGGCCAAGCAAGACTAACTCTCACCTAGACCAAGCAAGGCCGGCCTTCACCCAAGCCAAGGCGACCTCGCCGGGTGTCGGTTGAGTGACGGCGATGTTGAGCAAGGCCGCCTTGGCTTGGGCAAGGGATAGCCTCGTTAGATTTGGTGAGGGGAGCCCTCACTTGGCTTCACCTAGGCGAGGGCTACCCTCGTCCAGAAAATTACAACGTACTTGAAATCTACTTAAGCTAAAAGTACAACATCAAATTGATATTCACGCAACACATTATGGAGGAAAAGTTTCAGACTTTAAAACTAGAACTGAATGACATTGGATATAAACTCAGATGAAATTCTAATATATTTTGGCATAGTTGGTCGTATCTTCTTCCTCCTCTTTTATATATATATGGGTATATGTGGATCCTTGGGGTTCAATGATGTTTTTCTCTTCTTTCTATGATTGCTTCCTCAAGCCCGCCTCAACTTGATTTTTGGGTATCCGATTGTAATCGTCATACCCATCTAATTGTGACCCTTCTGCCCAATAACCACTGCCCCACTTACATGAGAATTGCTAGAGCGAATCTCTTCCATTTGACATAGAGCTATTTCCTTTCCATACTTGGAGGCTTCAGGGCCACAGCTATTTCCTTTCCTTTACCAATTCACTATTATATGTTAACAGTACTCATCACATAAAAGGTTGATTCGATGATGGAGCGCTTAAGCATGTGAATCCAATGCATATAGATACGAAATAAATTAAGGAAAACAGATTATGCGCTTAATGAGACATCCCCGATCGAGCAATGGGCCACGAAAATTCAACTTTGAGGACATTGGTTCCGGTACCGAACTAGTCCGACCCCTAAAGCAACAACTACAGAGTGGGCCCTTTAACGGAAGACTCTTGGATCTTATATGATTTTTCTTCATCATACTAAAGGATGTATAAACATGGGGTCTTCCAACGATCATCTAGAAAGTGCGAGGTCTACTTTTAACCTATTTTAAATTAAAGTGGAATCTTGCTTTTCCAATGGCATGTATGTTGGTTATAATAGTCAAAAGTTAAAGCCATCTATGCGTTGCATATACAAAGATAAGAATTGACTTTGTAATCTTGAGTTTTCATGGTCCCAATTTCACAAGTTGTGGAATTAATCGAGTGCATTTGAAAGAGTCAACGTCAGTTCGAAGAAAAGACTGTCTACACGATGCAATTCTTTGTCTTTGTCGGATAGGTGGACAGGTGGAGTATTTCCTTACGTGAAATCAAAATTATCTAATTACTCTTATTAATGTTGTTTGGAGAGAAAGGAACGCATTATCATCATTAAGGTTTGCGCCAATTTGCTCCACAAGTCCATGATGCTTTATGTCGCACCCTCCATGGACGAAATTGGTAAAGATGACCCAATCATATTTTGCTATTGTGATTGAATTTGTCTACCATGTTAGCGATAATAGTACGTTCCACATCAGTCTTTTTCTTTTCATTTTTTACTATTTTTACCTAGATTCATCTCTCTCCGTAGTTCTCTTCCGTGAAATTCAGTTTATATCGAAATGTTACTAACCCAAATGAAAAATTCAACCCCATGCCACGAGAGCGCCCAGTAAGGATGGACAGAGATAAATAAACAAGCACAGGCACAACCTCCAAAGCAACAAGTCGATGAAAGAGATTATTACTTCAGCCATTTACCATTTCATGTTTGATTTTCACGTTCCTGCAATGTTAATGGGATGTTGTCAGTTAGATTAACTTCGCAATTACACTCAACACCCAACACGAATCATTCACACAAGGGGAGTTCACGACAAAATCATCAATAAAGTTAAAGAAAGAAAGAAAGAAAGAAAGAAAGAAGGAAGACAGAGGCTACTCCAAAGTGTGTGGAAAAGCATGCATCCCATTCAAGTCCAACCACATAATATCACCAACAAAAGGAACATCAACAAGCACAACCAAACAGAGCCTCTCATCAACCCGTGAACACAAACTTCCCATTTACATGTAATATGCGGAGACAGAGAGAGAGAGTAGCAGGTGGTCCATCGGCTGCGACGGACAGGGTTTCCTCGGAGATCGACCGTTCCATCTTGTGTATAATAACCAACTCCTTATGTTGAACCCCACCAGTTCTTTGGCTCTAAAAGCTAGCTTGAGCGAAGAACTTCGCAACCCCCAAACCACTCCTTTATAGTGCTGCACAGATTCGAGTCTCTCTCCGCGCGGTTGAGTTGACGTTTACATTCTCACCTCACGCAGCTTGCAATTGCATAATGACGCAAACACCATCGCCTTATGGACTTTCTACTTTTGTGTTTTCCTATTCTTTAAGAGATCACAACTCCTATACAAGCTTTAAATTTAAAAGATACTACAAACATCTTGACTTTCGTATGAAACACACTTTAGTATCAAAACCTTTCGATAGATTACTTCAGCGTCATTTTAATTAAAAAAAAGATTATTTAAGTACCAATTTCCATTTGAAATGCTGAAAATCCCACGTGGCATTACTATATTGTCAATTGTCTAACGTGGCTTGCTAAAGAATTTCAATAAGCAAAAAGCGACATCGTTGGCCCTTATTTTTTCCTTAAATTGACACACTGGGGCTAAATTAGGGCAAAGAAGCAAACCCGAACTTTTTCCATTGAAATTACCGGTAATTTTGCAAATGATTAATTACAAGAGAATGAACGAGAGCCCCAATTATTGAAGAAGAGGCGTTGCGAGACTTGAGTGGGCGAACAAGTTGACGCAAGGAGGGAAGATGAGGGCAAATGTGATTGGGTGATTAAATCTTCGTCCAAGTGAGGATGATCTTGCAGTACGCTTTTTAGATGCTAAAAGACCTAAGAAATTACAATTCATTTGCACAAAAAAATAAAAAAATAAAAAATTGAGTGATTGATGTTCTAGTTCAAGGTGATTCTTGAAATAGGGGCAGCGGAGTGGCATTATGTGAAGCTTCCTGTGGCTGTTGTTGGGCGCGTATATCGTTCATCGGCTGTCATATTCTTTATTGGCCGGCTTATCCATCACCACGTGGTATGACTCCCACCTACAAAATGCTTTCTCTCTCCACCCTCAGCCCATTTCATATTTATCTTTTGTTCTGTGAATAGAACAAAATATTTCAAATGTAAATTTACACTATTTTTTTTTTTCTTTTCCTAATAATCATCGTCCTAGGCCTGCAGCGCATCACTTTAGCACCATCTCTTGTGGACTTCCACCTCAAGAGTAAATGAGTTGAGTCATATTATTTCCTGAAAAGGAATATTATAGTTTTTTTTCTTCTTTTCTTTTTGACGCTTTTGCAATAATCTCTCCGAAATCTGAATTAAAGCACCAGAAATCTTCTACGACTTCATGACAGCAATGTCAAGTAAGTGTGACAATTTCTCGTGTTCAAACGTGGTTGTTCAGAGAGTTGTAAGAATAGCAAGTTGATGTTGAAACTCAATTATATTCAATTATATGCTAATAGCAAGTTGCCATATAAATGACAATATAGAAGTTTCTAAGAAAATATATAATAACAGCGTGATTGACCCTCTGCTTTTGCATAGTAAACAAGATCCAGCCAAACAACGACTATTTCTGGGACTCATTTGACAAAACCTAATCAAGTTGATAATTTTTAGTTCGACCTTAAAACCAATTGCCACAAATTTGGTTCACATTTAGACTTTTAATAGTTCACATAATTATCATGGCACATAATGTTAATGCAAAAATAAAACACGACGAGATAAGCCTAATCGAACCAAAGAGAGTAAACCATATGAAAAAAACTCGAATCACATGAGACACAGAAGTACCCAAGCCATATTTCACGCTTTGTAAATCATATTGAGTCACTTTACAGATGTCGTCAATGGTGGTTGCAATATAAAGCATCAAATCACTTCTCCCAAAACATGACAATAGTAATATGTTCCTTTCTCCCAAAACAACATTAATGAAAGTATTGGATTTGAGTTGATGGAACTGAAGATGTAATTACTTAATTTAGGTTTCACACATGGAAATATTCCACCTATCCAACAACTTGTCAAAGAGTCAAAATCACATCAGATAAATGTTCACTCAATATGATTGGTTAGTTAAACCAAGCAAAGAATTATTGAAATACTTTGTAAATTTGAGTTGAATTCGGAATTTGAGTATGCTTCTTAGTCTAGGTCAACTAATTGGCATCTCCTATTTTGGATCCAAATATTGAATATGCAAGAGGTGTGTATTGGTTTTTGCCTAGTTAAGAGTGCAGTAGCTTTTGGTCACAACAATAAATTGTGTGGCGTGCTCATCAATTATATCCTTAACAAAATTGCACTGTTTTGAAGTTAATAAACCTTATGTTAAAAACATTATGAAATTTTTTTTTGAAATTGAAAGGTTTTTTTGCCCGATTCGTGACCATATGGGGTCACTATGTGGTCGAATCAAAACCAGAGAGGAAGCTTTCATTTGCTTTCCCATCGTCTGAAGTCAAATTTCACGGCAGTCATTTGTTTAAAAAATCTATGCTATTCAGGAATGACGTGGTATTGCCGGGCGAAGATCGCACTTGGTTTCTCTCCATAGTAAAAGATGCACGGAAAACTGAAATGAAGAATGGACGAATGAAAGAAAATGACAAGGAAACTAAATGTTCCGAAACATTAAAGGGAAAATTAAACTGCATTACTGAGTTAAAACAGAATCCTGGAAGGAAACAAGCAAATGAAAATTACAACGTACTTGAAATGATAAACTTCGATAAGGAAAAGCTTTAATTTTTAGATTTTAGACTGAATGATATTGAAAATAATAAACTTCAGACGAATATTTAATAGGGTTTGGTGTTGGTCGTTACATAAACTTTTAGTTGGGTTTGACAAAATTGGTTGTCTCTTCTTCCTCCTTTGTTTTGGCTCTATCATGATATTCTTGATTAAACTAAGGGACGACGATGTGTATGTGCTCTTTTGATGGCCATCTAGAAATTCAGGTGTCATTTTTGTACCTATGTTCCGTTTGCTCGTGGAAAATATCTTTCGAGAAAAAAATTTCTGACTTTCCGGTGCTTGGGGTGTGGAAAAAAGTGGTCAAAGAAAACGTGTTCTGGTTGTTGGAAAATCCCTTTCTAAAGTTGTGGAAAATGATTTATGTTCTCACCTTTCTTGTGCATGCTCTTCTTCTCTTGTCCTCTTCTTCGACATGTCGAGGGGGTGGTTGCATCGGAGAGAAGGAGAAGAAAAAAAAAAAAAAAAAAAAAAAAGAAAGAAAAAATAAAATAAAAATTAAAAAAAAATTAAAGATCGAATTTTTTTGGCAATTTTCTCCAAGAAAATAGATTCTTCACACTAATCAACGGAAAATTTTTTTTAGGTTTTTTTTTTTTTAAAGGTTTCAGTCAAATACTGAAAAATACTGTCATCTTTTTGGAAAATAATTTTTTGGAAAACATTTTTCCATAAATGTTATATTTTTTGTGAAATAAACAAAGCCTAAAAGATTCACAAAATTTCCAATTCCCCTAGCATATATGTTAATGCAAGATTAACAAATTAAAGCCATCTAGGCTTTGCATATGAAATTTGACTAAGAAGATTGACTTTCTTGGGACAAAGTTCACAAGTCGTGAAATTAATCAGGTGCATTTGAAAGTCCAGCTAGGTTGGAAAGAAGATCTCTTCGAAGGCAAATTTTCTGTTTTGGGTGATGGATGATGATGTAAAGCTAACTCGTTTCTAAACATGGAGTAAATTAGTCATGTAAGGATTTATTTGTATATATCTTACTCGGTTTAACAAAGCCAGCCATATTAAGTGAATACCTATCCGACGTTGTTCTCACTTATTTTCGCAGCAACAATCATCTGTACATAAATGCAAAAGGCACGCATGTAACAGTGACGCCAAGAGCTGTACAAGTGCTGAATATTATTCAACAAGTAGAGTTTAGGACATAAGGTAGCTTCAGAATCATCTTTTCCACACAAATGCGATCCGTGGCATCTTACCTATACCAGAGCTATGTCACCAGCACTTCCTCCTCCTTCTACGGTACAGGCCCTTTCATCTTTTCCTCGAGCACCACCATCTAATCCTGATACCTCAGCACGATAAGCATAGAGTTTCGCCATGAACAGGAAGAACGCAAAATTCAGGATGTTGAGCACTGCAAAGAAGGCGTAGTAATAGTTGAGGTGCGAAGCATTCAGGTTGTCTAGGATCCACCCGCGGTGGCCTTGCCTCCTGGTGATTTGCGAGACCGTGGATAGGAGGAAGCTGCTGAGGAAGTTCCCGACTCCCAGCGTGATCATTAAATAAGACGTGCCCAGGCTCTTCATGCTCTCCGGCGCTTGGTTGTAGAAGAACTCGATTTTTGCTCCTTCCAGGAACGCGTTGGCTGTTCCCATAAGCACGAATTGAGGAAGCAGAATGAAGATTGTCAGTGGGATTTGTCCCTCCGATTCGACCAAATAGTGTTCCCTCACCACTCGGAGCCTCCATCTCTCGGTGAAGGAAGCCACGGTCATGATCACGATGTGGAGAACGAGGCCGATCCCCATCCTGCAAAGAATACTGATGCCTCTCGGATTCTTGGTACATCTTCGCATAAGCTTGACGAAGAAGCGGTCATACATCACAGAACACACAAGCTCCGATATGGTCACGAATCGGGCTAGACTCGCTGGGGGGATCTTGAAGCTGCCGATGCTGCTATCTAAAGTAGTTCCTTGCTTGATGAAGAGGGTATTGACTTGAGCCACCGTGCAGCTCGGGACGAAAGTCACGATCAGGATCGGGATCATAAGCAGCATTTGTTTCGTCTCCTCGACTTGGGTGACTGAGCATAGCTTCCACAGAGAGGTCGGGCCGGTTCGGACACATGCTTTGTTCAAGAATCTGCATAGAGAGGGAGCCACACAGTTTATCAAAGGGTTGACTCCACATCTGATGTATCAATATTTCAGATTGGAACACAGAAAAGGTGGAAGTTGATGCAAATTACTACCTCAAAGTTGGTGTTGAGTCGATCCTGAATTTCGCCTTCTTGACATCCTCTTGCGGGTCAAGCTCATAAAGCTCCTTCGGATCACTCGGGACCGGCACCCTCCACTTCCTCACGGCAGCGACGATGACCCGGGCCGTGCTCGTGAGCGGGCTGCCTGCAGGCACCCGGTGGCGGTAGAAAGGGGTCCCCGCGAGGAAGATCACCACAGAGATCGCGAGCCCTAGGGTCGGGAACCCGTATCCGAGGGCCGAGCCTACGTTGTCCTGAATATACGCAAACACGAAGTTGGCAAAGAGGCTCCCAAAGAAGATGCTGACCGTCCGCCAGTTGGGGAAGGAGAGCCCGTGGGCCTTCTCCTTCGGGTCGAAGTCGTCGAACTGGTCCGCGCCGATCGTCGAGACGTTGGCCTCGGCCCCGCCGCTCCCGACCGCCAGCGTGTACAGTGCGCCGTAGAAGACGGCGAGCTGCAGCGCCGAGGCCTTCTCGCAGTTGCCGCTGTCGGCCTTCGGGCAGCGGGGCGGTTGGAGGCCGGGGAGCGAGACGGCCAGGGTCCAGATCGACATGCCCTGCGCGAAGTCATGTATGCTTTAATTGTCTTGTACATGACGGAAAAATTGCATCTTTTGTACGAGGCGAAACCAATAGCTTTTCTCGAAAGGCGGAAAAATTGCATCTCAACAGCTTTTCCATATTGACTTTTTGGCTCGACTTTAGGATGTCTTTTCGGAGGAAAGCGGAGAAGTATCGGGTGGATGGCGACGGCGATGGCGATGTGGACGACACGTACCGTGAGATAGACGGCCAATGCGACGACGGAGGTCCAGTAACGGCCGAGATGGGCGTCTGCCACGTACGCGCCAAGGACGGCGGTGATGTAAACCGTGCCGACCCAATCGGTGACATCGTTAGCCGACTGGACCGTGCCTTCACGGAGATTCTCGGTCAGATAGAGGACTAGATTCGACAGAAAACCGCTGCATGCCATGTTCCTGAAGACCTCGTACACTGCGCAACCATTAGTCAACAGGTCAATGTGAAAATGATTTCCGAAAACTGGCATGCTTCCACTCTTCTCTCTCTCTTTTTCAAAAATAAAAATGAGATCTCAGTTAAGTTTCTTTATTTAAAGAAAATGGTGCTAATAGGAAAAAAAAATGCACCCAATATATTAAGGGGCAAAAGTCAGAAAAAATCTTAAATTATGTGCATAGTAACCCATTGACTCTAAACTTGTATATTACACATTAATAAGTTTGGAGTTTTTGGTATTAGAAAAAATAATTTAAGGTGATAGGGTAAAGTTTGGGGTTTTTGTAACTTTTTCTCAATATTAAGTGCATAGTTGGAGATTTATGATTTCTTAATACATCAATGTCTAAAACTGAAGTGAAGTACAGTACATTAAATATTGACCCATAACATCATGGAAAAAGACCATGGGACGAAAGTCATACGTACACACCCGTTTGCGTGACCAACTTTTCCTTTTCAATTGAAAATGCATCATTGGAGGAATGGAATAAATGTGTCAAATAGATGCTTCTGATCTAGCCTTTATTTTTGGAGTTCATGTTAAGGAGCAAGCTCTCCCAAGCTCTGGATCATACTTAAGCCTTAATGAGGGACATAAATAACGTAACAAATCGCAACATATGGTTGATTATTATGTCGGGAGAAGATACTATTAGCTCTCTTTTTATCAACTATTTATAAATATCTCAACTAATTAAAAATCTATCTAATGTAGAATTTTATCATGACAGAGTCATGTTCTGGTGCGAGTCTTGTGCTTTCTTTAAACAAATATAATTCAAAGCAAAAAAAAAAAAAAAATCTCATTTAATTTAATGCAGTGGATAAAATACTAGCCAACCCGTGTTGGTGTCACTTAGATTATCATCATCAACTGCACAACGGAGTACTTCTGATTATAATGGGATTTAAGAAGACTTATAGATGCAAAAGTACTTTCAGTATGTTGAAATATTAAATTTACGAGATAGAATATCAGAATTTGCTAGCCAACCAACTATTTATGGGGCATTTTTTTTTTCTTTTTGTGTGAAAATAATGGCCACCAGTATCTAATTTTGCCTTCTGCCTAGACATCCATCCCTCTCAAGGAAATTAAGTTCAAATTTGAGATATTCATAACCCAACCGAAGTATTAAACCCCGTGCCACGAGAGCGCCCAAGTCAGGCACAACCGCCAAACATGTCTATGATAAAATGATGGTAGGTTAAATTTCCGAGTTACCCTCAAAACCCAACATGAATCGTTCACACATTGAGATTTCAAAACTAAATCATCATGAAAGGTTAAAAAGGAAAAAAAAAAAAAAAAAAAAGTTAGATGATAAAATGTAATTTTGTATGTCACTGGTCCGTTTGGCAATTTACCAAATTTCTCTTCAAAAACATAGAGAGAGGAAGGAAGGGGGGCGCGGCGGCGGGGGAGTGGGGAGGGAGTACCAAGGATGAAGGTGCAGGCGGTCCATCCGCCGCGCTTGGATCGAGAGACAGGGTTTCCTCGGAGATCGACGGCTCCATCTTGGGTGTAATCGTCAACTCCTCCTTCCACGAGTGACATTTTGTTTATATGATACGTAACTGAGAGTTTGTAGGAGTGTTGAACAATGGAAGCTCAAACGGAAAAGCTTTTTATATACGCAGGACGCATCTAGAAGATTACCATGCTCGACGTCATAGCTTTTCTTACGTAATATGCTTTGCATAATTTACATCCAACATACCATGCTCGACGTCATAGCTTTGCTTACGTAATAGCTTTTCTTTCGTCATCTTTCTCTCCTTGCCGTAGTTTCGAGTTTGCTTTTTGTTTTTGTTTTTCTTTTGTTTCTTAAGGGATGCTATCCAAGATGACGATACCTTCACTTGGGGAGATCATTAAGAAGGAACTCAATTCAAATAGTTGATACATTTAGTTGGATCCATCTTTGTCAAAAAAACTTAATACAATAAGTTATGAGATAGTTATAATATATTAATTACTTCACACAACATCAATTTTGGGATGCGAGGCTTTTCTAGCACAACCCACATGTGTGTCTTTAATATTCTACATTATTATGGTCGTTATCATGGTCTACTTTGGCGTATCCAAATTGTCATGAGGAACATTAAGCATAATAGGTCATTGTTAGAGCAATGTCTTATGTCTCGAATTTTCAACTTAGTTTGGTAGCTGTCCTTGAGTAAAACCTATCAAGTTGTCCCTTGGATGCTTCTCTGAGGTAATCTAGAACATAACATATGATATCAATCCCAAGTAGGATGGTAATGCACAGCGTTATTCATTAATACGATCTATCATTAAAATTCTCCATATATACTGATTTGAATGTTTTGGCTAATGTCAAATGCCGGTAAATACTTTGAAAACTCTTTCTGGCGTCTTGCCCAAGTCTAAACACATCGTGAACTGGGTCATCGCTTTCATGGCAGCAACTCGGGTTTGAAAATAACTGACAGTTGACACAGTTTCTAAACACATGGTGAACTGGGTCATCGCTTTCATGGTGTTGCCATCGAAGTGTGTCCGCGTGGAAACTTATAGCCATGGCCTTGTAATGTGTTAGTAGTCAACACCTGATAAATCGCTCGTTGCAAATAGACGTAGCTCAATCAAGGCTCATCAATATTACTTTCCCATGGTGTGAAGTCCAATTTCACGGCAAGTGTGATCTTTGCCCGGCAACACAACATCATTCCCGAATAGCATAAATTTTTGGAACAAATGACTGCTCACAAGAACATCTTCCTCCTTTCGATTATACATATTTGAAGTCTGGGATTCGTTCCTTCGTTGGGCTGAATACAAGCAAGAACTTATAGAATGTTCGCTCTTTTGCTTTGACCGATCAACATTTACTAAGTGATTTGTCAGCCTCAAACCTCAATCACTGTTAGATTTGGAACGAAGTATGTTCAAATGCATTCGACCAATGAAATAAATAAAACTCTATCTCATTCGATTTAACAAAGCCAATCTGAGTGAATATTGATCCATTGTTATTCTTACTCTTTGTTGTGTCTTAGATTTGGCTTGCCGACGTCCATTCGCCGCCTAAACCCCTCACCTAAGTGCCACCGATCGCTGATCTTCTTTCAGAATCACACGCGCGCGCACACATATGAAGTCTTTTACAAGTATAGTTTTTTTTTTTTTTTTTTTAAACAGCATTTAAATCCAAGTTGCTTCCAAGTGCACATTTCAATTACATTTTACTAAGCACTATTTGAAGTTAAAAAAAGACCCCCTTAGGTTAGGATGTGTTTGTTTCCACCATCCAAATATTAGAAAGTCGGAAAATAATTTACCAAAAACAGTTTTCTCATCAAACAAACAAACCCTACATTTTCTCCAAATGCTCTTCTAAAAGCAACCCTTTGAGAGGATCACGTATCATGGAATCTCATCCAACCTTGTCCTCTATATGACCAAGAAGCTTCACCAAGGCACGGTCAAGGCGGCCAACATTGTCACCAACTGGGTCGGCACCATTTGGATCACGGCCATCCATGGCGTGCACTTTGCAGCCACCCATCTCGGCCATTGCTGGACGTTCGTTGTCACATCCGCCGTCCATCTCACGGTGCGTGTCCTCCCCATTGCCATCGAAGTGTGTCCACGTGAAAACTTATAGCCATGGCCTTGTAATGTATCCCATTTAGTCACCATCAGATTGACATGGGAAAGTCATGCAAAGCTGCTTAGAAAATTCAGCCTTGTAACTTCTTTTAAAAAAGTAGAGGATATAATCTGAATTGAGTTGACAGAGTTTTTCTAATACTTGAGCTCGAATCCACTCAATTCCGCCCAGCTGAATACACGATTGGAGCTTGATTTTGTCAAGTTCGAGATCCGCCCGCGCTCGAATTTGAGTTTTTAAAATACCATAGAATTTGTTAGTTAATAAGTTTGACCCGGCTAAGTAATCGAACTACTTGAATTAAAAAGATCAATCGAACCGAACCAAGTTTGATTATCTAGCATTTGAATTCGGGGTAGCTCAAGAAAAGCTTGACTATTTCCCAATATCGATTAGCAGCTAAAATCCATTCCAAAAGTTTAAAGGAATCACGTGCATGATAGAGTGCAAAAGAGCCTAAAATTTATTTTGTAACTAGTCTTGTCAGAAAAAAGTACATCACATTTATTGTTGAGACGTATTAATGAAATATTATTAATTTAGTTTATGAACACAATTATGACAAGTTGAAAATGTATTTTGTCATTTGTCTTTGTAGAAAAAAGCGACTTTAAGTTTATAGTCAAGACGCGGTAATAAAATATGATTGATTTAATCTACCGACAGATTTATAAGTACTTCTTATCGACTCTTGTCGACAACTACTAATGCATGAGGGATTCGTGTTGTACAAGTTTAAACTTATTTTTGTTTTCGTTTGCCGACCAAGAATAGTCTGAATTCTGTCCACACGCGGATTATATTCCACGCGACCGGAAAGTCCAAAGGTAAAAGGAAAAAAAAGTCATTTGCCGGGAAGGACTCGAACATATTTCCAAAATTCTAGAAGTAATTAAGTAAAAAGGCAAATCGGACCGCCGTTTTGAAGGTGTGAACCCTCTCGACTTGGAGGTCGTCTCCATGTTCCTCGGTCTTCCGCGCTTATCCTAGTAAGGAATCAACGTGGTTCAGTCATCTAGTCAACTACATCATATGTTTTGTCTATCTTAAGATGTGAAAATCACACGCATGATTTGGAAAATTAAGAATTCTAAACCGACTTACGGAATCAGTAACGAATAAATACAACAAAATAAGACTATCTAGAGGTGGTAAAGTCTTAAGGATTAGACATCCATTTATTTTACGAAAAATGTATCATTTTTGAAAATATTTTTCAAGAAGTAAAATGATTTCATTTTCTGGTATTTGATTGAAATTTGAAAAAAAAAACCCTAGAAAGTATTTTCTGTCGTTTGGTATAGAAAATTTGATGGGGAAAATAATAAAAAAATTGTATTTTTAAATTTTTTATATCCTTTTCTTTTTTTTTCTTTTTCTTTTCTTTTACCTTATTCCTTGGCCACCAGTTGGCTACAGTGACGGTCGGGAATTGCCCACAAGTGAGCTTGATCTTGTTGGCCATCGATTGGCCAAGGAAGAAGCAAAAAGAAGATAATAGATCAAAACAAAAACTAAAAACTAAAAAAATAATTAAAAATTTGGTGTTTTAAAAATAAAAATATTTAAAAATTTGAATTTTTTAAAATTATTTTTATAAGAATAAATGTTTCATGAACCAAAGACCTAAGCCTAACCATTGAAAACTCACATGTAGCCATTATGGACCCTAGCTTGAGGGTTGGGACTAGAGTTTGAGTATTGGGGACCTGAACACGGCCTTTATGGACTCGAGCTCAGGTGTTGGAGCATTGGGTACTAGCACTAGGGGTTTGGGCTTGGCCTTGATGGACCCAAGCATGGGCATTGAGGTCCTGGCCCTGAGTACAACGATCCCAAGCATAGCCTCTACGGGCTTGGGCTCAGGCCCGTCCACTAGAGAGTTGATTCCGAACGTTAGAACCTGGGGACCGACTTTGGGGTTTTCATGCCCAAATGTAAAGTTTCGAGTTTAAGCACCGGTTCCAAGTAATATTTTATATAACGTTTTCTGGCTCTTTTAAAATTATTTTTCTGAATTCAAGTTTTAGCAGCAAAATATTTTTTGTTAACTCATTTTCCTAAATAAACCATACGTCGGAAGATGAAGAAAATATTTTCCACGAAACAAACAAACTTTAAGCTTAAACACACGATAAACAAGCCATGTGTTAGTAGTCGACACCCGATAAATTGCTCGTTGCAAATTGGCGTAGCTCAATCAAGGCTCATCAATATTACTTTGATATTTTGTAAAGGATTACTAACCGCCAAATCAAAAGAAACTGCCATCAAATCAATGTTTTCAATTATCGTATTTCTAATTAATCCGTGGTATATTACAAAGAAACACGCTCTACGCACATGAAATGCGAAGAATTCGTCTTATATAATCAGTATACTACCTATGACCAATAAGGATAGGGATGTTGGTTTATATAACGTATTAAAACATAATACTTAATCGAAAAGCGGTTGACTAGCTTCTCTTGCAAAATATACGTCTGTGTTGACCCTGGCAATCTCACTTCCCGGCCTCAAACCGGCTGCACCGCTCGGAGCTGACATCGACGATTGTTAGAAGCCCTCCACATTGCAACTCCGTCTTCTGCGGTGCGCTGTACGTGCTGGTGGTTGGGACCAAGCCCAAAATCTCGATGATTGGCACAGACCAGTTCGACAACTTTGGCCCGAGGGAGAAGGCCTACAAGCACTCCTTCAAGTGGTTGATGTCCAGCATCTTCATGGGGACCCTCTTTGCCAACACCGTCCTGTATATTCAGGACACTGCGCCGGGCTCTTGGGTACGGGCTCCTGACCCCCGGGCTTGCGATCTTAGTCGCGATCGTCCTCGCAGTTACCCCTTTCTACTGGCGCTAGGTTTCTGCGGGCAGCCCGCTCGCGAGGATGGCCCAGATCATCGTGGCCGCCATGAAGAAGTGGAGGGCGCGGGTCCGTGGTGATTTGAAGGAGCTTTATGAGTTTGACCTGAAAGAGTAAGCAACCAAGGGGAAATTTAGGATTGACTCAACACCAACCTTGAAGTAGTAATTTGCATCGACTTCTGCTTGTTGTGTGTTCCAATCTGAAATATTTGGGCATTAGCTGTCCATTGAAATAGCTCAACAGGATGGGCGATCGTGTGCTACATATCAGATTTATTTTTTTCATTCTGCTATGATTTAGCTATCCATTTTTACTCTCTTTATTGTTATTTGAGAGATTATTTTTCCAAAAGTAATTGCTATCATCGAATCACTATCACACATCTTCACATCAAAGTCTTTGATAAAATCATACATAGATTCCCTCATTTCATAATTTTGCATATATGAAAGTGAATTCAGGGTGTAAAATGCTAGCAAAAAAGGGTTACAATATACTTTTTTTTTTCCTATTTTTTTGAGAAAAGCACTTCATAATGTTAAGGCTCAATTTGTTCCATTGAAAATGTAATATTTTTGAAAAATATTTTTTCAAGAGGCCTTTTTTAGGAAAATGATAATAGTTTTCGATATTTGGTTGAAACTTAGAGATGAATTAAAAAATATTTTCCACTGTTTGGTCTGAAAATTTTGATTTAGTTTTTCTAAGAAAAGTTACCAAAAAATTTGAAATTTGAAATTTTCTTTTTTTCTTTCCTTCTTCCTTAGTCGATAGTTGACCATAGCTAAGGGACCAACTCACCCAAAGCCAGCGAGGCTCAAGCTCACTAGATTGCGGGGAGCCAATCCTCACTAGATTGGCGAGCTTTAGGCTCACTGCTAACTCATGAGGCCTCGAGCTTGCCGCGACTTGCTAACCTCTAGTGACACCTTGTGCTTGCTGATCTTGGGTAAGCTCATCCCTTGCTTGAGGCCAGCCATGGCCACCGACCAAGGAAGAAGGGAAAAGAAAAAGAATAAAAAAAGAAAAGAAAAATAGAAAAAATTCAAATTTTGATTTTTTTAATTTTTATAAGAAAAAATATTTTATTAACTAAGGACCTAGGCTTGAGTGTTAAGGACTTGCGCACGACCTTTGCGGACCCACACGACATTTGTGAATCGGGCTTGAGTGTTGATGACTAGAGCTCGAGCATTGATGACCCAAGCACAACATTTTTGGACTTGGCCTTAGGTGTCGAGGCATCGGGCATGGGCACTAGGGCTTCAAGCTCGGCCTCAATAGACCTAGGCATGGGTGCCAGGGTAACGGGGTTCTAGCTCAACCTTAATGGACCCGGGCCAAGGTGCCAAAGACTTGGTCCAAAACTTCGAGGAGTAGGGAATTAGCGTTGGCATTTCCCTACGTAAGTATGGAGTTTCAGATCTAAGTATCAATATCTAGTTATATTTTGAACAATCTTATCGAAAAATATGTTCTAGAATTTAAGTATAGGTCTTCTGTGGACTCATTTTCCTAACCAACCAAATGCCGGAAAAAAAAGAAAATATTTTCATGAAACAAACATAGCTTAAATAGAGCACAATTTCTTAACATCAAAAGAAAGGATATCTAAATAGACTTGGCCGGGCTTAGAGAGCCTATTAAAGGGAGGGCTTTTTTCCGTTGGGCCTTAGCAACCCAGTCCACCAGAAGGTCGGCCCCAGGAGAGCACTGGGCTATGTGGACAGACTTATATTGGGCCAGTCTTCGCTTGCAATCGTCGATCCATACCCACAAATTCCATGGGCTTTGATCTGCGACCGTCACATAGCTTGGCGAGGATTATCTATCAGTTTTAATCTCTACCAACAGATCAGTTCGTGTCTTCAAGTCAAAGTGGTTCTCCCAGTACAGCAGCGTCTCCAAAAGGGCTAGCGGTTCTATCTCAATCACCGAAGAAGCTTAACTCAATTTACGAATCCATCGACAAGAAATCTGTTTGAGTTTCGACATACTCCCGCAATCGCTTCCTCCCACGATCCTTCAGCAAGAGAGCCATCTATATTGAATTTGAGGGAACCTCTCACTAGCGGGATTATAAAATCTGCTAGATGGATTCAATTGACAAAATATGAAAGAAATGTTCAGCACTCAAAATTGAAAGGTTTGAAATTGAATCGGCAAAAGACTTGGACAATTTTTCTGAGTTCTGTCAATGAGAATCGTTAAAAATTTGCCTACATGGATGCTAGAAAGCAAATAGTGCTAGCATGGGGCCCATGGGGTTTAGGTGAAAGATTATCTAATAGAATTTTAATAATGGGCAAATATGTTACACAAGTACAAGTTTAGGGTTTTTTATGTTAGAGGAAAAAAATTAGGGTAAATGTGTCATAATAGACATGTTTTGGGGGTTTTGATGAGGCGAAAAAAAATAAATCAGGGTAAATGTATCACGGTGGTATAATTTAGGGTTTTTAAAATAGCTTTTTACCATAAAGTTAAGTTAATACTTACAAAATTAAGAAAAATAAATAACTTGATCACTAAATGTAGAACAAATCCAAGATTGACAATTAGAATTTAAGGGTTGTTAGTCAAAATGAAAGAAAAAAGTAAATAAGAAAGAAATATTTAAAAAAATAAAATTCATTTTTTTTAAATTATAAAAATTATTCAAGTTAGTGCTGAATAAGCTATGTAGGACTAGCACACACATTAGCGATTTCTAATTAAAATTAGCTGAAATGGTTCAATTGGTAAATTGTAAAAATGTTTAGAACTAAATTGACACAACTAATAGGTTTAGGATTGAATTTGTACAAATGCAATAAGTTAAAAAAAATTTTGTACTTTTCCTACAACGAAGACCTATTCAATTAAGAATACCTTCCACCTTACAAAATATCCTACTAATCTCATAAATTAGGTAAAATGTAAGCTTAAGCTCGGAGTGATGGCCCAAAATATGGAATTTTTTGCTCTTGTTGGCGTGGAGAATCAAATGAATGTCTTACGCGTAATCAAAATTAAGTAATTAAATGTTATGTTCCATTGACTTAGATATGTTACTTTTAAGAACGTTGTCTTCATTGAAAGGAACGTATTGTTATCGTTATTACTTTTTGCCAATTTGCTCTAGAAGTTGTAGATACTTTATGTTGCAATCACCATACACAACATTCGAAAGGTGACTCAATCCAATTCTACAAAGCTCGCTAATCTTTTTTTTTTGGTCAGAAAATATAGTCGAGCTTCATTACTTCACGCAAAAAGCACGGGCCTCAGAAACAATAAGGTCCCATAAAGTACTAGGAGGATTAGTAAGTCAATCTCTAGGAAGATAATTACCTCTATGGGCTTTAGCTGCCCTGTCTGTTACTTTATTTGCTTCTCTTGGGCAATGGGCTATAATCAAGTTGTCAAATTGGGCCATCTCTAATTTGCAGGCGTTGACTAGAGTTTCCTCCTCCCACGAAGCCTTTTCCTGATCTGTCACCGCCCTTATCAAATTTAAGTTGTCTAACTCCACACTTAAGTTCAGCGAAGTGTTCTTCCTCAGATATCGACACACCTCCAACAACGCTAGGGTTTCAGCTTGGCTTGATGACGCTGCGGAAACCGTAATCAAGTTTTCTTCCGATAGCTAACTCCCTTTTGTTCGACTAGGGTTATCTTGTTGTGTCCTTGTTCTTGCGTTTCCATTCTGTGCCGCAATAGTTATGTGAACTGGTAGAAGTTCTCGGTGTAGACCGAATTCGGGACACTTAGTCTAAAGTTAGATCTGAAAGCATCGATTTGATTGGTTTCTGTCAAATGAGTCCAAGAAACAGTCACTGTTTAGCTGGATTTTCCCGAATCACGCTAAAGTAGAGGGTCAATCACGCTGTCATGATATATACTAGAATTTTCTATTTGTCGTCTACATGGCAACTTGCTGTTCGCATATAATTGAGTTCCAGTCCCCATTTCTCTCAAGCCAAGCAAGGAAGAAGAAAAGTGGTCAACATCAAGCATCGACTAAATATCTCTCAGCTCTCTGAACAACCACGTGTGGACAAGAAAATTTGTCAGCGACGCATGGTTGGATTTGGGACTACATATTTTAGTTTTATTCGTCCTTTGCTCAAAACGTTTGTCTCGGGCTCGAAAAGAGAGATCGTCTCGCTTACATAACGTTGCTGTCATGAAGTCGTGGAGGACTTATGGTGTTCTCATTCAGAATTCAGAGAGATTATTGCAAAAGCATCAAAAAGAAAATAGCAAATTGTTTTGCTCACAGAACAAAGAAGATAAAATTGATAGATACAGAAGAAAAATAGCTTCGTTTGAGTGAATTTTTTTGTCAAAGCACACAGCTGAAAACTATAGAAAAAGCATTTCGTACACGACAGTTGTATCGCTTACGATAACACATGTAGAAGTTGGCCAATAAAATGCGAGCTTTTCAAAATTCAAGCAGAAAAATTGATTGGGATGCATATAGCACTCGTAATATAATTAGCTAATTATGCCACATTGGTTGTGTGATCAAAATAAAATACTTTTTTAGTTTGGAAGAGTTATGACTAGACTTGTCAAAAAGTTATGTTGTGCAATTGTGCCTTGGCAGGCCAAGTCCCTATAACTTTACAACATACCCATCTATGCATAATGAAAATTCAACGTAAGTAACTCCTCAACGATTGCGACGTTTGGCAGGGAGGAAGACAACTGGGGTAGCATATCACAATAATCGATTATTGTCAATGTGTCTAATTTAGAAATGCTTAAATATTTGTTAAAACTGGCTAAATTCACTTTGATGCGTTGTTTTATCCAATGAATCGCTGTTTCCGGTTAGATAATTTAATAGATCATTCAAGTACATTTTTGTCTTAAACGTGGTGTGCTAATCTATGCATAATGAAAATTTAGATGGCACAACTCCGAGGGCAATAGATCCATTACTGCACAATGTAGAAAACAAACAGTTTATGCATTAAGATTATCATGCTCAGGATTTGCAAGCAATTTTACGTGACGAAATATTGGAAAGGTAAAGGCATTAGCTTTTCTAAATTTTTTACTCTAGCCAGTGTGGGTGCCACTTTGTGTTGTGTTCAGGCTTTCTCTTGTATTTTACCATGTGCAGGCTTGGCACCGTGACATGTTCCTTTAAACAAAACGTACATGTCATTATCGTAATAGTGAACATGGGAAGAGAAATTTTATAACTAACTCTATCTCAACCTCACACACTCACTCAAACAAAGTCTCTCTCTCAGTAGGATCCTTTCACATGACATGACATGATACACAATTAAGCAGATTAAAATCCTGGGAAAATGAGTTCATATCATAAACAGGTATGATGAGATTAAAATTTTGGCTTACGAGGGTTGACCTGTTTAACCTATTTAAATAAAAATTAACACATTTAAGTTGATGCGTTAACGTGTCATTTGTTTTAGCACAATATAATTAGACACATTGCGACGGGTTTAATACTCATATTTAATGTAACTAACTCCTCAACTGTTGCAACGTATGGCGGGGAGGATGACAACTGGGGGTAGCAGATCATGATAATTGACGATTGATTCACTATCATCATTTTTAAAATCTTAGTCCATGCAAATACGGGTTGTCCCCACTTGAATTCCATGCCATTGTTCCTCGGAATAGAATACTTTAGATTAGGTGGAGTTAGCACAAAGTTGTTGGAACAATAATTGATGGCCAAATTGTCTATAAGAGGCAATACTAATTTGCATATTCATCCCTCATTAAATTAAAGAATCTACATTTCTTTGGTGGGGTGGATTTGGAACACTCGATGCTCGAGACACTACTTCTATTCCTTGGTAATCTTGAGTTCATGCGCCTCTACTATTGTGACTAACTAAGGAGTCTCTCTCGTGACATGTAGACCTAACCTCACTTCAGCACCTCGATATATGGACTTGGAAAGAACTCGACTTGTCGAGACACGATGCTGAGCATGGAATTCAGTGCAGATCCCTCATAAAATTCTGCGCTCTTAGAATTGAAGAACTTTCAGAATTGGTGGCATTACTCAAGAGGATTCAACGTGCCACCACTCTGCAATTTCTCGATATTGCACTCTGTGAGAATCTGACCAATTGGCCAATATAGATTGACAATTTCTCTTTAATCCAAGGGTTTCGAATTATTGGTTGCTCAGATCTATAGTGTTTGCCTATTGGGATGTGTCGCCTCACCTCCTTGTAGAAATTGAGAATTGTTCGGTGTTCAGCTTTGAAAGAGAGGTGACAAACAAAAAACGGTGAAAGTTGGTAAAAGATTGTGCACGTTCCATGCTTTTCATTTAAATAATTGTTTTGGGACCCAGATATAATTCCAATTCAGGAATTCCTCGTGTCTTTGCTTTTGGTTGGGAAGATGAAAAACCTTAGCTATCATCACAATAGATACAAGAAAAAAAAACAGTTATAACATTTTTGTGTTTAGGTATAAATTATTTAATTTTCATATTTTTTTTTCTCATTTCACAGATTTTTTAGCCTTTTAAATATGTAAGGTGTCAATTATGACCCAATATTCCGGACCCCGCCAGTATAATTACTTCGTTTCGTCTCACATTCATATATATATATATATATATATATATATATATATATATATATATATATATATATTCTTTTAGTACATAATCAGAGAGCACGAGGTAAAAACAAAATTCAAGTGTCATATGCTTTAATTTTCTTAAAAATATCGAGATAAAAAAATGTATATTTTTCCTTACCAAAAAAAAAAAGTATATTTTTGCATGCAAATTTTATATGTTTATGATATCATGATAACAATATTTTTAGATTTTTTAAAAATAACATGAAAAAATCGATGTTTTGTACTTGTTCATATGGCGCACTGTTTAATTTCTGCCCCCACGAAGAGCCAGTGCTTTTTAGCCTCACCAATGAAATATTGAAGCCAACCGGTTCCATTACCTATCAAAAGAAGCAACTGCTATGGCACGAGTGATGAGCTTCGGACTATTATGGAAGGTCTCTTGTATTTTTTTGGGGGTTAATATCATAAGAAACCCTAAATTGATATTGTTGTAATGAATTTACCCAAAAGTAATTTTTAGGTCATCAAAAACTCCAAACTCGTACATTTATAGTAAATTTACTCCAAACTAATATAGATTTCTATGTGGACTTATAATGTCAATTAAGTTATTGTCTTATGTAATCTAACTCAGCAATTTTACAGGAAAATTTAACGGAAGTTAACAGAGGATACATATGTCACGAGTATACTAATTTGGGATATCTAGTGACTTGAAAATTAGTTTGGGGTAATTTGTTTCAAGTATACTAGTTTGAGGTATTTTGTGATATAAACCCTTTTTTCAAAACTTTTATTAGCAGAAATACATACATTAGTGCAATCGTACATTCGAGCTCAGCTCAAAAATTTCACCTATGGTAGTTTTGCGCATCCCTGGAGTTGGTGTCGATATACATGCTGTGATTGGAGTTAAGTATTTGTGTGTGAGTGTACGTTGTGCCTTTAGATCATCGATCCTAGGGAAAATTTGTCCTAGCATCACCACTTAAATCTCCATTCGAGAGCTGAGGCAAAGAGACACGACCGGCGACAACACAGCGATGAAATTAGCTCGTGCGTAGCGTTAAAGTGGGTAATAAGATCGAGGGACTTAGGGAGAAAATAGAAAGGATTGCGGGTCATAGGAAGTTTCATCTAGATGCAAATTTCAATGAGGAAACAGTAGCCGTCGGGAGGAGGTGGAAACTTACTCTTTCGTGTACGAGAATAAAATAATTGGTGGAGAAGAGGATAAGGAGGATACCGTCGAACTCTTATTTGATCCCACCTCCAAATCTATGAGAGGGTCTCTTTGCAAAACACCCCTAAATGCCTTGTGAGCGAACTGTTTGAACGAATCTCCTCCGTTTCACATTGAGCTATTTCCTTTACTTCGGGGATTCGGGGCCACAAATTCACTACCAAAAGTTATGTATTTTGTATCTTAACACTACCCCACACATAAGGGTTGATTCAATGATGGAGCAATCAAGCATGTGAATCCGATGCATATGGATAGCACTTTAATGAGAGGAAATCTCACAAATGAGGGATGGTCCAAGAAATTCGACTTTGAGACCCTTGGTTCCGATGCCAACCAAGTCTGACCCATAAAGCAAAAGCTGTAGGCTGCGCTTGGCTCTAAAATGATTTTTCTTTTATAGTCTAAGGGGTGATGATATATCATATGTGCGAGGTCTTTTGATGACCATCTAGAAAGTGAGATGTCGATTTCTAGCCCATTTTCAATTCAATCGGCACCAAGCTTGCGACAGCGTACATGTTGGTTCCAATAGTCAAAAGCCATCTAGGCTTTCTGTCGAATGAGTCCAAGAGACTGTCGCCGTTTAGCTGATTTTTTTCCGATTAGGCAAAAGCAGAGGGTCAATCACGCTGTCATGATATATTCCTAAACTATTCTACATTGTCATCTATATGGCAACTTGCCATTTGCATATAATTGAGTTCCAATCCCCATTTTTCTCAAACCAAACCACGGAGAAGAAAGGGATCAACATCAACTGAGTATCTCCAGCTCTCGGAACAGCCCTGTGTGAACAAGAAAAATTTGGTCAACGACGCATGGCTGGATATGAGACTGCATATTTTGATTTGTATTCGTTCTTTGCTCGGAAAGTTACGCTCGTGCTCGAAAAGAGAGATCGTCACGCTTACTCAACGCTGCTGTCATGAAGTCATAGAGGGTTTACTGTGTTTTGATTCGGATTTCAGAGAGATTATTGCAAAAGCATAAAAAAGAAAATAACAAAAATGGGTAGATTTATCTATTATGTGTTTTTTTCCCCTCATGGAACAAGAAGATAAAAAATAAAAAATATAGAAGAAAAATAACTTCATTTCAATGAATATTTGTCATGGCATACTACTGAAAAACTAGACCTATCGGGACGAGTTTGGGTCGGGTCATAAATAGTCAGACGCAAATCGACCTATTTTACCCGTTTATGACCAATTTATTGTAATGCAAAATTTTTTACTCATACTCGAGCCAAACCATTCTCAACCCATATTTGATTCTTTGAACTAAAGTTAAAAAAAGCTTATTTCTTATGTTTTTTTTTAAATGGTATTGGTAAGACACTTTCATGCAATACAAATCTAGTAGACAAGTTTTATAATTTTTTTTAAATAAATAACCCTTTGTTTATTTCTTGGAAAATATTTTTCAAGAAGTAATTTTTCAGGAAAATTACAATATTTTTTTATTTTTGCCTAAAATCTAAAAATAAATCAAAAAACATTTCCTACTGTTTATGAAAAATATGATTAAGTTTTCCTTCGTGCACTCCTTTTAATTTTTTAATTTTTATTTTTTTAAATGTACTTTTTAATTTTTTTCTTTTTCCTTCTTTAGTTGCCAGTCACGATGATAGCCAATGACTGGCCATAGGCAAGCTTGAGCTAGCTCGATTCCGGTGAGCCAAGCCACGCCGAATCAACGAGCTTGAGCTCACTTAAGGCCAACTCACTAGATCAGTGAGGCTTGAGCCTCACCAAACATCAATGACCTCAAGTCTCACCTAAGGCTGGTGAGCTCGAGCTTCGCCAGCCTCCAACAAGCTCATCCCTTGCCTAGCCAGTAACCAGCCGTGCTAAGGAAGATGGAAGAAGAAAGGGAAAAAAAGGAGAGAAAAGAAAAAGGAAATATTAAAAAATTATTATAATTTTGATTTTTATTAAAAATATTCTTGTAAGGCTAAAGAGTGAGTGTGTGAGCCTTGGGTTAGAAATGGATTCTAAGTCCAATTCATTTAGACTCATTTAGTTTCGGCTTTCAGTTTTTAAACTTATTTAAGTAGATTCTTCAAGATTTAAGTGACCCATTTATATTTTAAATGGGTCATCTATGGATTTAAAACTCATTTTGACAAGTCTATTGAAAACTAGAGAAAAAGCATTCTTATATGACAGTCATTTCACATATAGTGACACGTGGAGAAGCTGGCCGATGAAAAGTGAGCCTTTCAAAATTCGCGTTTATGATGAATTATCCCACATCAATCACGTCACCAAGGATATGATACTTGTTTAGTGAGGGGAAGGTTAGGCAGTGCAATTGTGCTTTGGCAGGCCAAATCCGAATAACTTAACATCATACCCATCCAAAACGAAAAAACCAAATATAGCGTCCGCCCTATTTCACGGATCCAAAATTATCATCCAAGTGATGAACGGGCCTACAATGTGTTCAATTTGGGCAAGGTCCTAAACAAAGTGTTCGAAATATCCACACAATCTTATATTGATCAATATGTTTTTCATGGGTCAAAATTATCAAATAAGTATTCATGGGGACTTATCTCGCAACCTTCAATTCAAGTGGAACCATGTAAAGTTTGGCTAATGAGTTACTAAACTTTCACCTAATCTGGACTCTTTCAAACCCATACCAATTTCGCTATTTAGATTCAAGTCCTTAACATGCAATATCAATTTTTTTTTTCTTTTTTGTCACAACTAATCAATTTTTAAGTGAGTCAATTAGAAATCTAAATAAAGTGTTGGAGAATACTTTTACGAACCAGAGATTTAATGGATTCAAGGATTTGATTATGCTAGATTACTCTAACATCCTTTAGGTATATTTTCTTTTTATTCTTGAAAATATTTTGTCAAGCAGTTTAAATTAATTTTAACTTATTCACTTTCATGCAAGGGGTGATCATGTGGGTCCGCGCAATCAATGAAATAACAACTAATAATCAAAAGTAGTAAATAAATTAATTGCTAGAAAGAAAGAACTTTGATCAACGCAAACTAATTAATTTTTTCTTTGGGTTTTCTATTTATCTTAAAAGAAAAACTAACCTATTTGTAATGCATAAATTGCAATATTATATCAAAATTATGACCTAGTTCTAACGATAGACAAAGATTAGCTCATTCTATTCTACCATATGCATTCTATATTAAATCAACCTAGACATGCAATCACTAAATGACATGGAATTGATGATATGACATTGTGGCATAGCAAGCTGTGACATCTATGATTTTGGCCCTTGTCTCGATCATGAGAGATGGTAAAGGGATAGGTATGCCGATAACAGGGATTGGCCATGGGCCGATGGATCAGTCATGGACCAATTGGCCCGATCAAGAAAGGTGACTAAGGATTAACCATGGTTCGATCGAAGGATCAGCCATGGGTCGGCCAAGGGATTATCGGTGAATCGATCCATCAATCACGCAAGTCGATCATAGTTATTTGACCATGGATCGGCCGCTTAACCATGAGGGTCGATTGTGGGATGATCACGCACTATCATAGATTGATCAGTGGACAGTTGTTCGTAAAATTCTAAACACAAATGAACGTGTCAAACAAGTAATATAATGATAAGAAAGAATATCGTCCCATAGAGATTGATGATTAATAAACTAATTAAATACTAAAATAGATTAACTCTAAAATTTATCTAACAGATCAAAATATAATTGTGAATAAATTAAAAACAAAATTTGGAGACTAAATGCAGTAAATCAATCAGATAAATATGTTAGAGCATCCGATTTCACCATAACCACTAGATATGAATTTCATATTATTGTGAATATAAGAATGATATCAAACATGTGATAGCGGAATTTCCTAACCTATTTACTATCCTATCTCTAGGTATAGCAAACTTACTCAGTTTATTAATCTACTATATCTCTATGTGAATTAAAATAAACATGAGTGCATTAAAAACTATTAATATTCCCGGTTTACAATGAGTCTTTTGGATCACATTATCACCGAAAGCTACACAAATAACACGGTATATCTCTATCCATGTTTAATTTATGGTTATATTATAATGAGCAATTGCATATTATCACTTCTCAGTCTCAAACATGCACACCAGATCATTCAAGTGGTGGCCAGTCACTCAAAAGCATTATGCACAATAATGTATAACTCACATGAATGAAATCAATTGCAAAACATAAAAATCATGAAATTCACATCATCATGGTTAGGCTACATCATAGCCCTAACAAAAGAAAATTAGAACATAGTAGAAGAAGAAATAAAAATATAAATTAAGCTCAGCATCTTGAATAAAAGAATAAGAATTCTATCACCACTTTTATCTTCTCTTCAAAATACTTGAAAAACTCTCAAAACAATGAAAAACGATCTAACAAAAACTTAGCTGCTCTCTCTAGCTCTCAATGTTCTCCTCTTCATATGATATATATATATATATATCCAAGTTATATAATCTCCCCACACTTGCAGATAACATTAGGGAACAAAATCAAGGATTCCCTAATTTGATATCCATTTTCCACTACTACTTGATTTGAATTCCTAATTTTTGCCATTCTTTTCCTTATCTTTTTCATATCTCATTATTCTGCATAAACAAGGAAAATTCAAATAATTAGAAGGAAATCTAAATATTTTCTCATAGATATTGCATTAATTGTTGCCTAAAATAGGTAAAATAACTTTATTTTTATAGAGTAATTAATAGTGATGGATTGATCTCGCATGATCATGCATTGATCGCGGGTGATTCTGCATGGCCATGCATTGGTCGCAGACGACCATGGACCGATTCCGTGCAATGGTCTATCGGTCGTGGATCGATCAATCCTATGCAACTATATGACAATCGAGGGTCAAACATGGATCGGCTATGCTCAAACATGGATCGGTCACAAATTGACCATAGATCATTGCGAAAGATCATGGATCGACCACAGATCCAATCGTGAGCCTGGTCAGTTCGACCATGGATATGATACTGAGCTCGATTAGCCAAGCCATGAGCCTGGCTCTGTACTAGGCCGTGAGCTGGTTCTAAGCTTGGTCGACTAGCCCTAAGCCTGGTCAGCCCGACTTTGAGCCCGATCAACTTTGCTTTAAGCTTGGCCAGTCTTGGCCACATGCCAGCCAGGATAGGTCATCAACCTAGCCACGCTGGTCAAGCTTGACTACGTCCAACCTCATCTGGTTGTGAATTAGCTATGAACCTCAATCTGAATAGGGTATTCAATCATGGATGAACATAAGAAACTCTTGTACAATTGTATTGACGCTTATGTCGGCTTCCTTTAACGAGTCATTGTTTTTTTTTTTGGGTCTGAAAATGTTGTAATTTCATTCAAGGATAAACGAAGTTACAACCCATAGAGAGGGTATCGATACATAGCAAATCCAGTAAAAGTTGGGGAGGTGAGGAAGCCCAATTAGGAGAAAGTGTACCGCGGCCATGGGCCTTGGCGGCCCAATCCGCTATAGTATTTGCTTCTCTTTTGCAGTGCCGGATTCACAGATGGGGAAAAGAGAGGATCAAAGTTGCAGCATCAACGACGAGCGCACGACAGGCCCATGGAGGTAAACAGCAATGGTTGAAGATCTCCACAAGCATCATACAATCAGACTCAATAATAAGGTGAGCGTCATCCTGTCCTTTCTGTAGCAAAAATGTAAGAGTGGAAGTTAGGGCTTGAATCTCACTTTGCAGCGGGGAAGACGCGCGGACGTTGCTGGTGAATCCGTCGATCAAAGTACCGGTATGATCTCTACAAACGCATGCGATGGCACCCGTGTGGTTCACCGTTGGGAAAGCCCTATCTATGTTGACCTTGATGTTGCCTCGATCCGGAGGAGTCCAGGCCCGATTAGGGTTCAGATGAGGTTATCTTGTGTCTGTCGACGGCTGCACCGTGTTGCTGATCATCTTTGCATTAGCAAGAGCCAGATCCACCAGGTGATCGGGATTGGTACGTTGATGCCGAAAGGTGAAGTGATTCCGCGCCTTCCATATCTGCCAAAGGATGGATTCGATGATCTCCATTGGAGGTAAGTCAGGCTTTTTCTTAAGTATATCTTCTAGCCACACATCCATTCTATGCCTTATGTTAGCTGAAATATCAATCTGCATGATAGAATGAGACCAGATATTTTTCGTCCATGGGCAAATATGAAGATATGCTTAGTTGTTTCAGGAGTATGTGATGAACATAACTGACATCCCGGGTCTGGAATGATGTTTCACCGAAATAGGTTATCATTTGTAGAGAGTGCATTTTGACATAATGACCATATGAAAATTTGAATTTTTGGGGCTGTCTTTAATTTCCAGATCTGTCGCCAGAGATGGGGCGAAGGCTAATATGAGGAGGAAGCGCGATTTCTATCCCTGCTATGATCTGAGTGTCTGAGATTATGATATGCATTTTTAATAGAGTATATACCTGTTTGCGTTCCTGTCCATATAATTTGATCCATGGTAGAAGCAGGGCTTAACGGAATGGCAACAATCTCCTCCACTGTTTGGTACTCAAAACTGCTTCTTAGAAGATGGATGTTCCAGATATTTTCGTCTAGGATTATAAAACCAGCTACCTGTTCTGGCTCTCCTCGAGGCACTGGACCACCGATAATTCCTTTGGTGAGCCATTTATCCTCACGTATGTTTATCTTCTTCCCATCACCGGCGGACCATTGTAGTTTGTTTAGTATAGCATCTCTGCCTAAAAGTAAACTTTGCCAGCCCCATGAAGAATTAGTGCCTTTTCCTGCATGCCAGAAATTACCAGAATGAAAATATAGTCCCTTGAAAACTCTACACCATAAGGATGAGGGGTTTTGGAATAGTCTCCAGGCCTACTTTCCTAAAAGGGCTTTGTTAAAAGTTAGTAAATCTCAGAAGCCAAGCCCCCCTTCAGTCTTCTGTTCTTGGAGAAGATCCCATGCCCTCCAGTGTATGCCGGATCTAGTACTGTTGTTTTGCCACCAGAACTTTGCTATTCTTCTTTCAATGGACTGACAGATAGATATAGGAAGTTTGAATATGGACATGGCGTACTGCAGTAGTGCCTGTACCACTGTTTTTAGCATAATTTCCTTTCCTCCTTTAGCAATAAAATTCTCTTTCCATCCTTCCAGTTTCACATTTACTCGACCTAGAATCCAAGCAAACATGTCTTTTTTGGAAACCCCCCAATCAGACGGTATACCCAAATACTTCCCTACCTTTTCAATCACAGACTCTTAATTCCGCAGCCAAATTTTGTTTTAAATTAAAAGGGCAATCTCGACTACAGAATAGTCCTGATTTGTTTCTATTAACCACTTGACCCGTTGCTAGACAGTACTATTGTAAAATATTCACTAGATTATGACATTCTAGGGTTCGTCCATCCAAGAAGAAGATTGCATCATCCACAAAAAATAGATGCGAAAGTGTAGGGCACCATCTATTAAGTTTGATCCCCTTGAGAGTTCCCAAGTCGACTACTTGCTAAATAAGAGTAGATAAGACGTTAGCTAAAATGATGAACAGATATGGAGAGAGAGGATCTCCCTGTCTTAGCCCCCTAGTAGGACGAAAGTATGGCAATGGTTCACCATTTAACTTGACACTAAGGGAGGCTGTGGTAATGCATTGCATCACTCACCTTACCCATTGATCATGAAACCCCAATTTTTTAAGATAGGCCTCTAGAAAATCACACTCAACCCGATCATAAGCTTTATGCATGTCCAATTTTAACACTGCCTGGAATTTCCTCTTCCTTTTCCTGACTTTTAGTCGGTGAAGGACCTCCTACACAACCAGTATATTATCTTGTATTTGTCTATCTTTGACAAAAGTACTCTGTTTCGTTGAGATCAACCCAGGTAACCAAGTCTTTAGTTGATTCGCTAGCACTTTCGAAATGATTTTATATATGAAGTTGCATAGACTAATAGGTCTATATTGTTCTAACCCTTCGGGGTGCGGTACCTTTGGGATCAGTGGAATGAGAGTTTTGTTAAGGACAGGGGGCATCACTCCTGATTTGAAAAAATCTTGCACCAATGTAAAGATATCATCCTGAATAATATTCCCATGGTTTTGATAAAATAGCCATTCAATCCGTCGGGTCCCGGGGCTTTAGTAGCCCCTAAATGGAAAGCTGTTTGCTTGACTTCCTCCCTTGATACCATTGCTGTTAAACCTGTATTCATTTTTTCTATGACCACTTGAGAACATTGTGTGAGAACAAGGCCATAATAGCCAATCGAGCTATAAAGATTTTGAAATTATGTTTGTGTCATATTCTTCAGCTGATTAGGATCGCGGGTCCACTCAAGGTGTTCATCCTGCAACATGCTGATTCGGTTACGTTGTCTGCATTGGATTGTCATTGCATGGAAAAACTTAGTATTTTTGTCCCCCCATCGCAGCCATTGAATCCTCAATCTCATCGCCCAATATTGTTCCTCCTGTTGCCATATGTGTTGTACTTCATCTTTCAGGCTAGATACCAATACCTTATCGTAGTCATGACTGGGTTGATTAATTTGATGCTGGATTTGTTGTTGTAACAGGTGGATTTGTTTTTGGCCATTGCAGAATTTTGATTTACTCCACTTGGCGAGTGCCAAGGAAGTCTCTTGAAACTTGCGGGATAGAGAGGGAGCTGGTGTCGATGAAGAGGCCCAAGCATCTCTGATAATTGAGTGACATTCCTTGTCTTGAATCTAGAATGCTTCAAAGGTAAAAGTCTTCCTCCGCCTTGAAGAACTGGGTTCAATAGTTAGAAGAAGAGGGCTATGATCTGAGCCCAAAGCAGGAAAAGCAAAGGCTTCCGCTTCCGGGTAAGTTAATCTCCAGTCCATTGTGCACAGCGCCCTGTCAAGTCTTTCCTTAACCACCTCATTGCCATCTCTATTGTTCACCCATGTATAAGTGCAACCCTTGCTTTCTATATCCATTAACATACAGTCATTTAAAAATTCTTTCAAAGAATGCAACCTATACGGCTCGGCTATCTTCTTGCCTACTTTTTCCCATTATAATCACCAATACACACCCACGGTAGGGTATTTGATGAGCTAAGTTGTCTTAAGTCAGCCCACAATTGCTATCTTTGTTGATATATCGTTGGCGCATGAAGATAGGTAAGTCTCATTGTATTTCCACTCAGTAGATCAGTACAAATCATGTCGATGAAATGTATAGTGTGATGCTCTATGCTTAAAGAAACTTGACCATTCCAGAAAGCCACCATCCCTCCAGCCAGACCCATAGGACTCACCACAAAATAGCTAGAAAATTTCAGCTTCCTCCAAATATTCTAGATCACCATGTCTTGATTTTTCGTTTCCATAAAAAAAACAACATGGGACCTTTCATGGGCCACTAGGGCCTTTAACGCTTGAATTGTCAGGGGGTTGCCTAGCCCCTGACAATTCCAACTAATGATCCTCATTTGTCACTTGGTGGCTTTTTTGGGCAAGCCACCACGGCCCAACTACCAACCCCTTCAGCTGCAAATATAGGGGTGTCCATAAGGTGTGATTCATCAAGGTTTTCGTTGACATTAGAGCATGCCCCATAATGATTATATCTCTTGGCTTTCTTAAGAGGACTCGCTTTGGTTATCATTCTGGGACTCTTTAGCTTTTTGTTGTTTGAGGAACCTTTGTTTGCATCTCTGATTAAAGTAAATTGGTCTACTGCAGGGGACTTCATTCTAGGTTCTTCAATGCCTTTTGGATGATCATCAAGTGTAGGATGCTGCAGGGTAGGTGTTGGAGTGCGATCAAGGGGTTGTTCTGTGGTGGCCTCCAAGTTGGCCAGTTGCTGGTTGGTACTCTGAGGTGCAGCAAGGAGTAAGAGAGGTGATTGCTATGGAGTTTCTGGTATGATCTCTTCGGCATCGTCTTGTTGTGGTTGCTGCTCATAAAATGCTACCCAAAAAGGGCTGTGTTCTCTGACTTCTGCCCTCAGCCATTGACCGTAAGATAATTTATCTTTCCCATCCATTTTTGCTTCATCAAATGGGATGTCTTTACAGTACATTGCATAATGGCCTAGGATTCCGTATGAATAATAGTAATGGGATAGGCGTTTGTATTGAAAGTCAAGCCATATGTTCTTCCCCTCTAATATGATAAGTTTGCCAAATTTCAGCGGATCTTTTAGATTGAGTTCCACTCGTGCCCTCCCTGATCTCAGTGTAGAACCTTTTTTGGTCTCAATTTTCACCTCCTGTACCTTGTCGAGATGTCTCACAGCTTTACTAATCATGCTTTTACTGCATCTTTTCAGTGGAAGCCCAAAAACTTGCACCCAGAATGCGCAAGTTGTAAAGTCATAGCAATGCAGGGGTGGATTTGACACCCAAGGCTTCACAATAACCAGGTGATTCGCAAACAGCCAAGGGCTGTTTCCTAAGATTCACTGCCTTTCCCCTTCTGAATTGAATTTAAATACATATAGTCCTGCTTCACGTTGAGAAATTTCTACTTGGTCATTGCGCCACACTCTTTTTAAAGTATTCTGAAACGCTGGAAAGTTAATAGAGGGGTTGGACAGAATTTTGCCCATTAATGTTAATTTACATTCTTGTAGCTTCTCTAGTGGGACTTCTTCATCCCAAACTTCCACTTCTTGTTCGGACTAGAGTCGTCCAAGTCTGTTACAGAGCGCGTGGCTAGACGGGCTTCTTCTTGTTGTCTAGAGTGATCCATCCGCAAGCCTACCGATGGTGAGAGGCTGAAGGGTAGGTGAATTTCGCATGCAAAGCAACGATGATTATGGGGCAACCAGATCTCAGCCGTTGGAACCACATCAATATAACACTGGGGGATAGACTGGAGCACGAGGGTAATATAGAATGGTGAAATTGAAGGAAAGCACCCTGACTGTCGAAGAAGGTGGAATGGGTGAACGGAAAGAAAAATGACATGGCAAGCGTAATAGGGCTGCAGTTGGATAAATGGAAGGCGGAAACTTCAAAGTGAGGATGGAGGCTTCAGTTTGGTGAAATCCATACCGGCATTGGGATCAAACTTCTGGAAATTGTGTTGGGGGGAAGGTTTCGATGGAAATTAGGGTTTAGATGAAACATAGACTACCATAGGGTAGAGAGAAAACTCTACATATCGAGAGATGAAGCATAGCATCCGGCTTTAACGAGTCATTGTTTATGTGGCAAACATTTTTACTAATTTTTCTATCCTATGTAGCATCACATCAAAAAAGGGTTGGCAAATGTTAAAAAGATATACTTCAAATTAAAAGGAAAATATGTAGAGAGAGAGAGAGATCGGAGGGGTGGCATCCGGGGATGATCAATTCTAGATGGGTCACTTCTCCGTTTAGAATTGAGAATTGCCCTGTGACTCTCGCTTTTGGTCCAATTTTCGATTCCACTTAGGAATCGTCCGATTTGTTTGAATAACTCATTCATGTTTTAGAAATACTTAATATTAGGTTAAATTACATTACAAATACCAAAACTTGACACGTGGATATTTAAATGCCAAAAGTGTCAAAAAGTACACTTAAGTGTTATTCTTTTCTTAAAATTGAGACACTTAAGTGCCAACTCCAGTAAACTTGCCAGAAATCCGATGTGGCATTATTTTAATAATAAGCTTGGTCTATGTGTCTCATCGGAATGTCTACTCAACAATACTTGCTTAAAACGACGTTGTCTTTTGTGTTCACTTAAGTACTTGTTGTAATTAAAAAATGATCACTTAAGTGTCAAGTTATGATGTAAGTGATCACTTAAGTGTCAATCGTGGTTAAAAGTGAACACTTAAGGAAAGTGATCACTTAAGTGTCAAAAACAACATTGTTTAACGTACTCTTGATGTCTACGTAGATATATATATATATATATATATATATATATATATATATATATTTTTTTATTAAAAGAATTGCCACGTCACTAAAAAATCATGTTGGAAAAAGCCACGTTAGTAGTGTGACCGGAATTTCTCGTCATTGACACTTAAGTGTCCATTTCTTTTTCGATTTTGGCACTTAAGTGTTCACCCATGCCAAATTTTGACACTTAGGATATCCGATACTTCTTAATATTAAAACTAGCCAAATTCACTTTGACATGTTTTTTATCCAATGTATCACAATTTTTGGCATAATAGTCTAATGGATCATTCAATCACATGAATCTCTTAAACGTGGTGCGCTAGGTTATGCATAATGAAAATTCAGGTGGCATAACTCCATGTGCAATAGATGACCAATTACTGCACAAATGTAGTAAACAAAACAATCTATGCATTAAGATTATTATGCTCAGGATTTGCAAGAAATTTTACGTGAAGATATATTAGAACTTGATGGTATTATTTTTATTTTTTTTTGTTTAATCTAGCTAGCGTGGGTGCCAGTTTGCGTTGTCTTCAATAATGTCAAAATGGGTCACAAATGTTGGATGCAAATTGCGCAACCCCAAGATCTCCATAACTAGAACAAGAACATGCATAATTGAGTAGGAAGATTAACGCACCTGTTTTGGATCCATCAAACGTAAAGCGAAAGCAGAAAAGGGATTTCCCACATATCAAGGGGATCCACGCATCAAGTCATTCTCCTCTATTGCCCTCCGTATCACTAGTTCAATGAGGCGGCCCCCCTCACGTTTAATGTTAGGTAAACGCCCCTTAGGTGAGGATACGTGTGAGAATTAGGGTTAGAGGAGAGACTTTAGCACTATTTATAGAGTTTCCAGCTAGGCCCCCTCATTACGGGCCAGGCTCAACTCGGCCCACACTAACCAGCCCATATTAAACTAATTAAGAAACCTTCTATCTCACCTTAGACCAATCCCCGTAAAACGGTAAATGTTAAACGGTAAATTACAATATTAATTAATGTAGTTCACATTAGGAAAACTCTTACATTCTCCCACTTGGACTATATTAATTGAAATCGTACTGTATGCGCGCACATTGGTCTAGAGATAATTCTTAATAGTCAATCCTATCCCATAAAGTCTCAAACACCGAATCATGGCGGTAACTGCATGTATACACACAGAGCCTTCCATGGTCACGAGTGTTCTTAACTCTATTGATATGGATCCAATATGGTAGTGTGTCAAATGGATAACATCTCTCATAGAGAGATCTCATTTGTCAGTCACCATTCTCTTACCTTAAGCGTCACAAAAACTTGTGCCACTAGAGAATGTCCATTCTCTTACCTTAAGCGTCACAAAAAACTTGTGCCACTAGAGAATGCATTTATGGTTCCATGAACCTACATATGTCTTGTCCTTACGGTTAACGATTCTTTATGTATAACAAGACATATGGATAAGGCTAATAACCGGATGCCCCTAGCCTTCACTCAAGGTTTATACAATACCTTGAGACTTTATCAATATGCATTCAACGTAATAACAACACATTCAAAAATACTTTATTGAATGCAAAAGTTGATACATATCAAATCGTTACCAAATGTAACGAACACAGATGAAACCTTTATCAAAGTAAAGTCAAAATAGCTCCCACTAAACAACAGCATCTCATGATGCTCCTAGGCCCATGCTAATGACATGTCGCTTAAAATACACATGGACATAGACCTTTAGTTAGTGGATCTACAATCATATCATCTGTGGAAATATGTTATATTAAAACGTCACTTTTCTGTACCATTTCTTTATAGTCAAACAATTTGACTGCCATATATTTAGATCCATTGAGACCTCCGTTGTTAATAAAAATACAACAAATTTATTGTCTCAATACAACCATATGGGTCAATCCATAAAATTTAAAACGGTCAACTCTTTCATGAGGTTCCGGAGCCTAATAGCCCAAGTAACAGTCTAAAAGAATGTTACAAACTCTACTTACATAGTAGACATAGAACTTTATTTACTGCACTTCATGCTAACATAAATATGTATTTGTTATTAATCTCATGTCATCATAATAGCTAGCAAAGTTTACATCTAAATACCCTACTAACTGCAAGAATTGAACATATCCACATATTAACATATAATCTCTTATCCTCTTTAAGTACCTTAAAACCTTCTTGGCAGCAACGCAATAATCGCGTTCTGAATTTGATTGATGTCTGCCTAGAAGTCCCGTCATAAAGACGATATTTAGTCTAGTACAAATTCGAGCATATATTATACTTTTAAATGCACTGACACAAGGTACACCCTTTAATTAGATTTTCTCAATATCTAAATAAGGACAATGTGATAGATTCAGTTCATCACCCTTAACAACAGGAGCAATTCCTGGCTTGCAATGATGTATATTGAATATTTCCAATATACAATCAGCAAATGTCCTTCGAGAAAATCTAATATAATATGGCAAAAACAATCCTTACAGACCTTAGTACAAAGGATAAAAGATCCCTCAAGGTCATTACTTGTAAACAAAATATCATGTACATAGAGTATGAGAAAAAATAAATTTCCTCCCACTGACCTTGCAGTATATTGAATTACTTTGTTCCCAATTGAACAAAATAACAACACTATAATATTGTCTGGAAACTTGCTTAAGACCATGAATTAAGACTTTTCAGTCTACACACAAGTTTACTTGAATTTGCTGCAAAATCTTTCGATTGCACTATATAGATTTTGTATCTATTTGGCGTAACTCCATATAAAAAATAAACTATCAATGCCACGTTCACTCTGAAAGAATTAGTTAAGAAATAATTATTTCTTCACTAACTATCCACCCCTCTTTCAGAGTAAAAATATTATTATTATCCTTTTTTTATGGCATCTAATCACATACTTAATTAAGAGCAAAAAACGACATTTATATAAGTTGCTAAAACAACTATGTAATGGATATTGTAATCATGCTCTCACAAATAGACCATATAGTCTGATGGTATAACTGATCGTCTTTCCCTAACAAATCTCCTTAATAAAACTGCAACCACTTCATTCTGCACTTGAGAGGTTTAAGAAATTTTATTATAAACTATATCAAGAATAGTACCTTAAACCTCAACAAGTTTAGTCTATGGTACAGGAGATTCCATAATTATCTGTATAGGTAAAGACAAAAACACAAGTAACCCCCATCATACTATTATCTTTAATAGTCTCGAGAGCAGCTATCATCTACAATTACGTCGATCTTAAGAAACTTTAGAGTATGTGATTCTATAATTCTTGTACCTTCTTTAGGGTCATAAAATTAATACCCCTTTTAACAATCTGGATAAGATACAAAATAATTCCGAGTGGATCTAAATTCCAACGTACTTAATATTGGATTAGATAACCTCACCTCTAAATTTAATATGATTCAATCAATTTACGTCCAGTCCATAACTCAAAAGAAGTTTATGAAACAACTTTGATAAGAAATACGTTTTGTATGTGAAAAAATTGCTTTCAAAATATCAACCCACAGTAGACCGATAAATTAGTCTTACTTATTACCATGTTAATTATGGTGCAATTATGCCTTTTGGCAAATCTTTTTGTCAGGATTTTCAAGCATAGTAATTAAATTACCACCCAAAAATTTACCAAGTATTTGACAAATGACCCTTTAAGCAATTCAGAATTATCATACTTGCCAAAATACTTACCGCTACTATTAGGCCTGACAACCTTCAAGACTAATTTTAACCAGTTTATTCTTTATCTCGGTCATTTTCCTTAAATAAAAAAAACTTTTGGAAACAACCTTTTAACCATATACAAGATGTATATGTCATTAGGACTTAAACATAATCTTTGCAGATATGTCCTAATTTCAATATTATACAAAACATAATTTCAAGCAACTAAGGCTTCCATCATATTATAGCAAAGTGCAGTCCGCGAGGCAAACCTCTTTTCAAGTGTTCAGAATGGAACGCTTCATGGACAGATAAGCAAATTTTATTGCATTCTCAAGCAACAATTCATATGTCCACAACTTAAAATTTGAAGCAGTAAAAACCTCAATAACAGTGGAGTTATTAATTACAAAAAAAAAAAAGTGACTAAAATAACAAGCAATGTATATAATTAGCATCATGTGAGCACTGTGTAACTTGACGTACAAGTACACATCCAGAGAGTTACATGCAAAATCATATAATCACCTTTGGGCAGAATACATGACATGCAATTGTACACTCCCCACATGATAGCGGTTATGAGAATTTATTCCAATCTTCGTGAATTCATCACCTTTGGGCATATGAACCACTAGGATCAGTCACTCCTCCACCATACCATCATGTATCCCTCCATGAACTAATACACAATCACCTCCTTTGGGAGTATGACTACACATTAGACTAGGAGACATCCCAATCAATATACGAGACCGAAATTTCTCAAACCCAATCAAGCGTGCCACTTTGGTGCTCACTACTCAATTGAATTCTTGAAACTCTCTCATACCAGGGATATAAACTTTGCTCCTCACATACACCATATACATGTGATTTTAACTTTAGTGATAGGGGCAGTAAATCACCAAAATCACATATCATGCTAATTACACTGCTTTATTCATTAATAAAAATTAATCAAACATATATAAATCTATCTATAGCGAACCTAAAAGACAGATTCCAATGAGATCAACGATCACAACAACACAAGAAAATTCTCATAATATAAAAGCAATCATTTCTTGTGTACCCCAATTACTGATTACTAGAACAACATTAAAAGAATACTGATCTAGAATATCTCACACAAATTAACATCAATAGTAATACAAGGTACACCAAATCGACAAGCTTGACAGCTGATCCATTATCACTCATGAGTTCATAAGACAAAACATGACTCCAAGGCCAATAGCTAATATATTAGCCAACCTTTTTTTTTTTAAGTAACAAAATTATCATTGTTATCAACCAATGGTCTATTAATTGAGTCAAACCAGAGAACCAAATATCTAAACTTTAACAATATATACTATTGCTCTGCATAAATGTTGTCATATTCCTTAATCATATTTTTGACTCCTTCATCATGCAAAGGTTACTAGCATGTAAAGGAGTATGCATGAGTAACAAAAGTTTCATAACTTTTACTGTCTCTCATTACCTCAATACATACTTCAAATACTATCTCATAATGGTTGTATCTCATTAAGCCAGCTTCAATTCACAATAAAGTTTAATTTTTATTAATGAATCACACCATTATAATGTTTATGTGATAGCATGTCAGTAACCCAACATTTGTATTTCGAAAATCACAGAAAAATACAAGAAAAATACGCAAAAATACACTAAAAATACGCGTATTTAGGGCTTTGTATGTATTTTCACATCCATAAAATCATCAAAAATATAAAATAAACATACCACAAGATAGAGGATGAAGATACGAGTCCAACGCCGCCAACCACGCGCGGATCGGAGCCTCCACGCGCCCGCACGCGCCTCCTGAGTGCGCGGCGTGTGGAGCCCACGCGCGGGCGATCTGACTGGTCAAAACCGGTCCGATCGGGACCGGTCCGACCGGTTCCCGGTTTGACCGGTTCACGGTCTGACCATCCGGTCCGACCGGTTGACCGGACCGGTCAACCATTGACCGGGTCGGGGTCAACGGTCAACTTTCGGGTCGGGTCAAAAGGTCAACGGTCGGGTTGGGTCAAGGTCAACGGTCGTCGGGTCGGGTCGGATCGCTGACGTCACGATGACGTCAGCCTCCGCGCGTGCGTCGCACGCGCGAGTTGTGCCACGCGTGTGGGGGCGCGTGAGCGCGCGTGGGGCGCGTCTCCGACGCCCCAGCGGCGCGTGGCCGCACGTGGGGGCGCGTGCGGCCTCCTCCGGCGATGCACCGCCCATGGATCTTCTTGTCTCATCGAGCCCAATCCGAATTTGTGATTTAATTTTATTTTTATTGAACAAAAAATCTCGAAAATCACAAATTAGGGAAAAAAACTCATGTGTTCAAGTTCTAGGGTCATGGAAGGCTCTGATACCACATGTTGGATGCAAATTGCGCAACCCCAAGATCTCCATAACTAGAACAAGAACATGCATAATTGAGTAGGAAGATTAACGCACCTATTTTGGATCCATCAAACGTAAAGCGAAAGCAGAAAAGGGATTTCCCACATATCAAGAGGATCCACGCATCAAGTCCTTCTCCTATATTACCCTCCGTATCACTGGCTCAATGAGGCGGCCCCCCTCATGTTTAGCGTTAGGTAAACGCCCTTAGGTGAGGATACATGTGAGAATTAGGGTTAGAGGAGAGCTTTTGAAGACTATTTATAGAGTTTTCAGCTAGGCCCCCTCATTACGGGCTGAGGGCTCAACTCGGCCCACACTAACCAGCCCATATTAGACTAATTAAGAAACCTTCTATCTCACCTTAGACCAATCCCCGTAAAACGGTAAACGTTAAACGGTAAATTACAATATCAATTAATGTAGTCCACATTAGGAAAACTCTTACAATGTATCACAATTTTTGGCATGATAGTCTAATGGATCATTCAATCACATGAATCTCTTAAACGTGGTGCGCTAGGTTATGCATAATGAAAATTCAGGTGGCATAACTCCATGTGCAATAGATGACCAATTACTGCACAAATGTAGTAAACAAAACAATCTATGCATTAAGATTATTATGCTCAGGATTTGCAAGAAATTTTACGTGAAGATATATTAGAACTTGATGGTATTATTTTTTTTTTTTGTTTAATCTAGCTAGCGTGGGTGCCAGTTTGCGTTGTCTTCAATAATGTCAAAATGGGTCACAAATCCATTTTTTAACCCATATTAATAGGTTGAGTTGTTATATGTGTTAGTTATAAGTAAATTGATTATATATTGGTTTTTAATGATAAAGGTCAAAATAATATGTATTAAATGAGTTTACAACTTACTTAAACTTAACCAATCTTTATGATTCTCTTTTCACTCTCTCTTGTCCTCACTCGATTTTGTGCTCACTCACTCTGTGCTTTTATCTCAGTTTGTGTATGAGTTTTCCTATATTGAGTTAAACATAAAGGATTGTGCGTGATAAGGAAGTTTCATTTCGATACACATTTGAGTTAGGAAATAGTCACCCGCGGCAGGCGGAGGAAAACTCACTCTTCCGTGCAAGAGAACAGAATAGTCGGTAGAAAAAAGGACACGGAGAAGACAATGAAACTTTGTTTGATCCTACCTCCAAATCTATGCAAGGGACTCTTTGCAAAACACCTTTAAATATCTTCGCAGCAAGCCCCTTACATTTCACATTGAGCTATTTCTTATCCTTACGTCGATACGTCCGGGCCACAAATTCACTACTAAGGGTCCGTTCGTTTCACGGAAAATATCATGTTTTCGGAAAATATTTTTTAGGAAGTCATTTTCTTGAAAAATTACTATATTTTCCGGTGTTCGGTTGAAACCTGAACTTTAAATGGAAAATATTTTCTATCGTTCGTTAGCTAATTTAATTGTTTGGGAGAAATTATCAAAAAATTGAATTTTAATATTTTTAATTGACCAAAAAATTAGTTTTATTATATATTTAAAAATAAATTTTAAATTATTTATATTTAAAAAAATTGAAATTTTTATTATTTTTTCTTTCTTTTTCTTTTCCTTCCTCCTTCCTCCTCCTTCCTCCGCCATGGCATGCACGATGATGGCTAGCTGCCTAGCGGTCAACTAAGACACGGTTGCTAGATCCGGCGAGCTTGAGGCTCAACCGATCCAAGCGAGCCACGAGCTCGCCGGATCTGGCGGCAAAGCTCGAGCTCGCTTGGATTGGGAACCTGAGCTCCACCGCCAGATCTGGCGAGTTCGCAGCTTGCCAAAGCTCGGCAAACCTCTAGCGAGCTTGGGCAAGGTCCGAGCCTTGCCCATCTCGCCGGATCGGCGAGGCATGAGCTCCGCCCAGTCGGCGAGGCTCCACCTAGCCCGATCTTGCGAGGCTGAGCTCGCCCGAGGCCGAGCTCGGCTTCGCCAAATCGGGCTAAGCGGAGCCTCGCCGGCTGGGGCGAGGCTCGAGCTAGCTCGTGGCCGGTCATCAACTACCACCGTGGCTAGTGACCGGTGGCGGCTAGCCAAGGCCAAGGAAGAAGATGAAAAGGAAAGAAAAAAAAGAAAAGGAAAAAAAATTAAAAACTCGATTTTTTTTAAATAAAAAAGAAAAGAAAGCATAAAAATAAAACGAAAATATATTTGGTGAAAAGAAGCAAGGTGAAAGAAGTTATGGAAAATATTTTCCACTTTTGAAAAGTGGAAGACATTTTCCACACTTTTAAAGGTTCTTTTTTTTCACTAATGGAAAATATTTTCCTTGACTAGTTCATTTTCCGTGAAATGAACGCTGAAAAATCTGGAAAACGTTTTCTTGAAAGTCATTTTGTGAAACAAATGGAGCCTAAGAGTACATGTGTTTTATCTTTTGAACACCACCCATTACATAAAAAAATAATTTCATAATGGAGCGCTTAAGCATGTGATCCATTGCCTATGGATATGAAAGAAATAACGTGGAAATCCCGCAAATGAGTGGTGGGCCAGATTTGACTTTGAGAGCCTTGGCTCCGATACCAAACAAGTCCGACCAAAAGCAAAAGCTATAGGCTAGGCTTGGCTCTAACATGGTTTTTCTTTATTAAATAGGGGATGACGATGTATATGAAGTCTTCAGATGACCATTTATAATGTATTTGTCGATTTTTAACCCATTTTCAATGAAAGTGACACAACTTGCTTTTTCCAATTGCATACGTATTGGTTACAATAGTCAAAAGCCAACTAGGTTTCACGCGTATAGAGTTAGAATCTTGAGTTTTCTTGGTACCAAGTTCACTAGTTGTGGAATTAATCGAGTATATTTGAAAGATCCAAGCTAGGTTGTAAGCAAATCGGTCTATACGATGTAATAATTCTTAGTCTTTGTCAGGTGGGGGGACAGGCGGAGTATTTCCTTACGGGGAATCAAAATTAAGTAATTACACGTCACGTCATGTTCCATTGACTTAGATCTGTTACTTGTATTAATGTTGTTTTCTAAGAAAGAAACGTATCGTTATCGTTATTGTTGTTTGCCAATTCGCTCCACGAGTCCTAGACGCTTTATGTTGCAACCGCCATTGACGACAGCTAGTAATGTGACTTGATCCTATCTAACCGCCCCAAATTGGCTACTGCATTTCCATAACTCGTGCGATTCAAGTTTTCCTCCGGTAGCTAACGCTCTTTTGTTCGGCTAGGGTTATCTTGGCATGTCACGTTCTTGCATTTCCATTCTGTGCTGCAATAGCTATGTGAACTTGTTGGAAGTCTATATGCGGACCGGATTCCGGACAATTAGTCTAAATTCTGATCCGAAAGTATCAACATGATTGGTTTTTGGTAAATGAGTCTAAGAAACAGTCGCTGTTTAGCTGGATTTTGCTTATTACGCAAAAGCAGAGGGTCAATCACGCTGTCATGATGTGTACTCGTAGAATTTTCTATATTGTCGTTTATATTGCAACTTGCTATTGGCCGACCATGGTTGCCTATCCAACGGTTGCCACCGGTTGCCTATCCACCGGTTGCCACCGGTTGCCTTCCCTACTAGCCATCTCCCGCCATTCCCCTCCACCGGTTGCCTCCCGCCACCACCTGCTCAGGAGGAAGAAATTTTTTATTGTCATCAATTCATTTCTAGTTAGAAATTGTGTCCAGAAATATAATGGTTCTAATTCGTGCCCTAAAAGTCCAGTTTTTCAAATTTAAAATGCAAAAATCGATTGAGATGTCAATCCTGCCAAGAATGTATTTGGTTAGTTATGCCACATTAGTTTGGTCACCAAAAATACTTTTTCAGTATGGAGGAATTGCGGCTGGGCTAGTCAAAAAGTTAGGTTGTGCAATGATACCTTGGCAGGCCAAGTCCAAACAACTCAACAGCATAACAATCTAAAAAGAAAGAAACAATTATAACGCCGAACTATGCCACCGAATCCAAAAGCATGATTCAAGTGAGAAACCGACCTACAGTTTGTTCGATTTGGACAAAGTTCCAAAAGGAGTGTTCAAAGTTTTAACATGATGCTGTAATGATCCGAAGCGTTTTACACGAGCCAAAACTATCAAAATGAGTATTCATGGGGACCTATAAGGATATATCTTACTTATGAATAATACCACAGTGCATTGCCCATCCGTCCTGGAACTGACATGTTATGCTCGGTTTTAGATTACCTGGGGCAGCAGCAAAAGACTATTTCACTGCACGCCAACAGCTAAGTTGGAAATTCTAGACATAAGAGATTGATCTATTCTTATTCAGAGATCTTGGATATAAATCCTATCTTCCTCTACCTTCTTCTACCTAACGTTTCCCATATATGAAAAATAAGAGAGTTTGGGCAATTCCTTGTCTTAATATTCACCCACCTACATATATATATATAAGGTAAGAGATTGGAAAGTGACTTCCATTTAGAGTGGCCTTGATAGCTATCATATGCAATTGCAAGCTGTGAGTTGAGAGATGGGAAAGTCAATTCAACTAAAGCATGAGCAGGAAAAGTACAAAAAAAGTCATAAATCTATTATATTGGTATTGATTCAATCGTAAAATTTTCTATTGACCAATTTAATCATAAACCTTTTATATATGTGCCAATTGAGTTCATCTAGCCAATTTTTTATAGGAATCATTGACATGGGTGTTGACCATCTTATATAGTATGACCAACATTGACATGGATACAATTTACAATTTACAATTTTTTAAATATTTTTCTCAATTTTTTTTATTTTATTTTATATTTTTATTGTGATCAGCAAGGGTCACTAGTGAGGGTCATGGCCCTCACTCAAGCTATTGCTGGCCACTGAGCAGTGAGGACCGCCAAGCCCTCACTAGATCTGGTAATGGCTTGAACATTGTGGCCTGGGTGAGGGTTGCCATTGCAGCCTTTGGTGAGGGCTTGACCCATGCGGCTAGGTGAGGGCTGCCCTTGCTTAGCAAGCCTTGCCAGACACAATGAAAAGATAAAATAAAAAATCAAGAAAGTATTAAAAAATTGTAGAATTTGTGCATGTCAACGTTAGTCATGTCACATGAGACGGTTATTATCCATGTTAGCGATTTTTAGCCAAAGTTGGTCGGATGGAATAAATCAGTACTAATGTGAAATTATTTATAACTAAATTGGTCAAATTGAAAGGTTTATGACTCAATTGATACCAATGTAATATATTTATGATTTTTTTTTGTTTTTACAGTCTTCTAATGAAAGTGAGACTCGACTCTGTGTATAACTATAGAAGGTTGGTTTTGGGGTCACGAAGCTCTTCGCACAAGTTTGCTTTAAGTATGGAAGAACTTGTATTGTTCAACACTTATAGAAACACAAACTCATATCTCATACATAAATAAAAAGTCACTCTACCACTTTAGGATTTGAGCTTGTGCAATAATTGATTTTTTGAGCCAAGGTGACAAGCATGGCACCTGGTGGCGATCCCTCACGAAACTTCGTGTTCTTACAATTGAAAGACTTCCAAACTAGTGCCAGCAATGCAATTTCCTGAGGTTGAATGCTGTGAGATCTAATGTGTTTGTTGGAATGATTTGGCGATGTCACTTTGCTTCAAGATTTTCGAATCATTGCCTGCCCATGTTAAACATATTTGCCAGCTGGGATTTCTCGCCTCCCCTCCTTGAAGAAATTGAGAACTGTTCAGTGTCTCGCTCTCTTGCTCTCGCAGAGGGGTGCCAAACAAAATGTACTGTAAAAATAGGGAAATATAATTTTTTTGGGACCCATAAATAGTTCCAACTCAAGAATTGCTTAAAACTCTACTCTCTCTCTTTTTCTTTTTCTTTTTTTGGCTCCGCCCGGGGGTGGACATTAAAAACATTAAGTAGCAATTCAATTTTTAGTCATTTTGTACAAGAAAACACTATCATTTTATGATATTCACGTGTTTAGGTAAATATAATTCATTTTTTACTATTTTCATACATCTTTGTTACTCATATAAAATATGTAAGATGCCCATTTTCGGACTTCGCAGGTATAATTGCATATCTCATATTCATGTAAACAAATATAATATTCTTTTAGTACATCATTAGATAGCACAATATAACAATAAAATTCAATTGTCATTCCTGATACTTTTCTTAAAAGAACTAAAATCGAAATAGCTATATTGTTGCACGCAAATTTTATAGGTTGGTAATATGACTAATTTAGATTCGTGATAACCTTTTTTTTTTTTTTTTTTTTTTTATTACAGTCACACCGATTTTTTCAAGTACTTTAACACAAACGACGTTTTATACCCGTTATCATGGTACATCGTTTAGTTCCCTTCCTTAAAAATGGCAGAACTAGTGCTTTTTTAGCCTTCTATTGAAATACTAAAGCTCGCTGGTTTCATCACCTATCCAAAGATGCAACTGCTACGCGGCACGAGCAATGAGCTCCAGACTCCCAGGGACATAGTCAAAGCTGTTCGAGTAGTGCTTTTAGACGTTATTTGTATCGAGAAAATCTCTTAATATATTTTGAAATTAACAAAACTATCCAGTATTTATATTGATCTTGATATATGCAAGGAAAATGTCTATGTTTCAAGTAATGTTCAAGCTGCGAGTATTCTTAATGATTAAAAGACCAATATGAACAAGTCTAGAAAAATGGGGAACTCATATTAACTTGAAAGCGTCAAGGTTTTATGCCTACAATATCCATATCATTATCATTGTTAGATACCTTGTCAAGAACGGTCGATCATACATTCAGGAAGTAAGAAACAACAAACTAGGTGAATATCAACAAGACAATTGCATGAATATCATCATGGTGAATGAATGAATATAAGTTGGATATTATCAGGATTTACACTTGAAGATGAGCAAGGATCTGAATGTCATCAAAATACTATCTATGGCTAAATATTAGTTGAGCACCTAGTTTACTTGTGACGAAACTCTTACTACAACCTCCAAGATATTATTCTAAGATATTTTATATCATAGCTTTACAGCTTGTGATCTGCCATGGATTCCAACTTTGGAAGATATTGATCGACTTTCAATCTTAAAGATTATCTTTGCGACATTTTTAATCACACAAAACATCTTAACTAATTGGCAATTATCTTGAAGAAAAAATTCTTTCCTTAGTTGAAGCAATCTATATATGGAAATCAAGATTTGTTTTATGGGCAATCAAATCGACGAATCTCTAATTGTTCAACCTTTCAACCTTGACAGCTACCATGATCTTCTCAAGAATTGTCCAACGGCTAGTTTGGCGATTGATACTCTTGAGATTGTCCAAATGGAAAGTTTTAGATGCTGAGGAGTGTAAAAGAAAACCAAGGTGTCAAAGAGAAAGATAGATCAAGAGAAACAAAAAGCTTAAGAAAGCTTCACAAATTCTTATTTGTCTTTTGTGAGCATTTAATTTTAATCTTTTTAGAAGTGTTGGTAGAGTGATAGTTTGTGTTTAGGTGTGAGATACTAAGTCCTATTAGTTTGTGTATAAGCAACGCCTAAGGGTGAGCATAATCAGGGTGGGCAGCCCTTCCTTGGAACTGTAAACCATTCACTAAGGATCGGTTCCGAAAAATTGAAATCGGGAATTACTTGTTGGCTCTAAGGATCCACTTGGGAACCAAACCATTGGTTTAGTCTAGTTCTTGGGTGGATCTATAAAACCATTTCTCATTCCCTATAAAATTGCTCTTATCAATTAATATCACGATGAACCTAGTTTATGTAGAGCACTATAGCTTGTTGAATTGCGAGTCATTGACTTTGATTAAGGATTAAAATTATAGGGCGGAATGAATCAACAATACTCATTAACTAGGAACTTAATTTCTCCAAAGATCATGGTGAGATCCTCTAAGGGTTTCCTGACAGCGGGAATATGTAGAGAATTAGACTCTACGTTCGAAGTCCTAACCTCCATAGAAGTCAAAACATTAATCATTTAATCCATCTTTTTTCAACATCAACCTAATTTAATCACGGCGATGGCTAAAAAGAGACCTAGTGTTTTAAGCCATTGGCTTTAAATTTTGTATCATGACAATAAAGTGCCGCAACATTTATGGACATTTTCAATCTGTCTTCTTCATCCTTTTCATTTGTTTATTTTGTTTTGATGAAGAAATTAGTAAATGGATTATTTAGAATGAACAATAAGTAGGGGATCCTATTATGCATTCAAGAGATAAAGTTTGTCAATAATGGCCACTATTACAAATACATATATGTACATATATATTGGTCAAAAATTACAAAATAATTTAGTAATTGAGTTAGAATTTTTTTTTCTAAAAATACATACATCCAGTCCGAGTGGGTGGTTCAACGCTCGAAACTGGGAATTGGACCAACATTCATAGCTACTAGTAAATCGGAAACAAGAATTGGATTGGTCCTCATGAGAATTGTCGATTCCGGATTGGTTCGATCTTATTCCCAATGGTCTGGGCAGTCCGAGAGGTTCGAGCGGTTCGGGCAGTCCGGGCTGTCTTAGCGGTTTCTAATTCCTTTGCACACCCCTAGCAGCACCTACTTCGAAGAGAAGTGCTTAAGTTCAAGCAACACTTGCTACTGTAACTTCTCATTGATTATTGGAATCTAACTAGTAGACTATTAGCATGGAAGAGTGGATGTAAATTTACGTTAAGCCGAACCACTATAAAGCTCTATGTGCAAAGTATTCTATCTCTATATATATTCATTTATTGCTTGATTGAAGCATTGCACTAGATAACTTAAATATTACCAAAATTCGATCATATTCATATTCTATTTTATCTACTCCTAATCATATTCATCTTGACACTTTTTTTTTGTAATAATTAGGGAGATTGTTAAATTCACACATTCATCCCCACTAGGTGATATTGTTAGCCTACCTCAATTTATACATTTCTTTTTTGTTTCGAAACTTTTATTTACAAATCTCCTCGGAGAGCTGAGGCAAAGCGCCACGACTAACAAAAACATCGTGATGAAACCGGCTCATGCAGAGCCTTAAAGTGTATAATAAGATTGAAGGACTTTGGGAGAAATTTAGATACGCGTGAATGAGGTAACGGTCGCCATCAGGAGGAGGAAAACTCACTCTTTCGTGCGCAAGGACGAAATAATTGGTAGAGAAGAGATAACGAGGAGACCGGCCAACTCTTGTTTGATCCCATTTCCGAATCTATGAGAGGGACTCTAAGCAAAACACCTCTAAATACCTTCTGAGAAAATCTCTTCCGTTTCACATTGAGCTATTTCCTTTCCTTACTTTTAGGCTTCCGTGCCACAACTCACCACTAAAAGGATTTTATACCCTAACACTGCTCCTAACATAAAGGTTGATTTAATGATGGAGCGCTTAAGCATGTGAATCCCACGCGCATGGATATCAAGGAATAAGGAAAACTTATTATGCGCTAAACGAGAGGAAATCCCACAAGTGAGTGATGGTCTGCTAAGATTCGACTTTGAGATCCTTGGCTCCAAAACCAAACAAGTCTGACCCATAAAGCTTAAACTATAGACTTAGCTTGCTCTAAAATGATTTTTCTTTATTAAACTAAGGGATGACGATACACATGAGGTCTTCTGACGACCATCTAGGAGGTGAGATGTCGATTTTTAACCAGTTTCCAATTAAAGCTGACACGAAACTTGCCATTGCGATTGCATGTATGTCAGTTTCAATGGTCAAAAGCCATATAGGCTTTGCATTTGTAGAGATAAGAATCTGACTTAAAATCTTGAGTTTTCAAAGTACCAAGTTCACTAGTTGTGGAAAAAATCAGGTGTATATGAAAGAGTCGATCTAGGTTGGATGAAAATGCGTCTAGCCTAGAAGAAGCACACGAGTGAAAGCTATACATGGGGGAAAAGGAATCCAGATTCGTTCAAAAGCCATTATCTTTTTACAGGATAATGAAACACTACTCGTTACTAAATTAAAAAAGTGAATTAATACTGTAATGTTCGACCAAAAAGAAAATTAATAATGTAATGACAAACACACGCCCACATTCCATTCACTTAGATCAGTTACTTTTATTAATGTTGTTCTGAGAGAAAGGACTGCGCCAATTTGCTCTAGAACTCCTGGATGCTTTATGTTGCAACCACCATTGACGACCTCAGTAGGATGACTCAATTATATCCATGAAGAGCGCAATATTTGGCTGGTGCACTTCTGTATCTTGTGCGATTCGAGCTTTCCTCCGATAGCTTACTCTCTATGTTTGACTAGGGTTATCTTGTCGTGTCGGGATCTTGTATCTCCATTTCATGCCGCGGTAATTATGTGAGCCATTAGAAGTCTGTATGGGGATGGAATGGGGGACAATTAGTCTAAAGTTTGACGTGAAAGTATCAACTCGATTAGTTTTTGTCAAATGAGTCCAAGAAACAGTCGTTGTTTAGTTGGATTTTTTTGATTATGCAAAAGCAGATGGTCTATCACGCCGTTATTGTGTATATTCTCAGAAAACTCCTTATGGCCATTTATATTGCAACTTGGTGTGGTATAAAATTGAGTTTCAGTTCTCGAACCAAACTGGGAGAACCAAGGTCAGCATCAACGCTCTGAACAACCATGTGCGAACAAGGAATTGGTCGACGCGCGTGGTTGAATTGTGGGGCTACATATCAATCGTCCTTTGCTCAATTAGATTTACTCGTGCTCGAAAAGAGAGATGGTCACACTGACTCAACGTTGCTGTCATGAACTCGTGGAGGATGGTGAGGAGTGGTCCTGAGAAGAGGCCTATGGTGAGTTTTGAAGATGCAATGTATCTCCCCAAAACTCTCTCAAACGTTTTTAGTGAACACCTTTTCTTATTGCCGTAGGTCTTTAGGGCCCCAAAGGCCTTCGTCAAAATCCTACCAAACGCACCCGATGTATGGTGCTTTAATTCAGATTTCAGAGAGATTATTGCAAAAGCATTAAAAAAAAAAAAAAGGGATAAGTGCACTAAAAATCCTAAGACTTGTTACGAAAATATAATTAAGTCATAAAACTTTCAAAGAGTACAATCAAATCCTAAACTTTGCTAAAATTTTCCATTTTTCTATGGGCGGAGTTGATGGAATGACTTGATTGCACAAAATTGACAAGTTTTAGGACTTTATTGCATTTTTTAAAAGTTTTGAGACATGATTACACTTTCGTAACAAATTTTAGAACTTGATTGTATTTTTTGAAAGTTTTAAGACTCAATTGTATTTTTGTAACAAATTTTAAGACATTCAATACACTTATCTCCAAAAGAAAAGGGGGGAAAAACTCTAATTTCACTTTTCGTGATATTTTACAATTCAGTTTAATCCAACAAGAGATGTTGCTAAAGGGTCTAATTTCCTAAAAGAAATACACAAATTTAGGTGGAGTCTTAATCCTGATCAAAACATTCTTTTGATTCATAAAAATCACCAACTTTAGTTCCAAATTAGATCTCCGTTAAAATGTCATCCAAAGTTAATCGTCCGACGAGGCAATTCCATGTCAGCAATAAATCCACATTTCTTGCTAACGTGGAATTAAAGGTTAAAGCTACATTGATAGTCACATGTGAGATTGCTACACGTGTCCTTTTTTCTTTGAGCTGCAGCGCACCCAATCAAAACCAATCAAAATCTTATCACCAAGCAGCACACATCCCTCAATCTTCCTCTCTCAGTTGAGTCCCTCAACCACGGATACAAATGAGCCACCACCGTCCTCCGTCTTCATCGTCATCTGTGAACCATCAACCCATATCGGATCGTGTGTCTCTGCTCGCCGTCATCATCTCTTTGTTACCCTTGTCGTCTACAACGTAGCTCATAATAGCAGGAGAGCCCGTGCCTGGTCGTCGTCATCTTCTCTGCCTGACTCAGCGATGGACGAGCTCGTGCCAGCACCGAGCTCGTCAACTACACTAGAGGTTGACGTTGTGCCTGCTTTAAGGCTCGGCCACTGTGAACTCAGAGCCAAGCCCCGCATCTAGATCTGGAAGCTCGGGGAGGGGAGCTGACGCACCAAGCTAAGCTATCCCATAGGCAACAAACTCAATTCCAAGACCGTAGAGCTTGCCTATAAGTGTGCTCTTCATTTGCCACTTTTTGGATCCTGTAAATTAGAAAATTTTCGAGACCTGAAAATCTTCCGGTATAAATTAATAATTCTCTAAAGACCAATAGGTAGTCCCTTGAAAAGGATGAGAAAAAAGGCTGTGTATGTGGGATAGCATGCTAATTTCAGTAATGAGGGTGTGTGTGTATAGGGAAAAGCCACCAAAAAAAAAAAACTCAAATCATACTAATTATGATATATTTACCCTAAAAAAAAATTATGACATAAAAAACCCAATACTTATGTGGCACATTTACCCTCCGTTAAGATTCAATTAGATAATTTTTCCAACCAAAATAAATTTGTTTTTATTTCACTTAAGCCACATGGATGCTCTATCAACACTGTTTGTTTTTTAGCATTCATGTAAGCAAATTTTAATTGGTTCTCATTGATAGAATTTTGATGAAAGGTAAATATGTCACATAGATATATATTTGAGATTTTTAATATCACAGAAAAAATTAGAGTAAATTTGTCATAGTGGACACAGTTTAGGATTTTTTATTTTTTGTGATTTTTGCCCAATATTTATATCTATAATTAGAGAGAGAGAGAGAGAGAGAGAGAGAGAGAGAGAGAGAGAGAGAGATGGTAAGACGAACAGTAGTGGTAGGTTGTTTGTTTTTTTTTTTGGTCGGTTAGTGGTAGGTTGTTCTCTATCATTGTGTTTGAGTGAAATATTTTCAAAGCACACGTCTGAAAACTATTAAGTGTGGAGGGAGAATGCATTTCATATATGCCTCAAAGAGATGACACATGGAGAAATCGACCAATAAAAGATGGTCTCTTCAAAATTCAAACATAAAAATAATTTGTGATACATATCACACTAATAATGTAATTGGTTAGTAATGCCACATCAATCATGTGACCAACGATAAAATATCCTTTTAGCTTGCCAAGAAGTTAGGTCATGTAATCCTGCCTTGACACGCTAAGTTCAAATAACTTAACAACAAACCACTTTAAAATCATTATCCAAGTGATGAACGGGCCAGCAATGTGTTTGACTAGGGCAAAGTCTAGAAGGAAGTGTTCAAAGTATATGTACAATTTTGAAATGCTCGTGAATATTTTACATAAGCCGAAACAATCAACATGAGTATTCACGAGGACTTGCATGACGAATCTTACTTTTGAATAACATTACATTGCCTGGTCGATATATTTTCCTTATGACCGCATGCTTATCAGCTATGTTGGAAATTTTAGGCATAAGATGATCTTTTCTTGACGATGACTAGTTTATAGGTTTATCCTCGGCCACCCATGTGACTGTCAGATCCGCTAAACTCGTCCATAATAAAAATGGCCATTATCACATGTTTAAGACTCACGTCCGAGGTGACGTCTCTTAAAGAACATAGGAAAAGCAAATTGCAAGAAGACGACAAAAAAGTAGAAGGTCGACATGGGGAGGGCGTTCGTGTCATTTCCAATGGGGATACCCTTTGATAATCGCAAGCCGTGTGAGCCGTGTGAGCCGTGTGAAATGGGAAAAGTCAACTCAACCGGGCGAGCGAGAGAGAGAGAGAGAGAGAGAGAGACACGAATCTGCGGAGGGCTCTATAAAAGGGTAAAAGGGTGGCTTTAGCGTTGCGAAGCTCTTCGCAGAAGATAGCTTTTAGTGCAGAAGAGCTTGTATTGTGCAACACCCAGAGAAACACAAACTCATATCTTTATACACAGAAAATGTCACTGGTGGAAGAAGGAGCTGATGATTACACCCAAGATGGGACCGTTGATCTCCGAGGAAATCCTGTCCGTCGATCGAAGCGCGGCGGATGGACCGCCTGCTCCTTCGTCGTTGGTACTCTCTCTCTCTCTCTCTCTCTCTCTCTCTCTCTCTCTCTCTCTCTGTGCGCATATTACATGTGAATGATGGGAAGCCTGTGTTCAAGGGTTGAGAGTTCTTGTTTTCTTGCGCTTGCTGATGTGCTTTTTTTTGGGGTGTGTTGATTGGTTAAGATGCATCGTCATGCTGTTCCACATATTTTGGAGATGCTTTTTTGCTTTTGATTTTCTTTCCTGGACTTTCTTGATGATTGAATCGTGCACCTTGCAAATTTGCAATGAGTGAATGCCGCGTGTTGGGTTTTGAGCGCAGCTGGAAAGTTAAACCTAACCGACAAGCCCCCATTATTATCATTGAATTGCGAAATACAGACATGATAATAGACGGCTGAGGTAATAATTTCTTTCTTCAACTTGTTGCTTTGAAGGTTGTGCCTCGCGCTTTTCTATCTCTCTCTCTCTGTCCATCCTTTGCTGGTGTGCTCTCCTCGGCATGTTGTAAAATACTTCATTTGGGTTATCAATATTTCAAATTTAACCTTAGTTTGATGGAAGAGAACTGTGCATAAAGACCAATGTTCGCGCAGAAAAGGAAAAAACGTATGAACGTTGATACACTGAATAAATTCAATTGCAGTCGCAAAATACCCATTGGGTGTGGACCATTCGCATTTTTTGTGGACCCCGATGTGGACCCGCAAAATTACGATTGACTTCCATTCAGATAAGCAGGATCATGCAGACACCGCTCCTTCCAAAGTGGGTGTAAAGATTGAGTGAAAGCAACTATATATGAGAAGTCTCTTCTCCATGGCTTTAAGACTCTGCAGATGAAGTAGGTTGAGCTGCAAAATACACTATAAAGACAATTTTCCAATTTTCTGATAGGGTACCAGTGGCCATTATTATACTCCGAAAAAGTAAACAAGATCTGCCCCATAAATAGTTGGTTGGATGGCATATCTTCATATTCAATCTGCAATTCAATTTTTCCGACCTACTGAAAGTACTTTGGCATTTACAAAGTCGTCCTTAAATCCCATTATTGTGAATCTAGAATATGCTACTTTTTACTATCCGTGATAGTGGTAATCAGAATGATACCACCATAAATTGGCTAGGGCATCATCACCCCACTGTCTTGAAAGTCAAGAAAGATGAGAAGCTTCCCTTTGCTTTGGATTTAATTTTATCTAAAGTAAGTACAAAACTCGAACCTAAAACTTTGACTTCCTCTTGGGAAAATTCTACACTAGAGAGTTCATGACCGTTCGAGATATGTGCAGAAGATACTGAGGATAGCCAGTAATAACCTCTCCCAAATAGACTAATCAAACCACAGATAGGTCCATTTGTCACATCTTTTCTGTCCCCAATTTTCCAGCTTTCAGTCTTAATCTTGAACAGCGAAAAAGCTAGCTGCCTAACACTAACTCGAAATCGAATATATTAAAAAAAGAAAAAAGAAAAACACTAACTTCCAATCATAAAAGAAGAAATCCGAACCATATATTAGGCCCCATTTCTTCCAAGATTCCTCTCTGATAATGCATGTTCATTGCGACAATCTCCTTTTGTCATCTTGTCCATTGAATCACGCAAGCTGCCCGTTGTGGATTCTCACTTTCCTCCCTTCATTTTCCATGATTTTATTGGTCATTTATTACACTTAAACATAGTATTAAGTAAGCCGATTTCGATTAAATCCACTAGATCACGCGAACCTGCGTCTTTTCATGTTTCTGATTATAATTTTTTTCATCTTGCTATTCTTTGACTCTGTCTGAACAAACTTTTTCTAGCAAAAAATCGATAATCCTATGCATATCATCCTTGAGCAATAGTGCAGATCGGATAGAGCTGGCCGCCATTATTCAATTTGGCTTGTTTTATTATATATATAGGTTGGCCTCGTTAGTCTTTGCGTTGACTTGTTCATTAAATTGGGTGTAGTGTACGAAGTCTTCGAGAGGATGGCGTACTATGGAATCTCGTCCAACCTCGTGGTCTACATGACCAAGAAGCTACACCAAGGCACGGTCAAGTCGTCCAACAACGTTACCAATTGGGTCGGCACCATCTGGATCACCCCAGTCCTCGGCGCATACGTCGCGGACGCCCATCTCGGCCGCTATTGGACCTTCATCGTCGCGTCCGCCATCTATCTCACGGTATGTGCCGCCCACTTCTCCGTTGGAGTGGGGAAAACTTTTACGGTCATTATCAAACTCGGCAATCTTGTTCAAAAAAAAAAAAAAAAATTATCAGACTCGACAATAACCTTTTTAATGTTCCCATATGGAGAGTCGTTATCGGATTGACATGCGGAAATCATGCTAAGGCGGCCTGAATTTTGTCCTTTGAAAAAACAAAGGATATAATCAGAGTCGAGTCGATACAATTTAATTAATATTTGAGCTCGAATCCGCTCGATTGCGCCTAGGTGGATGCAAGATCGGAGCTTAATTCGTCTAGTTCAAGATCGGCTTGAGCTCGAATTTGAATTCTTAAAATATAATATGAATCTTTTAAATCTATATTATTTATCCATTCATATTATTCATATGCATGAGGGATTAATTTAATTTATCAACAGATTTATGAGTGCTGTCGACAGATTCGATGCTAGTCGGCAACTCGTTATACACGAGGGATTCCCTTTTGTGCAAATTAAAATTTAACTTTGATTCTTCTAAGCTATATGCTATAATTGTAGTAGTTTTGGGTTGTACATAAGATTCAATTCCTCGTGCTCCATATGGAACTCGAGGACAATTTTGTCTTCATTTGCCGACCAAAGAATTTTCCAATTTCTAAATCCACGTGATTAGAAAATTCCAAGGTAGAGAGAAAATAATTTTCCGTGAAGGGCTCAAAATGCTTTGAAAAAAATCCTATACTGCTCGATATATTAATAATAATTAATGAATAGAAAAGACAAATTGCACCGCCGTTTTGAAAGTCTGAACCTCTCAAATCGGAGGTTGTCACCATGTTCCTCGGTCGTCCATGCTTATCCAAGTAAGAACCAACGTGGTTCAGTCATCTAGTCAACTATTCCATCGCATACTTCCAAGAGATATTTGTTAGAATACTATTTTGTCTGTTTCAGGACGTAAAAAATCATGGGGATTTCGAAAATCAGGAAGTTTAAAACTGAATTACACACAAACTAGAGATACTAAAGTATATAGATTAAATTTAAATACACAATAAAAATTCACCATGTTATTTATTAAATGCAAATGCGATGTTAAATATAAGAACATTGCTCACTAATAGGTAACAAGTGATGTGTTTGCCTAATTGAAAAGAGATCGACTTGTTCTCGTGCAAAATATACTCTTTTCGTCATGGACTAGATTATTGAGCATGTCTAGCTTACTTCATCCAGGGCATGTTGGTGTTGACCTTGGCCGTCTCCCTTCCCGGCCTCAGGCCGCCTCACTGCTCGGAGGCGAACGTCGACAATTGCAAGAAGGCCTCCACGTTGCAGCTTGCTGTCTTTTTCGGTGCGCTGTACACGCTGGCGATCGGCACTGGCGGGACCAAGCCCAACATCTCGACGATCGGCGCGGACCAGTTCGACGACTTTGACCCGAAGGAGAAGAACCACAAGCTTTCCTTCTTCAACTGGTGGATGTTCAGCATCTTCTTTGGGACCCTCTTTGCGAACACCATCCTCGTGTATATACAGGACAATGTAGGCTGGACTCTCGGGTATGGGCTCCCCACCCTCGGGCTCGCGATCTCAATCGGGATCTTCCTCGCAGGGACCCCTTATTACCGGCACCGGGTGCCTGCGGGCAGCCCGTTCACAAGGATGGCCCGGGTTATCGTGGCTGCCGTGAGGAAATGGAGGGTGCGGGTCCCGAGTGATGCGAAGGAGCTTTATGAGCTCGACCTGCATGAGTATACAAAGAAGGGGAAATTTAGGATTGACTCAACACCAACCTTGAGGTAGTAATTTGCATCAATCTCCACTTCTTCTGTGTCCCAATCTGAAAGTACATTAGCTCTCGAGTTAACATTTTGATAAACTGTGTGATTCACTCTCCATGCAGATTCTTGAACAAAGCATGCGTCCAAACCGGTACGACTTCTCCGTGGAAGCTATGCTCGGTCACCCAAGTCGAGGAAACAAAACAAATGCTGCGGATGATCCCTATCCTGATCGCAACTTTCGTCCCAAGCTGCATGATGGCTCAAATCAATACCCTCTTCGTCAAGCAAGGGACTACCTTAGATAGAAGCATTGGCAGCTTCAAGATCCCCGCGGCGAGTCTCTCTGGATTTGTGACCATCTCGATGCTTGTCTCTGTTGTGTTGTACGACCGCTTCTTCGTCAAGATCATGCAAAGATGGACCAAGAACCCGAGAGGCATCAGTCTTCTTTCCAGGATGGGGATCGGCCTCGTCCTCCACATCGTGATCATGACTGTGGCGTCCTTCACCGAGAGATGGAGGCTCCGAGTGGCTAGGGAGCACAATTTGGTCGAATCGGGAGGACAAATCCCAATGACGATCTTCATTCTGCTTCCTCAATTCGTGCTCATGGGAACGGCTGATGCATTCCTGGAAGTAGCAAAGATCGAGTTCTTCTATGACCAAGCCCGGAGAGCATGAAGAGCTTGGGCACGTCTTATTCAATGACCACTTTGGGGGTTGGGAACTTCCTTAGCAGCTTCCTCCTATCCACCGTCTCAGATATCACTAAGAGGCACGGCCACCATGGGTGGATACTAAACAACTTGAATGCATCGCACCTCGACTATTACTATGCCTTCTTTGTGGTGCTCAACGTCCTGAATTTTGCATTCTTCCTGTTCGTGGCGAAACTATATGTGTATCGTGCCGAGGTCTCAGATTCGATGGTGGTGCTTAAGGAAGAATTGAAAGGGCTGGAGAAGGTACATAACCAGGAAGTGTCGGTGACATAACTCTGTGGTAGGTAAAATGCCGCCGCTAAAGATGACTGAAACAATGCTTACCGTCTAAGCTCTGCCTGGTGTATAATATCCAGCACTTGTATGGCTCTTGGCGTCATCGCTACGATGTGCAGCTTTACATTTATACGCAAATGATGATGATGAAGAAGATGATATTTATTCTCCTTGGAAAAAGATGAAGACACAATCTCTAGACAGTCCATCCACTGCTACGGCTTTTTCTTTGCTAGTTTGCATGCCGTCGAGCTCAAAGGCGACATTCGAATGACAACTCCTGGTCCGCAATTGCTTTCAGTATCAGATGGTCAAAACTCTGGCAATTCATCGTACAAGTTCAATCGTTGTAAATTTCAGTTAACGAGAAATGATTGATCCATCTTCACACAACTATTATGATAAAACAAGAAACGAAATTGCATATGATGGATACTAAAATGCGAAACTCAGCTGCAAAGGCATTGACATCCTTGTACATGTTGGTTCAACAGAAGATTGACATCTTCAGGATGTTAAGACTCTTCGACGCCTTAACCTTAAGATGCCCTTGACTTGAATCTCCACTTTGTTGCGTACGAAGACCACAACAAACAATGCTCACCTTCATCCTTGAATTCTTTCGTTAAACCAGACAATGAAGGTTGCCATCGGGATGGCGTTGGTGGTGAGATTCCTTCCGGAAGGTATTCACCAAAAAGCAGCATGGATTAGAGGCTGACCAATAATGTTAAATTTATTACTCGAGTTTGAGATTTGCTGGACTATTGAAAATTTACAAAAGAGGAAATATAAAATAAATTGAAGCAAAGTTTCTTCTTTGCTAAGAAGCCAGGAATCCGAAGAAAAGAAAAGTGAAGCCCCTGCACATGATTCCCTCTGCACATGAAGATTGGTTAATGGTGGGGCCCAAGGTCAAACCTTTGACCTTGGGCACACGCGCACGCACACACACGTATTTCATGCGTGGGTTTTCTTTACCCAATCAAGAAACGGAAAGAAGCTCTACCGTGTGAAGCCAAAATAGGAGGTGGGCCCAAGTCAAACTTTGACCTGGGCACACGTATAAAAGCATAATCTAATTTCCTTCTTTGTGTGCTTGCTTGAAGTCGGTAAAACCCTACGTAGAAGAGGTGCTGCACGTCCATCGAAGCCTACGTAGAGCTGGACGTTCACGCTACTTGGGAAAGAACCGCAAGTTTTCTTTGAAGCCGCGCGAAGCTTGAACGCGTGATAACTTTGTGCCGTGAGTTTATAACCAAGTGAGTTATTTATTTATAAACACTTTGGGTTTGGGGTTAAATTAAGGTTTGGGAAATAGAGAGAATGTTTGAGTGACTTGAGTGTGTAATCTCCTTATATCGCTTGATCTATAGTGAAATTATTTTTCTCCCCCGTAGACGTAGTCTTTACGATCGAACCACGTAAATCTGGTGTCCGATTTATTTTCTTTTTCTGTCTATATTATTGTTCGATTGCTCGCCCTATCGTAACAAGTGGTATCAGAGCTAGGCTTGGGTAAGTTGAAGCGAATCGATGGCAACAGAAGAAGTAAAAGTGAGAATCGACAGATTTGATGGGAAGGATTTTAGTTTCTTGAAGATGCAAATTGAAGATTATCTTTACCAGATGAAACTACACTTACCCTTATCTGGGGAGAAACCGGAGACGATGAAGCAAGCTGATTGGGATTTGCTGGATAGACGAGCTATGGGTGTTATTCAGCTGACGTTGGCTCATAATGTCGTGTTTAACATCTTGAAGGAGAAGACCACTGTTGATTTGATGCAAGCCCTGTCGGATATGTACAAGAAGCCCTCTGCGATCAACAAGGTCTATTTGATGCGACGTCTGTTTAATTTGAAGATGAGCGAATGTGCGTTAGTTGCAGATTATATCAATGAATTCAATGTCATTGTTAGTCAATTGAGTTCAGTTGAGATTGACTTTGAAGATGAGGTACGTGCTTTGATTCTGTTATCATCATTGCTGAATAGTCGGAATACTACTGTTACTGCTGTTAGTAATTCCTCTGGGTCAACAAGTTTGACGTTTGATAGGGTTTGAGATTTGATTCTGAGCGAGGATATTCGTAGAAGAGAATCTGGCAAACTTATATCTGCTGCTTTAGTAGGTGAAAATAGAGGAAGATCTAGAACACGTGTGGGTAGTAGTACTAATATGAACAGACGTAATCAATCTAGGGCTGCTGATGTTGTCTGTTGGAGCTGTGGCAAGAGAGGGCATCTTAGAAGGGATTGCCTCAAGCTGAAGAATGAGAAGGGTAAGGGAATTATAGTTGATTTTGCAGATAATGTTGCAGTTGTAGCAGATAATGCCGATTATATCTTGTCTGTCACTAATGATTCATTGTTTGATGGATGGATTATGGATTCTGGCTATTCTTTTCATGTCACACCAAATAAAAACTGGTTTATCACTTATCAGTGCACGAGTAGTGGTAAAGTCCAGTTAGGGAACAACGCTGAGTGCGATGTTGTGGGTGTTGGTGATGTTAAAATCAGAATGCATGATGGTATTGTGAGGACATTGACTGGAGTAAGACATGTTCCAGAGTTGAAAAAGAACTTAATTTCCTTGGGTGCCCTAGATTCAGCTATTTGTAGGTATTCTTCAAAATTCTGAAGGTTGTTCGAGGTGCCTTGGTGATAATGAAAGGAATCAAGCATGGAGGCCTGTATAAACTTCAAGGTGAGACAATGACAAATTTTGCTGTGGAGACGTCGGATGCATCTGTTCGAGAGTCTATTGACTACTCGAGGAAGACCTGAGTGTTTGTGCCAATGCACAAGTTTGATGCTGGTGTCAAGATCACATAGTCAAGAGCTTTGATTGAGATGGAGATTGGTAAGTCGATCAGGCATGTGCAGATTGACAATAGCATGGAGTTCTGCTTGGAGTTGACAAATAAATTATGCATGAAACACCGCACTAGTGCCGTTAAATCACAACAATTTGCAGAATTGATGAGTAGAATACTACTAGAGACGGCTCGAAAAATGTTCTCTAGTGCTGGTATTGCTAGGAGAATCCTAATTGATGTGCTTAGTACGATGAGCTGCCTGGTGAATAGATCCCATCAACAGCTATTGAATGGTGGACTCCTGAAGAAGTGTGGTTAAGTAACATTGCTGGCTAATCTATTATTAGAATGTTTGGTTATCCGTGTTATTTTCGAGTGAGTGATGGTAAGCTTGATGGGAGGGCAAGGTGCATATTCCATGGCTATGCACAAGGTGAGTGGAGCGATTGGTTGTGGTGCCCAGATATAAATTCACCTGTTAACAACAAAGAAGTTACCCTTAATGAGTCTCCAGTACTTCTGGCTAGGAGTGTTTGTGACAGTGTTAATACGGATCTGGATGGTGTTCAGCTTGAGGTGGAGTTGCGACCAGAAACTCTTGAGGTAGCGAGTACGAGTACTAGCAAAGTAATTGACATAGATGGTGCTCATAGCGAGGTGGAGCCTATAGAGCCAATGGTTGTTATAACTGCTGAAATTAACAAGATACGTATTCGATCTCCTGATAGATATGGATGCAATAATGGTTTTGCTTTATCTGCGGTTAAGGAGGTTGCGTAGGAAAATCCTTGCGGAGTAGTTAAAGGTGCATGTGGAATTAGTATTCTGATGAGATCCTCGGTTATGGCGAAGTTCAAGCAAGGCTTGGACTTGGATAATATCTGTGGCGGTTGAGCCCATCAGGGGCTGTGGGAAAGTAGCGGCAGAGTTTAAATTCTTGTGAAGCGATTGTGACTTGGCTCAAATATCGAGCCAATGTGGAGAATTGTTAAATTTATGACTCGAGTTTGAGATTCGCTGGACTATTGAAAATTTACAAAAGAGGAAATATAAAATAAATTGAAGCAAAGTTTCTTCTTTGCTGAGAAGCCAGGAATCCGAAGAAAAGAAAAGTGAAGCCCCTGCACGTGATTCCCTCTTCACATGAAGATTGGTTAATGGTGGGGCCCAAGGTCAAACCTTTGACCTTGGGCACGCGCGCACACACACACGTATTTCATGCGTGGGTTTTCTTTACCCAATCAAGAAACGGAAAGAAGCTCTGCCGCGTGAAGCCAAAACAGGAGGTGGGCCCAGGTCAAAGTTTGACCTGGGCACACGTATAAAAGCATAATCTAATTTCCTTCTTTGTGTGCTTGCTTGAAGTCGGTAAAACCCTAAGTAGAAGAGGCGCTGCACGTCCGTTGAAGCCTACGTAGAGCTGGACGTTCACGCTGCTTGGGAAAGAACCGCAAGTTTTCTTTGAAGCCGCGCGAAGCTTGAACACGTGATAACTTTGTGCCGTGAGTTTATACCTAAGTGAGTTGTTTATTTATAAACACTTTGGATTTTGGGTTAAATTGGGGTTTGAGAAACACAGAGAGAGTGTTTGAGTAACTTGAGTATGTAATCTTTTTGTATCGCTTGATCTATAGTGAAATTCGCTGCTGCTCTCCCTATGGACGTAGGTCTTTACGACTGAACCACGTAAATCTAGTATCCGATTTATTTTATTTTTTCTATCTATATTATTGTTCGATCGCTCGCCCTATCGCAACAAATAATGTCATTTGTTGGGTTGACGCAATAGAAATTCGATGTATTCAGTTGGGAGACCATCAATAAGGAGTCAAAATTCGAACTTGTCAAATATAAGCAATTGGATCCACCTCTACTAAAAGATTGAAGCTTGTGATGCAAACAAGATTATTAACTGCTTCACACCATATCAATTTTTTGATGTATGACTTTTTTAACAAAACTCACACACACATCTCGACACCTTATGAGAAAATTCCTCCCTAATGCAATCTCCAACAACAAGACACAATTCTCTATGAGTTCTCTATTTGGAGTTTCGTTTCAATGATTTTTTTTTCTCGAAGCATACAGCTAACAACTGTAAGAGAACAAAATAATGGGCAAATGTAGAAAGAAAAAATATTATGTATACGACAGTCATACTATATGATGGTGAGACATGGAGAAGCTAGCTAATAAGGGTGCGCATGATAATTATTTTATTTTTTACCAACTTTTTTATTTTATTTTCGGAAATATGTTTAAAAAGAAATTCACTTGTTGCCACAATTTCATTTTTCTATTTTTGAAACAAATATTTAGTCTAGAAATACTTTGAACAAAAATGAAAAGTAAAAATTTTCAACTTTTCTATTTTTGGAACAGAAATTAAAAATAAAAATTCTTTTAAAATTGCTTACCCTTGCAACCAATCGACCGCCCACCATTGTTCATCACCTCTCATTGATTGTTGTCCTCTACCAGCCGCCTCTTGCTGTTGGCCAAAGCTTGCTCATGAGGGAGAACTTTCATGTGATTATCAAAAGAATTTCTATTATGAAAACAACAATTCTATGTCATTATTAAACGTATATTTTTATTTAGAAATTCTTCTAGAGAATAAATAGAAAAATCTATTTCTAGCAAGAAATTATGTCCAGAAATTATATCCATAAATAGAACTATTATCATTCGTGCCATAAAAGTTAAGCTTTCAAATTTGAAATGCAAATATTAATTGGGATGTCTATCTCATCAAGAATGTAATTAATTAATCATGCCGCATCGTGTCACCAAAAATACTTTTTCGATCGGGAGAATTGCGGCTGGGCTTGTCAAATAGTTAGGTTCTGCGATAATGCCTTGGTACAACTCAACAGCATAGCAATCTTTTAAAAAAAAAGAAAAAACCAATTGTAAATCCCGACCTATTCCACCGAATCCAAAAGCACCATTCAAGTGAGAAACCGACCTAAAGTGTGTTTGACTTGGACAAAGTTCCAAAAGGAGTGTTCAAAGATGAACATGATGCTGTAATGATCCGAGGCGTTTTACACGAGCCAAAACTATCAAATTGAGTACTCCTGGGGACCTGTAAGGATACATCTTGTCTATGAATGACGTCAAGGTGCATTGCTCATCCGTCTAGGACCTAATATGTTAGGCTCGGTTCTAGAGTACCTTGGGAAGCAGCAAAAGACTACTTCACTGCACGCCAACAGCTTGGATATATTCTTATAGGTATTCGGAGATCTTGGATATATATATCCTATCTTCCTCTACCTTCTTCTACTTATTAAAAAAAAAAAAAAAAAGGGGGTTTGGGCAATTCCTTGTCCTAACGTTCACACACCTATATATATATATATATGAGGTAAGAGATTGGAAAGTGATTTCCATTTAGAATCGCTTTGATAGCTATCATATGGAATTGCAAGCTGTGAGTTGAGAGATGGAGAGATCAATTCAACTGAAGCAAGAGAGGGAAAAAGTACTAAAAAAGTTATAAATCTATTACTACGTATTTATTCAATCATAAACCTTTTGTATTTGTGCTAGTTGAATTCATATAACCAATTTTGACTGGGAATCATTGCCATGAATACCAACTGTCTTACGCAATATGATCAGCACTGACATAGACAAAATTTACAATTTTTTTAACTTTGAATTTTTATTTATTATTATTTTTTTTTTGGTGGTCAGCAAGGGTTACTAGTGAGGGTCGTAGCTCACCTAGGCTATCACTGGCCTCTCCCAGGTTTGGTAATGGCAGGAACATTGTGGCTTGGGAGAGGGCCGCCATCACAGCCTCTGGTCCTTCATGGGCGAGTGAGGGTTGCCCTTGCTAGATCAAGTGAGGGCTCCTAGGTGCTTGCCTAGCAATCCTTGCAAGCCAAATTAAAAAGAAAAAATTATAAAGTTCAAGAAATATTAAAAAATTGTAAAATTTGTCCATGTGAACATTGGTCGTACCACATAAGATGATTAACATCAATGTTAGCGATTTTTAATCAAAATTGATTGAATTAACTGAATTGGTACCAGTGTGAAAATATTTATAATTAAATTGGCTCAATTAAAAAGTGTAGGACTCAATTAGTACTAATGCAACGGGTTTATGATTTTTATTTATTTATAATTTTCCAATAAAAGAGAGACTCCAATTTATGTATGATTATAGAAGGTTGGTTTTGGGGTTATGAAGATCTTCACACAAATAGAACCCAAACTCATATCTTCTACATAAATAAAAAGTCACTCTACCACCTCGAGATTTAAGCTTATACAATATCGATTTTTCGAGCCATGGTGACAAGCATGGCACCTAGTAGCAATCCCTTGCGAAACTCCGTGGTCTTAGAATTTTAAGACTTCCAAAACTGGTGACTGCAATACAAATTATTAAGGTTGAATGCTGTGAGATCTGATGAGTTTCCTGGAATAAATTGACAATTTCTCTTTGCTTCAAGAGTTTTGAATCATTGACCGTTCATGTTTAATATGTTTGCTAGTTGAGATATCTCACTTCATCTCCTTCAAGAAATTGAGAACTATTCAGTGTCTTGCTCTCACAAAGAGAGGCCAAACAAAAAATTCTCAGGGTAAAGATTGCACATGTTCCATGCTATTCTTTTAAATAATTATTTTGGGAACCCATATATAGTTCCAACTCAAGAATTGCTTGACTCGCTGCTTGTTTTTAGGAAGATGAAAACGCTTGACTTATTAATTCAAGTTTTAGTCTTTTCGGGGAAAATCTCAAATAAGGACCCAAAGTGAGCATATTTTCTCAAATAAAGACCTGAAGTGACCGTTGTCCCAAATAAGGACCCGAAGTGGTTAACAAGTCTCAAATAAGGACCTAAACTTGCTAGCCGGCCAAAATGTTCACCGGCCAGCGAGCATGTGACATTTTTTATGGCCGGAATATGGGCAATTTTGTCCAAAAAAAATATAAATAGAAATTAACAAACCCTAAAAACAAAAACCCCAAACTCTTTACGTTCTTTTGACCTAAAAAAAACTTTTCACGTTCTCACGTTTTTCTTCTTTTGCTCTTCATCTTCTTCGTTATTTGTCCTCTCTCGCTTGGAGCACCGAAATTTTCTGTTAATGGAACATAAATTGAGAGAGAGAGAGAAGGAGGGAGGGAGGGAGTACCTTTGGAACTCAGGGAGCTAGGATCTTGCCCATTAACAGAGAATTTGGGTTCTACAAACGAGAGGGGACAAAGAACATAAAAGATGAAAAGCAGAAGAAGAAGAACGTGAAGAATTTGGGGGTTTTGTTTTTGGGGTTTGTTAATTTCTATATATATATTGGACAAAATTGCCCATATTCCAGTCACCCGAAATGTTGCACGCTCGCCGACTGGTGAACATTTTGGCTGGCCAGTGAGTTCAGGTCCTTATTTGAGACTTGTTAGTCACTCCGGGTCCTTATTTAGAATAATGGTCACTTCGAATTCTTATTTAAAAAATAGGCTCACTTTGAGTCCTTATTTGAGATTTTCCCGTCTTTTCATACAAGAAAACGCTATCATTTTATGACATTCTCATGTTAAGGTAGAAATAATTCATTTTTCACTCATTTCATGCATCTTTGTTACTCAAATAACTATGTAAGATGCCCATTTTCGGACTTCGTACTTATAATTGCATCATCTCATATTCATATAAACAAATATAATATTCTTTTAGTACATCATTAGATAGCAAAAGATAATAATAAAATGAAATTGTCATTCGTGATCCTTTCTTAAAAGAATTAAAATCAAAATGATTATATTATTATATGCAATTTTAGAGGTTTGTAATGTGACTAATTTAAATTGATGATAACCTTATTTTTTAGATTTTATTACAGTCACACTGTTTTTTCAAGTACTCTGATAAAAGCGATATTTTATAAAAATCGATATCTTATACCCGTTTGCATGGCACATCGTTTAGTTCCCTTCCTTAAAAATGGCACGGTCAGGGCTTTTCAACCTCGCCATTGAAATACTAAAGCTAGCTGTTTCCATCACCTATCCAAAGATGCATCTATGCGGCACAAGCGATGAGCTCCAAACTCTTACGGACATCAAGGTTGTTTGAGCGATGCTTTGAGAAAATCTCTTAATATATTTTGAAAGTAACAAAACTATCCCGTATTGTGGTGACCTTCATCTTGGATGCAATACTTAAGGCTTAGCTAATGGATTATTAAGTCTACATTTAACTCGTGTTCTTCCAAGCCCATATCAATCAACAACTTAAGGTTCAAGTTTTTAACATGTAAATGATTTTCAATAAAGAATCACCATTAATCAATTTATGGTGGATCGATTAAAAACCTAAGTAAAGCAACGAGAAGAACTTTACTCATACGAATTGAAGAATTTAAGGTCGAGAACTTGATTACATCAATTATTCAACTAGTGTTCTTTTGATATGTGATTTTGTTCAATTACCAACTAAAATGTTTAGGCAGCCATTTTGCTAATTATGATTCCTAAGGTTCTCTTCCTAACCAGGCTAAAAGGGGATAATAATCAACGTATTAAAAGGGAACAACCGTGTAATAATAGAAATGCACAAACAACAACCTAGCGTTTGTCTTTAGGAGCATTCAAAACCCTATTGTAAAGCTTTAAAAGCTTATTCAATTTGTGGGTAAAGAAATTGTTTGATCAAAGATTTCATACGTTGAGCCCAGTTCGTCCCCGATTCAATGGAAAATAACAAAAGAGCACACCAGCCCAAACGGCACAAACCAGACCAAGCCCAGATTCTCCTAGCTCACACCAAAGCCCAACATAGAAATCCTCATGAATACTATGTTGATCATTTCGGCTTATGTAAGATGCGCCATTTGACAAATCTTATTTATAAATAATATCACAAATGCATTGCTCATCCGGCATGGCATTGACAGGTTATGCCCAATTCTAAATTACCTTTGGGAAGCATAAAACGATTGCTCAAAAGATTTTCCTTATTGACCGCAGGCTAATCCCTATGTTGGAAATTTTAGGCATAAGATGATCTCTTCTTGACAATATCGAGAGGTCTTGGATTATAATTCCTATCTTCCTCCACCTCCTTTTCCTTATTGCTCGCACGCTAGTGACTAGTTTATAAGTTTCAGCCAACGACGTGACAGTCAGATCCGCTAAGCTCGTCCATAATAAAAATCGCCATAATTATATATTAAGACTTGTGTAGAGGTGAGATCTCTTAAAGAACGGAGGAAAAGCTAAATAGAAAGCAAATTGCAAGAATAAGACAAAAGTAGAAAGTAGGGAGGGTGTTTGTGTCGTTTTCCGATCGGGATACCTTTGATAATTGCAAGCCGTGCGAGGTAAGAGATGGGGAAGTCAAATCAACTGGAGCGAGCGAGCGAGCGAGCGAGAGAGAGACTCGAATCTGCGGTGGGCTATAAAGGGGTGGCTTTGGGATTGCTAAGTTCTTCGCAGAAGATAGGTTTTAGTACAGAAGAGCTTGTACTGTGCAACAACCATTGAAACACAAACTCGTATGTTATACATATAGAAAATGTCACTGGTGGAAGAAGGAGTTGATGATTACACCCAAGATGGGACTGTTGATCTCCGAGGAAATCCTGTCCTTCGGTCGAAGCGCGGCGGATGGACCGCCTGCTCCTTCGTCGTTGGTACTCTCTCTCTCTCTCTCTCTGCATATTAAATGGGAACAATAGGAAGCCTGTGTTCAAGGGTTGAAGAGAGTTCTTGTTTTCTTGCGCCTGCTGATGTGATTTTTGTGGGGGGTTGTCGATTGGTTGGGATGCATCATCATGCTCTTCCACATACTTTGGAGCTTCTTTTTCCCTTCTGATTTTCTTTCCTGGACTTTCTTGGTGATTGAGTGGTGAACCTTGCAATGTGTGAATGCCTCTTGTTGGGTTTTGAGCGCAGCTGGAAAGTTAAATCTAACCGACAACCTCCCATCATCATCGTTGAATTGCGAAATACAGACATAAGCAGCTGAAGTAATAATTTCTTTCTTCATCTTGTTGCTTTGGCGGTTGTGCCTCGTGCTTGTTTATTTTCTCTCTCTCTCTCTGTCCATCCTTTGCTGGTGTGCTCTCCCTGGCATGTTGTAGAATACTTCATCTGGGTCATCAAAATTTCAAATTTAACCTTAGTTTCGTGGAAGAGAACTGTGCATAGATATGAAAGTTCGCGCAAAAAAAATGGAAAACGTATGATCTCTAATATGACAAACAAATTCAATCGCAATTGAAACATACATACCGAATGTGGACCATTCGCATTTTTCGCATGCCCCAATGTGGACCCATGAAAATACAATTGATGTCGATTAAGATACACAATAAAGACACTTTTCCAATTTTCAGATAGGGTACCGGTGGCCATTATTATTCTCCAGAAAAGTAAACAATTTCTGCCCCATAAATAGTTAATTAGCTCCGAAAAAAAATAGTTAATTAGCTAGCATATCTTCATATTTAATTTCCAATTCAATTTTTCCAACCTACTGAAAGTACTTTGGCATCTACAAAGTCTAGGATATGCTACTTTGTACAATTATTGATAATGGTAATCAGAATGATACCACCATAAATTGGCTAGGGTATCATCATCCCACTGTCTTGAAAGTCAAGAAAGATGAGAAGCTTCCGTTTGCTTTGGATTCACATTTTTATCTACAGTAAGTACAAAACTCGAACCTAAAACTTTTGACTTCCTCGTGAGAAAATTCTACCCTATAGAGATCATAACCAGTCGAGATATATGCCGAAGATACTGAAGAGAGCCAATAATACCTTCTCCCAATAGAATAATCAACCACAAATTTGATAAAAGAAAATACTTTCCAGGAAAGCATTTTCCAAGAATATGATTTGTTTTCCTTTATTTGGTGATGTATAATTGAAAATGTTTTCTGTCATTTGGATCCCAATAAAAAATAATTTCACACTTCATCGTAGGAAAAAAATGAATTTTTAATTTTAAAAAGTTCGAATTTTTAATATTGTTGTTTTTTATTTACTTTTATTTTCTATTTTCTATTTTTCTTTCTTTTTATTTCCTTTTCCTCTTTTTCTTCTTCTTGTCCTTCACTCCTTAGCTTCCTCACACCATCCCTTCTGCTTCATCTGGCAGTTCGTTCCTAGTTGGCTTACAAAGAGTGAGCTCAGCTATCGTTGGAGGTGACGAGCTCATCAGCTGGCCGTTAAAGGCTACGAGCTCGCCCAATCTGGCGAGGCTTGAGCCTCATCGGATGGAGGCGATATGGTGAGGCTTGAGGCTCATCGGCCTCAGGCAAGCTCAAGCCTTGTTGTTAAAGGCCATGAGATTGCCTGATCTGGTGAGGCCAAAACTCACTGGCCATCCTTGTGGCCGGTGACGGGTGGAGAAGAAGCAAAAAGAAATAGGAAAAAAAGAAAAGAAGGAAATTCGAATTTTTTATTTTTAAAACGTTTTCCAAATTTTAATTTTTTAAAAAATAAAAAATTCAAATTCAATTTTTTAAAAAATAAGAATAATTATTTGTAAACCAAGCATCAAATCTAAACTTTGGTAGATTCGGAAAACGTTTCGATCTTTCAAAGGGAAATCATTTTCCTAAATTTAAGGCTTTGTTAGGAAAACATTTTTACATTATTGGTAGGAAACGTTTTTCGTTGATTCATTTCACGAATCAAATAGGAAAATGAGGAAAACCAAACGAAACAAAATGAGTGAAAATGCGTTTCCCCGAAAATGTACTAACTCCAAATCAATCGAGAAGGCAAACAAACAGTGCATCTTCATAGCGACAGTCCTTTTGTCATTTTGTCCATTAATCCTAGGCAGTCTGTCTAAATAAAAAGCTAGCTGGCGTTAACTCCCACTCCAGATCAATCATAAAGAAGAGATTCGAGGCATCTATTTGACCCCATTTCTTCCAAGATTCCTCTCATAGTGCATCTTCATAGCGACAGTCCTTTTGTCATTTTGTCCATTAAATCACGCAAGCCCGCTCCCCTTCATTCTCCATGATTTTATGGTCATTTATTACACTTAAACTTATTAAGTAAGTCGACTTCAATTAAATCCACCGGATCACATGAGTTCATATCGTGTTTCTCTGATAATCATTTTTTAGTATTGTTATCTTTCGAATCTGTCTAAATAAACTTTTTTTAAGCGAAAAATCAAAAACCCTTTGTGTATTATCCTTGTGCAGTTATGCAATTTGGCTTGTTTTTATATATATATATTATTTTGCTTGGTTAGTTTTTTTTTTTTTTTTTTTTTTTGGGCTAGAATTGCTTCGTTAGTCTTTGCTTTGACTTGTTGACTGAATTGGAAGCAGTGTACGAAGTCTTCGAGCGGATGGCGTACCATGGAATCTCGTCCAACCTCGTGCTCTACATGACCAAGAAGCTCCACCAAGGCACGGTCAAGTCGGCCAATAACGTCACCAACTGGGCCGGCATGGTCTGGATCATGCCTGTCCTCGGCGCATACTTGGCGGACGCCCATCTCGGCCGATACTGGACTTTCGTCATCGCATCCGCCATCTATCTCATGGTATGTGCTGTCCGCATTGCCGTCGAAGCGTGTGGGGGAAACTTTTATAGTCATAGTCAAACTCGGCGATAACTTTCCTTTTAGTGTTCCCATGTAGAGAGTCGTCATCGAATTGAACGTGTGAAAATCATGCTAAGCCGGCCTTAAATTCGTCCTTGAAAAAGCAAAGGATATAATTGGAGTCAAGTCAACGAAATTTGATTAACACTCGAGCTTGAATCAGCTCGATTGTGCCCAGCCGGATGCACAATTGGAGCTCGATTCCTCTAATTTGAGATCAGCTGAAGCTCGAATTTGAATTCTGAAAATGCAATATGATCATGCGAAAACTATATTATAGCTATACATAATGTTCATATGGCATGCATATGTAGTTAGTACTCAAACCACTTGGTATGCCTTTGGTAATTATTTTATTCCCTAAAACAATTTTTGCTTGGAAATGTTTTTTTCTGATTCTATTCCCTAGACGAGTTTTTGAGTATTTAAAGGCATTTGATAACTATATAAAATTTTTATTCCTATCATAGAAATGTGTTTGGTATAGCACTTCAAATCTTTTTTGACTTAAGTTTTCTTTTAATTTTTTAGATAATTTTATTACATACTTCTCTTTTTTCTTTTTTTCTTTTTATTTTTATTTTCATTTTCTTCTTCTCCCTTTAGCCAATCGTTGGCCTCACCAAAGCCTCACTAGTAGGTAGGCGAGGTCGAGCCTTCGGCCTTGTCAAGGCCGACAAGGTTGCCAGCTCTTATCTAGAAGGCCAACAGCGGCTTGATTCTAGAGTTGCTCTTAGAAACAAAGAAACAATTTTATTTTTATTTTTACAATTTGAATCTATTCCAAATCCATTTTCAAGAACAAAAAAGTTACCCAATGAATTTTATTTTATTTTTGGTTTCGAGGAACAAAAGAATATAATCAGGTGTTGTTTGACCAGTTACCAAATATGGCCTTGGTAAACTCAATAACTATTAACCTGAACCAAGTCTGGCAAATCTATTACTTGAATATGAGTTGGTCAAGTGAAGCTTGGCTTTTTTTCAAGATATACTAGTGGTAAAAATCGATCTTAGAAGTTTAGAGGAAGCACATACATGATATAGTGTAAAACAAATTCTAGAATATACTTCACGGTTTGTCCTTGTTGGAAAACTATATCGAATTTATTGTCGAGACATGCCAATAAAACAAGATTAATTTAATTTATCAATAGACTTAGGAGTGTTGTTTATAGATTCCATGCTAGTCGACAACTGGTCATACAAATTAAAATTTACCTTGATTCCCATAAGCTATATACTCTACTTGTAGTAGTTTGGGTTGTACATAAGATCCAATTCCTCCTACTTCATATGGAACTTGAGGACAATCTTGCTTTTATTTGCCAACCAAGAATTTTCTAATTTCATGCCACACATGAATTTTTAATGTTGGAGTTATTGAAAAGAAGAAGAAACATTTTGGGGGAATTAATACTTAACATTGCTTGTTGTAACCATAAAATTGATAAATTCGGGAAAATAATAACAAAAAGAAACAATAATTGAAGGTTAGGTATGGATAACCTAATCTTCTTAAGGCACTTGATTCCTACCAATGGTGTCAAGTAACTTTATGAATTATACCTCCCAATATAGAACACCTTGAACCTATTTGTGTCAATAGGATTTTGTTGAACACTTTTTGAAACTGGCACACTTAGAGAAACTTAAAGAGAGGAGATGTAGGTGTTTTTGCTTCTTGGAATGAAGAATTTCAAGTATATTTGTAGAGTTTTATAATTCATGTACAAAAGCCATACATGAACCATGGATTAAATGAAAGCAAGAATGTAGGAGATACATTAATTAAATAGAGATACATGAATTATGAGATAGATGAATGGAAACAACGTATCTCGTTTTGCTCACTTTCATTGATCCATTAACCCACCATAATTACAACAATCTCCCACATTAATGGATCAACAAAATATTTTGACTTGATAAATTCTAAATATGCCTGGGAAATACACTGCATCAAGATAGGTAGCTTTTGTTTTAAACCTTAATGAGTGAAAACACAACGGACATATTTAATTAGTCAGTGGACTAGGCCTTGAAATGCTAGTTGTTAGTGTAAGCCTAAACAATAGACCTCACATAGAGTATTTTCGAATCAAGATTGGTTCTCGGTTGCTTTCATTTGCTCGGGCCCGAATCTCTCAAAATTCATGCTTGCTTTAAAAAATCTAGCCTCTAAAATTTTTTATAGACTCAGTTAACTCCACGCATATAGGTGCATTTCTATTAAAGGTGTCCTACCATTCCTTACTAAGATATTGAAATCCAAGCTATAAGAATCATTAAACACAAAGCATACCCTTAAAACTCTGTCGGAAGCATTGTTGCATCATAGGAGTGGGAGATAGTGCACTCACTAGAATTTCCAAAATTTGCGTTGTTGTGTTGAATCTAGTCCATGGAATCTTCAATTGCTAGGTTAGGTTTCCACCTTGGAACCTCTTTATTGGGTTAAGGCTTTTAACCCCATTCCCCTTGATGCCTAGTTTACTTGCTCTCTTGACAAATCTTTTTTGAGCAGATCCGCAATATTTTCCTTTGATTTCACAAAGTTCAAAAAAATTATTTTATTTGAAAGCAACAGTCATATAGTATTATGTCTACAACGAGTGTATCTAGACTTATCATTATATGTCACATTTTGTGCCCTTGCAATCGCTGCTTAATTGTCATAGTAAATGCATATTGGAGGCATAGGTTTTGGCCACAACGAAACATCCTTTAAAAATTAACAGCTTTATCCAAAGCAACAAACTCTAATTTCATTGTGGAGCACGTTATTAGAGTTTGTTTTGCGGATTTCGATTATACCGCGACACCTTTTAACGTGAAAATATATCCGTTAATTGATTTCGATTAATAGGAATCCAAAATCCAGTTTGTATTACAATAACCTTCCAAAAGAACAGGATATTTGTCATATTGCAGAACATAGTCTTTGGTTTTTATAAATAACCCAACACTCTCAGAAGTGCATTCTAATGCTCACGACTAGGATTACTTGTATATAGACTCACTTTTTCTACTAAGTGCACAATATCCGATCTAGTGTAGTTCATGATATACATGATGCTACTGATTACTTGAGAGTACTTCAATTCCTTGATAATGTTTCCAGTATTCTTTCTCAAAGTTAGGTGCGGAAGAAAATGATTATCCTCGTGTTTAATGCAAATCTTTAAATCTCTTAATGACCTTTTCAATGTAATAAGATTGTGTTAAATCTAGACCATTAAATTCCTTAGAATGTTGATGCTGAGTATAACATTTGCAATACCTAAGTCTTTCATCTCAAAATTCTTCTTGATAACACTCTTGCTAATTTTGATTACTTCAGTGTTACCTCTAAAAATTAGCAAATCATTGACATATAGACAAATAAGTATATATCAAATTAACATGGATTTAATGTGCACACATCTGTCATGCTCTTTAATTATGTAGCCATTTTAGATCATCACACGGTCAAACTTCTCATGCAATTGTTTAGGAGTTTGTTTAAGACTGCACAATGATTTGACAAATCTAAACACTTTATGTTCTTGTCTTTTGACCTTAAATCCTATAGGTTGTTCCACATAAATCTCCTCGTCAATATCACCATATAAGAATGTAGTTTTCGTATCCATATGATATACTTGCAAATTGTATAGCGAGGCTCTAGCAATCAACATCCTAATTGATGTTATTATTGTTACAAATAAATAAGTATCAAAGTAGTCTAGACATTCTCTTTGTCTAAACCCTTTAGTTACAAGCCGAGCTTTATACTTATCTATAGAACCATTAGCTTTATATTTCCTTTTAAAGATCCATTTACATTCAGTTGGTTTATTTCTTGATGAAAGATTAACCAATTCCCAAGTGTGATTACTTACAACAGAATCAATCTAATTATCAACAGCTTCTTTCTAGTAAGGAGCATCTAGAATGGATGTTGTCTCTTAAAATGTTTGAGTCTCACATTCTAACATATACGTTAGAAAATCATATCCAAAAGATTAATCAATCCATGACCTCTTGATCCTTTGAAGATTGGCTTTTTTGGCCTCAACTTTACCATTCTCAGATTCTAATTCTCTAAATCTCTTCTAAGAAGGTCTACCTTAATTTCTCTTCATAGGATATATATTCTCAAAGAATTAAGTATAGTTTTTTTTTCTTTTAGGATAGTATTGGCATGAATTTCCACATTTTCAGATTTGTGAACAAAAAAATTTGTATATGCTATTATATTGAGCATAATCGATGAATATGCAATCGATCGTTTTAAGTCCCTACCGAGTTTGTTTCGGAGAAAGAATCGCTACTTTAGCTAGGCACCCCATACTTTCAAAAAATTATATGTTGACAACCTTTCATTCCATAACTCATATAGTCTTACATGTTTTCTTGTGGGGTACCTTGTTATGAATATAGTTTGTAGTTAAAATTACCTCCCTCCCCCACAAGTTTTAAGGTAAACCCGAACTCAAGAGCATGGCATTAGCTATCTCCTTTAGAATTCTATTCTTCTGTTCAGTAATTCCATTTTACTATGGAGTGTAAGGTACAATTGTTTAGAGAATTATCCCCAAACTACCACACAACTCATTTAAGCTGGAAGAACTATATTCTCCTCCTCATTAAACCTAAATAATTTTATTCGTCTATCAAGTTGGTTCTCATCCTCGTTTTTATACTTGATAAATATGCTTATAGCCTCATCTTTCCTAGTCAACAGATAAAATAGCAAAATCGAGTACAATTATCTACAAAAGTAATGAAGTACTTGTTTCGACCTCTACTTTCTACAAACTTTAAATCACATAACTCACTATTGATTAATTGTAGAGGTTCACTTGTTCTTTCAACAGATTTGAAGGATTTCTTAGCAAACTTAGCCTCAACACAAGTCTCACATTTGTAACGGGCATCCAGCTCAAACCTTAGAATTAGTCCCAAGTTTGCTATCTTCTTTATTATAGCATAGTGTACATGTCCTAAGCTACCATGACATAGATAAGGAGATACAATAGTATAAATTGAAGACTTCTTTATTACTAGCCTTTGGGTACAAGAATTTCGAGTTTACATCAATGACAATTACATTCGCTTTGAGTAGGTCGTTGAACAAACACCATTTTCCTACATACATTCACCCTTTGAAAAGTGCAAAATTGTTAGATTCGAATACAATTTTGAAAATCTTCTTGATAAGTATGGGGCTAGAAATGAAATTCATACGGATCTTCGATACACGTAGCATATTTAGCAATGTGATTTCTTTGTCGGAGGTGAACTTCAAATTCACCTTTCCTCAACCGGCAATATTTGCAGATGTAGAGTTAGCCACATAGAGCTTCTCTTTTTCCTTAGTCTTCTCATAAGACAAGAACTTATATTTATTCACATAAATATGATTTGTGGCACCAATGTCTAATTACCAATCGGTATTGTTTGACACAAAGAATACCTCATACATCACCACAATAGTCATTCTCTCATCTTCTTCATGTTGCCAATACTTAAAGCCCACATCGGTGAATTCTTTGGTTTCTCATTCGGTGTAACCGGAGGTAATACCATCAAACTAGGCAAAGCCTGTTGAACCATCTCTCCATAAATTGGACCATATGCCATTTGGCTTGTATTGTTTTGAAAAAAGTCTTGGGTATATCAATCAAGCAACTTGTATCAGTACCACTATAAATGGCTTCAGCCCAAAGGCTTGTAGCATTTGTTGTCACAATACTAGGTCACGAGGTCTAAACCTCAGTGGTCAAAGCGACCATAGGAACATCTCTAGAAACATTTCAGACATCATTGGATACTTTATTATTACCGGCCATCTCGATTTTTTGATAAACCCAACAAATAGTAAAAAACGCTAATCACCTTTAAAAAATTTGATTAGCTCTACCTCACCTCCAATTATTATTATTTTTTATTATCAATTTTTCGAATTTATCAATTTTCTGCTTACAATAAACAATATTATGTATTCTTCCTCCAATATGTTTTTCTTCTTCATCTTAATATCTCCAACAATTAATCCACGTGATCTGAAAAGTCCAAGGCTGAAAAGAAAAAGAAAGAAAAGAGCATAATTTTCCGTGAAGGGCTCAAATTGCTTCTGAAAAATTCTGTAGTGCTAAATAAATTAATAATAAGTAATGAATAAAAAAAGACAAATTGGACCGCCGTTTTGAAGGTCTGAACCCTCTCAAATCGGAGGTTGTCGACATGTTCCTCAAACGTCCATGCTTATCCTAGTAAGAGCCAACCTGGTTCAGTCATCTAGTCAATTATTCCATCGCGTACTTCCCAGAGAATACGTGTTAGAATGCTGTTTTGTCTATTTTAGGATATAAAAGATCACGGACGATTTTCAAAATTGGGAAGTTTAAAACTGAATTATATAATTAGTAACTGATCAATACAACAAAATATGCACTAGCTAGAGATACTAAAGGCTATAGATTAAATTTAAACATCCAATAAAAAATCACCATGTTATTTATCAAATGTAAATTCAATGTTAAATATAAGAACATTGCTCAATAATAGGAAACAAGCAATGTGTTCACTTTTTTTTTTTTTTTTTTTTTTTTTTTTTTTTTTAGTCGGTCCTACGCTACCCTATTTCAATTCTTATTTTCAGACTTTTGCCTTGCTTTTGTGTAAGGTGTGAGAATCGAAACCCACATTTGAAGCTAAATCATCCCCATCCCAATTTCCCGAAAAAGTGAGGATTTGAATAACATATCTCCTCTTTCTCACGTGAGAAGGATGGAATCTAGTGGTGAGCAATGTGTTCACTTAATTGAGAAGCAATTCAATTGCTCCTAGTGCAAAAGCTACACATTTTTTGTAGTGGACGAGATGATTAAGCACGTCTAGCTTACTTCACGCAGGGCATGTCCATGTTGACCCTGGCCGTCTCGCTTCCCCACCTCAAGCCGCCTCACTGCTCGGAAGCAAATGTCGACAATTGCCAGAAGGCCTCCACGTTGCAGCTCGCCGTCTTCTACGGTGCGCTGTACACGCTAGCGGTCGGGACCGGCGGGACCAAGCCCAATATCTCAACGATCGGCGCGGACCAGTTTGACGACTTCGACCCGAAGGAGAAGGCCCACAAGCTCTCCTTCTTCAACTGGTGGATGTTTAGCATCTTCTTTGGGAGCCTCTTTGCCAACACCATTCTCGTGTATATTCAGGACAATTTGGGCTGGGCTCTCGGGTACGGGATCCCCACCCTCGGGCTCGCAATCTCGATCGCGATCTTCCTCGCAGGGACCCCTTATTACCGGCACCGGGTGCCTGCAGGCAGCCCGTTCACGAGGATGGCCCGAGTCATCGTGGCCGCCGTGAGGAAGTGGAGGGTGCGGGTCCCGAGTGATCCGAAGGAGCTTCATGAGCTTGACCCCCAAGAGTATGCCAAGAAGGGGAAATTCAGGATCGATTCAACACCGACCTTGAGGTAATAATTTGCATCAACGTCCACTTCGTCTGTGTTCCAGTCTGAAATATTGATACATCAGCTGCCGAGTTAATCTTTTGATAAACTGTGTGACTCACACTCCATGCAGATTCTTGAACAAAGCATGCGTCCAAACCGGCACGACTTCTCCGTGGAAGCTATGCTCGGTCACCCAAGTTGAGGAGACGAAACAAATGCTGCGGATGATCCCGATCCTGATCGCAACTTTCGTCCCGAGCTGCATGGTGGCTCAAATCAATACCCTCTTCGTCAAGCAGGGAACTACCTTAGATAGAAGCATCGGCAGCTTCAAGATCCCCGCGGCGAGTCTATCTGGATTTGTGACTATCTCGCTGCTCGTCTCTGTTGTGTTATATGACCGCTTCTTCGTCAAGATCATGAAAAGATGGACCAAGAACCTGAGAGGCATTAGTCTTCTCCACCGGATGGGGATCGGTCTCATCCTTCACATCGTGATCATGATGGTGGCGTCCTTCACCGAGAGATGGAGGCTCCGAGTGGCTAGGGAGCACAATTTGGTTGAATCGGGAGGACAAATCCCACTGACGATCTTCATTCTGCTTCCTCAATTCGTGCTCATGGGAACGGCCGATGCCTTCCTGGAAGTAGCGAAGATCGAGTTCTTCTATGACCAAGCGCCTGAGAGCATGAAGAGCTTGGGCACGTCTTATGCAATGGCCACTTTGGGGGTCGGGAACTTCCTCAGTAGCTTCCTCCTATCCACAGTTGCGCGCATCACCAAGAGGCATGGCCACCATGGGTGGATACTAAACAACCTGAATGCGTCGCACCTGGACTATTACTATGCCTTCTTCGGGGTGCTCAACGTCCTGAATTTTGTGTTCTTCCTGTTCGTGGCAAAACTCTATGTGTATCGTGCCGAGGTCTCAGATTCGATGGTGGTGCTCAAGGAAGAATTGAAAGGGCGGGAGAAGGTTCATAACCAGGAAGCGCGGGTGACGTAACTCTGTGATAGGTAAAATGCCGTGAATAAAGATGACTGAAACAATGCTTACAGCCTAAGCTCTACGTGTAGAATATCCAGCACTTGAATGGCTCTTGGCGTCATCGCTACAATGCGCGGCTTTACATTTATACACAGATGATGATCATGATTATATTTATACTTCTTGGAAGAATATGAAGATAAAATCTCTATGCAGTCTATTCGCGGACGGCTTTTTCTTTGCTGGTTTGCACGCCATCGAGTTCAAAGGTGACATTCGAATGACCACTCCTGGTTCTCAATTGCTTTTACTATCAGATGGTCAAAACTCTGGCAACTCATTGTAAAAATTATTCAATCGTTGTAAATGTCAATTAACGAAAAATGATTGACCCATCTTCACTCGACTATATGATAAGCCAACATACAAAATTGCATATGATGGAGACTAAAATACCAAGCTCAGCTGCAAAGACAATCACATCCTTGTGTAGCGTTGATTCAGCAGAAGCTCCACATCTTCAAGATGTTAGACTCTTCACTGCATCAAGATGCCTCGAATTGAATCTCCACTTTGTTGCGTGTGAAGACCACAACAAACAATGCCCACCTTCATCCCCTGAATTCTTTTGCCAGACCGAACAGTGAAGGTTGCCATTGGGACCAAGTTGGTCGTGAGATTCCTTCCATAAGATATTCACCAAACAGCATAACAGTTGTAGACTGACCAATCATACCATTTGTTGGGTTGACGTAGAAGAAGCTCGACGCATTCAGTTGGGAGATCATTAAGAAGGAGCCAAAATTCAAGCCCGTCAATGTAAGCAATAGGATCCACCTCCAATTCTCCGACATAGGACTTTTTAACACAACTCACATGCATCTCAACACCTCAATGGGAAAAGTCCTCCCAGTGCAATCACCAACAAGAAGACATGATTTTCTCTCAGATATCCCAAATGATGATGCACCACTAATTGACTGTTCCGCAATCACTAGCATAAGATCGGTAATATCTTTCTATTTGGAATTTCCTTTTCAAGAACCGATTTGCTACTTGATCGTTCCTGTGGCACAAGACATGTAGTATCGTGTTTGGATCTGATGTATTCCATCGTTCTGTTGTCGGAGGCACAGATTCATTGTTCCTCCTATCCTCGGCTCCGTTCTCTTCAATTTTACGGATCATAGCACTAATGTCTTGGATTAGCTTGTCCGTTGGTTGACTCATCAAAGCGATCACCGTTTCCACCCTCTCTGCCTCCTTCTCCACTGCATCCTCGCCAATCAATCCTTCCCCAGATACACAAAATGCTCGCTTCAAGCACTCAAAGTCCTCCTTGATCATTCGGTGATCCGACCTGGAGAAAATCCTGGAGTCCCCTCCCGCAACCAAAACGATAAGGTAGGCATCAAAAGAGGCCTTCATGACTTCTTTTATCGCAAGTGGGTGTGCTTGATCGATGAGAATTGCACAAAGCAGAGTCAAATTCTGCTTCAATGTCCGCAAAGTAGGCCTTATACGTGCACTAGCGACTTCACCAACATAGAGGCTATTGTAGAAGACATGGTTAGAGTCGACGAAGATCAAGCTATGAGCAGCAACTTCTGAGACACGTTGGCAGGCTTCACGTATGGCCGAACAGGTGTTCTGAAAGTAGGAAGCGCAGTCCTTAAGGTGCTTCTTGTTGCCGAAATATTTGTGACCAAGAGTACCAATACCAGAGAGTGACATCTCATCCGAGTGGAGATGTGCAAGGAGATAGTGCAAAGTGTTGAGGCGGATGTAAAGACGTCGTGTCCCCCCACTCATTGATGGATGAGGATGGTCAGCTTCGCTCATCCGGCATCCTCGTGGGTCTTCTATGCCAACTTTACATGGTGTCACCTTTCTACAAAATTTGGCAAACTTGGAATCTTGACGACATCTCGTCAAAGGAGGGAGAGCAGGTATGTAATTTTGCTTTGATCCTGCATTGAAAATTTTCAAGAAATGATGAAGTCAAGTTGTGCTAATTAAAACCAGGAGAATCTAGCAGTCCTTGTGTAATTGTAAAACTAAAGCATGAACATAAATCAAGTCAACCATCGACTTGGATGAACAATTAGAATGCAACAGGTACAGAGTGATAAGCGAGGACAAGCTATATGACAGGTGACACTTACCACAGGATGCAACAAATGCAGCATAATCCTGAAAGAGACTCCCTAAACTGTTCACCAGATCATTTACCAAATCCTCAGTAGTTTCCATTTGAATGGCAAAGAAGTCGTCCAAGGTTTCTTTAGCAAACTTGATCAAGTCTTCAGCTGATTCCACGTATGGCTTTGCCTTCGATTTCGGATTCCATGTCTGTCACAAGCCACACTTCTCATTATCTTTTTGTTTTGAGTAATTGTTATAATCAGTTGTAAATTTAATTCAGGAGAATATGCTATCAAATGAACTCACTTCTGATTCCATTGCTCTCCGCAGACAATCTTTGCCTTTCTGGAGCCTTCCATCTATCCATTGTTTTTGAAGCCTTGACACGGTCGACTCAACCTCATATGGAATCATATCCCTCACGATCATTTTGCCTCCATCTTCGCATTCTTTGGTGTCCTCGACCACCATTTGTGCCAAAACATTTTCTAGCTTCCCTGCACTCTCCAGTACTTTCCTGATTTCACCGTTGAGTACCAAAGCAGAAGTCAAATGTTGTTTCAGAATTAGTCCATAACATCTGTGCAATGTGATGGCGGCGACTGCAGTTGCAACGGGATGGAACTTTCTAAGAATAGGACTGAAGGTTCCTCTTTCTTTTAAAGCCAAATCTTCAGTCTCTTTCGCCAATCGAATGAGTCGTTCACTTTCATCTTGTCTTGTGTCCATTTCGCGTTCTTGACAAACTGTTTCAGCCATCTAATGCAAGCAATAACAAGGAAAAAAATTTAATGTCTCCCTCATGGTAACGCAAAATGAAGGGAGAAATGAATCACTTACGCACCTTCGAGAATGCATTCTTCAGAGATGATCGTATGTAATCATCCACGTGATCTACGATCGGGCTGGTCACTGCATTACCTTGCGCTTGTTCTGTTACTCTGGAAAGCATTACATCATCTCCTAAGATGTTTGCCACCCTCACTGCCAACGGCAGCAAATCCTCCATCAGGTTCATCCTCCCATCCTCGAAGTAGTAATGATAGTTACCCAATCTCTTCTCCAACCACCCTCGTATCGAGGTCAGAGCTAACGGTAGAACCTTAATGAATAGAGCATCTTGGTCCTGCTTTTTGGCGTCATTCGCTACTTCTGCCAACAAGGTATGTGAAGCGAAAAGAAGGTCCGGTTCCAACTGCATCGTGCTGATGTATTGTTGGAAAAACACCCATGTTAGGCACAGATTGTGTATTGGCGGATTGATTCCAAATATCGACCATGTCTTCTTCATGAGCTCAAGAAGCTCGTCAACCTCGTCGAGGACTAAAGTCTCATCCCTGATGTCAAAAATCGACTTCAGCAGAGTCACATACAGGTGAATGTTCAGAGGGAATCCATCAGCCCAGTGGCAAACATCAGTAGGAGTCCCGTTTGTGCTTCGCCATGATAATGACACCACAGAATTGCTGAGGCTTCGCATGGTGTCTGAGTTTTCCCCGATGACTACGATCTTCGTCTTGCCGGCTTGGATAATTTCTCCAAGGCGGTCTGCGAACGTGTTCGATTTCTCCAGCGGGATTGACGGGTGAAGAAGCAACCCTGCTTCTAGGATCTTGAGCTGTCTCTTTTGCCAGGCATGATATTCCTTCGAGTCGTTGTATTCAGATGGTTTCAGGTGGCGAAGAAGCTCGAGCGGAAGGATTATCGTCTCTGCCCGCTTACCAATCTACGGAGATTGAAAGTGGCAGGAATGAGCCAAGACATATACAAGATTCTAGTTTGAAAGATTTGTATCTACTGATTAAAGTACATGTCACTCAAAAATGAAAAACTACTATTACAATTTTCATTTGTTGTATTATAAGATCAAGTCTAATTCAACATGCAAATACTTGTTCTCACATTCAATTTACTATCTCCTAATTCACAAAAGAAAGACAATTGAAAACAACTTGCTTTGCATAATTTCATGAATACCACACGAGGGAGATGAATTATGAAGCATTTTGAGACTTACGTACATGGCCTACATGGGTTCTCGTGAGCGTTTTCCTGAGCCTGTTATCACTATGCTCCGTCACCCTCATTTGTTGCCTCATCAGCTCAGCTGATGTGAGCGGCCGCTTCGGCCTAGCCGCCGTCGACTGGAGCGTCGGCGGGCTCCCAGTGCCCAAGGCCATCTTTTTCGAGGGCGTCCGATTCAGCATCTTCAACCCGAGGGCTCTCTTGACCCGGCTGCTCGGGGCCATCCCCACCCCATTGGCCCGGGACGACGTGGATCCAGGCTCGGGCTCATTCCACATCGAGGGATGGAACTTCAGAGCGCTCCGGCCCCCGAAGCCGGGCGACGAACGGCATGACATGAAGAATATCTCGTATGCCGTCTCGCGGATATCGTCGGCATCAAGGCCGTGCAGCTCTCCGAAAGGCCACTCGAGGTCGGCGGCCATGGGCGGGCGGGCGGCAGTAGGCCGTCAGGTGGCGAGCCAGGAAAGAGGGTCGGAGAAGGACGGTCAATGGGGGAGCGATTGTAGTGGGCAAATGTTTGGCGAGACGCGAGGTGGAAATGAGGTGAGAATGAGCTGTTTTTCTCTAGTTAGTTGTGCGACACCACTTTCGCACTCAGAGGAGAGAGAGAGAGAAAGGCATTGTATTTGTCAACTTTCTTCGTGCGAAGAAAACGAGACATGAACATCGTTTTGATTCCGTTTGTTTTTTCTTTCTGTTTCTTATATTAAGGAAATAGGAACTTCTAGGGGCGCTAGTCGGAGGGAGGCTGGCAGACCATTAGGTGTATTACGCGTGGCGCCCTGGTGGTGGGTTCCATGTGTTTGCGTCACAGGGGGTTTACGTGGTGGCTGTCGGCCAACGTTCACAAAAAAAAAAAAAAAAAAAAAAAAAAAAACTTCTAGAGGGACTGATTGCTCTATAGTTATTGCATCGACCGAAATACCCTCACGGTTTACGCATATCTACGCAAGGGCAAAAAAAAATCCGACCTTCTCTCTCTCGAAAAATATTTGGTGACCTCAAAGCGCGACGTGATTGGCTAACGAGGCGTGCATTTGCTTGATCAGATCCATTCACGGCTCGATACGCTGCGGATGAATTAAAATTAAACAAAAGTAAATTGATTTCTGACCACAACGGCTTTTGGGAAAATTTACACGCCCGCCCAACCGTCTCTCTCTTCGACCGTTGTTTAGTTTTCGAGAAAAGCTGCGCGCATCTCTCTGTTCAACCATCTGCGCCCGACCCATCTCTGTCTTCAACCAATCTTTCGCGTTTAGAAGGCCCCGTTTCCGGGAAAATTGTTAAATAATTTCTTAACTTATTACGTTTCCATCATTTTAGTTTTAAACTTTTCAATTTTATCAATTAAATTCTATTTTTTTTTACATTTTGCTAATTGAGTCAATCTGATTAATTTTAGCGGAAAATTGCTAACATGGTTACTAGCCATTCTATGTGACACAATCGGCGTTAATGTATATAATTTTTATTAATATTTCAGTTTTATAATTTCTTTCATTTTTTATTTCATTTCTTCTCCTCCCCTCTGCCATTTTCTTATTGCTTGCCGCGAAGAAAAGTAGTCATACCCACAAGGAATTAATTACTCAATAAAGTTGACTTGACTTCAAGCAGCTTATAAGAACCTTACAATCAATTTGATTCCCCGATATATATTTTGAGTTGTCTCATGTTGTATAAATGCCCAACAAGTTACAGGTTTCTTTTTGTCTTTTCTAATTTTTGTATAGGATTGCATGTTAGATTTATCGCTTTCCTTAAATTACTTTCTTGAGTGTTTATTTACTACACCATCTTTAAATTTCAGTTGTTTGTTTTCTTTTTTTCTTTTAATAGAAATAGATTAGTAAGAAATTGACTATCCACGCATGATCACTTAATTAGTTACATTGACCCAAAAAAAAAAAAAAAAACACACACACACACATGGGCATATTAGGAAACACGACAAACTGTTAGATACCAAAATGGTGCTAATGAAAATATTAGCATATCCTAAGTCTCTGAACTCTAGAATCTCTAGTTGCATAGAAATCAAAGGACCACTTTGACCATCGATTGGGTTTTCTAGTCAACCCCTAAAAGTGAGGCTAGTGGTGACTCAATGCTCATATCTTGATTGTCCAAAACAACTAGATAATAAATGAATCCGTCATGAGGGTATAAGTCTCGATAAGACTCACCATAGTTTAGTATATCTGATGTGGAAATATCCTAAAGGATAAAGTGATGCCATCTTTATGAGTGAGTACTATTGGAAGGGCTACCATAGTAACAATACCCCTAAATTCAATGGTAACACCCGATCTCATTTTTTAAGGTGCATCATCCGTGTGGGTATAAATCACAACACTTTCTGCTTTCACGCAATGTATGAGCTTAGGAGAGTTCATGACCATTATCCAGCGAAGTCACATGGTCAATTTTTAAAGACGAAGTGATGAAGTCTTTTGAGAAGCCAAACTTGTTGTTAAAGGTTTTACTTAGGAAAAAAAAATGGCATTGACAATAAGGAAACATTTTCATCGGTCTCCAAGAAAGACTCATTTAAAATCTTTATGGCTTTGGTGGCTATCTATGACTTAGAGTTACACCAATTGGATATTAAATCGCATTTTTTAATGGGAATTTAGAAGAAGATGTTTACATGGATCAACCCAAGGGCTTTTCAGTTAAAGGAAATGAACACATAATGTATAAATTAAAGAAATCAATATATGGATTTAAACAAACTTCCCCACAATGGCATTTTAAGTTTAATGATATCATAACTTCATTTGGGTTTAAGGAAAATGCCGTTGATTGATGTATATATATATATTGAACACACACATCGATGAGAGCAAGTTTATTTTTCTTGTTCTATATGTTAATGATGTTTTGTTTGGTTATCTTGGTTTGTTACATGAAACCGAAATGTTTCTCTCTAAGAATTTTGAAATAAAGGATATGGGAGTGGTAACGTATGTGATAAGAATAAAAATATTCTATGATGGATCACAAGGATTGTTAGAGTTGTCTTAGAAAGCCTACATTGAGAAAATTTTAGAAAGATTTAATATTAATAAATATTTAGTAGAAGTAGGTCAAATTCAAAAAAGATGATAAATTTAGTCTTATACAATGCCTGGAAAGTGAATTGGAACGAGAATAAATGAAAAGTATTCCTTATGTATCTATTGTTGGGAGCTTAATGTACATTCAAACTCGTACCGGACCAAATATTAGTTTTGCTATCAAAATGCTAGGCAGATGTCAAAGTGATCCTAGATTGGATCATTGGAAAATTGGAAAGAAAGTTCTTAGATACTTACAAAGAACGAAAAACATATGATCACTTATAAAAGATCCGATTATCTTGAGGTGATTAGATATTTAGATTTAGACTTAGCCTTATGTGCCGATACAAGAAAAACAATGTTTGATTACTTGTTTCTTCTAGTTGGAAGGACAATATCATGGAGTTCGAATTTGGGTATGCTTTGAGGCCATTATTCATGGATTATGGCTGCAGAACTTTATTTTGAAGCTTGTGATTGTCAATAGTATTGCTAGGTATTTGAAGGGTGCTAAGCATATGTGAATTAAATATTTGTCTATTAAAAAAGAAGTTTAGAAACAAAGAGTGTCAATTAATGAACATATTGAAAGGATAGATAATGCCATGACACTCTTAAGCTCATTTATGTGTTTTTGATATTTTCTGTTTTCTATTTAGTAAATATTATGGAAATAAATGAATGTTAAACAAGATAGTCTCTAATGAAGACATTATGGTTGGACCAATACTATACTTCTCATTTATGGATGATGTTAAGTAAAGGGTTATGTCGTAGTATATGAAAAGGACTATGTTGATAAATGACATACAACCGCCATGACTCACATTAGTTTTCTTTACTTAATTATGATTATTATGTGATAGCCAATTTAGGAAATGTTTTAGCATTATGTTATTGTAGACATTTTATCTTTATTAAACCATAATAGGAAGGTCATATGGGCCAAGTGGGAGAATGTAAGAATTATTGTGGCCCACATGATTTTATTAATTATGGTTTAATGAATATTTAAGAACTAAAACGTATTAGCTATGAGAAGTTGTAATTCTCATGAAATGAAAATGTGCAATCCTTATGAGGAAGTTATGGTCCTTATGAAAAGGCATGAGGGGAAAATATGCTTTGATGGAAGGCACTTATTAATAGTCTACATAAAATAGAAGCTGGTCCTCTTCCACTCATGATGTGAAATGTGAAGAAAAAAAACTTAATTTGAGAGGAAGATTAAAGATAGCCCAAAGCCACTAGAAAAACTATTCGGATAAACAACAAAGCACCTCATAGTTTCAAGTGGGCGACCATATGTTCCTTAAGGTGTCGCCAATGAGAGGAATGTCCTCTTTTGACAAGAAAGGGAAGCAAAGCCCTAGATTCGTTGGATCCTTCGAAATTCTAGAACAAATTGGACTTAGCCTATCATTTAGTGTTGCCACCCAATCTTGCTCAGGTTCATAATGTATTTCATGTGTCCATGCTAAGTAAGTATGAAAACAACTCAACACACGTGTTTAGCTATGAGGAAACTGAGGTGGACAACAAAGTGACATATATTGACCAACCGGTGCAAGTGGTGAATAGAAAAGAACAAATATTGTGTAATAAGATTATTCCTTTAGTCAAAGTCATCTAGCAACATCATGGCACTGAGGGAGTGACCTAATAAAGCAAGCACATAATGGAACACCAATATCCTCATTTGTTTAAAGAAATAGGTAATGCTGCAAATTTTGAGGACAAAATTTCTTTAAGGGGGGAAGAGTTGTGACATCCTCAATCCGATTCTAATTTTTAGAATGGGATTCCATCGATAGCCAATCTTTGAAGTAGGATTACAATGAGAATCGGTAGACCATGAAAACACCGAGAATGCCACTTTGAGGTGAAAACTCGATTTTTCATCAACGGAGCGTGAAAATTTGGAAAAGTGAAAATAGGCCATAGACAAGGACCCAAATGGGCCCAAGCCTACAAGTGGGCTCAATGGGCCCCATGCCCATGGATGGGCGGCCTAATGGGCCTCATACCTAAAGAAGGGGCGGCCCAAGGAGATGTGGGCCCTCTAAGCCACTTTGACCTTCTTACAAAACATTAATTGCCCCCTCATGTGCTTGAATAGTACCAAATCTTTATGTAATGACACTTTTGTCCTCTCTTTAAGCTATGCACAAAAGGGTAACAATGGAAATGCCAAGGAAGGGGCAGCCACATGGGATGAAGAGGAAGGAGATGAGGTCACTCTCGACCTAGTCTATTCCTTCTTTTTCCCCATATGTGCATATCAAATGCATTAATTGCTTTGGATCTCCTCTCATCATGAAGCTTTTTCCTCCAAGTAAGTGCTAGGTGGAGGGGGAATTTGAGGTACATTCCTATTAATGGCAAGATCTCTCATTGTCTCTCTCCTCTTCCTCTTTCCCTTTTGAATCACACACCACCCTCTCCTTCTCCCTCTTCTCTCACTTTGCTCCCATTCCCTCTCCTTTCCTTGAGCTAGCCGAACACCCTCATCTCCATTCCTCCCTCTTTGCAAGCCATTTTCTCTCATTTTCCTCCTTAGACCTCACTCCACCGTCCATTACCCACCATCCAACATCAAGGCTACCGTTCCTGCATCGCCGTCCTCATCACCATGCCGAATCTTGAAGGTGAAATGGAGACCGCCCTTAGCCCCTCATCTCCGTTTCTCTCTTTCCTTTCTTTGCTTTAGATTTGGACCGTCGTAAGCCTAGAGAACACTATCTAGCCCTTGTTGTCGTTGTTCCTCTGCCATGATGCCATCCATAGCCCTTACCATGAGCTATTTGAGGCATGACCAACCACCACCAAACATCGCCGCCGCCATCCAGCCTTTGCCACTCCTTCACCATTGCTTACCAAGCTTAGGACCGGGAGTGAGAGGCTTTTCTAGCCCTTGTTTGGGGTTGTGATTGCACTTAGGATTAGTATTAGTGTTAGTTTAAGGTTAAATGATAATTTGATTACGTAATAAGTAAGTTCAAGCGATAGGTTATTGTAGGTTTCCGATAGGCTATCGTAGTTTCCGATAGGTTATCGTGATAAGTTATCATGATTTCCAATAGGTTATCGCAATAGGTTATCGTAGTTTTCTAATAAGTTATCGTAGGTTGTGATAAGTTATCGCGTTAAGCCTTTTTAATATTCGATAAATTATTGTAATATGATATGTGAATGTGATAAGTTATCGTAATATGATATGTTAATATGAGATAAGTTATCGGATAGGTTATGTTGACACATGATAGGTTATCGTAATAGGTATACTTAAATGCAATGATTTATCTTACCTTTAATGAGTATTCTCTATGCTGTGAGTCCTAATGGATTAGTGTATTGTTGGATGCTAAATTTAGATATGGTGTATGTTCATGTAATTCTTAAAATGGAAAATGGTAAGTGTTTATGGCATTCAATGATCATAACTAGTTAGTATGAATGTAAGGATATGTGAAAATATAATATGTTTAAGTGACGTTATAATGTGATATGATATGAGATATAAGCATGACATGGTTGCATGTGGCAAACGTTATTGCATATTGCATGAGCATTACACATTCCTACATCGACTAATGAGAAAGATATGAAATGAACTTGAGTAATGATATACTAGTGAGATCATTTAAATACCTTGATGCGTATGATTATGCGGGGTGATAGAACCGTTTTGATGCATATGATTATGCAATACAATGCCCGATTAAGTTCGGAGGCCTTCACATCAATGGGATGTCGTCGTGGATGGATTTCAAAACAAAACTTCTCAACTAGAATGCCATCCTAAGGTGTATGCATATGCGAGATAATACCATGTTTGATAGGGCAGGACAATGCCTAGTTATGTCGAAAAATCAATGACCTTCGGGTTTGCCGTGGCCTTGAGCGATCATAATAATCTGAACATATATGTGTGAAATGTGCATGCGAATGATATTTGATTATGTATGGATTATTAAATGACATTTATGCATGATTATGAGACAATGCATGTTCTTATTTTTGCCTTGTAAGTATGAGATTTGTTGTGAGAATTGCTTAGGTGCTTATATTATGATGGCCTTGAGAAAGCTAGATAACCGTTCCTGTTAATAGTTAAGGTAAAGCAATGGCTTTGCTATTGATCTATCATAAATAGATAACTTGCATGTTTGAGCCAACTCCAAGGTGAATTACCTCCCTATGCAAGGATTAGGAAACTTATTTACTGAGTTTTATCTCATTGTTGTTTGTTTAAATGTTTCTAGGCCCTAGAAATGTCCGAGCTCTCTTGCCATGTTCGGTTTGGGGTCTCCATTGAGCAGAGTCAAGAGATGATTGAGTAGCCTATCAAGGGGACCAACGCCCATTACAAGCTACGTGACCACAATTTGGGTAGATGAGAGGCTTTAGAATTTAGTACTCCATTGCTTCTCGGCCTAGTACTTTTGGGTAGAGGACGACTTGTATGGCCCCATCCGAGATTTTGATGGACCTCTAGGTGCAGGACTTTGGAACACTATTTGGGATGTGATGGATCTAGATGTGCCTAATGGGGTAGTCCCTGATCTGGAGGCTGACCTCAACATGATTGTCGAGCCGGAGCTCTAGTACATGGAGCCTATAAGGAGCTAAGTGATAGTGGCAATGCATCACTTTTTGAAGTTGCCCTCATAGTAGTAGAGATGCTAGGCTTACATGGAGCCGGAGCTCTAGTACATGGAGCCTATAAGGAGCTAAGTGATAGTGGCAATGCATCACTTTTTGAAGTTGCCCTCATAGTAGTAGAGATGCTAGGCTTACCCTAGGACCCTTTTGGAAATGGATATGATTGCGCTTTTGGGTTGTTTTTGAAGTGGTTAGCAGGTTTCGATGTTGTTGTATTGCTTAGTTTGTTTGGAAATAGTTTGTATGGAATGATATGGTTACTAATGAGTGCGCGAGCACGCGTGCGTGTTTTAAGCTATCCCTATTTGAATGGTTGGGTGATTGCATTCCACTTCCGCTTATGTATAAGTAAACAATAATACAAATCAATTGGCAATGCCTCCTAAAACATCGCATTCAAAATGGCCTAAGTAAACGAGGGTTGTCATGTACTCGAGGGTCAAGGCGTGACAAAGATTATTAATTAAACAAACATGTTTGACATTTAATAGTAAAAAACAAAAATTTATATCCGAATAAACACAATCTTTCAAAGATTAAGAAATTATATTTGAAAAGGTATAACCTCTAATATAACTATTAGAAGAAATAATAACATTTAGAATTAAATAAATAATAAAAAAAAATCGTAACTCATTCGTGAATAGTTGCAATAGGACGTTATGGTTAATTTTTTATAAAAATAAATCATAATTTTCCAATAAATAAAAAATAATTATTGTTGATTAGTGTCGAATTTCTTCCATGTGCGTACTCACATTTTTTTTTTTTTTATATAAGATAAAGCACCCTTAATTTGTTTTACAAACAAACTACCAATAGAGACCGTGAGCAGAGAGGGCTGAGTGAGAGACTGAGAGTGAGTGAGGGCTCTCCATCGACAAACATACTCGAAAGTCGCCCTGACGACTCACTGGCGGTACCCCTCTCCCCGAGCTCATGGTGGATTTTGTTCGGTTTTGTTCGCCTTTCTTTTGGGCGTCGATTTCCTGAGGATCCTGGCTCAGAGACACGCCAGGCAGACGAGCGTAGCCCGATCTATCGAGCTCGCCCACCGTCCAACACCGCCAAGCCGGGTAGGGCTTCTTCACCTGAACGATCTTTCCCTTATGCTCTGTTTGGGGCTTGCCGGACCGGGCTGATGTTGTCCGATTCGTGCGAGTTCCAGCTTCATTTGTGTGCGTACCATCTCGGGACCTATTTTGTCGATTGCTGCGGATATCGACTTGAGCTCGAGCTCTGTTGTTCGCGTTTCTCACTCCTCGGATGATGCACGCCGCTTGTTTGATAAAATGCCCAAGTTATATGCATGATGGGTGTTTTCTTGTTTATGCTCATGGCTTGCTGCGTGTCCTGAAGATGAGTTCATCCCTTGTAGGATTCCAGTATGAGTTCGAGTCTCGGTCTCGCGCAGGCCTATGGCCCCCCTCCGCCGTTGGCAGCTCGTCGGTTCATCCCTTCTGCGAGCAACTCGCGTGGGGGGGAGCGGGAAGAGAAGAGAAAAAAGAGTTTTACCGTTGGGCCTGATTTGTTTTTCTTTTGGTTAGTGGGCTTGGATTTTGTTTTGTAGTGATTGAATTGGTTTTAAGTTCATTAAGCCCATTTCTTTCCTTGTCTTTTGAGTCCTTGGCCCGAACCCTAAGACCAGCAGCAGCCCAAACTCAGACTAGGCTCGAAGGCCCAGCCTGAGTCCCATTTTCGGATAAAATAAATAAATTATTTTTTATTTTATTAAAATATATATTTGAAAAAACCAAAAATGCTTATTTTTTCCAAAAAAAATAAGAAAAAGCTTAAAAATAGATTTTGAATGGTTTTTCCTTAAAATATGTGAAAATCCTTTTTAAAAAGAGAGAAAGAGAGAAAGAGATTGTGTATAAGTTCTCGGAAGCAAATGTTAGATTGCTATATGCACATTTCCTTTATTCCAATTACGCACTTATGATGAATGAATTGCTATTTCCTTAGCCAAGTTAGGAATTGAATCATGATTGGTAAAAAAAAAAAAAATGCTACACAAACTTTACTTGAAGTTTAAACAAGATTATGTATTGAAAGAGTATTAGTCGATTAACTAGTGTAATCAAGTCCTAGATCTTAATTTCTCTAGTTACGTAGGAGTAAAATTTTCTCTCAATATTTTACTTGGCTTTTTAATCGATCCATCTCAAAATAATTAGTGGCGACTACTTAATCAAAATAACTTACTGATAAAAAACTTGAATCATAAATCGTGAATTGGTGGGCTTGGGAAAGCTCTGACTAAGTCTAGACTTAGCGAACTATTAGCGTTTGCGTTTGTGCATAGGGCTCGGAAGAGGTAGTGACAGCTTGGTGATTGTTGGGAATGATTTGTTTTTGTGGACTTAGGTTTTTTTGTCTTGTTTAAATATTTCTCTAACTAGGGTATTTTTTGCAAGTTAGTAGATTAGAGATAAATATTAATTTTGTTGAGATAAATGTTTTGTTATTATAAACTGTTGTGCATACTTTAATGTTTTAGCACTACATTGTAGCACATGCAACCTTGCCGTTGGACTTGAGATGCCACAGAGGATATTTTAGGATGATATTAAGATAGTTACCACCTTGAACGTGAAACCGTGATATAGAGGTTACCTTTCTTTTTGCCGAAATTCTTCAAGTAGAGTCGAGGTTGAGAGGATTTGACACTGATGCAATACTACAATAATCAAATCAGCTCTTAACTTCACTAAGCCTTCTTAGTTAGAAATCGAATCGCATGTATCATGCGCATGTCTATGTGATTGTTATCGATTTTCTCTAGTTAAGTTTTCTATCCTTGCACTTTGGAATTTACTTACTTTCTTGTATGTCTCAATTAGTTCACAATTAGTTTAGGTTAGTTGTGGATTTAATACCATGGTCATTCCAATTTGGAAATAATTGTCATTAAGTCTTTTTGAAAAGAAAATGGGGAACAAAGCTTTTGAGAATTTGTTTTCAATTCATGCTTTTGTTGTTTCAAGTTTTTCCTTTTCAAATTTGATATCTTTTTAGTCCATACTAGCGTGTCAAATGTCTTTATTTCCCTAGTCCAATTTTAGGAAATTCCTTCCATGTCCAAATTTTTCGTGAATAAACAAAAGGGGTGGGATTAGGTCGTTGTCATGGACCAGTTCCCTATTTGCACCTTGTGTTTACATATGCTTGTTTATTCCCAAATAGGTAATCACGCACCATTCACCAATTCAAACTCGGTGAAGAGCAAGAACAAAAATAGCCAATGAATACGTGCCAAGCCATCTTGCGAGTATGGAAAGTAAGATGAAACAGGTTGTTAGTGCACTCCAACAACTCTCGAAACAGGTGAATTATATTCAGAGCAAGCTTGTTCTCACTCCAACACCATTTGAAGTAATATTGCCGTAAACATGTCAGGACTAAAAGAGGACCCACCTCAAGTCACGAGGGAGAAAGCTCAACTTGGAACATGTTCACAACGTAGCACGATAAATGCTTTGTAAAGCTAGAAGAAAAACTGAAGCAATTGCAAGTGTCAGAGAATTCATCTCCATTGAATTTATCCGTTTATGCAAAGGTCAAGATGCTAAAGAAGTGCGGAATGCTAGAGTTCGAGAAGTACGTGGAATCTCCTGCCTAAAAACCCATTTGCACATGTATCGCGAGTGGATGACTCGATACGTTAGTAACAAGCCTCTCATGATCCAATCATTCTAAGCAAGCTTAACTAGGCCTGTGCTAAAATGGTACACCTCACATAACATAAAACTTCTTGAGACCTCGGGTGAATTGGCTAATGTGTTTATTAAACGGTACAAATTCAACATTGACACCACTTTTTCTTGTGAGAATCTCGAGCATATTGAGAAGAAGAGTGAGTCATTTAAAAATATGCCATAAGGTGGAGGAACCTGGTTGGGCAAATTACTCCAAAACTTACTGATAACAAGCTAATGAAGTTCATCAAAACTCTTACGCACGAATTCTAGACAACAAGAAGGGTATGATCTTTTAAGCTCATTAGTTTCTCATCTTAGCGAACTCTAAATTGGCATCAATGCTGCGTGAAATCGAGTCCCATATATATTGAATTAACATTGCAATCTCTTTCAATCGGTAATTTCAAATTCAATGGAAAGCCTAATCAATTGTGTTGAGTATTTACTTTTCAACAAGCAATGAAAACCTAAAGAAACACATCTTGAGAATAAGATAAACACATGGATTTCTATATCTAAAAAGGTAAAATAACCTAACTTTATAATATTAATAAATGTGGAAGCTAATGGGGATCTTGCAATTAATTATGCAAAATTATCAAAAAAATAAATGAGAAATAATAAAAGATATCAAAGATTTACGTGATTCCTTCCGACTATTAAAATCTACATCCTCAAGGAGAGTTATTAGCGATTCATTATAATAGGAGAATTAAAGTTGTGAATACTTGCACGTTTGAATCATATCTAAATTAAAAGTGTTTATAAATAAAACAAGTTCATTAGATATAAATACTCAAAGCACAAATTGACGTGTTCAAGATTGAACCAAGATGAACACATGCTTTTACTGGGCGGCGGATCACCAGGGAGTCTTGCGTGGCCGTCAAGCTCCATTTTTTTTTTGTCAGTCCTACTCTACTCCTATTTCTATTCTAACTCTCACTTGGGGACTCTATGCTCGGTGCGGATGGTAGCCGAAACCCACTCCCGAAACCACTCGTCCCCATCCACAACCATCCCAGAAAGTGGAAATTCGAACCTCCCACCTCCTCCTTCCAAGTTGGAAGAGTGACCACTGAAGTAAACCCCAGTGGTTGTCAAGCTCCCTTTCACCGAGCAGCAAATGTTCTCGTCGAAGAAACCCACACGCTTCAGCGGCAAATGTTCTCTTCAAAGAAACCCACACGCTTTGTGCCAAAAAAAAAAAAAAGAAGAAGAAGAAGAAACCTACACGCTTCACACGCTTCGAAGAAACCTCCTTTCACTGGGCGGCAAATGTTCTCGTCGAAGAAACCCACACGCTTCTTTACTGTGCGGCCGCCTTTCAAAACACGAAGGAAACGTGGGGGGCCTACATTTCAAGGAGGACTATACCTAGGGCTTTGCAAAAGTAAACACCCCATATATTTTTCTTTTAGTTTTCTTTCCTCTCTCTTGGCCCCACTTGTTTCTTCTTGTTCGCCCACAAAAGAAAGGCAAATGAGTGCACTTGTCTGACCATGGAAATATATATTTCACAAAATAAAAGTGTCTCTTTTGTCTTTTAGTGGCTGAGAACTTCTCCTTTGTTTGGTTGATTAGCCAACTCAGTCAGGTCTTGTAAATAGCTCAAATTTGAGACATAAATTTAATAATTCTCCATTTTTAATTTGACTCGAAGTTTGAAGTCAAGTTATTGTGTTTATCATCTAAGTTACTCTCCATCTTTAACTTGACTCGAAGTTTGAGGATGATTGGTTCCCAATCTGATCCGATCTAGTCCTCCCAAGAATGAGGGCCAGATCAAGAGGATTGGTTTTAGTTTTTGGAACCAAGGATTTGACTGATTGGACCTGGGATTGGGAATCAGACCAGACCAATTAGACCTAAGATCGAGAACAAACCCGACCAACCGATCCAGTCTAATCCAATGAAATATGGAAGTCAAAAGTCCAAAAAGAGATACATCACTTAAGTCTCTCTCTCTCTTAAAATTAGAACCCAGAAGCCCGGAAAGAGAGAGCATCTTGAGCAAGGATAAGGCATTGCTATAAAAATCAAATTGCCGATAGCGACACAATGCATTCATCAAACACAACCCATAAATGACCTCCACACCTTTATTTCTTTATTAACAAAAAAAAAAAATTAAAAAAAAAAATAAAATAAGAATATCACTTTATTTTAAAATAAAAATATCCTTAAAATAAATTTATTTTATTTATTCTATTTTATTTTATTTTACGAATAATTTTTTTTAAATGAATAAAAATAAAAAATAAAAAAAAAAATTTATTTGGCAAAACACTCAAGACAAATAAAAATAAATTTATTAAATTTATTTTTAATAAAAATAATTTATTTTTATTTATCATAAATAAATTATTTTTAATAAATTTATTTTTAATAAACTAAAAATAAAATGATAAATAAAAATAATTTATTTATTTTTAATAAATTTATTTTTAATTTATTTTAATACATTTATTTTTATTTTTAATAAAATGATATTTAATTAAATTTATTTCGATTGAATTTATTTATTAAAAATAAAAATAATATTTATAATAAAAATTTAAATTTTAAAATAAAAATGAATAAATGATATTTTATAATAATTTTTATTTTTAAAATGATATTTATTTATTTTTAAGGATTGTTTTAATTTATTCGTAAAAATAAAAATAAATATCATTTTATTTATTCAAATAAATTTCATTTTAAAATAATATTTATAAAAATAATTTATTTCCACAATCATGTTGTGAAGTGCGGGAAAGTCAACGCTCAAGATCATGATGATGATGGGGATCATTGTAGCTAACCCTAAGTCTCTTGCCTATCTGTCTTAGCTTCACTGATTAAATGAAATACGTCAAATTGGAAATAGCACTCCTTATTTGGTTTGAAAAACCCGCATCAACCTCAATGCATTGGGGAGAAAAAAACAAGAGAGGTCATATTTAAAGCAATAACAATTGAAATTTCTCCACAATCTGAATAGAATCAGTTTCAAACTTTTATTCACTTGAACACTCACTCCAGCCTAGATGAACTACCAACTAATTCCTTATCAAGTTCCAAGTCTATGACGAATGTCCAACATTAAAATCACCATAGAGAGCATCGGCCCAACAATCATATCCCCACAACTCTTGTAGAAGCACATTGATAAAGAACCAGTACATATAACAAAAAAAAAACATGGTCATAACTAATCTAGAATAAAGTCTATAAGAAATAAAAAAACAAAATCAAATTCCAAAATTTGTGCAAGTGAAAGACGTTGTTTTACATTAAATTGCCAAACTCCACACATCTCATTGAATTAGTTAGTGTTGCATCCCCTAGGGGGAATAGACTCTTTGATCAAGTAAGCAAAATATAATCAAAGTCGAGAGCCCAAAAACTATGGCTAAACTCACTGATAGTCCTACAATAAGTTTATATGATCACCAAACATTAGTTACAAACTAGAATTACTAGAAATTAAACTTAAATAAGTAATGGAAAATCTCACCACATATATTTCTTCTACTTTAACTTCTGGTGAGCTTTGAGTGAACATTATCATAGAACAAAAATGAAATATTAAATAAATTATTTATTCATTAGATATACAAAGGAATTACAAGATAAAAAATATATTCATGACTTATTCTATTCAAACTTTTCTATATTCTTGATGCGCTTTTCAACATTAATTGGCATGGTAACCATTTTCAACCAATCTTGAATGCAAATCAAAGCTTCACCACTCTCTGAGTCAAAGAATTTTGAAAGCCATCAAGCATGTGACCAAATGTACTTAAAGTCGACTTTAAAGTGTTATTACAAAAAGAGACAAAATATCCCAAGCCATAAAAAAAAAAAAAAAAAGCTTTTAAAATTTTGGTCAGTAGTTTTTCACCATATCAAAAGGTTGAGATCATGATCTTCTTCATGTTTGGCTTTAAGATACTTATCGAGCTCAAATAAGTTGCTCATGAACACTTTTTTTCTCCTTGTGAAGATAGAATTCATATGCCTTTTTCAAATCGAAATTCAGAACCCATATTAAGGTCGTCCTTGTTACCCTCCTCATGGCAATCAAAAGTTGACCACCAAATTTCTATCACAAGAACCAAAATAAGATTTCTCATAAAAATGAAACAAAGGTTCCAAGGCAATTCTCATATTATCCTTCATCTCATCAACTTTTGCACTATCATCATAGATTAGTCTATAATAATATTGCACATAACTAATTTTTTTTCTTGGATCCAATATTACTACAATAAAGACCATCATATTAACTTTTTCGAAACTTCCATAATATTTGTCAAACTTATTTTTTATCTTCGCACCCATAGCTTTCATCCTAGGATTTGAAACCATCTCCACTTGTTTAATAGTTCTATCTAAAGTAGCTATCTCATTAAAATAATCATTTGAAGTGATATATAGAGTCTCAAACATCTTATTGGTGGCATTATAAAACTTCTTAAAAAATATAGAAATAATTTTGGCTTATGTGTAGGAATTTCATAGTCAAGCTTAGTTAAGAAGGAAGGAACATCTTCATCCATTCAAAAGCTTTTCTAAACTTTAAGACATTGTCTAACATGGCTAAGTGGAGTTTCTCCTAGTTGTGACATTAGGACAAATTAAACCCTTATAAGTGGTCATTGCTCTCTTAATGCAATTTTGGAATATTTTAACTTTCATGAGAGAACTCCTCATAGATCTAACCACATTTCGAATATGTGTAATAGAATTACATTCCTTCGGTGAATTGTGCTTCTCATGTGTATAACATCATCATCAATATCAATAGCCTATCTCTTGATATTTTATTTTTCAAGAAACCAATTGCAACATTATTTGAACTAGCATTTTTCAAAGTGATTATGGACATTTTTTTTTCTCTATTCTCCACTCGTAGATGCATCTTCCAACCATTTTTCCATTATCCTTGCCTTTGTGAATAGACATCACTACAAAATTAATGATTATTTCCTTACCAAAAAAAAAAAAAAATTAATGATTATTTTGTGCAATTTCCAGTCATCATCAATACAATATATAGTGAAAAATAAATAATTTAAGTTTTCAATTGATCTCCATGTATCGGTCGTAAGTGCAACTCTAGACTTAAGCTTGCAAAAGTAAGTCTTTAAACTCATTTTTCATAAATATATAACTTAATGTAATCTCTAGCCACCATAAATCATGAGATGTGATTGAAGACAAGATGTCACTGATTAATAAAATCACAGAACCTGACACGCTTAACCATTGAAAAAGGTTATTCATCCATTATGATCATCTGAAAAAGCATTTGCCTAAAACGATTTTCATCAAGTTTTTATGTCGTTAAGATATTAACACTATCAATACTGGTATGTTTCATTGTCATTTGAGTCCATCTACTCTACATATATCAAACAATTTTTGCTTTTTATTTACATTGCAAAGATACTTGTTGCACCTTTTCAAGTGTTTTCACCATAGCAAAAGTATCGTTATTAACATGATATGTATACTTGACCCGACAATAAATGCATAACACCTTAGTTTTCCCATTTTTAGTTGTTCCTTTACGAAAATAAAGCTAGATTGTTGATCCTATTAGATACCTTGTGTTGTATCGGATGCCTCTTCGAAGTCTTCTTCACATTCATATTCTAGTGAGTTCATTACTAGATTCATAGCATCATTGGATCAATCCACTTCCACTAACATTTAAATAGATCACCTGATCAAGCAAAACATAAATTGGAGCTATCAAACAAGAACACGCACCAAATTCAACTTTTCTTCAAGTTGTGAGATGGATTCCTTGTGCTAATTAGGACAACTACTACAAATTCACTAAAACCAACATAATTTTACGAGTTTGATAAATAAAAATAAATTCTAAGTATTCACGGGGCAAGACATACATTCAAAGTACAAAAGAACCAAGGCTAGAAATGCATCATCTTAATAGACCTGTCAAAATAAGTCTTAAACTCATGTATGAACCATTTAAAGTATAAAAGGGTCATACATGGGTTACTTCAATTTTAAAAAGCTTACCTTATATGAGTATCAAATTTAAAGGCTAAAATAAATTGGGGTAAAATGAGTTGAGTTTAAAACCCATTTCCAACCCATTAGGCTCACACACACTCTTTCTCTCCCTCTTTAGCCTTATAAAAATATTAAATGAAAACCATAATTATAATTATTTTCCTTTTTCTTTTTTTTTTTTTCCTTTTCTTTTCTTTCGTCTTCCTTCTTCCATCTTCCTTGGTCAATGGCCGGTGATTGACCAAGCGAAGGAGGAACTTGCTGGAGGTTGGCAAAGCTCGAGCTCACTGATCAAGTGAGGTCAAGGCCTTACCAAGTCTAGCAAGGCTCGAGCCTCGCCGATTTGGTGAGGTGCAACCTTGCATGTGGCTTGTGACTAGTTGAAGAAGAAGAAAAATGAAAAATGAGAAAAAGAAAATTAAAATTAAAAATAATTAAGATTTTGATTTTTAGAAAATAAAATGAAATAAAAAATAAAAATAAAAATACCAAAAGGAGCACATGGAGGAAAATAAAATAAGAATTTCCATACCAAATGGTGGAAAATATTTTTAGTTTATTTTCAGATTTTAGTCAAACATCATAAAATATTGTTATTTTCCTAGAAAATGACTTCTTTGAAAATATTTTTAAGAAACAAACGGAGCCTCAATTTTTTTAAACAATTATAAAAATTGTCCACTAGATTTGTATTTCATGAAAGTGTTTTAGCAATATTAGTTTTTTTTTTTTTTTTTTTAAACAATCATAAGAAACAAGCTTTCCTAGATTTGGTTAAATAGGTTGGGTTGGGTATGGGTTAGGAAATTTGTTTAATGATAAATGGGTCATAAACATGTTAATTTCGATTGGACCTTATATGACTTGACTCAAACCTAATCCGACTTACTTGTTTGATAGGTCTACATCTCAATAAACAAGCCTTGACATTTCCCACTAGAAAAAAAGAAAGAAAAAAGCATAGACAATCTTCGTCCACATTGGGCTGTCTCTTTGATCCTTATAGAGCCAATCTAATCATCGTGCAGGACTATGACAGGGGAAAACAAGGAATGATATTTCCCTATGAGCAATACATGGATAAGTCGGTTAATTTTTATCTTCTGTAATTGTTTTGTGTAAGTTAGAAAAGACGTAAGGAAGATCACGGTAGGTTTTTTTTTTTTTCCCCTCCCGATTTAAGAGTCAAGCACAGTTTCATAAAAGTAAGCCAAGTGAATTCAAAATGGCAATGGACGAGACATATTTAGTAGAAGCGGGAGAATGGTTCGTGCAGAACTAAATGCTAGTCTCAGCCAAGAGGCCTCTAGCTTCACTTCAAATCGGGTAGGTTGTTAATGAACGGTCCGAGCTTAAACGATCCAAAACAATGCATGTAATCTAAGCACTAAATTAGAGGTCCTAGGCGATACTACGATAGAATCTCGAGCTTAAATGATCCAAAACAATGAGCATCAGCTCGCAGAGGTGATCAAAGTCTGTCTATGCAAATCTCCATCCGCAAACCCCGTACGACCAGATTCTTGGAAACAAGCTATCGAAATCTAAGAAAAAAGTAGAGACAACAGAAATCAGCAATCCAAAGACAAGAAAAACTTATTAATTACACCAATGGTTGGGCCATTTGAGACTATGAGTCGAGTGAGAGCCGAGAGTGACATCTGAGAGTCAAGCAAGAGCTGAGTAGTGGAAAGAGTGAGGCATGAGAGGCAAGAGGGAAAGAGTTAAGAGTGTCGATGTTGAGCGAGATGTGAGGTGAGAGGGAAAGACGAAGAACTAGATAAGGTGAGATTATATTAGAGTTTGCTATTTTTTAAGAAATTAAAAAAATAAAAATATGTATAGTCGGTTTAGTTGGATCAATCTAGTTTCCACTTGGAACAAGGAACCAAACTGATCAGACACCAGTTCCAATTTTTAGAATTGGGAACCAACTGACACCCCTGAATTTGCCTAGAACTAGCCGGTCTGGTCTGGTCAAAGCAGTTCCTGGCTCGGTCAGTTCGTCTTGCTCACTCTAACCTTGATGGAAGCTTACTTTCCGTAGATGCCTACTATGCTTAAGCAAAGCTTGAGCTTTGCTAAAAGAATAGGCTTAGTCATAATGTATGTCGAGTTATCTATTGTCACTACTTTTTTCACAACAACCTTACCCTTCCCTAAGACATTTCAAATGAAATGGTACTTGATGTCAATGTACTTTGTTTGCTCATGATAAATTGGTTTATATATTAGATATATCGCTATTTGGTTATCACAGTGTACAACAATACTTATATGTTCTAACCCAAAGTCAGAAAGCAAACCCTTCTACCATTCGCCTCCTTCACTGTGAAGGTCACTGCCACTAGCTTAGTTAAAGACAAGGCAATGTGGTCCTATACAAATGCCTTCCAACTCATTACACAACTTGATAGTATAAACACATACCCTACTAAAGACATACCATCATCCAAGTCACTGTCGTGATATGAATCCACGTAACTAGTGATCTCACTGCCATTTTTGTCCCTCCAGTATACTATAACAACATGTGTTGTTCCCTTCAAATATTTGAGGATCCACTTCAAAGCTTTCTAATGAGTTTTACCAAGTTGCTTCATGTAATGGCGGCTAAATAGGCTTATGGCTTGTGAATTGTCAGGCATAACACATACAACACTATCTACCACACTAGAATAAGTAACATAGGACATATGCTCTTCCTTCTCCTTAGTCTACGATGATAACTTATCCAAAAGTTTAAAAGTGTTTTCTTAAAGGTGTACTCATAGATTTAGTTGACTGCATTTTACAACATGCCACAATCTTCTCAATATATTTATTTTGAGATAAACATAAAAGTCCAGCACTCTCCTCGACGCAAAATCCCCATACCTAATATTTTCTTTCCAACATCTAAATATTTCATCTCAAACTCAGTACCCAACTGTCTTTTCAGCGCATCAATATTAGACATATTCTTGACTGCTATCAACATGTCATCAATGTACAATAACAGATAAATCAAGAACCCATCCCCCAATCTCCTAAAGTAAACATAGCTCTCCATTTGTCTTTTCTAATAGTCCTGACTGCCTTGAAAGTATCAAAATGCTTATGCCACTATATAGGAGACTATTTCAGCCCATACAAACATTTCTTTAATAAGAAAACCTAGTCTTCCTTACTAGAGTAGCATGCTGCCTCATGTAAATCCGTTCGTCCAACTCACCATGAAGAAATGTCATTTTCACATCTAGCTGCTCCAGCTTGTGATCTTGTGCAGCAAATAAGGCAAGTAAACACGAATAAAAATATGTCTTACTACTAGAGAGAAAGCCTCATATGTAGTCAATTCCCTCCTACTGTGTATACCCCTCCGCAATGGGTCTCACCTTATATCTCCCAACCTTGACACCGAGAATGCTTTCCTTTCGTTTGTAGATTTACTTGCTTCCAACAATCATCTAGCTCTTGGGTATTTTGACCAGCTCCCATGTCTAATTCTAATGGGATGATTCCATATGTATGCTTATGGTCCCTAGCCACTACGATGACTCAAAATTAGTTATCGCCTCAAGGTAAGATGAAAGCTCATCTGTCTCCACCTCATCATCTATAGTCAATGCATAAGCAACATCTATATAACCATAATGTGTCAATGGTTTAATTTTCCTTTTCCATCTGCCTGTGGCTATAGTGTGCTATAGCTATATTGGTTGTTTACTATCATCGACTTCAACAACTATAGTCTCATTTACAGTCTCAATTTGTGTTACCTCTAAGATCTCTAGAGTCTCTACTTGAAGCTCTATGTCACTACTGACACCATGATCTATTTGCTTTGCCGATTGTGTCTCAAGACTCCTTTGTCAAAGCATTATAGTCTCATCGAAGATCACATCTTTATTGATTAGAAACTTCGGTGATATGAGATCATAGAAGGTTTGCCCTGAGTGTCCTCCAACAATAGGTCATAGAAATCCCATAAGAATGGCCCAAGAAGGAGTTGATAAAGAGGGGTGGCGCCTTGGAACAGACTATCAATGACCTAGCTGATAACGTCAAAAGTCATCTTGGCTCTTTTGCAAAAGCAAAGGTCCAGCATTGAACCTCCTGCTGGATCTTCCAATCCGGTTGCTCCCCTAACGGACATCACCGCCCTTTGTCTTTTTCTTCTGCTCAGTCGCCCTTTGTCATTTACTATCATTGCAGCAGGCCTCGTCAAGTCTCTCTAGGATAAGAGTATCCTGACCGAACAACCTCGTCCAGGGAAAACAAGGTCCAGCAAAACAATATCCACTATCCGCAACAATCACAGACAATCAAGAAATTTATTATTTCTGTTGCTACTAGCTTTTCTACCACCTAGTTTCTTATTACTGCAAGTTATTTCGTTACATTCCCTCATAGCGATCTGAGGCGTACCAGAAGAATTAGCGACATTTACCTAATTATTCATAAAAAATGACACGAACCTCTCATTTACCACTAGCATTAAATGCAATACAGCAACCAATTTTCGTTGGAAGAGGAATAAGCATTGCCGACCTCAATCGCACGATGTATCTCTTCAATCCTACCCAATAGCTGAACCTGCAAATCCAGGTCATCCTAGCGAACCCAAGTTCCTCCAGCAAATCCAGAAGTTTCAGAGATAAGCCGCTCCACTTGATCCCCCCACTGATTCGAGTCTCCAGAAGCATAAGGATATGCGGCTTGATAGTACTCAACAATATCGCGAACATAATGTCGAGCATTGTTAATAATCCTCTCACAAGAGAGCATTTATGCTTCGCACGGACTCTATCAAGTTTGACCAATCGCTACTTCTTTTCTCATTTATTTTAGGAATTGTTATCCTAAATTCGTTGCTAACCTATTTACGAGGCCGGCTAGGAGCTAAAGCGTGGTAGTTCACTTTACTTTCTATGAGCTAGAGATTTGAGATTTAGAAATTTTGTTATGCTAGGAATTTTAATGTCCGTCAATCGGTACCTTGTCCTCTTTATGAAACTAGTTTTCATGCACTCCCTTTTTCGTGTTCTTTTTTATCCTAACATGCATACATGCATTTGTTGCATTCAGGATTCATCTCAGTATGATTGTTAAACTTATCAATATACCTAGTTGAATATACCATCACTCAAAATTGAAAGTCCATAAGCTGTGGGTAGAGAGCCCTAGGTTCTGCCCCATCAATATATCCTGACCTTCTCTCTAGAAAAAACTTTTCCACCTTGTTTTCTAGAAAATGGATTGACACATCTAGTGTTAATGGTACAAAAAAAAAGTCCAAATTGGTATACTTATAATAAACTTATCAAAAACTAATTATTTATCATAAAAATCTTAAATTGATATATTTCTGACAAATTCACTCTCCATTAGTTTTCCTTAAATTGAGTTAGTACCATGAAAATCACAAATCGATGCACCTATGAGAAATAAAGGGTAAAACTCCATCAACCGTCACATATCATCAAACTTGATAATAAAATTTAATTAAAACCAATGAAAAGGTAAATTTATCACAGATATGTTAACTATGGGTTTAATTTGGGTTGAATCTATCACATATGTACTAGTTTAAGGTTTTCGTGATATTAATCAAAACTTCTATCTTTTCAACGAGCACGTGCCATGAAAGTCTGATCCCAACTACCTTACCGGTCCCCCTGCTCTCATATATCTTAAATTAACATCGTGTCCCTTTCGATTGTTAATTTCAAATTCAAATAAAAGTCTGATCAAATTGTGTTAAGAATTTACTTTTCAACGAGCACGTGCCATGAAAACTCAAAGAAACACGTCTTGAGAATAAATAAACATGTGGATTTCTCGACCTAAAAGTAAACTAACCTAACTCTTTGGAACTTTAAGCACAATGAGTCGTGCTCATTAAAAACATGAGATCTTCGGAACAATCATTATCGAATGATGCTGGAGAGCCTCAAACATTCAACGAAGGTATATATCACTGTCCAACTATAACAAAAGAGATTTCGCTATAATGTCGCAAGGACATCTCCAAAGTCATTAATGTGACTCATCCCAAATCATTGTCTAACGATGAAGGGGATGAGCATTCTATCTCCATTGCCTTTTCTAAGGGACGTATGGCGGCTTTTCAAAATTATATACTTATTTTATTTATACCAATTCAATTTCAAACCTTTCAATTGTACTAATTTAATCATAAATATTTTTCATATTTTATCAATTGAATTTGTTCAATCAATATGATAAAAAATTGTTGATACGGACATCAGCTCGTCTTACTTGATAAGACTTGTGCTGAGTGCTGACATTTTTTTATAATTCAAAAAAATTAAATTTTTTTATATAATTTTTGTGATCTTTCCTTTTCTTTTTACTCTTTTTGGACTGAGGGCCCCTCAGTCCAGTTTGCATACCATGTGAAATAAATTTACCCTCAGTCCAATTCGCGTACCGCGTGAAATAAATTTCAAACAAATTGATTGACGTCCGGGAGAAATCGCTTGCTCGCAATTGGAGCACGTCACAATGCTTGCTGACCGACCAAAAACGTGCGGCCGCAAATGCGTCGCAGGGGATCAGATGGCGTGGCTTCATTACGTGCGATCATCGTTCCACGGTGTCTATTGAGGAAGGCCCTCCTTGGCCGATCTTCCTTCCGACCATTCTTTATATCGAAAGGGGAGAAGAAGATTGGTGGGCCATTGCGACTATGCTTTTAAGAACGAATGATGCAGTATCGAATCTGCAAAACTGGATTTGGATTGGCTAATTGAAAACAACGATCCATCATCTGTTAGGGACAGAGCAGAATTGTTTTTGAATAAAAATTAAGGGAACTAATTAAAAAATAATTTTGGATAAGTTTGGAGTGTCTTTGCAGATTAATCTTTTTGATTTTTGACAATTAATTGAGGGGGCTTAGAATAGATGTTAGGCATATGGTAACTACATTTGTGGTATCTGAAAAGATTTGGATCGCATGAAAAATGGGAAAGGTTGAAATTTCCCAAGATGACTATGTGAAGGTTGAGATTTCCAACAATAACAATCTCTTTAATTAGTGCAGAAGACTCATAGATGCAAAGGGCAAATGAATGCTCACAAATGCTCATGAGATATGCATTACTTTTTGGATTTTTTTTTCCTTTTAATCCTAGTATTGAGGGGCACTTCAATGGCAGATTGAACGTATTGTAAGACACTACAACGTCTCGTTGTTTTTTTTTTTTTGGGTCAAAATGACCTGTCGATGTTAATAAGTATTAAAACGTCGTACATATTATTCTTCGTACTAAATAAATACAAAAAGGTCATAATAAAGAGGTGGTCCCCTATATTATCATACCTTAAAATTTCCCTCAGTAGCGAGAAATCTTGATATTGAAAAATGGGAGAACATTTTGTTTACATTTTCTTCTTCTTTTTTTTTCATGTTATCAGGTTCACGTCTGACAACAGTAGCGCAAGGAGAGAAATAACAATCTAGATTTCAAACAAGTTATTAAAACATTTCTTGATTTTGTGCCAGCAATAAAAGCCTCCAAATAAATTTCCAGTTTTAGGTTTTTCCCTAGTTTGAATATATTCCCTAAAAAGGGTTTCCTATTTTGCATACAAATATGATGTATATAAGAGATAGATTACACACTAGAGCAAAAGGATGAGAGTTAGGGTTTTTTCCCTTGAGTTTTGTGGGTGAGATCTTTTTTGTGGAATAGCTTTTGCTGTGGGTATAATCTAGGCTAAGAACCACTCAATCGATTTGAACGATTGTAAATTCTGTACAGCGAATTTCTTGGTGAGGGACTCTTCTTGTGGAGTAGGTATCAACAGTCGAATCAAATCGTGGTGTCCTTTTCCTCGTCCATTTCACTGGTAACCTTTTTTTATTCTAGAACTATACTTGAATTATGACTCTGTTTGCTTGCTGCCTTTATCTTTGCAATACAAGTCACATCTATTTCTTTGTTTTGAATAATTTGGCATCTAGTTCTGCCATAGTTATCATTGATAGATTATAAAGGACACTCAAATTTAAATCAAGGTCAACTATCTTCTCCGATTCAAATTATAGCGTCTAGCAAGTTCCAAATTGTGGAATTAGGCGTCTACTTGGTAAGAAAAGCCAAACAATTGTTGTACATTTATCTCGATTTTTTATTAACTCTTATGGCTCCCATCCTTTTTGTACTTATGCAATTCCATGCTTTGAATTGAAATTGTTATTTTCATGATGATATTACTAAAGATCAGTACACATGAATACAATACATGAGCCTTTCGAAAGAGTCGTTATAACATATATTGCATAAAAAAATTTCTTAAATGCTTATCAATACATGCTTAAAGATTTTTATCTAAACTATTCATTCTGTTATTAGTCGTCAAAATATGCTAGAAAAAATGAAAATTCACATTTATATGGATAGTATATGCTCTATTTTTTTCCAAAATTGAAATGTGGACACATTTTGCATATGTAGAGTTGCGTATTAGAATAAATTATTATGAGGGCACACGTCTTTGTGTATACATATATATGAGAGATCTATTAAAGCAAATATTTCAAAAAATTTGGGATGCATTAATAATTTCTATGTTATAGGGCACTGCATTGGGTAAGGTAAGACTAAAAAACGCTCTCTCTTTCTCTCTCTATAATTGGTCGTCTCCTATCTTCGCAATTGACAGAATGTGTGTGTGTGTGTGTGTGTGAGAGAGAGAGAGAGAGAGAGAGAGAGAGAGAGAGAGTATGAGAATGAGAGCTTCCATTGGCGAGTGATAGAACCAGTAGCTAGAGATATTTAAGGGACTGCAAGTACCAGTCCGAGAGATTCTAGGCTTCTCTCTCTCTCTCTAGTCTATCCTCTCGCAACACCCTTTTAAGGTAACGTTTTCGTCGTCTTCTCCTCCTACTCCTCCTCCTCCTCCTCTCTCTCTCTCTCTCTTTCTCTCTCTCTCCGGATAAAGTTTTCTCGGAATGTGCTTAGAAAACTGTCGAGAAAATTATGGGTACATAGCATTTTTCTTCTCGACTGGAAGTTCTTGAATTCATATCCCCAGAAAGAAAGAAAATCGACAATTTCCTTTAAAGATTTCCTCTTCACGCCCTCCCTATGCATTGTGTGTCCCTTCCGAAAATCATCCACTTTCTTGTTTTGCCTCACGTTCCACTTCCATGCATTTTCACTAGTGCCCCTAATCACTGCAGAAAAATTTTCAACTTAACCGTAGACGAGAGGTTGCATTGGCATTCATTGAACCGTCTCTTTTCCTCTTTTTCCTTGGAATCAAGATTAGGGTATCTATTGAGAAAAGATTGGGAAGAAGATGAAAGTGGGGGTGATTGGGGGTGGCGTGAGCGGGCTCGTGGCGGCCTACGAGGCGGCGAGGGGAGGAGCGAAGGTGGTGGTGTACGAGCAGGAGGACTACTTGGGCGGCCATGCCAAGACCGTCTCATTCGACGGCGTGGACCTGGACCTTGGCTTCATGGTCTTCAATCGTGTAAGTCTGCAGCTCTTCATTTCCGTTGTTCTCTTTTTCTTTTACATTTTGCCCACCATTATCTCCACTGCATTTTCCTCCATTTTCTTTTAGTCATCTCTGCTCAGAGCAATAAATGTCAGTTGCCAAACATCTCGTGATAGACAGGATGACTTCCTTGTCATTTCTCAATTCGCCCTTGTTTATCCTCTTTTCTCTAGAAATACAAGTAACTTTGTAGGTTGGGGTTCTAGGGAGGTGCGAAGACAGTAGAAAAGGTAACTTTCCAAACGCGCAATGTGCAGATTTAGAAAGTCGCAGTGCCTTTCTACACGTACATACGTTTAATTTCAATCTTCTGTTTTTTTTTTTTTTTTTTTTTTCATGGCATATACATTCTGCATCTTTTTTCTCCCATCTTAAATACAAGATGGGCTGATTCTGCAAACATACTCTCCATTTGCCATATATCGGAAAGTTTTTTCCGAAGATCTAAGTACCATAAGATAGATATTAATGGTTTTCGAGATAAGTATATTGCTGACTGTCGGTCTCCATACCATTTATATCCATTTTAATGCTATTGTAGTGGTAAGCGGAGATTATAATGTTTTTAAAAATTCAAAATAATATATTACTTTTACTTGAAGGGGAAAAAAGCTATTAGTTTTAGAAGTTCAATCAAACTATAATTGTAGGATTAGTACGAGAAAAAAGGTGGAATTGATTGTGATATGGAACTATTTTTGGTTTTATATGAAGAACAGTGGATTGAAAGAAATGGGCTTCCGCAGAAAAGTTGGGGGTGGTCCAATCCCGCAATGTCAGCCATAAAACCAAAAAAATTACAGGCACTGAAAATGATTGGGTCTCATTGTAGTTTGGATTTTTTAATTCAAGTATTTCATTTTGAAAAGAATTGCAAATGATGATGATGATGTTTAAAAATAGAAACTTTTTGTTTTAAGTAAGATGTGCACGTACGTGTTGTTTTAAGCATCACAAGTTATTTGTTAATTAGACTAGCCAACCTATTTACATGAGGTCTCGCTTATTAAAATATCAAATTATATTAAATTTACCTATTTAGGTATGTTTATGTTACGAGCATATATTTCGGAGAGCTAATTTGTGCACCTACGTGATTATTATTTGTTGAAGGGAGATTGGCATGTCTGATTAGGAACTATGAGGTGATTCAAGAGTTTCAGATACTTCATTATTAGCATAAAAAGGTTTAAATGATTATTCAAACATGTGATACTCATTTGTGTGTGTGTAGTATTGTCTCTAAACCTGACTTTCTAACCGCTTTGGAAAATTAATTGTCAAATGTAATCTGATGATTAAAAAACTATGACATAAAATGTAACTTTCGAACTTGATGACGATATTTTTCTCTCCGGTGCTATTTCTAATTTCGATGAGAGAACAAATAATGGGCAGTGGGGACGGCATTGCAACATGGGACAATGGCTATGAAAGTGCACAGCTAAGCCTGTTTGTCATCTTCTTCCTGGATTTGGAACAAGTTGCATCGTATTGTCTCCTACTTTTTTTTTTTTTTAATCTGTATCTCCTTCTACTTATCTCAGCCTTTTTTTTTGGTGTTTGTGACGGGTTTTGAAAAGATCATGGGAACACCCATGCGAAATGTACGAGAGCTCTAGGCTCGACCAGTATCACCCACGAGCGATCTTTTAGTGAACTTAGGCTTGATTCACGTAGAACCACATGAAACCCATTAATTTTTTTTGGAGTAGATCCTGGTAATAATTTCTTAGCACTCGCACTTTAGAGTAGACCTCGGTCGGGGCCTTGGTGTTTCCCTGGGCTCGCCAATCCAGCAAGGTTTAGAACCTGCAAAAAAGAGCAGTTTCTTATCTAGTTAGATTTGCTTTATTCTTTAGTGAGATTTCTTTTATGTTTATAGTTGTACTATAGAGAAAGGAGTTGCATGACTAAAGCAACGTGCGTGACCATACTTAAACTGAATATAGACATAAAGATAGAACGGCTCAATCAATTTCCAGCTGAGAATAAGAATAAATAGATCCACCAGCTGGGCTGCATAACAATGGCCCGCCTAGTTCTTTTCTAGCCCAAGATTTTGGGGTTGGGCCGGAAAATGTGTTGGCCCTGAAAGTTTGATTTCAAAGAAAACAGGCAATTTAAGCATGTCGCGCATATAGAAACTTAGGGAGTTGAAAATTTCTTTCTTTCTACTTACAGTGATCGGAACTATTGTATGCATGGATAGATTTTGTTTATTATCATGTATAATATCAATGATGCATATGCTATTGATTCGTTTTCTACCCTCGAGACATGGCACATCACAAAAAAAGTTGTTGGCCATTGAAATGTCTATGAGCAGCTTTAGCCATCAAATCTTGTCTCTGAGTATAAATTGATTCAATATACCATTGATGTGCTACGTCATCGGTACGAGAGTTGAAGCCACTGATATGTTATTCTGTCACTTTGAGATCATGGTTCTTTTTTTTTGGTCGAAAACAGATCATGGTTCTTTGGCTTAGTAGAGAAGTAATTTTCTTCATAAAGAATTGCTTATCTAGAGCAACTTCTAATGCTGACATGAATCCCGAGTCTATTGCAGGTTACGTACCCTAATATGATGGAGTTGTTTGAGAGTCTCGGAGTGGATATGGAGATATCAGACATGTCATTCTCAGTCAGCTTAGACGAAGGCCGAGGTTGTGAATGGGGAAGCAGAAATGGTCTTTCGAGTTTGTTTGCCCAGAAGTCAAATATGTTGAATCCTTACTTCTGGCAAATGCTTAGAGAAATCATCAAATTTAAGGAGGATGTCCTCAGGTAAATTAGGTCTTTTGCTTGTAGCTCAGAACAATGATATTCATCATTATCATTTATGCCAAAGATTTCTTGGTAATCATTTTTGCAATCTTGCTAATAAGAAGTAGGAAATATCATTAAAGAAGTGTTATTGCTAAATCGATCATGGATGACATTAGTGTAGAGAGTGATTTATTGAAGCGTAAGTTTTTAGCAAAATGCTACACTATTTGCATGAGATTTCAAACCGTTTGAACAATGATACCTATCATTTTTCGAAAGGGAACTTCGGACATTCTATGCATTCTATAGCAGGATAAGATGATTAGATATCTAAAGTTGTCTAGAAAATGGTCAATATTCATTCTTACGGTAGCATATCCTACATGACTTTGCAAGGTAATCAAGCTGCGCCCACTGCATTTAAATGTATAAGCCAATCTTCAAGTTCTTGCATCCTTTTTGTATATACGACCGGACAATCACCGGCAGTCACTCTGTTTCTTGACTGTTTATCTTTGTAGTTACCTAGAAGGGCTCGAGAGCAATCCTGACATTGACCGCAGTGAAACTTTGGGACAGTTTGTCAAGTCACGGGGTTACTCTGAATTATTTCAAAGGGCTTACATTGTGAGATTGTTGAATTACTGTACTCTGTCATATCCTTGATCTTTAACTCATATGACAAAATCCGTCCTTCACATGTTTGTAGAATGTAGATCTATGGGAATTAACAGTTGATCATATTTTTCTATAGATCCCAATTTGTGGTTCAATCTGGTCTTGCTCTTCAAAAGGAGTCATGAGCTTTTCAGCCTTCTCGGTTCTGTCCTTTTGCCGCAATCATCATCTGCTTCAGGTAGGTCATGTGGCTCTAGAACAGTTAGTGATTGATTGTAAATGACAAAAATTGTGTTTCAAAATTTCAGATGTCCTACCAACCAAATCTCGGTAGCATTTTATATGAATAAGTCAATCAACTAATCTTTTCTTCGATCTCTATCAGTCTGTTGTCATCATACTCTTTGTCCATTTTTACATGTTTTCTTTGCAGGTTCTTGGCCGCCCTCAGTGGCTTACTGTCCGAAGACGCTCGCATTCTTATGTCAATAAGGTGATGATAATTCGGACATCCAATGGTTCAAGATGGAAAACTGGATGTTCTTGGTCGTAATTTTTCCTCTGGAAGCCCTACAAAGAATTTGATGAGTTGAACTGTAAATATTTGTGAATTCAGGTCAGAGATGAGCTTGAGTGTAGAGGGTGTGAAATAAGAACAAGTTGCAAAGTGCAATCCATCTCAACTAGTAATCAGGGTATGTATGTTGGTAGTCTTCTCCTTTTTTGCACTGTTTTGGTCATATAACATGGAATTAGAGCAAATTATATGGGCGTAATAACTATGTTGTCATCGTAGGTATATTTAAGAATCATCATGACAATTTATAGTTTTGGTCCCTTTAGTCTGCAATTTATCGATAACAGGAGATTGAACAGGATGCGTTGTCCTAACTGGAGATGGTTCTGAAGAATTATATGAAAAGTGTATTGTAGCAGTCCATGCACCGGATGCTTTGAGATTGTTGGGAGACCAAGCAACTTACGATGAGATGAGAGTACTTGGTGCATTCCAATATGCCTACAGGTATAAATGCTTAATTTGTCACTCGCACGTTTTCATGTAATGTTTTCGTGGGCAGTATCTGCAAATATCCAATTGTCTACGGGGCAGTTTGTTGATGTAGAGTGAAACAATGGTGTCCACAGTGATGTTGTTGTCAATTGCATCTGCTTTAAGCCTTCTGCTTGGGAAAATTTCTATTGAAATTTCGAGAGTGGCAAGCTTCTTTTTGCTTTTTATATCTACTACGGAGTGCAAAACCATTGGTACATTTTTCTATTGGCAGCGACATTTATCTTCATCATGACAAAACTTTCATGCCCAAAAACCCAGCAGCGTGGAGTGCGTGGAATTTTCTGGGGAGTACTGAAAGTAAAGTGTGCTTGACATACTGGCTCGATGTGCTTCAGGTATGGCAACTGTGCTTTGCTGATTTTATTTCTGATTCTGCTGTTCCCTTTGGGATCTGTTGCACTACAAACTCGTGCTACATATCACCTTAAAATAAAAGAAGTGAAACTTGCAGTTGTCATGGAGTGCATAAACTACACTAAATAGTACTTGGTCGATATGCATATAAGTTGTTAATGCACAATTTAAGCAACGTAGCATCTTTGTGAGGTGCATTCTGCAACACGTTGACAATTTCCGTAGTTTGACTGCCTCTAGAACTCCCTTTCTGCTGGCACCAGTTTCAGCATGAATGATCCTTTTTTCTTTAATGGGGCCTGGGAAAATTTGCAGAACCTTGATCAGAAGGATTTGCCATTTCTTGTGACTCTCAATCCTTCACGAGAACCACAAAACACTCTGCTTAAGTGGTGCACTGGCCATCCAATTCCATCTGTTGCCGCATCGAAAGCTTCACAAGAGCTAGATCAGATCCAAGGAAAAAGAGGAATTTGGTTCTGTGGAGCATACCAGGGTGAGCCTTTGAAATTCCTATATTAGCGCCAGTGATTGTTTTTGTAACAACACTGAGAGTATTATTTATTTCTGGGCATGTAATAAAGAATACTTCTACAAGGTTCTTGCCATATTTCTTGAGGTTAAATTTTGAATTAGGAGGGTCCTAAGTTATGCCTAATTGACGAGTCAATTTTGTGTGGTCTTTGCTCATAAAATTGCTGTGATTTGAATCTTTTGGTAGAAAGAATTTTTTAATTCTTGGACTCAGGTCGCCAAGGGAACGTAGTTTTATTTTTCATTACCAACTTGAGTTTTTATTCTTCTTTCAGGATATGGCTTCCATGAGGATGGATTGAAGGTATAGACTCTCTCTCTCTCTCTCTCTCTCTCTCTCTCTCTCTCTCTCTCTGTTGGCAAGTTGTATATGCGAATCTTAAGTCAAGGGACTTATTTGCAGGCTGGCATGGCTGCCGCACATGGAGTGATCGGACAAAGTCATTTTGTTCTTGAGAATCCTCAACATATGGTTCCTTCCCTCAAGGAAATGGGGGCACGCCTTTTTGTTACTAGATTTCTTGGACGTTATATTTCCACAGGATCGGTAATGTGAGTATACTACTACTTATCATGATAAATATTGGCTGGTAGTGTACATATCTCATCTTATGTAGATCTTCAGAACTGTTAACCGTCATTGCTCTGAATCAGCATCTGAGTCAACATCTTCTCGTCTTTAATGTCATATCCATTGCTACTTTGTTGTGGTCCATTTCTGCATATTAGTTAGTCACTCAGGATCAGAATTTGTGAGTTTACTTGTCAATAATAGTGATACTCGAAAATTACATAGTGATAATTCTGCTTTCTTGAGTGGCAGTTTATTAGAGGAAGGAGGCACGATGTTTACCTTCGAGGGAACCACAAAAAGATGTCCTCTAACAGTTAATTTGAGGATCCACAGTCCACAGTTTTACTGGAAGGTATCGTTCTATCTTTATGCGCAATTTCTGCCCACACTGAATCAGACAATTCAGGACCCTCCTACGGATGAAGTGCAGTTTTTGCTTTTCCCGGCTGAGACTCTTTTGTGTCTTAATAGAGAATTTTTTGGTTTTTCAGGTGATAACTCAGGCTGATCTAGGCCTGGCAGATGCTTACATAAATGGTGATTTTTCTTTTGTAGATAAAGATAGAGGTCTTCTAAATCTTTTTCAGGTATTTTCTTCATCAAATGGACTTCATTTTTCAATGCTGTATCCTTTTGAGCTTTTCAAATACTTAAATCACTTGCCAAGAATATGGAAAATTGCAGATTCTCATAGCCAACAGAGATTCTGATACTATCGTCTCGAAATTAAGTAAGAAAAGGTACATAATACATTACTAATTGGAACAAAATATTTTCGACCTTGTATGATCGTATTAAAGATACTAAACCGGTGGATGCCCTTTTTTGATTAGGGGTTGGTGGACACCAATGTTATTAACAGCTGGTATTGCTTCAGCTAAGTACTTCTTCAAGCATGTATCAAGGCAAAACACTTTAACGCAAGCTCGCAGGAATATCTCCCGGCATTATGATCTGGTAGATACTTTATTCCTATTCTTTTTTCCTAGCATTTTGTCAAGAGAACAGAACAAACCAGAATACACTGTCAATTTCTCAACTGATTTATATCAAAAGCAGGATTGTCCTTGTGCATATGATATGATGTAATGCTAGGATTTTCATTTCGTCATGTTGGCAGAGTAATGAACTTTTTCGCTGTTCTTGGATGAGACTATGACATACTCATGCGCAGTATTCAAGGTCAGCAACCACAATTGTGTTTTTATATTCCTGCTGCTGAATACGTGCTTTAGAAGCCAGAGTGAATAAAAATCCATATCTGAATGCAGTCGAGTCGCTCAAAACAATGATGCGTACTTGTCCTGTTGAAATATTTGATAGATGGCAGGTGAAGACCTAAAGGTGGCACAGATGAGAAAGATCTGTCTTTTGATTAAAAAAGTAAGTTTGATTTGCTATTAGTTGGGCTGCTTGACGGTTAACCTTTGACTGTTTTGTGGCTAATACTTTTGCCTTATCAAAATGTAGGCGAGAATTGAAAAGACACATGAAGTTCTTGAAATCGGCTGTGGTTGGGGAAGCTTTGCCATTGAAGTTGTCAGGCAAACTGGATGCAAATACACGGGCATTACTTTGTCGAAAGAGCAACTGAAGTATGCTGAATCAAGAGTGAAAGAAGCAGGGCTTCAGGTATCCAATCTGCCTGCATATGGTACTTGCAAAATTACTTTATTTGGTCCGAGAGATAATGTATTTCCTTTTGACGCAGGACCACATCAAATTTCTTCTTTGCGATTATCGCCAATTGCCGAGTACCTACAAATATGACAGGATCATTTCCTGGTGAGTTTGTCTTTTCATAATATGGTTAAAATGACCAAAAAAAATGCCTAAAAGACTCACTCTTGATGGAATGGATTCACAGCGAGATGATAGAAGCAGTCGGCCATGAATACATGGAGGAGTTCTTCAGCTGTTGCGAATCAGTGCTAGCCAAAGACGGAATTGTTGTTCTACAGGCATGTAACATACACCAGTTTTATGGCTGTAACTATTGTTCCATAAGTAAAGGATGTGCTTATTTTTTTTCACTGGTGTGTTAAATTCCACTAGTTCATAGCCATACCCGATGAGCGGTACGACGAATACAGGCGGAGTTCTGACTTCATAAAAGAATATATCTTCCCTGGTGGCTGCCTGCCTTCGTTAAGCAGGATAACATCAGCTATGGCATCCGCGTCCCGACTTTGGTGCAATTGCTTAACATTAAGCACATAAGTTTCTTTGTTCTTCTTCACTTCATTTATTCACCAAGAGACCTTCTAATACAGCGTGGAGCATCTGGACAACATAGGCATCCATTACTACCAAACGCTTCAGTGTTGGAGGAAGAACTTCATGGAGAAAAAGAGGTGACTAGTGACACGATGCTGCAACACTTTGGTACAATTTCTCCCAGTGTAGTAGTCATTCATGACAGTTTTCCCCTTTTGCAGGAAAATATTGGCTCTGGGATTTAATGAAAAGTTCATAAGGACATGGGAATACTACTTTGACTATTGTGCAGCTGGTTTTAAGTCGCACACGCTTGGAAATTATCAGGTAATGCCTCATCATTTTAAGTAGTAGTGCTTTCTTTCCTCTTGATGGGAGAAGTCTGCTTTCGCTCTGGTCAAGTTGAAAAGAAAAATAATACACTAGTGCAGATTACAAATGTATTTTTTTCCTTTTCAATGTGTAATTTTCAATGAACTTTGGATGCAGATTGTGTTCTCACGTCCAGGCAATGATGCTGCTTTCGCTGATCCGTATGTGAGTTTCCCATCGTCGAATTGATCTTTCCATTGCAAAGTGACTAAGCATGACCCACTTGAGCCAGCTCACAATTGATTCCCTCGGGGTCATTCAGCCCTTGGTTCCTGGGAAATTTTTCTTGCTTCTTTCAGTGATTCAACATTCTTTGGTTTGTAAACACCACATCAAACGTGCAAGTTGATTGGTTGAGAGAAAAGTTCTCTTTTTGTAGTCCAGAATGATATTCAAATTGGTGCGGTTATTGATTCAGAGAAGGAGCAGGCCAAACTTCTTCTGCAACTAGTAGCAAATTATCTGCATTTGAAGGTGCAAAATTTTGCTATTCTTTAACTGCTTTTGAAGCTGGTTGTGCAAACATGAGATGTGAGTTGAAAGCAAGAGATTACTATAGACAGTTTTGATTGCCCATATGGTGTCTGCATCGGAAAAACGAGACGAGATTGTGTCGCGTGACAGTAATTTCCTCAATCTGATCATATCATTCTTAACGTGGGTTGGTAAGTTAGTTTCGATAGTGCAAGGTAACTTTTCATAGATCATGGTGTTGTGTCAGGACTACTGAAAGATGGCCAAAGTCTTATTCAGAGGCAAGTTATGGAATCTTGCATTCCATAGAACTTGAAATTGAACGACAATTGACAATTGAACTTGCCAACATGATAGATAAAAGGGAAAGACAGAGAGAAGAAACCTGCCAAGCTCTCACTGTCGCTCCAAAAATGGTGAAATTCCCATCACTCGACACCTTCTAATTGATCACATCTCCCAACCCAACGAGAACTTAGTTCAATTCAAACCCCGTCAATCCTGTTCTTCGCAAATAATCCTTCTCACCCTTTTGCAGTCTCCATTGACGGAGCGAGTCCATGAGATTTGACCCAAATGGGAAAAATAAACTCGTCCCCGATTGGAGCACCTTCAACAATCTGCTGAGTTCTCTCATTCGGTCGGGCTCGTTTGATAAGGTGTGGCGTCTGTTCAATGATTCCAGGGCCAAAGTCAGAATCGTCAACGAGTGGAGTCTCGGAATCATGGCGAACGGCTGTTGCGAAGCTGGTCCCTTGGACCTGGCTTTCGAGATTTTTGCTCGGTTGAAGGGGATGAACTTTTCTCCAGTGGTCTACATATACATGGTCTTGACTGAGGACTGTTGAAAACATGGCGATGTCAAAAGAGCGGAGAATTGTTCTAGGAGATGAGCGACTTGGGTTTAGGTGCCAAACGCAAAACTACAGTGTTGCTTGATGGGTTATTTGAGAAAAGGCAAGACGGGAGATGGTCTCGAGTTGTACCGAAAGATGAAGCTTAGTGGGGTTGCTCCGAGTGTTCATACTTGCAATCTCATGATCAACGTGCTTTGCAAGAGAGGTGATGTAAACAGGGCCCTTGAACTGTTTCAATGAATTGCGCGAGCAAGGGGATCATGTATAGTGTTGTTACATTCAATATTCTCATTAGGGGTCTGCGTTGTGACTCCATAGTTCGGGAAGTCTGAGAGGTTGGTGGACTTCATGAAAAGGAGCGGCATTACATTTAACACACTCATACATTGATTTTGTAATTGGGGAAAGTTGGATAAAGCTTTCAGCTTATTTGATCAGCTGAAGTCAAGTGTTCACTCCCCATGTTGGTTACATACGACACACTTTGAATGCCGGATATGCTAGAGCCAAGAATTTGCCTACGGTGATAGATTTGCTGAAGGAGATGGAGGAGAGAGGCATCTCTCTTTCGAAAGTGACCCATACTATTCTAGTAGGTGCCTACGTACGATCAGACGACATGGAGAAAGGATCCGACATCTATTCATCTTTGCAGAAGGCTGGATTCACTCTTGATGTGCACACATACGGTGTTTTAGTACACGGGTTGTGCCTGAAAGGTCATATGAAGGAAGTATAGAAGATGTTTAAGTCGATCCATGATGGATGCATAGAGGCCAATGACGCGATATACAGCACAACGATCAGTGGATACTGCAAGGAGGGTAGCTCGTATAGGGCCCTGAGTTAGTTTCCAGAACAGGGCAAGAAAGGAATGGTTCCTAACTTTGGCAGCTACAGTTGAACTGTTGAGGTTCTTTGCAAGGATTGCAAGTGGGAAGGGGCAGCTGATTCACTTAATGCCATGGTGGAGTAAGGTTTCAAGCCTTCTGTTTCTCTTCATGATATGATTTGAAAGGCAAAGAGAGGCACAAGTTAGGGTGGCAAAACTGAGCTATGTAAATTAAGGAGCCCTTTTGGGAAAGCCAATTTCTATAGAATAATCAAATGGCACAGTCCAAAGCATTGCTTCCAGCTAGAGTTGACCAATGCGAACGGGCAAGTATCTACCTCTGCATCTGCTAGATTTTAACTTGCATCTTGTTGAGCTTTTCACCTCAGTATGTGTTTACCAGGGTATCAATGTCACGCCCCGAACCCTGAGTGTGCGAACATCCCTCCACGGTCAATTAAAATTGTGACGTCCCAAGACGCGTTGCCGACTCATTCCTTTTATCTTTCGATTAAACGCATGCGGAAGCAATTTATAAACCACCTAGTCAAAGCATTAAATAATAGGGATAGTAAGCCCATCAACCATTCTAAACGAACACTTTAATTTATAAACTGTTAACTCTAGGAAATTTAATAATTGCAAGCCTTTCTACGGTCATTCTCTACCGACCATCTCAAAAACCTGTAGGGTCAAGGTTAACTTAAACTTCACTAACAATGAAGCTGACCAAAAGTGACGCCTGGCACACCCGTGTGGCACCCCCAAAACCCGGTAGGGTCGCCACAGATACTATGCGTTAAGAAAATAAGGCAAAAACAACTTATACGACGATAGAAGAAAGAATTGTAATTCAGGCCGAGGCTTAGGCGTAAATTTTTTTCTTTTTGAAAAGGCTTTAAGGATTTGCGCAGCTCACAGCGAGAATAAGAGGCGAGTCTCACCATCACTCCGCTTCCCTCACGTCAGCACAATGCACACCCACTATTTTGATTTAAAAGAAAGCACAAGGCCGAACCACTTTTATTTACATATATATATATATATATATATATATATATATATATATATATATTTACGAGGGGTTTTCCACGGTCGGTACTACAAAAGGTAGGCCAAGACTCTTCCATACGCTCGGCCTTCAACCCAAAAAGGAACACACGACCCACTAAAAACAGCGTGTAAAATCCTCCCCTCGGACTGCTAGTGTCGGCCATATCCCAAAAAGTTACCAACTCCTACTCCCTCACGCGCGGGCCGTCACACCCATCCCGGTGCGTCGGGCGGTGGGGTGGCAAAGCATCCCCATCATCACTCCATCGCGGCGAACGTGGACAGACACGTACTCCTCGAATGACCGGGCCCCCTGCACAAGACCCACGTCATAAGACACAATCGCGCGAACCCGGATGAACGTCAGACCCGGTAGGGTGGGACAATCGATCTCCATCAACTCGACCTCCACATCAGACGGAAGGCCGTAAAATACTCCCCGCGTGACGGTAGGGAGTGGCATCGTGCTAATCTGAAATGTTGGTCCCCGAAGGGGTGAGTACAACCACTCAGCAGGTAAAGGAATCCAATCACCACTCAATGCATTTAAACAATACGAACAATTACATTATACATGACATTCATGCATTCTAGCGTACTTACCTCGAAGCCATGTACATGCCATCATACATCATCATCACAATCAAAATACGTACATATCATAGGCCACAATTAATCATCATCATCATACCATATTATCCATGCATGACATCATCATACCTTATATACATGCCATCATGCCATCATGTCATCATGTCATCATGTCGTTATATCATAGGTGATTATCATCATATCATGTCTCATGTACATGTCAACATGCCATATCACCCATGCATGTCATCATCATATCTTATATACATGCCATCATGCCATAGGTAATCATCATCATATCATGTCACATGTGCATATCATCATGCCATAGGTAGTCATCATCATATCATGTCACATATGCATATCATCATGCCATAGGTAGTCATCATCATATCATGCCACATATGCATATCATCATGCCATAGGTAGTCATCATCATATCATGCCACATATGCATATCATCATGCCATATGTAGTCATCATCATGCCATGTCGCATATGCATGATTTAATTTCCACTTTTAATTCTCAATTGATTATCACATCACCCTTTCTCGGGATCATCCATCCCATACTTTACACTCGCACCCTATCCGGGCGTTGCGAGAAGATCCTCCGGAATTATGCCATTCATGGCCACCGGCATCCGGCACCCCCACATCCCGGGCATCTCGCACCCCAACCGGCATCACGAGGCATCCCCTCGGGCAAAGACCTCCGAGGCTTCCGGCACCCAACCATTCCGGGCATCCTGATACTCCCAGGGCCATCCGGTCATGTATCTCTATACATTCCGGGCATCCGGCACCCCCCATCCCGGGCATTATCATCCTCCACAAACAACTTTCCCATTTACCATTACTCATGTTTGCCAATTTAGGTTTCAATATACCATGCACATGATGTAATGGTAAGACAAGATCACCTTCGTTCTTATACATGCATCATCAATCATTAACATACGTGCGGTAAAATGCAATCATTCATAGTAATTAAGTCCTTATGGAATATATGCCACTCATAACAATTTACTTACCAAATTCATTTAAAATTTATTTAAATTCTAACTTATCCTATTTTGCAATTATTTAAATTAAATAATCACACAAATCCCAAATTCATGAAATTAAAGCATAATATAATTTAATACAATAAAATAGTAATTTCTGCAGAAAACACATAGCCAATCCATTTCTACACAAAAGGTAATATTTCTAAAATTACCGCATGAAATCTCGGACAAAGGCAGAATGTGCAGTTTTCTAAGTAATTCCATTAAATGCCCAAACGACCTCTGAAAATTATGAAATTTTACCAGGTTATAGTTAAGACACTAAATTAGATTTTCATGAAGGAATCTAGGCCAAATTCGTTTTAGATGAATTTCTATAGTCCCACGAAGCTACTGGTCAGATTACCGAAACGTCCAGGGTCCTATGTCCGAAATATTGAGGTTTGACCTACCTACACTTCTTCGTTTTCTCTGAAATTTGGATATGTTTTACTTCTAAGGATCCCCTACAACTTTCATGAAGGAACTTAAGCCAAACTTCCAAAGGATAACCTCCATATCGGTCCATGAAGTCTCGGGTGTCCCATACCGCGACTCCAGATTCATCATCTTCAAGATCAGGTTGGTTTCCTAAGCTATACTTGTTCATTTTGCTTCAAATTTGAGTATGTTTATCCTTAAGATGTTTTCTACAAGTTTCATGAAGAAGTCGAAGAGAGATTCATGGTAAAAATCAACATGCAGCCACAAATCTACCACAAGGTCAGTAAATTAGTTCCAGATCTAGGGTCTCCGAAAAATGAGGTTTTTACCCCTTAAATCTTCATCATTTTGCACGAAATTTTAGTATGTCATAGTTCAAGGTGTTAGCTACAACTTTCATGAAGAGATCCAAGTCAAAATCAAACTCCAAACATGCATGCAAGCTCCTACAAGATTCTGACTCCAGTGATTCGTGCGAAAACAGCATACATCTTCAAGAACAAACCATCCTAGCTCCGTTTTCTTACCTTTAAACAACCAAAGATCCAACCAACATGCAAGACACACATGCAAGAGAGGAGATGGATCCTAACTTGCCTTAAACACCAAAGAAAGGGCGGACGAACGGCGGCGAACGGACGGCGAACGGCGGCGAACGGCGACCTCCCTCTCTCGGCCTCCTCCTCTCTCTCGCAAGTCTCTCTCTCTTTCTCCTCTCTTGGGCGACAACTCTCTCTCTCTCCCTCTCTCATCCGGTCACCCTCTTCTTTAATTTCCCCAAGAGGCAATCATTAGATTGCCTCCCCCAAGAGCCAATGCATGGCAAGCCTTCTTGCCACTTGGCAAGGCTCCATGCATGGGCTTGGGCTTTTGGGCTTTTGGGCCTCTTGGAAGAAGTGGGCCGGCCACTTCTTCCCCTCCTCTTGGGCCGACGACAGCCCTCCTTGTGGGCCTTAATGGGCCGGCCACTTGGCCCATTAGGGTCCACCCTGGGCCCAAGGCCCAATCCAAATTTTCTCTCTCTTTTTTTTTTTTTTTGAATTTCTTTTTTAGGGGCTTAATTACTAAATTTCACCTAAACAAAATCCTATAATAATTTATCTATGAGAACTTAACCTATAAAATGCATGGCCAAGCGTAAACTATCCTCATTAATTTACCTTATGATCAAATTTCAAAAACTTAAATTAAGAACACAAGCACAAAACACAAAGCCTTAAAAGAAAACTAAAGGCTAAAACACAACCCATAGGTAAATTCATTACCTATTTAAGAGCTTTAGGACACCTTAGGACTTGCCCTTAATTTCTGGGATGCCACAACCCGCGTCTTGGTCCATTGGGACACCAAACCACACGTGATGGTTCTCCATACTATGGGCCTGAAAATATTTATAACAACAAGGTAAGATATAAATCCAAGCGAGTTAACAGCCTAAGTCCCAAGTGGGACGCAAATTCATCTTGGAGGCAGCCTAAACATGCAATGGCATACAAACTTACCTCGCCTTGGCACACCCCTACATATTAATACACCATATATACCAACACTAATGCAATAAATATAATCAACAATCAGAACACATAACTTTCATATATCAAATATCCACACGGGTCCCAATTATAAGGTAAAACCCGTTTTGGCCTATCCCATATCGTGCCTCACAATTTTACCCCATAATCAGGTGCAATACATCACGATCATTCACACGTGTTCTAATTATAACTACCCCTCGGACCACGGCCAACACACAAGTAGTGGTCTTCTGGCATGATCGGGCATCATCCCGCCCTATCAGGCACAACATCATTTGGAACTGTGACAGCCCGAATTTTCAGATTTTGTTTTCGATTAAATAAATCGAGTCTTTCGTCGACGCGCCGATAATGCCATTCTCTGAGCTGATCACTCACGAAATAACTGGACTATCCGGGGAAACAATTAAGGAATCTAAATGCAATTGGACTTGAGAATTCGACCATGAACCGATTGTTCGACCGTGTTGATCTGCAAGGGTCATTACGACACTGTCAGAATCAATCAGAGGTCAGAGATAGATCGATTTGACTGAGATATGTGATCAAAGTTGGGTGATTCCACTTGATTGCAAAATTCTCATCGATCGGCACTAAATTGATTTTCTGACGTTTTGGGTACCCCGTGTCTATAATTGAAACCTCAAGATTTTCACGACAATCGGGAGTCGCCAATGTGTCGAAGATGTACATTGTGATTCGAGATAAATCGATCACGGGTCAATTGCACCAAAAATTCATAAAAGTTACCCAGTAGACTAGATCATGCTAAAAGCGCACCGGATTGAAATTAATTGTGAATTTGAACCCGACTTCAGAAATTGAAAGTTCCGTGGTGTCACAATCTATTTTAGGAACATTGTCTCATCTTTCGAAAAATTTTCAGAGATTCCGAGATTTTTTCGGAAAACCATTTCGGACGTTGCGGAAAAATTAGTGAAAATTTGTATGGGCCAAATTAAAAAAAAATTAGACTTCTAAGCCGAGCCTTTGGATGTCGGGGACTTATAGAAAATTGTTCGGGATTTTTCTTCATCAAAATTGGACTTCAATTTGGGAAATTGAGTGAGGAAATTGAAGACTAAAAATGGAAATTCGGAGCTTTACAAGGGTCAGCAATTTTGGGCTTCAAAATTGGTTAATTTAGAGAATTTATAAGTTGGAAAGTATTAGGGGACATATAAGATAATATTGAAGACTTTTGGGGACAAGCATTTATGGAATTTGGATCATTCTCTTAATTTTTCTATCTTATCCCCTACCGGTCTCTCTTTTCCATCAACGACATCATCTCTCCCTCCCTCTGTTCAATTCACCGGCGCTAGCTAAAGACCATCGATTTCCTCTCTGCCACGTGCGTCTGCTTCTCCATCCGCCATCTGCCCCATCCTAGTTCTGCTTCTCCATCAAGAATTGTCTGGCCGAGTCAACACAACCAGCAGGTTTTCCTATAGTTGACCGAAGCTGCTCTTGTCCGTGTCTTCAGCCACGCGTCTTCAACAATCCACCAAGCGAAGCAGCTACCATCCAAGCCTCCACGCGTCCCCAGCAGCCTCTTTTGGGTCAACCACCAATGGTGAAGCTCCCTTCGTTGACCGCTGCACACATTCGCAACGCCAGCCCCACGTCCACATTTCTCCTCCGCATGTCTTCAGCAAGTAAACGCCAGTTGCTTCCTCTCCATGGCTGCTTCTTCGTTTAGCCCAGTTGAAGACCAAAGCCCATGTGAATTGCAGCAGCTCAGTCCAGTAGATTTTCAACAGCCCATCTTCAGTCGCAAGACCCAATCCAACAAGCCCAAAAGATCAGTCCATTTGAAGCCCCAATTCGGCCCAGATTTCAGCCCAGCTCGCAAAGACCAGCCCATCCGAAGACAAGCCTAGACTTTGAAGCCCAGCAAGTTAAGCCCAAGAATAGAGCAAGCCCAAGCCCAACAACCAAGCCCAGCAATTTGCTGTCGGCTTGCAAGGCTTTTGGGCTTATTTTAGGCCCGGTCCAAGTTTGCCAACGCCGCTGAAAATTTAGATTTCGGCCGCCGTTGCATCGTCATCGCGGTGAACCGGCTTCCGCAATTAACCGGTGAGTTTATGCATTAAACTCTTCTTAGTAGGCTAATGACGTCTAAGGGGTGTTTAGTTTAATTTAATTAGGAATTAGGTGGTTAGTTAGATAAAATTAGTAATTTAATTATTCAATTATGCATGTTAGGTGGTTAGATTAGATTAAGTGAGGTGTATTATTTATCTAGAAGGGTTCGGGAATTTTCCGAGTCCATATCGATATTTAATTTAGTGATTCTAGCTTAGGTTGGTATTTTTAGTATTTAAATTGATTTATTTAATTAATTTTGGTAATTATTTAATTATTAAATATTTTCCGGAAATTATACCGGGAGAGCTACTCGATAGAATTTCGAACTAATCGCAATGATGTGTTTAGTTTCGTAATTGAATCTTTGTATTGTTGAATTGAGTGATGGTTGTGAAATATTGGTATTTTAATTAGAAAATACTGGGTGTCGGGTGTTGACACCGAAAGTGGTTTTTAAGTACCATTTTAGCTTAGGTGAGCATTGATCAGCTTAGGTGAGCAATATAGATCTATAGCAGCTTCGGTGAGCACTTTAGATATCAGCTTCGGCGATCATTATAGTGATCTAGCAGCTTTGGTGAGCAAATGCTATTTAGCAGCCTCGGTGAGCAATAATTGATTTAGCAGCTTCGGTGAGCAAATTTAGACATCAGCTTTGGGGAGCAATATTATATGAGTATATCTATTTCAGCTTAGGCGAGCAGTGTTCGAATCAACATAATTTATAGATGGCGTCGATGACATGGAGTCGAATGAGTCGACTGATTGATGGTTGAGTTGAATTGAATTGAATTGAATTGTTTAGTTGAGTATTTGATTGTACTGACCTGCAGGGTGGAACTAAGGTGAGGTTAGTCCTCTATGCTAAATGTATGATTGTGTGGTTAGGACGCTTCTGGGCGTATTTCCCTTCTAATTGGGGTTTAGAGCGTGGACTTGCTGAAACAGTGTCTCACTGGTTATTGTATAACCATTTTCAGGTCCTTAGAAGGTGGTTGTGGAGGACCAAAGCCTCGGGGTTTGTGGAGGTGGAGTCAGAAGGATTGGCGTTTGTGTCCGACTAGTATGTCGTAGGACAATACCTTTGTTTTTGAGAGACGACCTTCTTGTAGACTTTTGACTGAACTCTTTTGTATCCAAACCCGTTGTTTATAAAAGCATGTTTGGTTGTGAATGTGTTGTCCTGCTTTTCTATCCCGAGATGATTACTGTCAGGGGATTTATTTTCGCTTCCGCATGTGCAATAAAATGAAAGGGTCGGTGACTTGTCCTGGGAAGTCGCAATTTATTATCGACCAGAGAGGGATGGGCACGCGCTCGAGGATCGAGGCGTGACATCCCCGTTTAAGTGGTATCCGAGCGAAATCTGTATTGGAGTGATAAGGTGCAATGGGTTCTTGGGATAGTTAGTAGGAATGACATTTATGTTATGCTGATGCATGTGATTGATAGCTGTTTGGTAAATTGGTTGTGGTGATCACTCAGTTTCTAATTCGGTATGGAATTGGAAATAGGTTTCGTTGAAAATCTACAACATGAGTGATTAGGAGTTGAGAACTCCTAGGAAGAAGACCTTATCCTCAGTGACTCGGGCCAAGATGCCAACAAGGGCCGGTGCCCGTGGTGGCGAGGTAGAGCGCAGGCTGAGGCCAGCGCAAGTGGTGTAGCACCGTCGTCGGTTATGCCAGTTGGTGCTGGGGTAGTAGCCCCTGGTGATCCCAGGTTTGAGGGGATCATGTAGGCACTTCAGGCTATTGGAGATCTGATGGGACAGCAGGCCCAGAATCAAGCTGCCACAGCTGCTGAAGTTCCACAGGGGAACGAAAGATCAATCCACAAGCTCGTTGAGCAGTTCCTGAAATTGCAGCCACTGAAGTTCACAGGGACAGGAGATCCCGTGGTTGGAACCTTCTGGATTGAAGTATTGGAGAAAGCATTTGCACTGCTTAGGTGCACTGAAGAGGAGAAGGTCACCCTTGCAGTATATCAGCTGTAGGGGATTGCTAGTACTTGGTGGAGGGCCACTAGAGAAGAGGTATTCCTAAAAGGCGTGGTTCCAGTGTGGAACGCCTTCGTTAGAGCATTCAACATCAAGTACTTCTCCAGCTGTGCCAAGCAATTAAAGATGGTGGAATTTTTGCGTCTTCATCAAGGTCCAATGATTGTGGACTAGTACAAGGCGAAGTTCGTCGAATTATCACAGTACGCCCTGAGATTGATCGAGGATCTTGAGGAGAAGGTAATGAGGTTTTTTGGATGGCCTCCGATTGGAACTGAAAAATCCGCTGGTGCCGTTTGATATAAAGAACTACAACGAGTTGTACGGACGAGCTCAACTGATAGAGAAGAATCTGAACAAACAAGCCACCGCATCTGGATTGCGGTTTGGCTTTAACCAAGATAGAAGTTGGTTTGGAAAAAGACCGATGATTGGAGGAAGGTACCCTATCCCACCCAACAAGAATGGTGGAATAGGAAAATCAGCGCAAAGACAAAATGGTGTGTGTCGTTTTTGCATAAGGCGACATGGATTAGCCCCATGCCCCTTAAGGATGGGTGCTTGTTTTGAATGTGGCTAGCAGGGTCACTTGGCCAGAGATTGTCCTAGAAGGCCGAGGGGACCACCGTAGTTGCCACCATCGCCACAGATGGGTCAGAACCGAGGACTCCCACCACCGATTGCACAGCAGGGTGGACTACTTAGGCCTCCAGCTCAAGGACGGACATATGCCATCACCAGTGGACAAGACAGAGGGAAAGCACCGCAGATAGAACACCACTAGGATGGCGAAGGGGACAGGAACGAACCGACCATGCATCGATCAAAGGAAGAACATTTTTGGGGTGATTTATCAAAGTAGCGTAGTGGAATTTTGGTTAAGGTTGTAGAATTTCAGTTGTTGTAATAAAGCTGTAGAAAGAAGAATCACTGGCTATAGTTGTACTTGACTAGTTGCTTATGTATAACTTTGACGTCATATATGAAAAGAGTTGGCTCAAGGAGCATCTTGTGGTAATGAATTGTTGGCGTAAGGTAATACAGCTTCGATTTTGGTCAAGTCCATGGAAATCCCTCCGCTAGAAATCACGTGACCTAAGAAAGCAATGCAAGTTAGCCAAAACTCGCACTTACTAAACTACTTACTAAACTTGGCATATAGCTCATATTCTCGTAAGGTCTGGAGTACCGTCCTTAAGTGTTGTTCATATTCCCGTGGACTCTTTGAGTATACCAAAATGTTGTCGATGAACACGATCACAAACTAGTCTAAGTACTCCTTAAACTCTCGATTCATCAAATCCATGAAAACAGCTAGGGCATTGGTAAGACCAAACGGCATCACGATGAACTCATAAAGACCATAATGCGTACGAAATGCCGTCTTCGGTATGTTCTTCTTCTTAATCCTCAACTGATGGTAACCTGTCCTTAGGTCAATCTTGGAAAATATTGAATCTCCTTGCGGTTGATCAAACAAGTCATCGATCCTTGACAATGGATACTAGTTGTGACATCTCGATTTTCAACCCTGTTTTCGATGAAATGAATTGGGCTTTTTATCGACGTGCCTATAGCCTTTCTTTTCTGAGTTGGCCACTCACGAGATAACTAGTCTATCAGATGAAGTCGTTAAGGAATCTAAACGCGACAGACTTGAGAATTCGATCATAAATCGACTGCTCGACCGTGATAATCGACAAGGGTCAATATGGCACTGTTATAAGTGATTAGCGATTGGATATATGTCGATTCAACAGAAGCACACAATTGAAGTGTGGGTGATTCCATCTGATTGCAAAATTTGCGTCGAACGACACTAACCCAATTTTCTGTCGATTCGGTACCCGGTGCTCGTATTTGAAACCTCGAGATTTTCACGACAATCGAGAGTCGCCAATGAGTCGAAATGTATAATGTGGATCGAAAATAATTAATCACGGGTCAAATGCGCTAAAAATTCCTAAAAGCTATTAGTAGGCTAGGTCACGCTAAAATCACGTTAGATTGAAATTAACCGCGAATTTAAACCTGGTTTCAGAAATTGAAAGTTCTGTCATGTCACAATTTATTTTAGAAACGTTGACTCATCCTTTGAAGAATTTTCGACGAGCTCGGGATTTTTATGGAAAATCAATTCGGACGATTCGAAAAAGAAGGGAATTTCGGAGGGGCCAAATTGAAGGGATTTTTGGCCTCCATAGTGAGTTATTTGGTGAAGGGAAATTGTGGAAATTGTGTGGGCTTCTTCTTCAACAAAATTGGATATCAAATTGGAGAATTGGTGAAAAATTGAAGTCCGAAATTGTGGAATTCGGAGGCTTGTATGGGGGATGCAACATTTTGGCACCAAAATGAGTTATTTGTGGGAAATTATGCAAGAAAGTATTATGGGGGACAAAGGGGATGAACATGTGGACTTTTAGGGACCAATTCATGGTGAAAATGAGATATTTTAATTGACTTCCCCCCCTCTCCTTCGGCTTCTCCAGCACGCAAGTCTGCCGCCCCTCCTTCTTCGTGCGAGCATCCCATTTAACCGAAGTCTTCTGCTTCTGCTTCTGTTTTCTTTTCATTTCCTGCACGTTCCTTTGCCCCACCAGTGGATGAAACCCTTCATTCTCCTCCATTTTGCTGCCACCCGTCCACGAGGAACCCCCCCACTGAGTCAACTCCTTCACCGCCTTCTCTTCTCTTTCCTTCGAGCCCGACTTCTTCTCATTGGATTGAATTGCTCTGCCCTCTCTTTTTGGTTTTCCTTCGAAACTTAGCTTGCAGCTCACGCCAGCGTCATCTTTGCTGCTCCCCCACCATCTTTTGTCTTCACCGATTGTTCATCCATGCTGCCAAACGTCCTGTGCTAATCTCACAGTTCATTTCATCACCCACCAAGTCAACCACCAGCAACGACACCCCACCGAAACCCCTTGGCGTTGACTCTAGTAGCTCTTTCGACGCATCCCCTCTCCACCAGTTCTGCTCCTTCGCTGTTGCTCCTCACGCCATCAATGGCCCAGCCCATCTTCAGCCACGTGCATCCCGCAATTCAGCCCAGTCCCGAGCCGAGGCCAGCCCACTCAAAGTTAGCCCAGCCCACAGCTGCAGCCTAGTTAAGCCGAGCCCAGCAATTTCGCTGTGGGCTTGCAATGCCTTTTTAGCCCGATCCAAGCTTCCTTTGGTGCCACCGTTGCATCGTCGTCGCCATGAACCGATTTTTGTGCGCTAAATCGGTGAGTTTACTCACTAAACTCTGTTTATGAAGTTAATGACGCTTAATGGGTGATTAGTTTAGGTTAAGCATGGATTATGTGGTTAGTTAGATGGAGAGGAAGTAGGTGGGGGGCCCTACAACCTAACGGATTTTGTCTTAGCCGAGGCCCGAGCACTAATTTGAACTCCAAAAAAAAAAAAATGCCAGAACATCAAGCAGGGTAATAGGGATAGGTAGGTGGCCGGAGCTCGCTCGAATTGGTCGGGATGAGCTCCGGCTAGCTCATTTCCGGAGACGCATGCCAATTGTTCAAGGAAAGGCCTACTTGTTTTCCAGCGGGAATGGCGGCAGTCGGTGGCTCACTGGCGGCGGCAGGGTGCTCCGGGGGGCTCCTCGGCTCCTTGGCTGACCTCCACGAGTCCTCTTCTCCCTCTCGGTTGTGACATCCTGAATTTCAGGCTTTGTTTTCGATTGAATGAATCAGGCCTTTCATTGACACGACTATAATGCTATTCTCTGAGCTGATCACTCATGAGATAACTAGACTATCTGGGGAAGCAATTAAGGAATCTAAACGCAATGAACTTGAGAATTCGACCAGGAATCGACTGCTCGATCGTGTTGATCTGCAAGGGTCATTACGACACAGTCAAAAATCGATCAAAGACTGAAAATAGGTCGATTTGACAGAGGTATGTGATTAATGTGTGGGTGATTCCACCTAATTGCAAAATTTCTGTCGAACGACACTAGGTCGATTTTTCTGTCATTTTCATATCCCATGTCCATATTTGAAATCTCGAGATTTTCACGACAATCAAGAGTTGCCAATGTATTGAAGATGTACATTGTGGTTCGAAAATAATCAACCACGGGTCAATTGCACTAAAAATTCCTAAACGCTATCCGGTAGGTTAGGTCATGCTAAAATCGCGTCATATTGAAATTAACTGCGAAATTGAACCCGATTTCAGAAATTGAAAGTTTTGTCATGTCACAATTTATTTTAGGAACGTCGACTCATCCTCCAAAGAATTTTTGGCGATTCCGGGATTTTTATGGAAAATCGTTTCGGACGATTTGGAAAAGAATGTGCCGAATTGAAGGGATTTTTGGTTTCCAAACCGAGCTACTAGGGTGAAAGGAAATTTCAGAATTTGTGCGGGCTTTTCTTCATCAAATTTGGACGTTGAATTGGGGAATTTCGTGAAGAAATTGAAGTCCAAAAGTTGAGCAAATTCGGAGCTTGGTTTTGGGGTAGCAATTTTGGCTTAAATTAGTTTATTTATAGGATTTTATAAGTAAGAAATAAATGGGGGACATTAGGATATACATGAGGACTTTAGGGGGGACCAAGCAATTAATGGAATTGATGATTTTTGTTGACTTCCTTCCCCCCCTTGCTTTTGCCGACCTTCCTCTTATGCCCGTCTTCTTCTTCATGCGCGAACACCAGCTTCCTCTCCATGTTTTCTTTTCTTTCTCTGTAACCGAGCAAACCCCCCAATTCGTTGCCATCTCCACCGAAATTGTTGCTCCATTCCTCGTGTCTTCCTCTTTCTTGGTCAACCGTCGGTCCCTCCTCGTGTTTTCATCTCCACCAAAGACAACCTCAGCGCCTGCACCATCTTTGTTCGGCCACTCATCTCCCTGCAGCAGCTAGCTCCATTCCCTCAACAGCAATTGCCTCATCCGTGTCTTCAGTTCCATCGAAGTCAACTCTAGCAGGTTTATTGACTGCAAATCCATGCGACCATCTCCACCGAAGCCACCGTCCGCCCATCACCCAATCTCTCTCTCACGTTGTCGCGTCAGCCCAAAACCCCACCGACGGCCCAACTTTTCTTCGTGTCATCGCCTCTGCCCATTTTCCTGCAGTCGAAGACAACAGCTACTTCTTCAGCTAGTTCGTTGACCCTGGCAACGACACCGCTCCATCCCCCTTCATCCGCAGCACCTCCAGCGAAGTCAACCGAGCCCACACGCCCGTAGCAAGCTTAGCCCACCAAACCGAGTGCAGTAGCCCAGCCGCATGTCTCAGCCCAAGCCTAGGACCAAGCCCAGCAATTGCTGTGGGCTTGCAAGGCCTTTTTGGCTTGGTCCAAGTGTTCGTTGATGCCGCTGAAAGTTCGTGTTTCGGCCACCGTCAAGCCGCCGTTGCAATGAACCGATTTTTGCGCTAAATTGGTGAGTTTATGCACTAAACTCTTCTTAGTAGGTTAATGACGTTTAAGGGGTGTTTAGTTTAAGTTAATTAGGGATTAGGTGGTTAGTTAGATTAGAGTAGCGGTTTAATTAGTTAATTATGCATGTTAGGTGATTAGAACGGCTTAGTTAGGAACTAGATAAGCTGTATTATTTATCTAGATTGGTTCGGAAATTTCCAAGCCCGTTTCGGTATTTAATTAGGTATTTTCGGCCTAAGTTAGTATTTTTAGAATTTAAATTGAATTATTTAATTATTAAATATTTTTCAAAAATTAGATCGGGATAACCGATGATTGGAATTTCATGCCAATTGCAATGGTGTGGTTAATTTTTGCAATTGAGTGTTAATTTATGCAAATTGAGTGCTGATTAGAATTTTGGTTATTTATTCCGAAAATTGTGAATTTCAATATTTATTTAGAAAATCCTAGGTATCGGATTTTAACATTGAAAATGGTTTTATATATTATATAAAACAATGGAATTTAAATTTGAGGATATAAGTTTTTCTAGTTTGAATTGACCATGTATCCACACATGACTATTTTACTGTGTATTTCTAATACGAAGAAAATAGGCTAGGATCATTATTTTAATTGAGGCATTTGAGTGCAAGGCACGGTGTCCGGGGTCGAGATTGAATGGTCGTGTGTTAGTTAAGAGAATCCGTCCCGAGCTGTTGAGCTAGACGTGCCCCTATATGGGATGCCTCTAGACAACGGGAAGCCGGTCGCAGTAGATTTTGGACCTATGCTGCTTCTAGAAAGCCATCTAGTAGAGACGTTGCCGTGCTCAATGGGGTGAGACGACGCCTGGCAATGCCAGAAGACCGCTGAACAGAGAGTAGACTGTGCTATATGGTGAGATAGAAAACTAGGAACGCATGATGAATTGAGTTGAATGTGTTGGATTATGGGACAAAATTGTGTGGCACGGTATGGGACGTGTCATAACGATTTGGCCCTATAATCAGGACCCGGGTGCTTGTTTGAAATTTGAGTATGGCGTTCCAGTTAATTGAGCTTGGTTGTTGCTCATGCTTTCGTGCTGTCTATGATATGAATTGTGTTGACCTGTAGGGAGGATTTGAGACGAGGTAAGTCTCTGTGATTGTGTGATTGCGTGATTAGGACACCTTTTGCGTATTACCCTCTTGTGACAGCTTGAATTTTCAGAATCTGTTTTCGATTAAATAAATCGGGCATTTCATAAACACACCGATAGTGCCATTCTCTGAGCTGATCACTCATGAGATAACTAGACTATCTAAGGAAGCCATTAAGGGATTTTAACACAATGGACTTGCGAATTCGATTAGGAATTGGCTGTTCGACCGCGTTGATCTGCAACGGCACCGTAAAAAATCGATCAGAGACCGGAAATAGGTCGATTCGATTGAGATATGTGATTAGTGTGTGGATGATTCCACCTAATTGCAAAATTCTCATCGAACGGTACTAGACCGATTTTTCTCATTTCTATACCCGGTGTCTGTATTTGAAATCTCGATATTTTCACAATAACCGAGAGTCGCCAATGAGTCGGAGATGTATAATGTGGCTCGAAAATAATCGACCACGGGTAAATTGTACCAAAAATTCCTAAAAGTTGCTTGGTAGACTAGGTCATGTTAAAGTCACATCGGATTTAAATTAACCGCAAATTTGAACTCGATTTCAGAAATTGAAAGTTCTGTCATGTCATGATTTATTTTAGGAACGTCGACACATCCTTTGAAGAATTTTCGGAGATTCCGAGATTTTTACGGAAAATCAATTTGGACGTTGCGAAAAAATAACGGAAATTCAGATGAGCCAAATTGAAGGAAATTTTGGCCTCCTTACCGATCCTTTGGGTGTTGGGGACTTGTAGAAAATTGTACGAGATTTTTCTTCATCGAAACTGGACCTCGATTTAGAGAAATGGTGAGGAATTTGAAGCTTATCTTTGTTAAATTCGAAGCTGGATTTTGGAGCAGCAAATTTGGCTTCAAAATGGGATTAATTATGGATTATAATTCAAGAAAGAAATGGGGACAAAGAAGATAAACTTATGGGCTTTAGAGGGAACCACTCAATTAATGGAATGGGTGAGGTTATTGACTTCTTTTCCCCCTTGCTTTTTCTGACATTCCTATTTGACCTGTCCTTTTTCTTCTTTGCTTAAGCACCATCTTTCTCTCCAGTTCTTCTCTTCTTTCTTTGTAACCGAGTGTCCCTCTCTCCTTCACGAAGACCATTAATCAACGCCCACCGCTCCATCCCTCTTTCTCCACCGAAATTGCTGCCTCTTTCTTTTATTTTATATCTTGGAGTCCCACCAAAGAAGTCCACTGAAGCTGCATGCCACACATCCACGATTTAATTCCCCCATGAGTCAACCTTCTTCAGCAAATCTCATGTGTTGATCACCCATTTTCGAAGTAGCCAGCGAAGTCCATCATCAATTGTTTTATTCCACCGAGCAGTCTAGCGTCTTCGTCCGTGTCTTGCTAGCAGCTTCGTGTCCTGTGTTGCCTTCGTTCGCGACACCCTCCAATCGATGCCAGCTCAGCCATTCTTCAGCTCGTGTCTTGTTCGGTCAATCGCTCTGTCTTCAACGCCGTGGATTCCAGCTGTACGAAGACCTTCATCTAGTGTCATGGACCCATCTCCATCGAGCCCACAGCCCACTGAAGCACGCCACTTGAAGCCTACATCAATTTGGCCCAAGAGTTCAGCCCGATTCAGCCCAGTTTTGAAGACGCAATTCAGCCCATCTTGAGGCCCACTTGAAGTCAGCCCATCTCAGCCCAAGCCCAGCAATTTGCTGTGGGCTTGCAAGGCTTTTGGCCCGGTCCGAGTGTCCGCCAATGCCGCTGAAAATTCGGATTTCGACCGCTGTCACACCATCGTCGCGATGAACCAGTTTCCACAATAAACCGGTGAGTTTATGCACTAAACTCTTCTTAGTAGGCTAATGACGTTTAATGGGTGTTTAGATTTATTTAAGTGTAATTAGTTTAATTATTAGTTTATTTAGTTAAATTAGGATGGTTAGAAATTATAGTTAATTAAGTTAGTATGTTATTATATAGCTAGGATGCTTAGAATAATTTATTTAGCTCAATAGGTGGTTAGATTAGAATTATTTAGCCTAAGTTAGCATTTTTAGTATTTAATGTATTTATTTAATTAATTTTAGAAATTATTTAATTATTAAATATTTTCCAGAAATTAGGCCGGGATAGTCGATGACCGGAATTTCATGCGATCGTAATGGTGTGGTTAATTTTTGCAATTGAGTGTTAAATTATGCGATTTTTAGACATTTATTCCAAAAAATTTTAAAATTCGTTATTTATTCAGAAAATCCTGGGTGTCGAACTTTAACACCGAAAAGGATTTTGTATACTATATAAACCATTGGGATTTTCAAAGAAGGTTATGAATTTTCCGGATCCAATCTGATCGTGTACCCACACACGACTATTTTCTCCGGGTGTTTTTAATACGAAGAAAATAGGCCAGAATCACTATTTTAATTAAGGCATTTGAGTGCAATGCACAGTGTTCTGAGCCAAGATTGAGTGGCCGTGTGTTGATTAAGAGAACTCGTCCCCGAACTGTGTCGGATGGACGTTACCCTATATGGGATACCCATTTAGTGGGATTTGGGTCGTAGTAGAGGCTGGACCTATACTCCTTTGGGAAAGTCGTCTTTGAGAGACGTAACCGTGCTCAATGGGGTGAGACGATGTCTGGCTATGCCAGTAGACCGCCGAACTTCAAGTAGGCCATACCCTAGAGGGGCGTAATTATCAATTGGAATGCATGTTGAGTGATATAGATGTGCCGGATTATGGGACAAAATTGTGAGACATGGTATGGTACGTGTCATAACAATTTGGCCATATAATCAGGACCCCTGTGCTTATTTGAGATTGAGTATTGCATTCCAATTATTTGAGCTTGAGTGCTGCTCTGGTTTACAATATGAATTGTACTGACCTGCAGGGAGGATCTGAGACGAGGTAAGTCTCTTTGGTTGTGTGATTGTGTGGTTAGGACACTTCTTAGCGTATTTCCCTCCTAATCCGGGTTTAGAGCGTGAACTCGTTGAGATTTATATCTCATCCCGTCGTGGGCTCAATTTTCAGGATCGTCGAGTGGAGGACCTGGAGCCGAGAGAAGGTGATCTGAAGTGTAAGTCAGTTAAGACCGCTTCTTTTTGAAGGGCTAGTCCTTTGTAGTCTTTTGACCATAGACCTTGTATATAACTCTATGTGAATATAAAGGGTGTTTTATTGGTGAAATTGTTGTCCTGCTTTTTTATCTCAAGATAGTTACTATCAGGGGATTTATTATTCGCTTCCGCATGTGCAATAAAATGAAAAGGGTGGGCGATTCGTCCTGGGAAGTGGCAAATTTTATCGACCAAAGAGGAATGGGCACGCGCTTGGGGTTCGGGGCATGACATCCCCGTTTAATGGTATCAGAGCGAAGTTTGTGTTTGGAATGATAAGGTGCGATAGGTTCTTGGGATAGTTAGTAGGAAAGACCTTTATTTTTATGCTGATGCATGTGATTGGTAGTTGTTTGGTAAATTGTTTGTGGTGATCACTCAATTTTTAATTCTGTATGGAATTGGGAACATGTTTTGTAGAAAGTCTACAGCATGAGTGATCTAGAGCCGAGGACTCCTATGAAGAGGACCATAGCATCTGTGACTTGGGGTAGGACGCCGACAAGGGTCGGTACCCGAGGCGGTCAAGGTAGAGCACAGGCTGAGGCCAGCACAAGTGGAGTAGCACCACCTCCAATTGGTGTTGGGATAGCAACCCTTGGTGATCCGAGAGTGGATGGGATCATGCAAGCGCTCGAAGTTATGGGAGCGCGGATGGAGCAAGAAGCTCAGAATCAAGTTGCTGTCGCCACTACTTCAACCACCGCTACAAACGCCGCTACCGTAGCCGCTACTACTACCACCAATGCCGCTGCTAATGCTGCCGCCGCCGCCGCTGCAGCCATCGCCACACCTGCTACCGCACCTGCCGCCGCACTTGTTGATGTACCTACTGAGGTTCCACCTAAGAATGTGGCCGTTGGGAGGCCGATGCACAAACTGGTAGAACAATTTCTAAAGTTGAACCCGCCAAGGTTCACGAGTACTGGAGATCTCGAGGTTGCAGCTCTCTGGATCCAGGAGTTGGAGAATGCCTTTGCACTGCTGATGTGTACCGAGGTAGAGAATGTTGTCATTGCAATCTACCAACTGAAAGGGATTGCAAGCACATGGTGGAGAGCCACTAGAAGAACAGTTTTTCTTGAAGGTGTGGTTCTGGAGTGGAATGCCTTCGTTGAGGTTTTCAACAACAAGTACTTATCTGACAGTGCCAAAGAAATGAAGATGGTGGAATTTCAGCGCCTCCTCCAAGGTGCAATGACAGTAGACCAGTATGAGGCGAAGTTCGCTGAACTATCACAGTACGCTCCTGAACTGGTCGAGAATCCGGTGAATCAAGCTAGACGATTTAGAGATGGGCTTAGACTAGAAGTGAAAAGCCCGATAGTGCCATTCAATTTGAAAGATTACAATGATCTATATGAACGAGCCTAGCTAATCGAGAGAGACCAGAATGAACGAGCCGTCGCATTTGGGTCGCGGTTTGGATCAAATCAAGATGGAAATCGGTTTGGGAAGAGACTGATGACTAGATGAAGGTATCCCGTTCCACCCAATAGGAAGGGTGGGATAGGGAAGTCGTTAAGCCATAATAGAATGTGTCGTGCCTGCGAGAGACGACACGGATCAGCCCCATGTCTTGCTAGAACGGGTGCTTATTTTGTGTGTGGCTAGTAGGGTCACATGGCCAGGAATTGTCCGAGGAGACAGATGGGACCGCCGCAATTGCCGCCACTGCCACAGATGGGTTAGAATCAAGGACTTCCGCCACCGAATGTATAGCAAGGTGGACTACTCAGACCTCCAGCTCGAGGAAGGACATACGCCATCACTAGACGACAGGCTGAGGATGCACTTGACGTGGTGACAGGTACTATTTCACTGAACGACCACGCTGCTTGTGCTTTATTTGACCCTGGTGCAACTCATTCATTTATAGCTGAGTAGTATGTTAAGTTGGTAGGATTGATTCCTGAGTTATTGGAGTCAATGGTCTGTATATCGACACTGTTAAAGGATAATGTGTTAGTTACTATAGGTTGTCTTGGTTGCACGTTAGCGATTAGTGAGCAAGAGGCGAAGATAGCCATGTATGACTTTGACCTGATAATTGGCATGGATTGGCTCACCAAGCAACGAGCTAAGCTGGACTGTTATCACAAGAAGATTCAATTTAACCCGATAAAGAGTGAAAATTTCGAGTTTATTGAGAGTCAAGGAGGACCCTCGATTACCCTAATCTCGTCACTAGAGGCAACTCGGTTGTTGGACGAGGGTTGTCAATGTTACCTAGCAACTGTCATGGATACGATAGTTGAGGAGCTGAAAATCGAGGACATAGCAGTGGTTCAGGAATTTCCAAACATGTTCTCGAAAGAATTGCCAAGTCTGCCACCAGAAAGAGAAATTGAGTTCGTGATTGAGTTAGCCCCCGTAATAGAGCCAATCTCTAAGGCTCCTTACCGGATGGCGTTATCTGAGTTAAAAGAACTGAATGTGCAGATGCATGAATTGTTAGATAAGGGATTCATACATCCCAGTGCATCACATTGGGGAGTACTAGTTCTGTTCGTAAAGAAAAAAGATGGTTCATTGTGCCTGTTCATCGACTATCACCAACTTAATCAGGTGACAATCAAGAACAAGTATCCATTGCCGAGGATCGATGACTTGTTTGATCAATTGCAAAGAGCGTTAATATTCTCGAAAATCGACTTGAGGATGGGATACCATCAGCTGAGGATCAGAAAAGAGGATATACCGAAATCAGTGTTTCATACTCGATATGGCCATTATGAGTTCACTATAATGCCATTTGGATTAACGAACACTCCAGCTACTTTTATGGATCTAATGAACAGAGTGTTCAAGGAATATCTAGATTAGTTTGTGATCGTGTTCATTGATGATATCTTGGTATACTCTAGAAGTCCAGAGGAGCATGAAGGGCATTTGAGATTGGTATTGCAGACTCTAAGGACTCATGAGTTGTACGCCAAGTTTAGCAAGTGCGAGTTTTGGCTGACTCGTGTTGCATTTTTAGGTCACATGATTTCAGGAGAATGAATCTCTATGGACCCATCTAAGATTGAAGCAGTGATCAACTGGCCAAGACCAACAACCGTGATAGATATCAGAAGTTTTATGGGATTGGCAGGTTACTACAGACGGTTTGTGGAAGGGTACTCATCATTAGTGTCGCCATTGACAAGACTCCTGAAGAAAGAAGAGAAATTTGTGCGGACAGACAAGTGCAAGCGTAGTTTCAAAGAGCTGAAGTAAAAGCTGACTACCGCACTTGTACTGATCATTCCATATGGTCTTGGAGGATTCAAGATCTATAGTGATGCGTCATTCAGAGGATTAGGTTGCGTGTTGATGCAACATGGCCGAGTTCTTGCATACGCCTCCCATTAGTTGAGACCTCATGAATAGAACTACCCGACGGGTGACTTAGAACTTGTGGCAATTATTTTCACCTTGAAGATTTAAAGACATTACTTGTGCGAAGAAATATTCCAAATCTTCACGGACCATCAAAGTTTCAAGTACCTATTCTCTTAGAAGGAATTGAATATGAGACAGCGTCGCTGGATGGAACTCCTGAAGGACTATGATTGTGATATTTTGTATCACCTCGGAAAAGCGAATAGGGTTGCAGATGCACTGAGTAGGAAGTCTTCAGTTGCTCATATATTAATTAAGGAGTGGAACCTAATCGAGAGAGCTCGAGATTCAGTATTCAAATTTGAGGTAGGCCACCTTTCGAGTCTTATGGCCACTCTCAGAATTGAACCGAATGTCCAAATCAAAATCAAGTTACTCCAATCGACAGACCCTAATGTTTAGAATATTTTACAAGAGGACATCGAGAAAAGGAAAGCTGACTTTCAAATTTCTGAGGATGGACCACTGAGGTTCTGAGGATGTTTCGTTGTACCTGATGATGTAGACCTTAGAGAAGAGATCTTATCAGAAGCACATCGTAGCAGTTACAGCATTCATCCTAGTAGTACCAAAATGTATCAGAATATGTGTTAACACTATTGGTGGTCGGGTATGAAGGCGGACATCGCCAAGCATGTCGCTAAGTGTTTGACATGTCAGCAGGTCAAAGCTCAACATTGCAAGCCGGGAGGACTTCTGCAACCTCTCGAGATTCCAGAGTGGAAATGGGAGCACATCACGATGGATTTTGTGACCGAACTACCAAGGAGTCAGAGAGGAAATGATTCAATTTGGGTAGTGGTCGATAGGCTGACAAAGGGCCCGTTTGATTCGGCTTTCCCAAGGGGCTTTGGGCCCCAAAGCCCCTTGGGGAAAATATTTTGCGTTTGGTTCACACTTTTGAGTCTCCATTTGCCAAATGCTAGCATTTGGAATGCTAGTCTAGGGTTTAATGAATTTTTTTCTTTCCAATATTGCCCTTATTGATAATCATGTTTTCCTCTTTTACCCTCGAAAAGTACTATTCATCGTCTTCTTCCTTCTTCCTCGCGAAGCTCAGCCGGTGAGTCAGCTGCGAGCAGCTAGATCTAGCTGTCGAGGGGCCAGATCTGGCCGCCGAGAAGCCTTGCCCGAGGTCGCGCGACCTTGGGCGAGGTGGCGACCTCGGGCGTCGCCTGGTCATGCTACCCAGGCGTCGCCGCCTGAGGTTGAGCAACCTAGGCGCCGCCACCTAAGGCCACGCGACCTCAGGCGGCGTCACCTAGGTTGCTCCGCCTGGCCTGAGGTCGCGTGACCTCAGGCGGCGACGCCTTAGGTGTGTGATTGTGTGGTTAGGACACTTCTTAGCATATTTCCCTCCTAATCGGGGTTTAGAGCGTGAATTCGCTAAGATTTATATGTCACCCCTTCATGGGCTCAATTTTTCGGATCGTCGAGTGGAGGATCTGGAGCCGAGAGAAGGTGATCTGAAGTGTAGGTTAATTAGGACCGCTTCTTTTTGAAGGGCTAGTCCTTTGTAGTCTTTTGACCATACACCTTGTATATAACTCTATGTGAATATAAATGGTGTTTTATTGGTGAAATTGTTGTCCTGCTTTTCTATCTCGAGATGGTTACTGTTAGGGGATTTATTATTCGCTTCCGCATGTGCAATAAAATGAAAAGGATCGGCGACTCGTCTTGGGAAGTCGCAAATTTTATCGACCAGAGAGGGATGGGCACGCGCTCGGGGTTCGGGGCGTGACACCTCCTAATCGGGGTTTAGAACGTGAACTCGCTGAAATTTATATCTCACCCCGTCATGGGCTCAATTTTCAGGGCCGTAAAGTGGAAGGTCTTGAGCCGAGCTGAGGTGATCTGAAGAGTAGGTTAGATAGGACAACTTCTTTTTGAGAGTCAGTCTTTTGAAATGTCTTTTGAAATCTTTTGGGTATAGGCATTTGTACATGACTGAGTATGTTTATAAAAGGATGTTTTGTTTGTTAATATGTTGTTCTGCTTTTCTATCTCGAGATGGTTACTGTCAGTGGATTTATTATTCGCTTTCGCATATGCAATAAACGACAAGGGTCGGCGAATTGTCCTGGGAAGTCGCAAATTTTATCGACAAGAGAGGGATGGGCACGCGCTCAAGGATCGGGGCGTGACATCTCGTTCTCTCTTTTCCGCTTTCTCTCTCTCTCGGTTCTCTTTGTGTTTCTCTCCTATTCCCTGTGTTCTGCCCCCTTCTCTTGTGTTTCTGCCCGTCCCCCCTTTAGAGCAACCGACCGGCGCACATGGCCTCTGCAGTTGCCGGCTTGCCGGCCGGACTGCCCCCGACCCGCGGATCACGCCGTTCGCCTGCCATCCCAATCCCCCTGCTCTCCGTTGCTGCTCTTGCTTTATGTTCTTTGCAGGTCCTCATGCAGCAGGAGGGAGACAAGCCAGCGGGCTAGGCTGAGGGGAGGAAGGGCTTGGGCCGAAGGAGAAAAGAGCTGGGCCGCGGGAGAAAAGAAGTTTGGGCCGAGCCTAGCGCGAGGGAAAAGAAGAAGAGGGGTGGGCCAAGCCAAGGCTAAATCCGACCCGACCCGACCCCTAAGGTTTTTTTTTAATAATAATTTTTAATTTAATTTTTTTAATAATTTTTTTAATAATAATTTTTAATTTAATTTTTAAATAATTTTTTTAATAATAATTTTTAATTTTTAATTTAATTTTTTATAATAATATTTTTTTTTGTAAAAATAGATACCAACAGTTGCCCCTCTTTGATTATAGTCTTAAAGAGGTTGCATTCAAAGACGAGAAGACACCTAAATTATTTCGGCAGTAGAGAGACCCTAGGTGCATAGGCTTGCACCAAGTCGAGCTATGGAAGCGCATTGTGTCAATAAAATGAAGAAAAACTCCGAGCTACAGAAGCACACCGTGTCATAGGAAGAAAAAGAGACCTCGGGCTACAGAAGCACACCGTCTCATAAGAAGAAGGAAAGACCCCGGGCTATAGAAGCACGCCGTGTCATAAGAAGAAAGAAAGAGATCCCGGGCTACAGAAGCATGCCCTGTCATAAGAAGAAGGAAGGATCCGGGCTATAGAAGCACGTCGTGTCATAAGATGAAAGAAAAGAACCCGGGCTACAAAAGCACGCCGTTTCATAAGAAGAAGAAGAGACCTCGGGCTACAGAAGCACGTTGTGTCATAAGAAGAAGAAGAGACCCCGGGCTACAGAAACATGCCATGTCATAAGAAGAAAGATAAGACCCCGGGCTATAGAAGCACGTCGTGTCATAAGAAGAAGAAGAGACCCCGGGCCACAAAAGCACGTCATGTCATAAGAGGAAAGGAAAGACCCTGGGCTCCAGAAGCACGCCATGTCATAAGAAGAAGAAGAGACCTCGGGTTACAGAAGCACGCCGTGTCATAAGAAGAAGAAGAGACCTCGGGCTAGAGAAGCACACCGTGTCATAAGAAGAAAGATAAGACCTTAGGCTATAAAAGCACGCCGTGTCATAAGAAGAAGAAGAGATCTCGGGCTACAGAAGCATGCCGTGTCATAAGAGGAAAGAAAAGACCCCGAGTTACAAAAGCACGCCATGTCATAAGAAGAAGAAGAAGAGACCCCGGGCTATAGAAGCACGTCGTGTCATAAGAGGAAAGAAAAGACCCCGGGCTATAAAAGCACGCCGTGTCATAAGAAAAAGAAGATATCCCAAACTATAGAAGCACACCGTGTCATAAAAGGAAAGAAAAGACCCCGGGCTATAGAAGCACGACGTGTCATAAGAAGAAGAAGAGACCTTGGGCTATAGAAGCACGTCGTGTCATAAGAAGAAGAAGAGATCTCGGGCTACAGAAGCACGCCGTGTCATAAGAAGAAGAAGAAGAGACCTCGGGCTATCGAAGCATGCCGTATCATAAGAAGAAAGATAAGACCCCAAGCTACAGAAGCATGTCGTGTCATAAGAGGAAAGAAAAGACTCCGAGCTATAGAAGCACGCCGTGTCATAAGAAGAAGAAAAGACCCCGGGCTACAGAAGCACGCCGTGTTATAAAAAGAAAGATAAGACCCCGGGCTACAAAAGCACGCCATGTCATAAGAAGAAAGAAAAATGAGGTCTCACTGTGTAACAACGGGTTTCGACCAAGTTGGAAATACATGATTTAAGGAAAACTCATGAACATTTGTAGATGATATGGTTTAAGGTTGACCATGAACCTTTGGAGACGACATGGTTTATGGCTGACCGTGAACCTTTGGAGATGGCATGGTTTAAGGCTGACCATGAACCTTGTAGTCTTTAGGGAAGCATCCATTAATCCCTTGGAAACTGCATGGCTTCACTAGGGAACCCTGTCAAACTCAACTTGAGCGAATGTCATTGGGACAACATCAAGAGCTGTATTGGCAAATTTGCAGCATTAATTGAATAAGCTAATCAAGCTAAGTTCGACTACTTTGAAAGACATTCGACATCAGTTAACATCATGTGGCGCAAAACTATCATCTTGCTCGGGGATGTATCATTAATTATCAAATTCTCTAGGAGACAAGTTCTTATCAAAATGATTCATGTTCGTGAAAAAAATGCTCATTAAGCATGCCAAACTAGAGCTTCTTAGTTAGAAAGGGTTTCTCGCATACTTTCGATAAAATGACTGCTTGATCCCATCCATTCATGTGGGAGATAACTGGTTGCTAAGAGTATCTCACATAGCCTGTGTCGAAGGTTTCCAGAAACATTCGCGATGAGCACAATCTGATCAATCAAGAAGGTCTTTTGAAAGGACCACAATATAGGTTTGGGTCAAGGGCTTACACAAAGGGATCGCTACTTTGAGGCCAATAAAACATTTGTCACTATCTTCTTTGGGTTTACAAGTCGAGAACTTAGAAGATAAGACAAGATAGAATTACTTCCACTCCTTCAAGCAGTAGCTTCTTTGTGGCATTCTCATTTTCACTAAAACCATCCCAATCAGAAGAGACTTCGGAAGAGGGTTGTAATGTTGGCTCGAGAGAGGCTCGAAAGGCTTACAATTTTCAAGAGGGTTTTTAAGAGTTGGTGATCATCATGACATCATGACCAGGTCACCCGATCTTTTCAAATCATTTGGCTTTTGAAACACAACACATCTCGAAAAGTCCCTTGACTAATCATTTCTGCATGGGAACTTTGCTCATTTTTCTAATTTCCTTTACTCTTGCGATGATTTTTAATGCAGGCCTTTGGACTTTGATTATTTTCTTTCACATAAGATGCAGCCTTTTAGCTCTTTTTCTTGGTGAGCATTGGCCTTACTTTTACCGGCCACAATGTTTTTTTTTTTTTTATGCCTCATAATTTTGCTGAACTTTTTGCTCTTTGAACTTTTGGAGCTCTTATGACTTTCGAGATGCTTTTCACGTTTTCTTGTAAAAGTCAATTGTACGTGATAAATCCTTATGCCTTGCCCTAGTGAAGGGAGATGATCACCGTTCGGGATTCATAAATGAATAATTAGGCCCAAATTGGCTAAAGCAACAGGTATCAGTGTTTGGGTAGAGAATGAAATGCTCTTCTTCACCTTGGGATGAGTCAAGTTCTGATGAAAATTCCTCTGAAGCTATTACCAGAAGATTGATGCAAGTGAAAGTAATAGAATATTTCTCAATATTTTGCTCTACAACACGACCGTAACCTCCTATACTGCCCCAATGTAGGGTTGTTCTCGACAGGGGTACTTTGAAGGATTATCTTTATTCGGCCTAAAAGGGTAGCAAGAGATTAGTGCAATGTTTGGGATTGATGAAGGAAACACCTTTATCATTTCAATCTTTGCGCTCAATGTGAATGAATCATTCGTCCTAAGAGAAGGTCACCTTTTACTCAACTCTCAAAAGTGTTTGAAGGACGTGTTTGAAAATGGCTTACCTTTCTTCATCCTAAGTACTTCTTGTTTGGCATGGTTAACATCTCACCTTTCACTCGAATAAAAATATTTTTATGAACCCCTTTTCTTGAGGGTCGTCAACATGAAGCACGCATAGTGACACCGGAAATAGGTCATGCGAATGATGCCATGCATTTTTTTTTTTTAATCGTTTTGATCTACCTCTCATTTAAGAAAAAGAGATATTCAACCGTTTGTGCGGAGATTTGATGGGTGCTTGAAACACAAATAGATATGCGTGTATGTAACATGTGCATGATATCTACGATGTTATGCATGATGCTATGTGACTTGGATTGCACATGAAGTGGCTCCGCGGCCTTAATTTCATTCATGGAAAATATTTCTTGACTATGTCATCGTTTACTCATGTCAATTCAATTCACGCTCGATCCCCTTTTGATCATCGTCGGTGTCATCGAAATCTAAGAGACTTTCTTCATGCACATCCGGGTCACATGAGTCCTTATCATGATTATGCATAATGAAATGTCGAGGGTACGATGAGATGAGTTAGAGAATGTGAACAATAAAGATCATGCATGGCATTTTTGAAGATTTCTTTTTTTTTTTGAAGTATTTTTTGTAAAACGTTTCAAGAATTCATCCTCATATCCTCAAATCTCCTCATTCTTGCAAAACAGTCAAACTTGGGAGCATGTGGAGGCCCAGGCCTCAGCAACCATCATAGGATTAGTTTGACATGCTTCCACATGTCCTTAATAAAAACGCATCTACTTTATTGAATGAGGAAAGATAAGGCCGTATTTTAACACACACCACCCTCGACCAATGGCTCAAGATTGGGGCTGACCATAGTTCACACTACGGACAACATAGACAAGAAAGAAATAACAACAAAATCCCACACAGGGGATTGGACATAAGACAGAGGACTAAGCTGAACGAGAACCACCCTACTCTGGGGGGACAGCTATGACTACGGAGGACTTGGCTTCCTTGCACGTTAGGATGGTGCATATGACGTCCTCCTTGAAAATTGAGTTCACTCCATATACATGATTTGGTAAGGGATTCAGCTGTATGTTAGGCTAAACTTCCTTGAAAGTCAAGATGCCCCCATCTAGCAATTGCTGGACTTTGCACTTCAACATGTAGCAATTATCTACGTCATGCCCCTTTTCTCTCATGTGGTACTCGCAGGTCTTGGTCACATCGAACCCCGCGAACTTCGTGGGGTTGTCCCTAGATACCTCCTTCGCAACCATCCTCTTTTTGAGGAGCATGGGCAACAACTTCAACAACAAGCGCGATAACAGAGAAAATTCCCTTCGAATGGGTCTCTTGCCCTTGTCATATGCCCGGAATGAGCTCCCTTGGGCCATTATAGGCTTATGCGCGGGTGTTGAAGGTGGCCTAGAGAAAAACGGCTCTTGCACCAGTGCTACTTCAACCCCAGTTTCCTTATCCTTCCTCTCCGGGAATTTCTTAGCGCTTCAGGTAGATATCCTTCCCTCGATAAATGCCCACTCGACTCCTTCACCTACATCTACTAGTTGTGAAAACGTCTGGCATCCTGAGAATACTAATCCTTAGAAGTATTCAGGGAGCAATGTCTTGAGGAATAGTTGCTTCATCTCCCTCTCATTCAAGGTTGGCTTCACCTGTGAGGCCATGGTTCTCCACCTTTGTGCGAAGGCCTTAAACGACTCATTCCTCTTCTTTTCTTCGCGGGTCAACTCTTCTCTTGTGGGGGCGAGCTCGGTGTTGAACCTGTATTGCTGCAAGAATTCATTGGCCAAGTCCCCCCAGCTGGTGAACTCTTCAATGTCTAGCGCGATGAACCACATCAAGGCGATACCTTTTAAGCTATCTTGGAACGTGTGAATGAGGAAGGGCACATTGTTAGCATAGCGAGCCATTTTCCTTAGGTATGGGTCTTGGGACATCCTGTTCCGTCATACTTCCTCATGAACTCAAGCTCTTGGAAAGTCTCGGGGAAGTTCGTCTTAGTATACGGGGACAGCTTGTCCGCTCCTTTCAGCTCATATCCTTGCAAGGTGCACAATCGCTCCTCCATCTTAGCCAAGCGCTTTTCACTCTCTCTATCTAGGTGGGGCGTTGACTCTTCCTTCCGAGGAGGATCTAAGTCAACGACGATTGGGGTGACAGAAGGGGCTTCTTCGGCAGTTTCCTTTCCTGGAAAGTCGGCGATATGTGGGTCTCCCGTTAACGGGGGAACATGTCCTAACGATGTAGGAGTGGATGCCCTGGCGACAGCTACAACAGGGGGCTCTTTGAGCTTTTGGCTTATTTTGAGCATCATCGCAATAAGTTGGGCCAGTTGGTCCTCCATCTTGGCCATGCGTGTGTTGGTGTCTTCGTTCTCCATCCTAGCTTTCGCGCAAGTGCGAATCGAAGAACTCCGCTTGGCTATGTCGATGATCAATAGAAGACAATCGATTGGCTAGTACCTGATAAAAAGGCAAATAAGTGTATATAAGCACATGAAATAAACAAGTGGTTGGCCCATGACAGAGATCTAATCGCCCCAATTCATTTATTTCATTGAAAGCAAGGTTGCTACATAATGCAAGAAAAGATACGAGGGAGAACCCTTGAACAATGAAGCTATTTTGAAGACGGAAAGACGCTCTTAACTCCCAACATTGAGACTCGAGACAAACTCCTTAACATTGTAACGTATGTAGGCATGGTCCCACTACATATCGCACTTGACTCAATCTAACTAATGAGGATAGCTTTCGCTCGTGGCAGCCCCACAAACTCGGGTCAACTTCGAGGCACGCTCCTCGAGCTCCATTTTGAGGCGCTTGATCTCGGCTCGATGGGTGATCTTCAATGGCACTTCAAGAATCTTCGAGCGGAGGCTCTCCTTTAAGGGCGGAAATGATGCGAACCTCGGGTACCCCCATCGTATGCTAACCAAAGTTACAACCAACCTAATTTGCCATGGACCGACCAAAAAGGAAAGCGAATAACTAAATTGTGAGTGAAGAAAAAAGATCAAAAACTTACCCTACTCATTAAGTAGCAATGCCAATGACACAGACATGCGCATGGGGCGGTGGTTCGATTTCTACTCTAAATTGCGCAAAATGGAGCCATAGGATTACCGGACCGAACCAACAAGATCGCAGCTAGGTCGGGTTACCCATGACTCCAACTTCGTCAAAGAGCCGACCTGTGTCGCGCGATTGCAGACTAGGGTGGGGACCTTTGACATCAAGAAAGACATTTCAGAGTTGAGATGGACGACTCGTACTACATGGTTGTAGTTAGAGTGGTATCCACCTCAACACTATCCTAAGTGATCCTATGCGGCCCAAGTCCGGCGGTAGGTAGTGTGTGCTATGGTGTAGTGCAATGCAGGGGACACAAGCATGACAATTCATAAGCAATTAATACTTCATACATAAATAAACCATTCATTCCTACACCCCCTATAAAACAAGGGTTAGTAATCACTACCCCTTATAACTCCCATAAACATTTAACATTTGACACGTTATGGATGCACCTCGGATCCTTGCTGCCAAACAAAATATTTTTTGAACAAGATCAATTTCAGCCTAAGTCCTCTAGGTCTAAAACCAAGTCCCCAGTGGAGTTGCCAAGCTGTCACGACCTACCCCTCGGGCGAAGGGAGTAGGTTTAGGGGTATTGCCTAAAGGACGGACCTAAGGCCCATGATTAGACACAAACTCTCCCAAGCCCATACCTCGCATGACATTGAGATATTTTTAGGAATTTTGCAAAAATGAGTTGCCACTAGCCTATTGGGGTTGGTTAGAAACCAAACGAGGCATGGGAATATACCTCGCTTCCTACGCAACTAGAGAATCTAGGGTCGGGGACTTAGTCCTCAAAATGTGCTAGAAAAAAATGAAAAGTCACATTTATATGGATAGTCTATGCTCTATTTTTCTCTAAAATTGAAATATGGACACATTTTGCATATGTAGAGTTGTGTATTAGAATAAATTATTATGAGAGCACACGTCTTAATATATGAGAGACCTACTAAATCAACTATTTCAAAAAATTTGGGATGCATTAATAATTTCTATGTTATAAAGCACCCGTTCACACATTTTACATCGGTGTCAAATTGGGTTGGGTAAGGTAAGATTAAGAATCGCTGTCTCTTTCTCTCTCTAAAATTGCTTTTCTCCTATCTTTGCAATTGACAGAATGTGTGTGTGTGTGTGTGTGTGTGTGAGAGAGAGAGAGAGAGAGAGAGAGTATGAGAATGAGAGCTGCCATTGAGGAGTGATAGAACCAGTAGCTGGAGATATTTAAGGGAACGCAAGTACCAGTCCGACAGATTCTAGGCTTCTCTCTCTAGCCTATTCTCTCGCAACACCCTTTTAAGGTAACGTTTTCGTCGTCTTCTCCTCCCCCTCCTCCTCCTCCTCCTCTCTCTCTCTCTCTCTCTCTCTCTCTCTCGGGATAAAGTTTTCTCGGAATGTGCTTAGAAAACTGTCGAGAAAATTATGGGTACATAGCATTTTTCTTCTCGACTGGAAGTTCTTGAATTCATATCCCCACAAAGAAAGAAAATCGACAATTTCCTTCGAAAGATTTCCTCTTCGCGCCCTCCCTATGCATTGTGTGTCCTTCCCAAAAAATCATCCACCTTCTTGTTTTGCCTCACGTTCGACTTCCATGCATTTTCACGAGTGCCCCTAATCACTGCAGAAAAAATTTCAACTTAACCGTAGACGAGAGGTTGCATTGGCATTCATTCAACAGGTCTCTTTTCCTCCTATTTCCTTGGAATCAAGATTAGGGTATCTATTGAGAAAAGATTGGGAAGAAGATGAAAGTGGGGGTGATTGGGGGTGGCGTGAGCGGGCTTGTGGCGGCCTACGAGGCGGCGAGGGGAGGAGCAAAGGTGGTGGTGTATGAGAAGGAGGACTACTTGGGCGGCCATGCCAAGACCGTCTCATTCGACGGCGTGGACCTGGACCTCGGCTTCATGGTCTTCAATCGTGTAAGTCTGCAGCTCTCCATTTCCGTTCTTCTCTTCTTCTTTTACATTTTGCGCACCATTATCTCCACTGCATTTTCCTCCATTTTCTTTTAGTCCTCTCTGCTCAGAGCAATAAATGTCAGAAGCCAAACATCTCGTGACAGATAGAATGACTTCCTCGTCATTTCTCAATTCGCCCTTGTTTATCCACTTTTCTCTAGAAATGCAACGAGTAACTTTGTAGGTTGGGGTTCTGGGGAGGTGCGAAGACCGTAGAAAAGGCAACTTTCTAAACGCGCAATGTGCAGATTTAGAAAGTCGCAGTGCCTTTCTACACGTCCATACGTTTAATTTCAATCTTTCTTTTTTTCGTGGCATATACATTCTGCATCTTTTTTCTCTCATCTTAAATACAAGATGGGCTGATTCTGCAAGCATACTCTCCGTTTTCCATATATCGGAAAGCTTTTTCCGAAGACCAAAGTGCCTTAAGATAGATATTAATGATTTTCGAGATAGGTACGCTACTATTGTCTTCATACCATTTATTTCCATTTTAATACTATTGTAGTGGTAAGCGGAGATTATAATGTTTTTAAAAATTCGAATAATATATTACTTTTACATGAAGGGAAAAAAGCTATTAGTTTTAGAAGTTCAATCAAACTCTAATTGTAGGATTAGTACAAGAATAGGGTAGAATTGACTGTGATATGGAATTATTTTTGGTTTTCTATGAAGAACAGTGGATTGAAAGAAAAGGGCTTCCGCAGGAAAGTTGGGGGTGGTCCAACCCCGCAATGTCAGCCATAAAACCAAAAAAATTACAGGCACTGAAAATGATTGGGTCTCATTGTAGTTCTTCGATTTTTTAATTCAAGTATTTCATTTTGAAAACAATTGCAAATGATGATGATGTTTAAAAAAAGAAACTTTTTGTTTTAAGTAACATGTGCACGTACGTGATGTTTTAACCATCACAAGTTATTTGTTAATTAGACTAGCCAACCTATTTACATGAGGTCTCGCTCATTAAAATATAAAATTATATTAAATTTACCTATTTAGGTATGTTTATGTTACGAGCATGTATTATTATCAGTTGAAGGGAGATTGGCATGTTTGATTAAAAACTATGAGTTGATTCAAGAGTTTCAAATACTTCATTATTAGCATAAAAAGGTTTAAATGATTATTCAAACATGTGATGCTCATTTGTGTGTATAGTGTTGTCTCTAAACCTGACTTTCTAACCGCTTTGGAAAATTAATTGTCAAATGTAATCCGATGATTAAAAAACTAGGACATAAAATGTAACTTTCGAACTTGATGACAATATTTTTCTCTCCGGTGCTATTTCTAATTTCGATGAGAGAACAAATAATGGGTAGTGGGGAGTGGGGACGGCATTGCAACAGGGGACATGGCTATGAAAGTGCACAGCTAAGCCTGTTTTTCATCTTCTTCCTGGATTTGGAACAAGTTGCATCGTATTGTCTCCTACCTTTTTATTTTTTTAAATATGTATCTCCTTCTACTTATCTCAGCCTTTTTTTGGGTGTTTGTGGCGGGTTTTCGAAAAGATTATGGGAACACCCATGCGAAATGTACGAGAGCTCTAGGCTCGACCAATATCACCGACGAGCTATCTTTTAGTGAACTTAGGCTGGATTCACGTAGAACCCACATGAAACCCATTAATTTTTTTGAGTAGATCCTGGTAATAATTTCTTACTACTCGCACTTTAGAGTAGACCTCGGTCGGGGCCTGGTGTTTCCCTTGGCTCACCAATCCGGCAAAGTTTAGAACCTGCAAAAAAACACAGGTTCTTATCTAGTTAGATTTGCTTTATTCTTTAGTGAGATTTCTTTTATGTTTATAGTTGTACTATAGAGAAAGGAGTTGCATGACAAACGCAACGTGCATGACCGTACTTAAACTGAATATAGACATAAAGATAGAACGGCTCAATCAATTTCCAGCTGAGAATAAGAATAAATAGATCCACTAGCTGGGCTGCATAACAATGGCCCGCCTAGTTCTTTTCTAGCCCATGATTTTGGGGCTGGGCCGGAAAATGTGTTGGCCCTGAAAGTTTGATTTCAATCATTGAGACAACAGGCAATTTAAGCATGTTGCGCTTATAGAAACTTAGGGAGTTGAAATTTTCTTTCTTTCTACTTACAGTGATTGGAACTATTGTATGCATGGATAGATTTTGTTTATTATCATGTATAATATCAATGATGCATATGCTATTGATCGGTTTTCTACCCTCAAGACATGCCACGTCACAAAAAAATTTGTTGGCCATTGAAATGTCTATGGGCAGCTTTAACCATCGAATATTGTCTCTGAGTATAAATTGATTCAATATACCATTGATGCGCTGAGTACGTCATCGATACGAGAGTTGAAGCCACTAATCTATTATTCTGTCACTTTGAGATCATGGTTCTTGGGCTTAGTAGAGAAGTAATTTTCTTCATAAGGAATCGCTTATCTTGAGCAACTTCTAATGCCGACATGAATCCCGAGTCTATTGCAGGTTACGTACCCAAATATGATGGAGTTGTTTGAGAGTCTCGGAGTGGATATGGAGATATCAGACATGTCATTCTCGGTCAGCTTAGACGAAGGCCGAGGTTGTGAATGGGGAAGCAAAAATGGTCTTTCGAGTTTGTTTGCCCAAAAGTCAAATGTGTTGAATCCTTACTTCTGGCAAATGCTCAGAGAAATCATCAAATTTAAGGAGGATGTCCTAAGGTAAATCAGGTCTTTTGCTTGTAGCTTAGAACAATGATATTGATCATAATCATTTATGCCAAAGATTTCTTGGTAATCATTTTTGCAATCTTGCCAATAGGAAGTATAAAATATCATTAAAGAAGTGTTATTGCTAAATCGATCACGGATGACATCAGTGTAGAGAGTGATTTCTTGAAGCCTAAGTTTTTGGCAAAATGCTACACTGTTTGCATGAGATTTCAAACCGTTTGAACAATGATACCTATCATTTTTCGAAAGGGAACTTCGGACATTCTATGCATTCTATAGCAGGATGAGATGATTAGATATCTAAAGTTGTCTAGAAAATGGTCAATATTCATTCTTACGGTAGCATATCCTAAATAACTTTGCAAGGTAATCAAGCTGGGCCCACTGCATTTAAAATGTATAAGCCAATCTTCAAGTTCTTGCATCCTTTTTGTATGTACGACCGGACAATCACCGGCAGGCACTCTGATTGTTGACTGTTTATCTTTGTAGTTACCTAGAAGGGCTCGAGAGCAATCCTGATATTGACCGCAGCGAAACTTTGGGACAGTTTGTCAAGTCACGGGGTTACTCTGAATTATTTCAAAGGGCTTACATTGTGAGATTGTTGAATTACTGTACTCTGTCATATCCTTGATCTTTAACTCATCTGACAAAATCCGTCCTTTGCTTGTTTGTAGAATGTAGCTCTACGGGAATTAACAGTTGATTATATTTTTCTATAGATCCCAATTTGTGGTTCAATCTGGTCTTGCTCTTCAAAAGGAGTCATGAGCTTTTCAGCCTTCTCGGTTCTGTCCTTTTGCCGCAATCATCATTTGCTTCAGGTAGGTCATGTGGCTCTAGAAGAGTTGGCGATTGATTGTAAATGACAAAAATTGTGTTTCAAAATTTAGATGTCCTACCAACCAAATCTCGGTAGCATTTTGTATGAATAAGTTAATCAACTAATCTTTTCTTCCATCTCTATCAGTCTATTGTCATCATACTCTTTGTCCATTCTTACATGGTTTCTTTGCAGGTTTTTGGCCGCCCTCAGTGGCTTACTGTCCGAAGACGCTCGCGTTCTTATGTCAATAAGGTGATGATAATTCGGACATCCAATGGTTCAAGATGGAAAACTGGACGTTCTTGGTCGTAATTTTTCCTCTGGAAGCCCTACAAAGAATTTGATGAGTTGAAATGTAAATATTTGTGAATTCAGGTCAGAGATGAGCTTGAGTGTAGAGGGTGTGAAATAAGAACAAGTTGCAAAGTGCGATCCATCTCAACTAATGATCAGCGTATGTATGTTGGTAGTCTTCTCCTTTTTTGCACTGTTTTGGTCACATGACATGGAATTAGAGCAAATGATATGGGCGTAATAACTATGTTGTCATCGTAGGTATATTTAAGAATCATCATGACAATTTATAGTTTTGGTCCCTTTAGTCTGCAATTTATCGATAACAGGAGATTGAACAGGATGCGTTGTCCTAACTGGAGATGGTTCTGAAGAATTATATGATAAGTGTATTGTAGCTGTCCATGCACCGGATGCTTTGAGATTGTTGGGAGATCAAGCAACTTACGATGAGATGAGAGTACTTGGTGCATTCCAATATGCCTACAGGTATAATTGGTTAATTTGTCACTTGCACGTTTTCATGTAATGTTTTCGTGGCCAGTATTTACAAATATCCAATTGTCTACAGGCGCAGTTAGTTGATGTAGAGTGCAACAATGGTGTCCACAGTGATGTTGTTGTCAATTGCATCTGCTTTAAGTCTTCTGCTTGGGGAAATTTCTATTGAAATTTCGAGAGTGGCAAGCTTCTTTTTGCTTTTTATATCTACTACAGAGTGCTAAACCATTGGTACATTTTTCTTTTGGCAGCGACATTTATCTTCATCATGACAAAACTTTCATGCCCAAAAACCCAGCAGCGTGGAGTGCGTGGAATTTTCTGGGGAGTACTGAAAACAAAGTGTGCTTGACATACTGGCTCGATGTGCTTCAGGTATGGCAACTGTGCTTTGCTGATTTTATTTCTGATTCTGCTGTTCCCTTCGGGATCTGTTGCACTACAAACTCGTGCTACATATCACCTTAAAATAAAAGAAGTGAAACTTGCAGTTGTCATGGAATGCATAAACTACACTAAATAGTACTTGGTCGATATGCATATAAGTCGTTGATGCCCACTAAAAATTTAATCAACGTAGCATCTTTGTGAGGTGCATTCCTCAACACGTTGACAATTTCCATGGTTTGACTGCCTCTAGAACTCCCTTTCTGCTGGCACCAGTTTCAGCATGAATGATCCTTTTTTCTTTAATGGGGCCTGGGAAAATTTGCAGAACCTTGATCAGAAGGATTTGCCATTTCTCGTGACTCTCAATCCTTCACGAGAACCGCAAAACACTTTGCTTAAGTGGCGCACTGGCCATCCAATTCCATCTGTTGCCGCATTGAAGGCTTCACAAGAGCTAGATCAGATCCAAGGAAAAAGAGGAATTTGGTTCTGCGGAGCATACCAGGGTGAGCCTTTGAAATTTCTATATTAGCGCTAGTGATTGTTTTTGTAACAACACTGAGAGTATCATTTATTTCTGGGCATGTGATAAAGAATACTTCTACAAGGTTCTTGCCATATTTCTTGAGGTTAATTTTTGAATGAGGGTAGTCCTAAGTTATGCCTAATTGACTCGTCAATTTTGTGTGGTCTTTGCTCATAAAATTGCTGTGATTTGAATCTTTTGGTAGGAAGAATTTTTTAATTCTTGAACTCAGGTCGCCAAGGGAACGTATTTTTATATTCATTACCAACTTGAGTTTTTATTCTTCTTTCAGGATATGGCTTCCATGAGGATGGATTGAAGGTATAGACTCTCTCTCTCTCTCTCTCTCTCTCTCTCTCTCTCTGTGGGCAAGTTGTATATTTGAATCTTAAGTCAAGGGACTTATTTGCAGGCTGGCATGGCTGCTGCACATGGAGTGATTGGACAAAGTCATTTTGTTCTTGAGAATCCTAAACATATGGTTCCTTCACTCAAAGAAATGGGGGCACGCCTTTTTGTTACTAGATTTCTTGGACGTTATATTTCCACAGGATCGTTAATGTGAGTATACTACTACTTATCATGATAACTATTGGCTGGTAGTGTACATATCTCCTTGTCTTATGTGGATCTTCAGAACTGTTAACCGTCATTGCTCTGAATCAGCATCTGAGTCAACATCTTCTCGTCTTTAACGTCATATCCATTGCTACTTTGTTGTGGTCCACTTCTGCATATTAGTTAGTCACTCAGAATCAGAATCTGTGAGTTTACTTGTCAATAATAGTGATACTCGAAAATGCAAAATGTTCTTATTGACTCACGGTTTAGGGGAACATATTAAAATTACATAGTGATAATTGTGCTTTCTTGAGTGGCAGTTTATTAGAGGAAGGAGGCACAATGTTTACATTCAAGGGAACCACAAAAAGATGTCCTCTAACTGTTAATTTGAGGATCCACAGTCCACAGTTTTACTGGAAGGTATCGTTCTATCTTTATGTGCAACTTCTGCGCACACTGAATCAGAAATTCAGGACCCTCTTACGGATGAAGTGCAGCTTTTGCTTTTCCCGGCTGAGACCCTTTTGTGTCTTAATAGAGAATTTTTTGGTTTTTCAGGTGATGACTCAGGCTGATCTAGGCCTGGCAGATGCGTACATAAATGGTGATTTTTCTTTTGTAGATAAAGATGGGGGTCTTCTAAATCTTTTTCAGGTTTTTTCTTCATCAAATGGACTTCATTTTTCAATGCTGTATCCTTTTGAGCTTTTCAAATGCTTAATCACTTGTCAAGAATATGGAAAATTGCAGATTCTCATAGCCAACAGAGATTCTGATACTACCGTCTCAAAATTAAGTAAGAAAAGGTACATAATTCATTACTAATTGGAACAAAATGTTTTTGACTTTGTACGATTGTATTAAAGATACTAAACCAGTGAATGCCCATTTTTTATTAGGGGTTGGTGGACACCAATGCTATTAACAGCTGGTATTGCTTCGGCTAAGTACTACTTCAAGCATGTATCAAGGCAAAACACTTTAACACAAGCTCGCAGGAACATCTCCCGGCATTATGATCTGGTAGATACTTTATTCCTATTCTTTTTTCCTAGGATTTTTCCAAGAGAACAGAACAAACCAGATCAGAACAAACCAGAATACACTGTCAATTTCTCGACATGATTTATATCAAAAGCAGGATTGTCCTTGTGCATATGATATGATGTAATGCTAGTATTTCCATTTCATCATGTTGGCAGAGTAATGAACTTTTTTCGCTGTTCTTGGATGAGACTATGACATACTCATGCGCAGTATTCAAGGTCAGCAACCACAACTGTGTTTTTATATTTCTGCTGCTGAATATGTGCTTTAGAAGCCAGTGTGAATAAAAAATCCATATCTGAATGCAGTCTAGTCGCTCAAAACAATGATGCATACTTGTCCTGTTGAAATATTTGATAGATGGCAGGTGAAGACCTAAAGGTGGCCCAGATGAGAAAGATCTGTCTTTTGATTAAAAAAGTAAGTTTGATTTGCTATTAGTTGGGCTGCTTGACGGTTACCCTTTGACTGTTTTGTGGCTAATACTTTTGCCTTATCAAAATGTAGGCAAGAATTGAAAAGGCGCATGAAGTTCTTGAAATCGGCTGCGGTTGGGGAAGCTTTGCCATTGAAGTTGTCAGGCAAACTGGATGCAAATACACAGGCATTACTTTGTCGAAAGAGCAACTGAAGTATGCTGAATCAAGAGTGAAAGAAGCAGGCCTTCAGGTATCCAATCTGCCTGCATTTGGTACTTGAAAAAATTACTTTATTTAGTCCGAGAGATAATGTATTTCCTTTTGACGCAGGACCACATCAAATTTCTTCTTTGCGATTATCGTCAATTGCCAAGTACCTACAAATATGACAGGATCATTTCCTGGTGAGTTTGTCTTTTCATAATATGGTTAAAATGACCAAAAAAAAAAAAAAAATGCTTAAAAGACTCACTCTAGATGGAATGGAATCACAGCGAGATGATAGAAGCAGTCGGCCATGAATACATGGACGAGTTCTTCAGCTGTTGTGAATCAGTGCTAGCCAAAACCGGACTTCTTGTGCTACAGGCATGTAACATACACCAGTTTTATGGTTCTAATTATTGTTTCATAAGTAAAGGATGTGCTTATTTTCTTTCACTGGTGTGTTAAATTCCACTAGTTCACATCCATACCCGATGAGCGGTACGATGAACACAGGCGAAGTTCTAGCTTCATGAAAGAATATATCTTCCCTGGTGGCTGCCTGCCTTCGTTAAGCAGGATAACATCAGCTATGGCGTCCGCATCCCGACTTTGGTACAATTGCTTAACATTAAGCCCATAAGTTTCTTTGTTCTTCTTCACTTCTTTTATTCACCAAGAGACCTTCCACTACAGCGTGGAGCATCTGGACAACATAGGCATCCATTACTACCAAACGCTTCAGTGTTGGAGGAAGAACTTCCTAGAGAAAAAGAGGTGACTAGTGACACGATGCTGCAACACTTTGGTACAATTTCTCCCAGTTTAGTAGTCATTCATGACAGTTTTCTCCTTTTGCAGGAAAATATTGGCTCTGGGATTCAATGAAAAGTTCATAAGGACATGGGAGTACTACTTCGACTATTGCGCAGCTGGTTTTAAGTCTCACACCCTTGGAAATTATCAGGTAATGCCTCATTATTTTAAGTAGTAGTACTTTATTTCCTCTTGATGGGAGAAGTCTGCTTTTGCTATGGTCAAGTTGAAAACAAAAATAATACACTAGTGCAGATTACAAACGCATTTTTTTTTCGTTTTCAAAGTGTAATTTTCAATGAACTTTGGATGCAGATTGTGTTCTCACGTCCTGGTAATGATGCTGCTTTCGCTGATCCGTATGTGGGTTTCCTATCGTTGAATTGATCTTTTTGTTGCAAAGTGACTAAGCGCGACCCACTTGAGCCAGCTCACAATTGATTCCCTCAGGGTCATTCAGCCCTTGGTTCCCGGGAAATTTTTCTTGCTTCTTTCAGTGATTCAACATTCTTTGGTTTGTACACCACATCAAACGTGCAAGTTGATTGGTTGAGAGAAAAGTTCTCTTTTTGTAGTCCAGAATGATATTCAAATTGGTGCGATTATTGATTCAGAGAAGGAGCTGGCCAAACTTCTTCTGCACCTAGTAGCAAATTATCTGCATTTGAAGGTGCAAAAGTTTGCTATTCTTTAACAGCTTTTGAAGCTGGTTGTGCAAGCAAGAGATGTGAGTTGAGAGCAAGAGATTACTATAGACAGTTTTAATTCTCCATATGGTGTCTGCATTGGAAAAACGAAACGAGATTGTGTCCCGTGACAGTAATTTCCTCAATCTGATCGTATCATTCTTAACGTGGGTTGGTAAGTTAGTTTCGATAGTGCAAGGTAACTTTTCATAGATCATGGAGTTGTCTGAGGACTACTGAAAGATGGCTACAGTCTTATTCAGAGGCAAGTTATGGAATCTTGCATTCCATAGAACTTGAAATTGAACGACAATTGACAATTGAACTTGCCAACATGATAGGTTAAAGGGAAAGACAGAGAGAAGAAACTTGCTAAGCTCTCACTGTCGCTCCAAAAATGGTGAAATTCCCATCACTCGACACCTTCTAATTAATCACATCTCCCAACCCAACGAGAACTTAGTTCAATTCAAACCCCGTCAATGCAGTTCTTCGCAAATAATCCTTCTCACCCTTTTGCAGTCTCCATTGACGGAGCGAGTCCATGAGTTTTGACCCAAATGGCGAAAAATAGACTCGTCCCCGATTGGAGCACCTTCAACAATCTGCTGAGTTCTCTCATTCGGTCGGGCTCGTTTGATAAGGTGTGGCGTCTGTTAAATGATTCCAGGGCCAAAGTCAGAATCGTCAACGAGTGGAGTCTCGGAATCACGAACGGCTGTTGCGAAGCTGGTCCCTTGGACCGGGCTTTCGAGATATTTGCTCGGTTGAAGGGGATGAACTTGTCTCCAGTGGCTTACATATACATGGTCTTGACTGATGACTGTTGAAAACATGGCGATGTCAAAAGAGCGGAGAATTGTTCTAGGAGATGAGCGACTTGGGTTTAGGCGCCAAACGCAAAACCTACAGAGTGTTGCTTGATGGGTATTTGAGAAAAGGCAAGACGGGAGATGGTCTCGAGTTGTACCGAAAGATGAAGCTTAGTGGGGTTGCTCCGAGTGTTCATACTTGCAATCTCATGATCAACGTGCTTTGCAAGAGAGGTGATGTAAACAGGGCCCTTGAACTGTTTCAATGAATTGCGCGAGCAAAGGATCATGTATAGGGTTGTTACATTCAATATTCTCATTAGGGGTCTGTGTTGTGACTCCATAGTTCGGGAAGTCTGAGAGGTTGGTGGACTTCATGAAAAGGAGCGGCATTACATTTAACACACTCATACATTGATTTTGTAATTGGGGAAAGTTGGATAAAGCTTTCAGCTTATTTGATCAGCTGAAGTCAAGTGTTCACTCCCCATGTTGGTTACATACGACACACTTTGAATGCCGGATATGCTAGAGCCAAGAATTTGCCTGCGGTGACAGATTTGCTGAAGGAGATGGAGGAGAGAGGCATCTCTCTTCCGAAAGTGACCCATACTATTCTAGTAGGTGCCTACGTACGATCAGACGACATGGAGAAAGGATCCGACATCTATTCATCTTTGCAGAAGGCTGGATTCACTCTTGATGTGCACACATACGGTGTTTTAGTACACGGGTTGTGTCTGAAAGGTCATATGAAGGAAGTACAGAAGATGTTTAAGTCGATCCATGATGGATGCATAGAGGCCAATGACGCGATATACAGCACAACGATCAGTTGATACTGCAAGGAGGGTAGCTCGTATAGGGCCTGAGTTAGTTTCCAGAAAAGGGCAAGAAAGGAATGGTTCCTAACTTTGGCAGCTACAGTTGAACTGTTGAGGTTCTTTGCAAGGATTGCAAGTGGGAAGGGGCAGTTGATTCACTTAATGCCATGGTGGAGTAAGGTTTCAAGCCTTCTGTTTCTCTTCATGATATGATTTGAAAGGCAAAGAGAGGCACAAGTTAGGGTGGCAAAACTGAGCTATGTAAATTAAGGAGTCCTTTTGGGAAAGCCAATTTCTATAGACCAATCAAATGGCACAGTCCAAAGCATTGCTTCCGGCTAGAGTTGACCAATTGCGAATGGGCAAGTATCTACCTCTGCATCTGCTAGATTTTAACTTGCATCTTGTTGAGTTTTTCACCTGAGTATGTGTTTACCCAGGTATCAATGTCATGCCCCGAACCCTGAGTGTGCGAACATCCCTCTACGGTCAATTAAAATTGCGACGTCCCAAGACGCGTTGCCGACCTATTCTTTTTATCTTTCGATTAAACGCATGCAGAAGCAATTTATAAACCACCTAGTCAAAGCATTAAATAATAGGGATAGTAAGCACATCAACCATTCTAAAACAACACTTTAATTTATAAACTGTTAACCCTAGGAAATTTAATAATTGCAAGCCTTTCTATGGTCATTCTCTACCGACCATCTCAAAAACCTGTAGGGTCAAGGTTAACTTAAACTTCACTAACAATGAAGCTGACCAAAAGTGACGCCTAGCACACCCGCGTCTTGGTCCATCGGGACCCCAAACCACACGTGATGGTTCTCCATACTATGGGCCTGAAAATATTTATAACAACAAGGTAAGATATAAATCACAGCGAGTTAACGGCCTAAGTCTCGAGTAGGACGCAAATTCATCTTGGAGGTAGCCTAAACATGCAATGGCATACAAACTTACCACGCCTTGGCACACCCCTACATATTAATACATCATATATACCAACACTAATGCAATAAATATAATCAACAATCAAAACACATAACTTTCATATATCAAATATCCACACGGGTCCCAATTATAAGGTAAAACCCGTTTTGGCCTATCCTATATCGTGCCTCACAATTTTACCCCATAATCAGGCACAATTCATCACGATCATTCACACGTGTTCCAATTATAACAACCCCTCGGACCATGGCCAACACACAAGTTAGTGGTCTTCTGGCATGATTGGGCATCGTCCCGCCCTATTAGGCACAACATCGTTTGGAACTGTGATAGCCTGAATTTTCAAATTTCATTTTCGATTAAATAAATCGGGCCTTTCGTCAACGCGCCGAGAGTGCTATTCTCTGAACTGATCACTCATGAGATAACTGGACTATCCGGGGGAACAAATGTAATTGGACTTGAGAATTCGATCATGAACCGACTGCTCGACCGTATTGATCTGCAATGGTCATTACGACATAGTCAGAATCGATAAGAGGTTAGAGATAGGTCAATTCGACTGAGATATGTGATCAAAGTGTGGGTGATTCCACCTAATTGCAAAATTCTCATCGATCAGCACTAAATTGATTTTCTGACGTTTTGGGTACCCTGTGTCTATAATTGAAACCTCGAGATTTTCACGACAATTGGGAGTCACCAATGTGTCGAAGATGTACATTGTGACTCAAGATAAATTGATCACGGGTCAATTATACCAAAATTTCCTAAAAATTACCCGGTAGACTAGGTCACGCTAAAAGCGCACCGGATTGAAATTAACCATGAATTTGAACCCGATTTCAGAAATTAAAAGTTCTGTGGTGTCACAATCTATTTTAGGAACGTCGACTCATCCTCAAAAAATTTTTTAGAGATTCCGAGATTTTTTCAGAAAATCATTTCGGATGTTGCGGAAAAATTAGCGGAAATTCGTACGGGCCAAATTTAAAAAAAAAAAAAAAAAAATTAGACTTCTAAGCCAAGCCTTTGGATGTTAGGGACTTATAGAAAATTGTTTGGGATTTTTCTTCATCAAAATTGGACCTCAATTTGGGAAATTGAGTGAGGAAATTGAAGACTACAAATGGAAATTAGGAGCTTTACAAGGGTCAGCAATTTTGGGCTTCAAAATTGGTTAATTTAGAGAATTTATAAGTTGGAAAGTATTAGGGGACATATAAGATAATATTGAAGACTTTTGGGGACAAGCATTTATGGAATTTGGATCATTCTCTTAATTTTTCTACCTTATCCCCTGCCGGTCTCTCTTTTCCATCAACGACGTCATCTCTCCCTCCCTCTATTCGATTCGTCGACGCCAGCTAAAGACCATCGATTTCCTCTCTGCTGCGTGCGTCCGCTTCTCCATCTGCCATCTGCCCCATCCTGGTTCTACTTCTCCATCGAGAATTGTCTGGCCAAGTCAACAAAACTAGCAGGTTTTCCCCATAGTCGTCCGAAGCTGCTCTCATCCGTGTCTTCAGCCACGCGTCTCCAACGATCCACCAAGCGAAGCAACTGCTGTCCAAGCCTCCACGCGTCCCCAGTAGCCTCCTTCGGGTCAACCACCAACGGTGAAGCTCCCTTCGTTGACCGATGCACGCATCCGCAACGCCAGCCCCATGTCCACGTTTCTCCTCCGCGTGTCTTCAACAAGTAAACGCCAGCTGCTTCCGCTCCATGGCTGATTCTTCGTTCAACCCAGTTGAAGACCAAAGCCCACGTGAATTGCAGTAGCTCAGTCCAGCAGATTTTCAACGGCCCATCTTCAGCCGCAAGACCCAGTCCAGCAAGCCTGAAAGATCAGTTCATTTGAAGTGCCAATTCGGCCCAGCTCGCAAAGATCAGCCCATCTGAAGACAAGCCCAGACTTTGAAGCCCAACAAGTTAAGCCCAAGAATTTAGCAAGCCCAAGCCCAACAACCAAGCATTGCAATTTGCTATGGGCTTGCAAGGCTTTTGGGCCCGTTTTAGGCGGGTCCCCAAGTCCGCCGACGCCGTGAAAATTTAGATTTCGACGCCCCGTTGCGTCGTCGTCGCGGTGAACCGGTTTCCACAATTGTCGGTGAGTTTATGCACTAAACTCTTCTTAGTAGGCTAATGACGTCTAAGGGGTGTTTAGTTTAATTTAATTAGGAATTAGGTGGTTAGTTAGATTGAATTAGTAATTTAATTATTCAATTATGCATGTTAGGTGGTTAGATTAGATTAAGTGAGGCATAGATAAATTGTATTATTTATCTAGAAGGGTTGAGGATTTTCCGGGTTCGTATCGGTATTTAATTTAGTGATTATGGCTTAGGTTGGTATTTTTAGTATTTAAATTGATTTATTTAATTAATTTTGGTAATTATTTAATTATTAAATATTTTCCAGAAATTATATCGGGAGAGCTGCTCGATAGAATTTCGAGCTAATCGCAATGAAGTGTTTAGTTTCTGTAATTGAATGTTGTATTGTTGAATTGAGTGATGGTTATGAAATATTGGTATTTTAATTAGAAAATACCGGGTGTCGGGTGTTGACACCGAAAGTGGTTTTTAAGTACCATTTCAGCTTAGGTGAGCATTGATCAGCTTAGGTGAGCAATATAGATCTATAGCAGCTTCGGTGAGCACTTTAGATATCAGCTTCGGCGAGTATTATAGTGATCTAGCAGCTTTGGTGAGTAAATGTTATTTAGCAGCTTTGGTGAGCAAATTTAGACATCAGCTTTGGGGAGCAATGATATATGAGTATATCTATTTCAGCTTAGGCGAGCAGTGTTCAAATCAGCAGAATTTATAGATGGCGTCGATGACATGGAGTCGAATGAGCTGACTGATTGATGGTTGAGTTGAATTGAATTGAATTGAATTGTTTAGTTGAGTATTTGATTGTACTGACCTGCAGGGTGGAACTGAGGCGAGGTAAGTCCTTTGTGCTAAATGTATAATTGTGTGGTTAGGACGCTTCTGGGCGAAATTTCCCTCCTAATCGTGGTTTAGAGCATAGACTTGCTGAGACATTGTCTCACTAGTTATTGTATAACTATTTTCAGGTCCTTAGAAGGTGGTCGTGGAGGACCAAAGCCCTGGAATATGTGGAGGTGGAGTCAAAAGGATTGGCATTTGTGTCCGACTAGTATGTCGTAGGACAATACCTTTGTTTTTTAGAGCCGACCTTCTTGTAGACTTTTGACCAAACTTTTTTGTATCCAAACCTGTTGTTTATAAAAGCATGTTTGGTTGTGAATGTGTTATCATGCTTTTCTATCCCGAGACGATTATTGTCAGGGGATTTATTTTCGCTTCCGCATGTGCAATAAAATGAAAGGGTCGGCAACTCGTTATGGGAAGTCGTACTATATTATCGACCAGAGAGGGATGGGCACGCGCTCGAGGATCGGGGCGTGACAGGAACACTTGCCTAGACGGTATTCCATAAGAAGCATCGGTCCAACATCAATTGCGACTCGGCATCCCGACCCCCATCGAGCATTCGATAAACATCGGGCATTGTCCCCAAACTCCCGTTGGGTGACAGGTTCAATTAAGTGACCACACAAGCATGCCAACACTCAAACCAATTCTTATCTACTGTCAATTAGTCCGGTGTAAAAGAGTTCGTGTTTAAATAGCAACCCTCGGAAAATCTTTACATTTAAAAATTCCGGTAAAATAATCGCACGTGGTCACATACTTAAAATCAACCTACCAAATATTACATGCTTTCATTTTAAAATCCCATTGCCCCATTTAGCACATAAAACACGGCGCCAAACACGACATCTTGAAGTTTGCCATTTTCTTTTCAAATAAACCTTTTTTGAAAATAGCATTTAAACTCATGATTTAGGCAATCAACATGTCATTACAAACTCAGACAGTCATAATTATGCATAATTTCATATAATAAATCAACATAAAATTCTACTTAACGGCTAAACTGTTATTAATTTCCACTAATCACTTTTAATTAGCGCTAATTGCGATTAATTAAGATAATGACGATTAATTACACTAAGCACGATTAATTACAATTAACTATAGTTAATTAAACTAACTAAAATTAATTAAACTAATTAAGATTAATTAAGCTAATTACAATTAATTAAACTAACCATGCTTAATTAATTTCAACATGATTAATTAAACTAACAATCCTTAATTAAGATTAATCTCTATTAGCCTTAATTTAATCCATCCTTAATATTAGTTAGGGCTAAACTATCGTTAATGGCCACTAACTACCATTAGCCCTAAACTAAACTACCCCTAAACGCAATTAAGTTTCTCATTAAGGATTATGAGTTAACTCAGGGGTTTTCCAGCGATAACGAGCTCGTGGCAACAACGGGGCAATGGCGTCGAGGACATGGCGTTCCCGGCTTGAAGAAGAACTCAAACGGTGGCGATGAAGCCTCTCGATGCTCATGGGCACAAAGAGAGGGGGAGATGTTTGGCTTGGTGGTGGTGAACCGATGGAGCAACGACAACGGCGGATGGCGGGGACGTGGGACAATGAAGATGGTGCGGTGGCGGTGACTCCTCAAAACCCACAACCAAGCTCGGCTTGGCTTGAGTAGTGGTGTATTGGCGTGGAGATGGAGATAGTGGTGGACCATGGTGTTTGGTGAGGTGGTGAGGATGGCGGTGGTGGCTTGAATGAGCGACACGGACGCGACGGTGAGCGGTGGTTCGCGATGGTGGTGATGGAGAACAAGGGAAGAAGAATACGAAGAAGAAGAGAATGATGAAGATGAAGATGAAGATAAAGGAAATGAAAGCAAAATGGAAGAGAGAGAAGGAGGAAGGAGGTTCAGCTAAGGAAGGAAGAAACGTGAGGGTAGAGAGAGAGAGAGAGAGAGATATTTTCTTGGATTTTTATCATGAAGAGTCCAACACAATCCCCCAATTTCCTCTTTACCTTTCCTTTATTCCTTTTGTCTTGTAGTCTATAAATGTAAGGGCATTTTAGACTTTTCAGAAACTTTTTCCCAAAATATCTTATTAATTCCATTTTCCTTTAAAACTAAATCCTTGGCCCATAAATCACCATTTTTCCATTGGATCCAAATTTTCCTTTTTCGATCTCCAATTTTTGTCCAATAATTCCTTTTTCGAAAATTCCAAACTTGCCGATAATTCAACGGACGATGAGGCGATGTCCAACAAATTAGTTTTGAAACCCTCAAAAGTTTGATTTCCAAAATCGAATTAAATTTCATAGTTAAAAATCAATCAAATGCGACTTTCGTACGACCTAAACTATGAAGTGGCTTTTAGGGGTTTTCACGTAGTTGACCCGTGGTCAATAATTTTCGATTTATGTTTGTGCCTCTTCGAATCATGGACGACCCTCAATTGTCATGTAATCACGAGGGTTCAATTACGTACACTGAATACAAGATCAATTGAAAATCGGTTTATCGTTGTCCAACGCAAGTATCATAATCGTGCGAAACCACCCGCGAATTGACTACGTATTTTTGTCAAATCGATTTATATTTGTTAGCTAATTAACTTATAATGGTGTAGCATTGAACCTTGTCGATCCTTATGATCGGGCGGCCGATTTTTTATCGAAGTCTCTAGTCTTTCGCATTTTAATCATTTATGGCCTCACCCAATAGATTAATGAACTTGTGAATGATAAGTTTAGAGTAAAGTAACCATAAGCGCATTGATGAAATAACCATTTCACATATTTCGAAATAGGGGCCAAATTTCGGGATATCATAACTCTTCCTTTTACAACTCTTCAACATAAAGGTGAGGGTATTGATGCCTCATCAACTCTTTGTTTTCCTACATGGCTCCCTCCGTTCCATAGTGTTGCCAAACCACTTTGACTAAGGGAATCGTCTTGTTGCATAACACTTGCTTCTTTCAATCCACTATTTGAACTGGTCTTTCCACGTACGATACCTTGTTGTTAACGTCTCTTTTCTTGAAATTCAAGACATGGATCGGATCAGGTTCATACTTCCTCAGTATCGACACATGGAAGACATCATGCACTTAAGCAAGTCTCGGTAACAACGCGAGACAATAGGACTCCTTTCCAAGATCTTGAATGGGCCAATGTACCTCAGGCTTAGCTTTCATTTCTTGCCAAATTGCAAAGTACCTCGCATTGGTGACACTTTGAGAAAAACGTGCTCGCCTATTTGATACTCTAAGGGCCTTCGTCATTTATCTGCACAACTCTTCTAATGGCTTTGGGCAGTCTTAAGCCTCTCTCGAATAACCTCGATGGCATCTACTAACTATTAAACTAGCTTAGGGCTGGTAATCTTATGTTCACCAATTTTGTCCTAGCAAATAGGAGTTCTGCAGGCCCTGCCATATAATGTTTCAAATGGTGCCATCTTAATGCTCTAGTGATAGCTGTTGTTGTAAGCAAACTCAACCAAATGAAGTTGCTCCTCCTAGTTTCCTTTGAAATCCAACACATAAGCTCGCAGCATATTCTCGAGCGTCTAAATAGTCTTTTCAGACTGACCATCCGTCTGTGGATGATAGGTCGTGTTATACTGCAATTTCGTTCCCAAGGCAATTTGCAAACTTTTCCAAAAAGATGCCTTAAACTTTGGGTCTCGATTTGACGTAATCGTCATTGGCACTCTATGCAAACGAACTATCTGCCACACGTACAATTCAGCATATCTATCCAATGCAAAGTCCTTTCGTATGACGATGAGGTGTACAGACTTCGTCAACCTGTTGACCATGATCCAAATGAAATCGTTCCTTGCTGACTCATCGGCAATCCCATAAAAAAATCCATTGAAATATGTTCCAATTTCCACTCAGGAATCTCGAGGGGTTGCAGAAGTCTGCCAAACTTGCAATGTTGTGCCTTCACTTGTTGGCACGTCAAACACTTAGCAACATGCTTGGCCATATTTGCCTTCATACTATTCCACCAATGATACCGGCGTAGATTCTAATACAATTTTATGCTGCCCGGATGAATGCTATAATTGCTACAATGGACTTCTGACAAAATCTCCTCCTTAAGCTCCACATCGTTAGGCACGCACAATCATCCATGAAACTTTACTATTTCGTTCTTAGTAACTTGAAAATCAGCTTTCCTCTTTTCTATATCCTCTTGTAGAACTTTTTGGATCTTAGGGTCTGTTGACTGCAGCATCGTAATCTTTGCCTCCATTTCCAGTTTAATTTTGAGGGTAGCCATAAGACTTGAAAGGTGGCTAATCTCAAACTTGAAATCCAAATCTCAAACTCCTTCGAGTAGAATCCACTCTTAAACTATCATCTGCGCAATTGACGACTTTCGACTTAGCGCATCCGCGACCTTGTTGGGTTTTCCAAGATGATACATGATGTCGTAGTCGTAGTCCTTAAGAAGCTCCATCCAACGACGCTACCCCATGTTCAGCTCCTTATGAGAGAACAAATACTTGAGACTTTGATGGTCCGTAAAGGTTTGGAACTTTTCTTCGAACAAGTAATGCCTCCAAATATTTAGGGCAAAGATAATTGCTGCCAGTTCCAAATCATGCATCGAATAATTCAACTCGTGCAGTCTTAGTTGACGGGATGTGTATGCAACCACTCTCCCATGTTGCATCAAAACGCAACCCAGTCCCTTGAACAACGCATCGCTATAAATCTCATATCCTTCATTCAAGACCAACGGAATTGTCAACATGGGTGCGGTAGTCAGCTTATGCTTAAGCTTTTAGAAACTACGCTCACACTTATCCGTCCGTTCAAACATTTCGTCCTTCTTCAGCAATCGTGTTAGAGGCATGGCTATTGCGGAGAATCTTTCCACGAACCATCTATAATAACCTGCCAAACCTAAGAAACTTTGGATCTCAATCACCGTTGTTGGTCTTAGCTAGTTCATAACAACTTCGATTTTGGTCAAGTCCACGGAAATCCCTTCGCTAGAAATCACTTGACCTAAGAAAGCAACGCAAGTTAGCCAAAACTCGCACTTACTAAACTACTTACTAAACTTGGCATATAGCTTGTATTCTTGTAAGGTCTGGAGTACCGTCCTTAAGTGTTGTTCATATTCCTGTGGACTCTTTAAGTACTCCTTAAACTCTCGATTCATCAAATCCATGAAAACAGCTAGGGCATTGGTAAGACCAAACGGCATCATGATGAACTCATAATGACCATAACGCGTACGAAATACTGTCTTCGGTATGTTCTTCTTCTTAATCCTCAACTGATGGTAACCTGTCCTTAGGTCAATCTTGGAAAATACCGAAGCTCCTTACGGTTGATCAAACAAGTCATCGATCCTTGGCAACGGATACTAGTTGTGACATCCGGATTTTCAATCCTGTTTTCGATGAAATGAATTGGGCTTTTTATCGACACGCCTATAGCCTTTTTTTTTTAGTTGGCCACTCACGAGATAACTAGTCTATTAGATGAAGCCATTAAGGAATCTAAATGTGACAGACTTGAGAATTCGATCCTAAATTGATTGCTCGACCATGATAATCGATAAGGGTTAATATGGCACCGTTATAAGCGATTAGTGATTGGATATAGGTCGATTCAACGGAAGCACGCAATTGAAGTGTGGGTGATTCTGTTAGGACTAGAATTAGCACCTAGAGGGGGATGAATAGGTGACTAAAGCGATTTTAACAATTAAATCCGAATAAGAGATTAATGAATTAAAAACAACAATCGCAGCAAATGAAAGTAATGAAAGATAAAAGGATTAAGGATAGAGAATCAAGACTCCAGATTTATAGTGGTTCGGCTTAGATCAAGCCTACGTCCACTCTCTCCCGCACGGACAGCCCTTCGGCTGGATTTCACTAAGAATCAAAGAGTGTTTACTGAGTCTCACGCTCTTGAGTCCACAGTGTAGAACTTCTACTACACTTCCTCAAGGTCTCACCACTCTATGGTCTCTCTTTTGATTACATATATTGCTCGAAGAATAAGATCACAAACATAATATGGAGATTCAGACTTTGGAATTCTTCTATCTAGCCCACTTCAACAACTCGAGCGTCTCTCTTTATACACTTCTTCATGCCTTCATTACCGTTGGCACCTTCCAAAGAAGTTCTTCCAATCAACTTTGTTGGACAGAATCAATTTGGAGAGATCTCGAGCTCTTTAAGGTAAGTGTAGATAGCCCATCAATCCTGCTCGCCCATACAATCAGGATCTTGGTTTCCATAAGTAGAATTTTCCAAATAAGTTGTGAATCTTTAGAGAATCTATATAAATTCGGATACGAATATGAAATCTTGTAGTGCCGAATCCAGTCGAAAGATATTCCTTAGCCGTTGAGATAAAAACTATATAGAATCGAATAGAAGTTTTTATCTTGTCGTCTCGAAATCTGTCCATGAGAGTAGACTTTGAAACTTGAGTCTTGTTAGCGTCGAGACTTTGATCTTCGAGACTTTGCCGGTAGAGTCTCGCAAGTCTTCGAGACTAGGCGAGAGAAATGTTTTGTCAACTTCAAAATCTCGAGGAGAATTTATCCAAAGATTCCACCCGATTGCAAAATTTGCATCGAACGGCACTAAACCAATTTTCTATCAGTTCGATTTTGGTGCCCGTATTTGAAATCTCGAGATTTTCACGACAACCAAGAGTCGCCAATGAGTCGAAGATGTATAATGTGGATAAAAAATAATCGACCACAGGTCAAATGCGCTAAAAATTCCTAAAAGCTATCGGTAGGTTAGGTCACGCTAAAATCGCGTTAGATTGAAATTAACCACGAATTTAAACCCGATTTCAGAAATTGAAAGTTCTGTCATGTCACGATTTATTTTAAAAATGTTGACTCATCCTTTGAAGAATTTTCGGCGAGCTCGGGATTTTTATGGAAAATCAATTCGGACGATTCGAAAAAGAAGGGAATTTCGAGGGACCAAATTGAAGGGATTTTTGGCCTCCATAGTGAGCTATTTGGTGAAAGGAAATTGTGGAAATTGTGTGGGTTTCTTCTTCAACAAAATTGGACATCAAATTGGAGAATTGGTGAAGAAATTGAAGTCCAAAATTGTGGAATTCAGAGGCTTGTATGGGGGCTGCAACATTTGGCACCAAAATGAGTTATTTGTGGGAAATTATGCAAGAAAGTATTATGGGGGACAAAAGGGGATGAACATATGGACTTTTGGGGACCAATTCATGATGAAAAATGAGATATTTTAATTGACTTCCCCCTATCCTTCGGCTTCTCCAGCACGCCAATCTGCCGCCCCTTCTTCTTCGTGCGAGCATCCCATTTCACCGAAATCTTCTGCTTCTGTTTTCTTTTCATTTCTTGTACGTTCCTTTGCCCCACCAGTGGACGAATCCCTTCATTCTCCTCCATTTCGCTGCCACCCGTCCACGAGGAACACCCCCCCACCGAGTCAACTCCTTCATCGCCTTCTCTTCTCTTTCCTTTGAGCCCGACTTCTTCTCATTGGGCCAAACTGCTCTGCCCTCTCTTTTTCGGTTTTCCTTCGAAGCTCAGCTTGTAGCTCACGCCAGCGTCATCTTCGCTGCTCCCCCACCATCTTTTGTCTTCACCGATCATTCATCAATGCCACCACACGTCTCGCGCCAATCTCACAGTTCACTTCATCACCCACCGAGTCAACCACCAGCAACGACACCCCACCAAAACCCCTTGGCGTTGACTCCAGCAGCTCTTTCAACGCATCCCCTCTCCACCAGTTCTGCTCCTTCGCTGTTGCTCCTCACACCATCAATAGCCCAGCCCATCTTTAGCCGTGTGCAGCCTGCAATTCAACCCAGTCTCGAGCCAAGGCCAGCCCACTCAAAGTTAGCCTAGCCTGCAGCTGCAGCCTAGTTAAGCCGAGCCCAGCAGTTTTGCTGTGGGCTTGCAAGGCCTTTTCAGCCCGGTCCGAGCTTCCTTTGGCGCCGCCGTTGCCGTGAATCGGTTTTTTTGCGCTAAACCGATGAGTTTAGTCACTAAACTCTGTTTATGGAGTTAATGACACTTAAGGGGTGATTAGTTTAGGTTAAACATGGATTATGTGGTTAGTTAGATGGAGAGGAAGCAGGTAAGGGGTGTTACAACCTAACGGATTTTGTCTTAGCCGAGGCCTGAGCACTAATCTTAACTCCAAAAAAAAAAACATGCCAGAACATCAAGTAGGGTAACGGGGACGGGTAGGTGGCCGGAGCTGGCCCAAACTGGTCGGGATGAGCTTCGGCCGGCTCATTTCCGGAGACGTATGCCAAGTGTTCGAGGAAAAGCCTACTTGGTTTCTAGCGGGAATGGCAGCGGTCGGCGGTTCACCGACGGCGGCAGGGCGCTCCGGGGGGCTCCACAAGTCCTCTTCTCCCTCTCGGTTGTGACATCCTGAATTTCAGGCTTTGTTTTCGATTGAATGAATCGGGCCTTTCATCGACGCGCCTATAGTGCTACTCTCTAAGCTGATTACTCATGAGATAGCTAGACTATCTGAGGAAGCAATTAAGGAATCTAAACGCAATGGACTTGAGAATTCGATCAAGAATCGACTGCTCGATCGTGTTGATCTGCAATGGTCATTATGACATAGTCAAAAATTGATCAGAGACGGGAGATAGATCGATTTGACAGAGGTATGTGATTAGTGTGTGGGTGATTCCACCTAATTGCAAATTTTTTGTCGAACAACACTAGGTCGATTTTTCTGTCATTTTTGTACCCTATGTCCGTATTTGAAACCTCGAGAGTTTCGCGACAACCGAGAATCGCCAATGTGTTGAAAACATATATTGTGGTTCAAAAATAATCAACCATGGGTCAATTGCACTAAAAATTCCTAAAAGCTACCCGGTAGGTTAGGTCATGCTAAAATCGCGTTAGATTGAAATTAACCGCGAAATTGAACCCGATTTCATAAATTGAAAGTTCTGTCATGTCACAATTTATTTTAGGAACGTTGACTCATCCTTCGAAAACTTTTCGGCAATTCCAGGATTTTTACGGAAAATCGTTTTGAACGATTTGGAAAAGAACGGGCCGAATTGAAGGGATTTTTGGCTTCCAAATTGAGCTACTGGGATGAAAGGAAATTTCAAAAATTGTGTGCGCTTTTCTTCATCAAATTTGGATGTTGAATTGGGGAATTTTGTGAAGAAATTGAAGTCCAAGAGTTGAGCGAATTCGGAGCTTGGTTTTGAGGCAGCAATTTTGGCTTAAATTAGTTTATTTATAGGATTTTATAAGTAAGAAATAAATGGGGGACATTAGGATATACATGAGGACTTTAGGGGGACCAAGCAATTAATGGAATTGATGATTTTTGTTGACTTCCTTCCCCCCTTCCTTTTGCCGACCTTTCTCTTCTACCCGTCTTCTTCTTCATGCTCGAACACCAGCTTCCTCTCCATCTTTTCTTTTCTTTCTGTGTAACTGAGCAAACCCCTCAATTCGTTGCCATCTCCACCGAAATTGTTGCTCCATTCCCCGTGTCTTCCTCTTGCTTGGTCAACCGTCGGTCCCTCCTCGTGTCTTCATCTCCACCAAAGACAACCTCGGCGCCCGCACCATCTTTGGTCGGCCACTCATCTCCCTGCAGCAGCCAGCTCTATTCCCTTGACAACAGCTGCTTCGTCCGTGTCTTCAGTTCCATCGAACTAAACTCCAGCAGGTTTATTGACCTCAAATCCACGCGGCCATCTCCACCGAAGCCACCGTCTGCCCATCTCTCCACCTAATCTCTCTCTCACATTGTTGCATCAGCCTAAAACCCACCGACAGCCAAACTTTTCTTCGTGTCATCGCCTCTGCCCATTTCCTCACAGCTGAAGACAACAGTTGCTTCTTCAGCCGGTTCGTTGACCCCGGCAACGACACCACTCCATCCCTCTTCATCCGTAGCACCTCCAACGAAGTCAACCGAGCCCACACGCTTGTAGCAAGCTTAGCCCACCAAACCGAGTGCAGTAGCCCAGCCACACGTCTCAGCCCAATCCCAGGACCAAGCCCAGCGATTCTTTGTGGGCTTGCAAGGCCTTTTTGGCCTGGTCCAAGTGTTTGTTGATGCCACCGAAAGTTCGGGTTTCGGTTGCCGTCGCGCCGCCATTGCGGTGAATCGGTTTTGTGCTAAATCGGTGAGTTTATGCACTAAACTCTTCTTAGTAGGCTAATGACATTTAAGGGGTGTTTAGTTTAAGTTAATTAGGGATTAGGTGGTTAGTTAGATTAGAGTAGTGATTTAATTAGTTAATTGTGCATGTTAGGTGATTAGAACGACTTAGTTAGGAACTAGATAAACTATATTATTTATCTAGATTGGTTCGGAAATTTCCGAGCCCATTTTGATATTTAATTAGGTATTTTCGGCCTAAGTTAGTATTTTTAGAATTTAAATTGAATTATTTAATTATTAAATATTTTTCGGAAATTAGACCGGAATAGTTGGTGACCGGAATTTCAAGCCGATTGCAATGGTGTAGTTAATTTCTGCAATTGAGTGTTAATTTATTCAAATTGAGTGCTAATTGGAATTTTGGTTATTTATTCCAAAAAATGTGAATTTCAATATTTATTTAGAAAATCCCAGATATTGGATTTTAACACCGAAAATGGTTTTATATACTATATAAAACAGTGGAATTTTAAATTTGAGGATATCAGTTTTTCTGGTTCGAATTGACCGTGTACCCACACACAATTATTTTACCGTGTATTTCTAATATGAATAAAATAGGCCAGGATCACTATTTTAATTGAAGCATTTGAGTGCAAGGCACGGTGTCCTGGGCCAAGATTGAATGGTCGTGTGTTGGTTAAGGGAACCCATCCCGAGCTGTTGAGTTGGACGTGCCCCTATATGGGATGCCCCTAAACAACGGGAAGCCGGTCGCAGTAGATTTTGGACCTATGCTGCTTCGGGAAAGCTGTCTAGTAGAGATGTTGCCGTGCTCAATGGGGTGAGACGACGCCTGGCAATGCCAGAAGACCGCTGAACAGTGAGTAGGCCGTGCTATATGGCGAGATAAAAAACTAGGAACGCATGATGAATTGAGTTGAATGTGTCGGATTATGGGACAAAATTATGTGGCACGGTATTAGATGTGTCATAACAATTTAGCCCTATAATCAGGACCTTGGTGCTTGTTTGAAATTTGAGTATAGCGTTCCAGTTAATTGAGCTTGGTTGTTGCTCATGCTTTCATGCTGTCTATCATATGAATTGTGCTGACTTGTAGGGAGGATCTGAGACGAGGTAAGTCTCTGTGATTGTGTGATTGCGTGATTAGGACGCCATTTGGCGTATTACCCTCTTGTGACAGCCTGAATTTTCAGAATCTGATTTCGATTAAATAAATCGGGCATTTCATCAACGTGCCGATAATGCCATTCTCTAAGCTGATCACTCATGAGATGACTAGACTATCTGGGGAAGCCATTAAGGGATTTTAACGTAATGGACTTGAGAATTTGACTAGGAATTGACTGCTCGATCGTGTTGATTTGCAATGGCACCGTCAAAAATCGATTAGAGACTAGAAATAGGTCGATTCGATTGAGATATGTGATTAGTGTGTGGGTGATTCCACCTAAGTGCAAAATTCTCATCGAACGGACTAGACCGATTTTTCTGTCTTTTCTGTACCCGGTGTCTGTATTTGAAACCTCGAGATTTTCACAACAACTGAGAGTCGTCAATGAGTTGAAGATGTACAATGTGCCTTGAAAATAATCGACCACGGGCCAATTGTACCAAAAATTCCTAAAAGCTACTCGGTAGACTAGGTCACGTTAAAGTCGCATCAGATTGAAATTAACTGCAAATTTGAACCCGATTTCAAAAATTGAAAGTTCTATCATGTCACGATTTATTTTAGGATTGTCGACTCATCCTCCGAATAATTTTCAAAGATTCTGAAATTTTTACGAAAAATCAATTCGGACGTTGTGAAAAAATAAGGGAAATTCAGATAGGCCAAATTGAAGGAAATTTTGGCCTCCTTACCGATCCTTTGGGTGTTAGGGACTTGCAGAAAATTGTATGATATTTTTCTTCATCGAAATTGGACCTCGATTTAGAGAAATCGGTGAGGAATTTGAAGCTTATCTTTGTTAAATTCAGAGCTAGATTTTGGAGGAGCAAATTTGGCTTCAAAATGGGATTAATTGTGGATTATAATTCAAGAAAGAAATGGGGACAAAGAAGATAAACTTGTGCGCTTTAGGGGGACCAATCAATTAATGGAATGGGTGAGGTTATTGACTTCTTTTCCCCTTGCTTTTGCCGACATTCCTATTCAGCCTGTCATTTTTCTTCTTTGCTCAAGCACCATCTTTCTCTCCAATTCTTCTCTTCTTTCTTTGTAACCGAGCGTCCCTCTCTCCCTCACAAAGACCATTAATCAACGCCCACCGCTCCATCCCTCTTTCTCCACCGAAATTGCTGCCTCTTTCTTTTATATTATCTTGGAGTCCCACCAAAGAAGTCCACTGAAGCTGCATGCCACACGTCCACGATTTAATTCCCCCATGAGTCAACCTTCTTCAGCAAATCTCATGTGTTGACCGCCCATCTTCGAAGTAGCCAGCGTCCATTTCCCCTACCAGTTAAGCCCACCATCAATTGTTTTATTCCACCGAGCAGTCCAGCGTCTTCGTCTGTGTCTTGCCAGCAGCTTCGTGTCCTATGTTGCCTTCGTCCGTGACACCCTCTAATCAACGCTAGCTTAGCTATTCTTCAGCTCGTGTCTTGTTCGGTCAACCACCCATCTTCAACGCCGTGGATTCCAACTACACGAAGACCTTCATCCAGTGTCGTGGGCCCATCTCCATCGAGCCCACAGCCCACTGAAGCACGCCACTTGAAGCCTACATCAATTCGGCCCAAGAGTTCAGCCCAATTCAGCCCAGTTTTGAAGACGGAGTTCAGCCCATCTTGAGGCCCACTTGAAGTCAGCCCATCTCAGCCCAAGCCCAGCAATTTGCTGTGGGCTTGCAAGGCTTTTGGCCCGGTTCGAGTGTCCGCTAGTGCCACCAAAAATTCGGATTTCGGTCGCCGTCACACCGTCGTCGCGGTGAACCAGTTTCCGCAATAAACCGGTGAGTTTATGCACTAAACTCTTCTTAGTAGGCTAATGACGTTTAAGGGGTGTTTAGATTTATTTAAGTGTAATTAGTTTAATTATTAGTTTGTTTAGTTAAATTAGGATGGTTAGAAATTATAGTTAATTAAGTTAGTATGTTATTATATAGCTAGGATGCTTAGAATAATTTATTTAGCTCAATAGGTGGTTAGATTAGAATTATTTAGCCTAAGTTAGCATTTTTAGTATTTAATGTATTTATTTAATTAATTTTAGAAATTATTTAATTATTAAATATTTTCCGGAAATTAGGCCGAGATAATCGATGACCGGAATTTCATGCTGATTATAATGGTGTGGTTAATTTCTGCAATTGAGTGTTAAATTATGCAAATTAAGTGCTGATTGGATTTTTGGACATTTATTCCAAAAATTTATAAAATTCGTTATTTATTCAGAAAATCTCGAGTGTTGAACTTTAACACCGAAAAGGATTTTGTATACTATATAAACCACTGGGATTTTCAAAGAAGGTTATGAATTTTCCGAATCCAATCGACCGTGTACCCACACACGACTATTTTCTCCGGGTGTTTTTAATACGAAGAAATTAGGCCACAATCACTATTTTAATTGAGGCATTTGAGTGCAATGCACAGTGTTCTGAGCCGAGATTGAGTGGTCATGTTGATTAAGAGAACTTGTCCTCGAATTGTGTCGGATGGACGTTACCCTATATGGGATACCCATTTAATGGGATTTGGGTTGCAATAGATGCTGGACCTATACTCTTTCGGGAAAGTTGTCTTTGAGAGACGTAACCATGCTCAATGGGGTGAGATGATGCCTGGCTACGCCAGTAGACCACCAAACCTCAAGTAGGTCGTACCCTAGAGGGGCGTAATTATCAATTAGAATGCATGTTGAGTGATATAGATGTGCCGGATTATGGGACAAAATTGTGTGACATGGTATGGGACATGTTATAACGATTTGGCCATATAATCAGGACCCCTGTGCTTATTTGAGATTGAGTATTGCAGTCCAATTATTTGAGCTTGAGTGTTGCTCTGGTTTGTGATATGAATCGTACTGACATGCAAGGAGGATCTGAGACGAGGTAAGTCTCCTTGGTTGTGTGATTGTGTGGTTAAGACACTTCTTAGCGTATTTCCCTCCTAATCGGGGTATAGAGCGTGAACTCGCTGAGATTTATATCTCATCCCGTCGTGGGCTTGATTTTCAAGATCGTCGAGTGGAGGACCTGGAGCCGAGAGAAGGTGATCTGAAGTGTAAGTCAGTTAAGACCACTTCTTTTTGAAAGGCTAGTCCTTTGTAGTCTTTTGACCATAGACCTTGTATATAACTCCGTGAATATAAAGGGTGTCTTATTGGTGAGATTGTTGTCCTACTTTTCTATCTCAAGATAGTTACTGTTAGGGGATTTATTATTCGCTTCCACATGTGCAATAAAATGAAAAGGGTTGGCGACTCGTCCTGGGAAGTGGCAAATTTTATCGACCAGAGAGGGATCGGCACGCGCTCGAGGTTTGGGGTGTGACATCCCCGTTTAGTGGTATCAGAGCGAAGTTTGTATTTCGAATGATAAGGTGCGATGGGTTCTTAGGATAGTTAGTAGGAAAGGCCTTTATTTTTATGTTGATGCATGTGATTGGCAGTTGTTTGGTAAATTGTTTATGGTGATCACTCAGTTTCTAATTCTATATGGAATTGGGAACCAGTTTTGTAGAAAGTCTACAGCATGAGTGATCTAGAGCCGAGGACTCCTAAGAAGAGGACCATAGCATTTGTGACTCGGGGTAGGATGCCGACAAGGGTCGGTACCCGAGGCGGTCGAGGTAGAGCGCAGGCCAAGGCCAGCGCAAATGGAGTAGCACCACCTCTAGTTGGTGCTGTGATAGCAACCCTTAGTGATCCGAGAATGGACGAGATCATGTAGGCGCTTGAAGTTATGGGAGCGTGGATGGAGCAACAAGGTCAGAATCAAGCCGCCACCACCACTGCTTTAGCCATGCTTCAGACGCCGCTACCATAGCCGCTACTACTACCACCAATGCCGCTGCTAATGCTGTTGTTGCTGTCGCCGCTGCTGCTGCAGCCATCATCACACTTGCTGTCGCACCTGCCACTGCACCTACTGACGTACCTGCTGAGGTTCCACCTGGGAACGTGGCCGCTGGGAGGCTGATGCACAAACTGGTAGAACAATTTCTAAAGTTGATCCCGCTAAGGTTTACGGGTACAGGAGATCTCGAGGTTGCAGCTCTCGGGATCCAGGAGTTAGAGAATGCCTTTGCGCTACTGATGTGCACCAAGGTAGAGAATGTCGTCATTGCAATCTACCAACTGAAAGGGATTGCAAGCACATGGTGGAGAGCCACCAGAGGAACAGTTTTTCCTGAAGGTGTGGTTCCGGAGTGGAATGCCTTCGTTGAGGTTTTCAACAACAAGTACTTCTTTGACAATGCCAAAGAAATGAAGATGGTGGAATTTTAGTGCCTCCGCCAAGGTGCAATGACAGTAGACCAGTATGAGGCGAAGTTTGCTGAACTGTCGCAGTACGCTCCTGAACTGGTCGAGAATCCGATGAATCGAGCTAGACGATTTAGAGATGAGCTTAGACTAGAAGTGAAAAGCCCGATAATGCCATTCAATTTGAAAGATTACAATGATTTGTATGAACGAGCCCAGCTGATCGAGAGAGACCAGAATGAACGAGCCGTCGCATCTGGGTCGCGGTTTGGATCAAATCGAGATGGAAATTGGTTTGGGAAGAGACTGATGACTGGAGGAAGGTATCCTGTTCCACCCAATAGCAAGGGTGGGATAGGGAAGTCATCAAGCTAGAATGGAGTGTGTCGTGCTTGCGGGAGACGACACAGATCAGCCTCGTGTCCTGCTAGAACGGGTGCTTATTTTGTGTGTGGCCAGCAGGATCACATGGCCAAGAATTGTCCCAGGAGATAGATGGGACCGCCGCAACTACCGCCACCGCCACAGATGGGTCAGAATCAAGGACTTCCGCCACCGAATGTACAGCAAAGTGGACTACTCAGACCTCAAGCTCAAGGAAGGACATACACCGTCACTAGAGGACAGGCTGAGGATGCGCTTGACGTGATTACAGGTATTGTTTCACTGAATGGCCATGCTACTTATGCTTGATTTGACCCTGGTGCAACTCATTCATTTATAGTTAAGCAGTACATTAAGTTGGTAGGATTGATTCCTGAGTTATTGAAGTCAATGGTCAGTATATTGACACCATTAAAGCATAATGTGTTAATTACTATGGGTTGTCCTGGTTGCACGTTAGCGATTGGTGAGCGAAAGGGGAAGATAGACTTGATAGTCCTAGCCATGTATGACTTTGACCTGATAATTGGCATAGACTGGCTCACCAAGCAACGAACTAAGCTAGACTGTTATCGCAAGGCAATTCAGTTTAACCCGATAGAGAGTGAAAATTTCGAGTTTATTGGGAGTCGAGGAGGACCCTCGATTACCCTAATCTCGTCACTAGAGGCAACTCAGTTGTTGGACGAGGGTTGTCAAGGTTACCTGGAAACTATCATGGATACAATAGTTGAGGAGCTGAAAATCGAGGACATAGCAGTGGTTCAGGAATTTCCAGACGTGTTCTCGAAAGAATTGCTAGGTCTACCACCAGAAAGAGAAATTGAGTTCATGATTGAGTTAGCCCCCGGAACATAGCCAATTTCTAAGGTTCCTTACTAGATGGCGTTATCTGAGTTAAAAGAACTGAAGGTGCAGATGCATGAATTGTTGGATAAGGGATTCATACGTCCCGGTGCATCACCTTGGGGAGCACCAATTCTGTTCGTAAAGAAAAAAGATGGTTCGTTGTGCCTGTGCATCGACTATCGCCAACTCAATCAGGTGATGATCAAGAACAAGTATCCATTGCCGAGAATCAATGACTTGTTTGATCAGTTGCAAGGAGCGTCAATATTCTCAAAAATCGACTTGAGGACAGGATACCATCAACTGAGGATCAGAAAAGAGGATATACCAAAGTTAGCATTTCGTACTCGATACGGCCATTATGAGTTCACTGTAATGTCGTTTGGATTGACATACACTCTAACTGCTTTTATGGATATGATGAACAGTGTTCAAGGAATATCTAGATCAATTTGTAATCGTGTTCATCGATGATATCTTGGTGTACTCTAGAAGTCCAGAGGAGCATGAAGGGCATTTGAGATTGGTATTGCAGACTCTAAGGACTCAAAAGCTGACTACCGCACTTATGTTGATCATTCCATCTAGTCTTGGAGGATTCGAGATCTATAGTGATGCGTCATTTAGAGGATTAGGTGTGCTGATGCAACATGGCTGAGTTGTTGCATACGTCTCCCGTCAGTTGAGACCTCATGAACATAACTACCCGACGTGTGACTTAGAACTCGCGGCAATTATTTTCGCCCTAAAGATTTGGAGACATTACTTGTGTGGAGAAAGATTCCAGATCTTCACGGACCATCAAAGTCTTAAGTACCTATTCTCTTAGAAGGAATTGAATATGAGACAATGTCGCTGGATGGAACTCCTAAAGGACTATGATTGTGATATTCTGTATCACCCCGGAAAAGCGAACAGGGTTGCGGATGCACCGAGTAGGAAGTCTTCAGTTGCTCATATATTGATTAAGGAGTGGAACATAATCGAGAGAGCTCGAGATTTAGTATTCAAATTTGAGGTAAGTCACCTTTTGAGTCTTATGGTCACTCTCAGAATTGAATCGGATGTCCAGATCAGAATCAAGTTACTCCAACCGACAGACCCTAATGTTCAAAAGATTTTACAGGAGGACATCAAGAAAAGAAAAGCTGACTTTCAGATTTCTGAGGATGGAACACCGAGGTTCTGAGGACGTTTGGTTGTACCTGACGATGTAGAGCTTAGAGGGGAGATCTTATCAGAAGCACATCGTAGCAGTTACAGCATTCATCCTGATAGTACCAATATGTATCAGAATCTATGTCAATACTATTGGTGGTCGGGTATAAAGGTGGACATCGCCAAGTGTTTAATGTGTCAGTAGGTCAAAGCTCAACATTGCAAGCCGGGAGGACTTCTACAACCTCTCAAGATTCCAAAGTGGAAATGGGAGCACATCACGATGGATTTTGTGACCAGACTGCCAAGGAGTCAAAGAGGAAATGATTCAATTTGGGTAGTGGTCGACAGACTGACAAAGGGCCCGTTTGGTTCGGCTTTCCCAAGGGGCTTTGGGGGCCCATAGCCCCTTGGGGAAAATATTTTGCGTTTGGTTCACACTTTTGAGTCTCCATTTGCTAAATGCCAGCATTTGGAATGCTAAAAGCCCAAAGCAGGTTTGGACCTACTTTGGGTATTTAGCATTTTCGGAATGCTAGTCTAGGGTTTAATGAATTTTTTTCTTTCTAATATTGCCCTTACGATAATCATGTTTTCCTCTTTTACCCTCGAAAAGTACTATTCATTGTCTTCTTCCTTCTTCCTCGTGAAGCCCGGTGGCGAGTCGGCCACGAGTGGCTAGATCTGGCCACCGGGAAGCCTCGCCTGAGGTCGCACGACCTCGGGCAAGGTGGCTTGAGGTCAGGCGACCTCGGGCGTCGCCTGATCGTGCTACCCAAGTGCTGCCGCCTAAGGTCGAGCGACCCAAGCGCCGCAGCCTAAGGCCGCGTGACCTCAGGCGGCGTCGCCTGGGTCGCTCCGCCTGGCCTGAGGTCGCGCAACCTCAAGCGACGACACCCCGGTTGTGTGATTGTGTGGTAAGGACACTTCTTAGCATATTTCCCTCCTAATCGGGGTTTAGAGTGTGAATTCGCTGAGATTTATATCTCACCCCTTCGTTGGCTCAATTTTTAGGATCGTCAAGTGGAGGATCTGGAGCCGAGAGAAGGTGATTTGAAGTGTAGGTCAGTTAGGACCGCTTCTTTTTGAAGGGCTAGTCCTTTGTAGTCTTTTGACCATAGACCTTGTATATAACTCTATGTGAATATAAATGGTGTTTTATTGGTGAAATTGTTGTCCTGCTTTTCTATCCCGAGATAGTTACTGTCAGGAGATTTATTATTTGCTTCCGCATGTGCAATAAAATGAAAAGAGTCGGTGACTCGTCTTGGGAAGTCGCAAATTTTATCGACCAGAGAGGGATGGGCACGCATTCGAGATTCGGGGCGTGACACCTCTTAATCGGGGTTTAGAGTGTGAACTCGCTGAAATTTATATCTCACCCCGTCATGGACTCAATTTTCAGGGCCATAGAGTGGAAGGTCTGGAGCCGAGCTGAGGTGATCTGAAGAGTAGGTTAGATAGGACAGCTTCTTTTTTAGAGTCAGTCTTTTGAAGTGTCTTTTGAAATATTTTGGGTATAGGCATTTGTACATGACTGGGTATGTTTATAAAAGGATGTTTTGTTTATTAATATGTTGTTTTGCTTTTTTATCCCGAGATGGTTACTGTCAGGGGATTTATTATTCGCTTTCGTATGTGCAATAAACGACAAGGGTTGGCGAATTGACCTAGGAAGTCGCAAATTTTATCGACTAGAGAGGGATGGGCACGCGCTTAAGGATCGGGGCGTGACATCTTGGTTCTCTCATTTCCACTTTCTCCCTCTCGGTTCTCTTTGTGTTTCTCTCCCGTTCCCTGTGTTCTGCTCCCTTCTCTTGTGTTTCTGCCCGTCCCCCCTTTAAAGCAATCGGCCGGTGCACATGGCGCGTAGTTGCCGGCTTGCGGCCGGACTGCCCCCGACCCGCGAATCACGCCGTTCACCTGCCACCCCGATCCCCCTGCTCTTTGTCGCTGCTACTACTTTATGTTCTTTGCAGGTCCTCATGCAGCAGGAGGGAGACAAGCCAGCGGGCTAGGCTGAGGGGAGTAAGGGCCTGGGCCGAAGGAGAAAAGAGTTGGGCCACGGGAGAAAAGAAGTCTAGGCCGGGCCCAGTGCAAGGGGAAAGAAGAAAAGGGTGGGTCGGGCCAAGGCCGAATCCGACTCGACCCAACCCCTAAGGTTTTTTTTTTTTTTTAATAATAAATTTTTAATTTAATTTTTTAATAATTTCTTTTCTTTTCTTTTCTTTGGTTAAAAAATAGGTGTCAACAGCTGCCCCTCTTTGAATGTAGCCTCGAAGAGGTTGCATTCAAAGACAGAAGACACCTAAATTATTTCGGCAGTAGAGAGACCCTAGGTGCATAGGCTTGCACCAGGTCGAGCTGTGGAAGCGCGTTATGTCAATAAAAGGAAGAAAAGCTTCGGGCTATAGAAGCACACCGTATCATAGGAAGAAAAAGAGACCCCGGGCTACAGAAGCACAGCGTGTCATAAGAAGAAGGAAAGACACCGGGCTACAGCAGCACACCATGTCATAAGAAGAAAGAAAGAGATCCCGGGCTATAGAAGCACGCCCTGTCATAAGAAGAAGGAAGGATCCCGGGCTATAGAAGCACGCCGTGTTATAAGAGGAAAGAAAAGATCCCGGGCTACAAAAGCACGCCGTGTCATAAGAAGAAAAAGAGACCTCGGGCTATAGAAACACGCCGTGTCATAAGATGAAGAAGAGACCCCGGGCTACAGAAACATGCCATGTCATAAGAAGAAAGATAAGACCCCAGGCTACAGAAGCACCTCGTGTCATAAGAAGAAGAAGAGACCTTAGGCCACAGAAGCACACCGTGTCATAAGAGGAAAGAAAAGACCTCGGGCTACAGAAGCACGCCGTATCATAAGAAGAAGAAGAGACCTCGGGCTACGAAGCACGCCGTGTCATAAGAAGAAGAAGAGATCTCGGGCTACAAAAGCTCGCCGTGTCATAAGAGGAAAGAAAAGACCCCGGGTTACAAAAGCACGCCGTATCATAAGAAGAAGAAGAAGAGACCCCGGGCTATAGAAGCACGCCGTGTCATAAGAGGAAAGAAAAGACCCCGGGGCTACAGAAGCACGCTGTGTCATAAGAAGAAGAAGAGACTGTGGCATTCGAGAATTTCGACAACCCTCGGACATGTGATGACCGTGACCGATCGATGGGAGTATCGTCGGATGGTGTCGTTGGCATCATGTATGGACACCGTTTTAGTTCATCGACGGACCGATACCTCACGTTTAGTAATGGACCAATAGTTGAATGGACTATAGTCTTGCCGAAAGTCCCTTTACATAAGGTCATTGGTGAGACCAATTTCATCCGTATTTTGCTAACTTTGGAAAAATGATGAAACGCCACGGTTTGACAAAATTATTATCGGAATTCATCATCGTTAGTACAACATTCGGTCCTATTGAGCTGTGCAAATTTGCTTTGATGACGCTACGCAATTATACCCCAAATGTATACGAAATGAGAGGGAAATTTGGACTTCTATTAATTGAATTTTTTTTAGCCGAAGAAATGGAATTCGGCTATGCTTGAGGAACATGCATGTACCGAATTTTTAGGATTTAATTTTTGGAGGGGTTGGACCATGTAGTAAGGACCGCACGGCCCCAACTTCGCTGGCCAATTAACCCATAACCTCTCCCTTAATTGTCGACAAAACCAGTCAACAATCCTTGAAACTTCTCCAACTTTGTTGACCGAATAAGACCCAGCAACAGCCACGTTGCTCTTCATCCGGTGGCCAGCGAAGGAAAAGCTTGAGACAGCTGTCCAGACGTGTCTTCAAGTGGCGAATTGATCCCCCAAGCACAGCCACGTTTTACCCACTTGTCCTCACCCCTCTCTGCCGCTGAATTTCCCCTAAAACTGTTGACTGGTTTTGGTAAAAACCAGTGACTGAGCTGCTCGTAAAAAAAAAAAAAAAAAAAACAGAGCAAAAAGAAAGAAGAGAACAGAAAGGAACACACGAAACCAAAACCGGTGAGAGAGAAAAGGAAGAGAGTTCACGAGGGAGGGGCGAACGGCGAGAGGAAGAGGAGACCGAATTCTGCCGTGTGTGCAATTCACTGCCATTGACGCCGTAGGACATCGAGGCAAGTGAAAGTCCATTAATCTATATAATGTGATGCCGTTATTGTCCTGTATGGTGCAATAGACTTGGAAATGTTCGAGTATGGATGGTGTATGCTGGATTTCGGTAGTGATGGGTTGAGAAATTGAGAAAATGCTTTGATTATCCATGTGTGCTTGTAATCCTTATGAATTACATGGTGAGATATAAGTTTAGATGAGCCTGTGAAAGTAAGTAGACCAAGGTGTAGATATCGGATTCCATTGAATCCGTGTGGTCCGACATTTTATTTTGAGAAACTTAGTGATTTTGCCGATTTTTTTCTATAGAAATTTCTAATAGGATTTTGGTTTTGGTTTCTTCATGAAAGCCGTAAAGAATTGCCTAAACTATAACATAGATTATTGTTAGATTTTTCGGAACTCAAATGGTGGCAGAAAATTATTCTAACATGCGGTATCTTCCTAATTGAAAAGTGAACTCTGATTTGAGCTTGTAGCTGTGATATACGGTCTGTTGCAACTTGTACATAATCATTTTGGCTTTATACACGAACTGTTTTATACGGAGATTATGAACTTATGAAACTTGAAAATGATTGAAGTCCATGCATGTGAGTTTCGAAGGTATTTCGGGGATGAAACCATGAATTTGATCATGATCGATTTAGTGCTTAAAAATCTTGATTTTTACGAAATGTTTCTGCCTACGTGGATTTGACATTCCTTCAAAGTTTTGGTTATACTTGGTTTATACTACAATTCTGGATTTTTGGTGTTGCAGAATTTTGGAGCTTTTAAAATACGAACTACCTTATATTATAGAAAATCTAGAACCGAGTTGCGTAATTTGTTACTCTTTATACACGACGAAGGTCCGAATTTGATATTACATTTGAGGCTTGCATGTCTTGAAATCTAAATGTGAGTGAGCTGTGATTGTTGAGTAAGGTGCGATGGTGTGTGCCGAGTGAAGAAAAGGTGATGCATGTTGAGTTATAAGAGCCGAGATGCAAGTATGTGCTTTGTACCGAGTTGTGAAGGATTCTGGGTGAGTGAAAATGTAGTACGACCACTCATGGACGCTGTGTAAGTGTGTCGAGATGCTACATGACGAATCTGCAGTAAAACAAATAGTTTGATTGAGCTGGAAATGAAGAGAAAGGCATTAGATGTTTTCTGTCTTAGAGGAACATGGATAGAAAGTCGTTTATATTGTGTCGCTTTAATTTCTAGAGATGAAGATGAGGAATAGAATCATTTTACTTAAGATGACATCCATTAGATTGAGTTTAACTCATAGTTATAGCTATATGAATACAAGAACGTGCAAATAGAAGCAATTCTTTTTAAAACAGAAATACTGTTCCTAGAAAACGGCCTGACCTTTGATGATTCTTCGAATTTTCTGTATTTACCTAGATAGAATTGGACCTCAAACCCTTGATGAAAGTTTTAGGGAACATCCTCATGAACAACATATCAAAAATTCAGAATAAATGAACAAGGAATGACCGCCGAAACGATTTTTCTATGGAAACACCAAATCTGGAAATTTTACAGAATATTAGCTAGGAATATCGATATTTTTGTCCTTGATACGTAAGGAATCTGACTTGGTGTTCTTCATGAAACTTGTTCCTTTAGGTCTCATGGATAAAGTGTCAAAATTTCATAATTTTCTGAGTTCATTTAGGGGTTATTCCGAAATTTTCATTAAAACTGCACATTTTGGTTTTTAAGCTGTTTTACTCCGACTTTGCTCAACTGATTTCAAAAGTGAATGCATCTTGAGTTGTTATGTGACATGATGATACTGGCATTGGCATATCATGCAATATTGAGATGTGATGAGACTCAAGAGACATTTTGTCATTGCATTGAAAAGTGTTTTTGGAAATTAAGATGTTAATTGTTGCCGTTGGACCCTCGGGTCAACGATGCCCGGGAGTCGGGATGCCCAGAGGTTCGAATGAGTTGATGCCCTTTGGATGCCTGGTTGTATTGTGAATACATGCCCAGAGGTTTACCCCGGGAGTGTCGGGATGCCCGGTTGTATTATAATACATGCCTGGAGGGTGAGGGGTTGTATTATGATGCATGCCCGGAGGGTAGGGGTAACCATTTTCATGGCTCGCCCTGGCGATTCCTCGTGATGCCAGGTGGGGTGCGAGATGCCCAGAGGTTCGAATGAGTCGATGCCCTTTGGATGCCCGGTTGTATTATGATACATGCCCGGAGGGTGAGGGTTGTATTATGATGCATGCCCGGAGGTTAGCGGTAACCATGTCTATGGTCCCCAGTGATTCCTCGTGATGCCAGGTGGGGTGCGAGATGCCCGGAGGTGTGTGCCGAATGCCTGGTTGTATTTTGAATACATGCCCGGAGGCTTTCGCGACGCCAGGTTGGGTGCGAAATCCTAGAAGGATGCAAACATTGATCCTCTGGGGGGATAAAACCATTTGAATGATAAAATGGATGATTCTACCAAGTGTGAGTGTGGTCTGGTTATAGGACTAAATTGTATGGCATGGAATGGGACGTGTTATAACAATTTGGCCCTATGATCGGGACTTATGTGACTGGACATGATGCATCTTGTTTGTTGGAACTGCACTGGTCATTGCACTAAAAGTTTTATGGTTTCGATGCGTACTCATTCCTTGATGAACTGTTTTTGTCTATCTTGCATGAATCTGGATATTGATGGTACTGCATGATATAGTTTAATGAATCTTTTACTGCTGAGTGGTTGTACTCACCCTATTTGGGGACTAACATTTCAGACTAAACAAGATACCTCTGCCGGTACCGCCACCAACAGATGGACTGAGTGGTAGGATATGACCGCGAGAAGGAGGATAGCAAAGGAATGAACTTTTGGACGCTGACACTGAACGATGGACTTTAAGTATACGACTGTTGGAAAAGATGTCGATCATCTTTTGAAGTATAGCCGAGTATAGAAGACCTTGGCATTTTGATGTACCGACGAAAGATATCGATCTGCTTTATGTAAATAAAGGTGTTTGGCTTTAACTTATAAAATGTTTAGTTGGTGTGCATCGTTTTCTGAATATAGGGAAGGGAGTTGTTGGATACACTTCTGCCATATAAATTGCGCAAGGACCGACCTAAAAGATATAAACCCCAGGATTGAAAGACCTTCAGGTCAAGCAATAGGAAGGTAAGTGAACTGTGGCGACCCCAATGGATCGGGGGTCGTTTCAGGGGTGCCACAGAGACCCCGGACTACAAAAGCACACCGTGTCATAAGAGGAAAGAAAAGACCCCGGGCTACAGAAGCACGCCGTGTCATAAGAAGAAGAAAAGACCCCGGGCTACAGAAGCATGCCATGTCATAAGAAAAAGAAGAGATCCCGGGCTACAGAAGCACACAGTGTCATAAGAAGAAGAAGAAGAAGAAGAAGAGACCCCGGGCTACAGAAGCACACCGTGTCATAAGAATAAAGATAGGACCCCGGGCTATAGAAGCACGCCGTGTCATAAGAGGAAAGAAAAGACTCCGAGCTATAGAAGCACGCCGTGTCATAAGAAGAAGAAGAGACCCCGGGCTACAGAAGCATGTCGTGTCATAAGAAGAAGAAGAGACCCCGGGTTACAGAAGCACGCCGTGTCATAAGAAGAAAGATAAGATCTCGGGCTACAGAAACACGCCGTGTCATAAGAAGAAAGAAAAATGAGGTCTCACTGTGTAACAACGGGTTTCGACTAGGTTGGATATACATGATTCAAGGAAAACTCATGAACATTTGTAGATGATATAGTTTAAGGTTGACCATGAACCTTTGGAAACGACATGATTTAAGGTTGACCATGAACTTTTGGAGATGGCATGGTTTATGGCTGACTGTGAACCTTTGGAGATGGCATGGTTTAAGGCTGACCATGAACCTTGTAGTCTTTAGGGAAGCATCCATTAATCCCTTGGAAACTGCATGGCTTCACTGGGGAACCCTGTCAAACTCAACTTGAGCGAATGTCATTAGGGACAACATCAAGAGCTGTATTGGCAAATTTGCATCATTAATTGAATAAGTTAATCAAGCTAAGTTCGACTACTTTGAAAGACATTCGACATCAATTAGCATCATGTGGCGCAAAACTATCATCTTGCTCGGGGATGTATCATTAATCATCAAATTCTCTAGGAGACAAGTTCTTATCGAAATGATTCCTTTTCGTGAAAAAAGGCTCATTAAGCATGCCAAACTAGAGCTTCTTAGTTAGAAAGGGTTTCTCACATACTTTCGATAAAATGACTGCTTGATCCCATCCATTCATGTGGGAGATAACTGATTGCTAAGAGTATCTCACATAGCTTGTGTCGAAGGTTTCCAGAAACATTCGCGATGAGCACAATCTGATCAATCAAGAAGGTCTTTTGAAAGGATCGCAATATAGGTTTGGGTCAAGGGCTTACACAAAGGGATCACTACTTTGAGGCCAATAAAACATTTGTCACCATCTTCTTCGGGTTTACAAGTCGAGAACTTAGAAGATAAGACAAAATAGAATTACTTCCACTCCTTCAAGCAGTAGCTTCTTTGTGGCATTCTCATTTTCACTCAAACCATCCCAATCAGAAGAGAATCGGAAGAGGGTTGTAATGTTGGCTCGAGAGAGGCTCGAAAGGCTTACAATTTTCAATAGGGTTTTTAAGAGTTGGTGATCATCATGGCATCATGACCAGGTCACCCGATCTTTTCATATCATTTGGCTTTTGAAACACAGCACATCTCGAAAAGTCCATTGACTAATCATTTCTGCATGGGAACTTTGCTCATTTTTCTAATTTCCTTTGCTCTTGCGATGATTTTTAACGCAGGCACTTAGACTTTGATTATTTTTTTTCACATAAGATGCAGCCTTTTAGCTCTTTTTCTTGGCGGGCATTGGCCTTACTTTTACCGGGCACATTGTTTTTTTTTTTATGCCCCATAATTTTGCTGAACTTTTTGCTCTTTGAACTTTTGAAGCTCTTATGACTTTCAAGATGCTTTTCACGTTTTCTCATAAATGTCAATTGTATGTGATCAATCCTTATGCCTTGCCCCAGTGAAGGGAGATGATCACCGCTCGGGATTCAGAAATGAATAATTAGGCCCAAATTGGCTAAAGCAACGAGTATCAGTGTTTGGGTAGAGAAGGAAATGCTCTTCCTCACATTGGGATGAGTCAAGTTCTGATGAGAATTCCTTCGAAGCTATCACCAGAAGATTGATGCAAATGAAAGTAATAGAATATTTCTCAATCTTTCGCTCTACAACACGACCGTAACCTCCTATATGCCCCAATGTATGGTTGTTCTCGACAGGAGTACTTTGAAGGATCATCTTTATTCGGCCTAAAAGGGTAGCAAGAGATTAGTGCAATGTTTGGGATTGATGAAGGAAACGCCTTTATCATTTCGATCTTTGTGCTTAATGCGAATGAATCATTCGTCCTAAGAGAAGGTCGCCTTTTACTCAACTCTTAAAAGTATTTGAAGGACGTGTTTGAAAATGGCTTACCTTTCTTCATCCTAAGCACTTCTTGTTTGGCATGGTTAACGTCTCACCTTTCACTCGAATACAAATATTTTTACGAACCCCTTTTCTTGAGGGTCGCCGACATGAAGCACGCATAGTGACACCGGAAATAGGTCATGCGAATGATGCCATGCTTTTTTTTTTTTTTATCATCTTGATTTACCTCTCATTTAAGAAAAAGAGATATTCAACCGTTTGTGCGGAGATTTGATGGGTGCTTGAAACACAAATAGATATGTGTGTATGTAACATGTGCATGATATCTACGATGTTATGCATGATGCTATGCGACTTGGATTGCACATGAAGTGGCTCCACGGCCTTGATTTCATTCATGGAAAATATTTCTTGACTGCGTCAGCGTTTATTCATGTCAATTCCATTCACACTCGATTCCCTTTTGATCATCATCGGTGTCGTCAGAATTTGAGAGACTTTCTTCATGCACATCCGAGTCACATGAGTCCTTATCATGATTATGCATAATGAAATGCCGGGGGTGCGATGAGATGAGTTAGAGCATGTGAACAATAAAGATCATGCATGACATTTTTGAAGATTTTTTTTTTTTGAAGTATTTTTTGTAAAACGTTTCAAGAATTCATCCTAATATCCTCGGATCTCCTCGTTCTTGCAAAACAGTCAAACTTGGGAGCATGTGGAGGCCCAGGCCTCAGTGACCATCATAGGATTAGTTTGACATGCTTCCACATGTCCTTAATAAAAACGCATCTACTTTATTGAATGAGGAAAGATAAGGCCGTATTTTAACACACACCACCCTCGACCAACGGCTCAAGATTGGGGCTGACCATAGTTCACGCTACGGACGACATAGACAAGAAAGAAATAACAACAAAATCCCACACATGGGATTGGACATAAGACAAAGGATTAAGCTGAACGAGAACTGCCCTACTCTAGGGGGACAGCTATGACTTTGGAGGGCTCGGCTTCCTCGCATGTTAGGATGGTGCATATGACGTCTTCCTCGAAAATTGAGTTCACTCCATCTGCATGATTTGGTAAGGGATTCTGTTGCATGTTAAGCTGAACTTCCTTGAAAGTCAAGATGCCCCCATCTAGCAATTGCTGGACTTTGCAGTTCAACATGTAGCAATTATCTACGTCATGCCCCTTTTCTCCCATGTGGTACTTGCAGGTTTTGGTCACATCGAACCTGGCGAACTTCGTGGGGTTGTCCCTAGGTACCTCCTTCGCAACCATCCTCTTTTCGAGGAGCATGGGCAACAGCTTCGACAACGGGCGCGGTAACGAAGAAAATTCACTTCGAACGAGTCTCTTGCCCTTGTCATATGCCCGGAATGAGCTCCCTTGGGCCATTATAGGCTTATGCGTGGGTGTTGAAGGTGACCTAGAAAGAAACGGCTCTTGCACCAGCGCTACTTCAACCCCAGTTTCCTTGTCCTTCCTCTCGGGAATTTCTTAGCGCTTCAAGTAGATATCCTTCCCTCGATAAATGCCCACTCAACTCCTTCACCTACATCTACTAGTTGTGAAAACGTCTGGCATCCTGAGAATACTAATTCTTAGAAGTATTCAAGGGGCAATGTCTTGAGGAATAGTTGCTTCATCTCCCTCTCATTCAAGGTTGGCTTCACCTGTGAGGCCATGGTTCTCCACTTTTGTGCGAAGGCCTTAAATGACTCATTCCTCTTCTTTTCTACACGGGTCAACTCCTTGTGGGGGCGAGCTCGGTGTTGAACCTGTATTGCTGCAATAATTCATTGGCCAAGTCCCCTCAGCTGGTGAACTCTTTGATGTCCAGCGCGATGAACCACATCAAAGCGATACCTTTTAAGCTATCTTGGAACGTGTGAATGAGGAAGGGCACGTTGTCAGCATAGCGAGCCATTTTCCTTAGGTATGGGTCTTGGGGCATCCTGTTCCATCATACTTCCTCGTGAACTCAGGCTCTTGGAAAGTCTCGGGGAAGTTCGTCTTAGTATACGAGGACAGCTTGTCGGCTCCTTTCAGCTCATATCCTTGCAAGGCGCACAATTGCTCCTCCATCTTAGCTAAGCGCTTTTCACTCTCTCTATCTAGGTGGGGCATTGGCTCTTCCTTCCGAGGAGGATCTAAGTCAACGACGATTGGGGTGACGGATGGGGCTTCTTCGGCAGTTTCCTTTCCCGAAAAGTCGGCGACATGTGGGTCTCCTGTTAACGGGGGAACATTTCCTAACGATGTAGGAGTGGATGCCCTGGCGACAGCTACGACAGGGGGCTCTTTGAGCTTTTGGCTTATTTTAAGCATCATCGCGGTAAATTGGGCCAGTTGGTCCTCCATCTTGGCCATGCGTGTGTTGGTGTCTTTGTTCTCCATCTTAGCTTTCGTGCGAGTGCGAATTGGAGATCTCCGTTTGGCCGTGTCGACGATCAATAGAAGACAATCGATTGGCTAGTACCTGATAAAAGGGCAAATAAGCGTATATAAGCACATGAAATAAATAAGTGGTCGGCCCATGATAGAGATCTAATCGCCCCAATTCATTTATTTCATTGAAAGCAAGATTGCTATATAATGCAAGAAAAGATACGAGGGAGAACCCCTAAACAATGAAGCTATTTTGAAGACGGAAAGACTCTCTTAACTCCCAACATTAAGACTCGAGACAAACTCCTTAACATTGTAACGTATGTAGGCATGGTCCCACTACATATCGCACTTGACTCAATCTAACTAATGAGGACAGCTTCCACTCGTGGCAGCCCCACAAACTCGGGTCAACTTCGAGGCACGCTCCTCAAGCTCCATTTTGAGGCGCTTGATCTCGGCTCGATGGGTGATCTTCAATGGTACTTCAAGAATCTTTGAGCAGAGGCTCTCCTTTAAGGGCGGAAATGATGCGAAGCTCAGGTACCCCCATCGTATGCTAACCAAAGTTACAACCAACCTAATTTGCCATGGACCGACCAAAAAGGAAAGCGAATAACTAAATTGCGAGTGAAGAAAAAAGGTCAAAAACTTACTCTACTCATTGAGTAGCAATGCGAATGACACAGACATGCGCATGGGGCAGTGGTTCGATTTCTACTCTAAATTGCTCAAAATGGAGCCATAGGATTACCGGACCGAACTAACAAGATCGCGGTTAGGTCGAGTTACCCATGACTCTGGCTTCATCAAAGAGCCGACCCGTGTCGCGCGATTGCAGACTAGGGTGGGGACCTTTGACATCAAGAAAGAAAATTCGGAGTTGAGATGGACGACTCGTACTACATGGTTGTAGTCGGATTGGTATCCACCTCAACACTATCCTAAGTGATCCTATGCAGCCTAGGTCCGGTAGCAGGTAGTGTGTGCTATGGTGTAGTGCAATGCAGGGGACGCAAGCATGACAATTCATAAGCAATCAACACTTCATACATAAATAAACCATTCATTCCTGCACCCCCTACAAAACAAGGGTTAGTAATCACTACCCCTTATAACTCCCATAAACATTTAACATTTGACACGTTATGGATGCACCTCGGATCCTTGCTGCCAAACAAAATATTTTTTGAACAACATCAATTTCAGCCTAAGTCCTCTAGGTCTAAAACCAAGTCCCCAGTGGAATTGCCAAGCTGTCGCGACCTACCTCTCGGGGGGAGGGAGTAGGTTTAGGGATATTGCCTAAAGGATGGACCTAAGGCCCATGATTATATACGAACTCTCCCAAGCCCATACCCCGCGTGACATTGAGATATTTTTAGGAATTTTGCAAAAAGGAGTCGCCACTAGCCTATTGGAATCGGCTAGAAACCAAGCGAGGCATGGGAGTATATCTCGCTTCCTACACAACCAGAGAATCTAGGGTCGGGGACTTAGTCCTCAAAATATGCTAGAAAAAAATGAAAAGTCACAAATTTTATGGATAGTATATGCTCTATTTTTCTCTAAAATTGACATATGGACACATTTTGCATATGTAGAGTTGTGTATTAGAATAAATTATTATGAGAGCACACATCTTAATATATACATATATATGAGAGACCTACTAAATCAAATATTTCAAAAAATTTGGGATGCATTAATAATTGCTATGTTATAAAGCACCCGTTTACACATTTTATATTGGTGTCAAATTGGATTGGGTAAGGTAAGATTAAGAATTGCTGTCTCTTTCTCTCTCTAAAATTGCTTTTCTCCTATCTTTGCAATTGACAGAATGCGCGCGCGCGCATGTGAGAGAGAGAGAGAGAGAGAGAGAGAGAGAGAGAGAGAGAGAGTGAGTATATGAGAATGAGAGCTGCCATTGGGGAGTGATAGAACCGGTAGCTGGAGATATTTAAGGGAATGCAAGTACCAGTCCGAGAGATTCTAGGCTTCTCTCTCTAGTCTATTCTCTCGCAAAACCGTTGAGAGAGAGTATATGAGAATGAGAGCTGCCATTGGGGAGTGATAGAACCGGTAGCTGGAGATATTTAAGGGAATGCAAGTACCAGTCCGAGAGATTCTAGGCTTCTCTCTCTAGTCTATTCTCTCGCAACACCCTTTTAAGGTAACGTTTTCGTCGTCTTCTCCTCCCCATCCTCCTCCTCCTCTTCTCTCTCTCTCTCTCTCTCTCTCTCTCTAGGGATAAAGTTTTCTCGGAATGTGCTTAGAAAACTGTCGAGAAAATTATGGGTACATAGCATTTTTCTTCTCGACTGGAAGTTCTTGAATTCATATCCCCAGAAAGAAAGAAATCGACAATTTCCTTCAAAAGATTTCCTCTTCGCGCCCTCCCTATGCATTGTGTGTCCTTTCCGAAAATTCATCCACCTTCTTGTTTTGCCTCACGTTCCACTTCCATGCATTTTCACGAGTGCCCCTAATCACTGCAGAAAAATTTTCAACTTAACCGTAGACGAGAGGTTGCATTGGCATTCATTCAACAGGTCTCTTTTCCTCCTATTTCCTTGGAATCAAGATTAGGGTATCTATTGAGAAAAGATTGGGAACAAGATGAAAGTGGGGGTGATTGGGGGTGGCGTGAGCGGGCTCGTGGCGGCCTACGAGGCGGCGAGGGGAGGAGCAAAGGTGGTGGTGTATGAGAAGGAGGACTACTTGGGAGGCCATGCCAAGACCGTCTCATTCGACGGCGTGGACCTGGACCTCGGCTTCGTGGTCTTCAATCGTGTAAGTCTGCAGCTCTCCATTTCCGTTCTTCTCTTCTTCTTTTACATTTTGCGCACCATTATCTCCACTGCATTTTCCTCCATTTTCTTTTAGTCCTCTCTGCTCAGAGCAATAAATGTCAGAAGCCAAACATCTCGTGACAGATAGAATGACTTCCTCGTCATTTCTCAATTCGCCCTTGTTTATCCTCTTTTCTCTAGAAATGCAACGAGTAACTTTGTAGGTTGGGGTTCTGGGGAGGTGCGAAGACCGTAGAAAAGGCAACTTTCTAAACGCGCAATGTGCAGATTTAGAAAGTCGCAGTGCCTTTCTACACGTCCATACGTTTAATTTCAATCTTTTTTTCTTTTTTTTTTCGTGGCATATACATTCTGCATCTTTTTTCTCTCATCTTAAATACAAGATGGGCTGATTCTGCAAGCATACTCTTCGTTTGCCATATATCGGAAAGCTTTTTCCGAAGACCGGAGTGCCTTAAGATAGATATTAATGGTTTTCGAGATAGGTACGCTACTGTTGTCTTCATACCATTTATTTCCATTTTAATACTATTGTAGTGGTAAGCGGAGATTATAATGTTTTTAAAAATTCGAATAATATATTACTTTTACATGAAGGGAAAAAAGCCATTAGTTTTAGAAGTTCAATCAAACTCTAATTGTAGGATTAGTACGAGAAAAGGGTAGAATTGATTGTGATATGGAACTATTTTTGGTTTTCTATGAAGAACAGTGGATTGAAAGAAAAGTGCTTCCGCAGGAAAGTTGGGGTGGTCCAACCCCGCAATGTCAGCCATATAACCAAAAAAATTACAGGCACTGAAAATGATTGGGTCTCATTGTAGTTCTTCGATTTTTTAATTCAAGTATTTCATTTTGAAAACAATTGCAAATGATGATGATGTTTAAAAAAAGAAACTTTTTGTTTTAAGTAACATGTGCACGTACGTGTTGTTTTAAGCATCACAAGTTATTTGTTAATTAGACTAGCCAACCTATTTACATGAGGTCTCGCTTATTAAAATATAAAATTATACTAAATTTACCTATTTAGGTATGTTTATGTTACGAGCATGCATTATTATCAGTTGAAGGGAGATTGGCATGTTTGATTAAAAACTATGAGGTGATTCAAGAGTTTCAAATACTTCATTATTAGCATAAAAAGGTTTAAATGATTATTCAAACATGTGATGCTCATTTGTGTGTATAGTGTTGTCTCTAAACCTGACTTTCTAACCGCTTTGGAAAATTAATTGTCAAATGTAATCCGATGATTAAAAAACTAAGACATAAAATGTAACTTTCGAACTTGATGACAATATTTTTCTCTCCGGTGCTATATCTAATTTCGATGAGAGAACAAATAATGGGTAGTGGGGAGTGGGGACGGCATTGCAACGGGGGACATGGCTATGAAAGTGCACAGCTAAGCCTGTTTGTCATCCTCTTCCTGGATTTGGAACAAGTTGCATCGTGTCGTCTCCTACTCTTTTATTTTTTTTAATATGTATCTCCTTCTACTTATCTCAGCCTTTTTTTGGGTGTTTGTGGCGGGTTTTTGAAAAGATTATGGGAACACCCATGCAAAATGTACGAGAGCTCTAGGCTCGACCAGTATCACCCACGAGCGATCGTTTAGTGAACTTAGGCTGGATTCACGTAGAACCCACATGAAACCCATTAATTTTTTTTTTTGGAGTAGATCCTGGTAATAATTTCTTACCACTCGCACTTTAGAGTAGACCTCGGTCGGGGCCTAGGTGTTTCCCTGGGCTCGCCAATCCGGCAAGGTTTAGAACCTACAAAAAAAAAAAAGCAGGTTCTTATCTAGTTAGATTTGCTTTATTCTTTAGTGATATTTCTTTTATGTTTATAGTTGTCCTATAGAGAAAGGAGTTGCATGACTAAAGCAATGTGCATGACCATACTTAAACTGAATATCGATATAAAGATAGAACGGCTCAATCAATTTCCAGCTGAGAATAAGAATAAATAGATCCACCAGCTAGGCTGCATAACAATGGCCCGCCTAGTTCTTTTCTAGCCCAAGATTTTGGGGCTGGGCCGGAAAATGTGTTGGCCCTGAAAGTTTGATTTCAATCATTGAGAAAACAGGCAATTTAAGCATGTCGCGCATATAGAAACTTAGGGAGCTGAAAATTTCTTTCTTTATACTTACAGTGATCGGAGCTATTGTATGCATGGATAGATTTTGTTTATTATCATGTATAATATCAGTGATGCATATGCTATTGATCGGTTTTCTACCCTCAAGACATGGCACATCACAAAAAAAGTTGTTGGCCATTGAAATGTCTATGAGCAACTTTAGCCATCAAATCTTGTCTCTGAGTATAAATTGATTCAATATACCATTGATGTGCCACGTCATCGGTATGAGAATTGAAGCCACCGATCTGTTATTCTGTCACTTTGAGATCATGGTTCTTTTTTTTTTTTTTTTTTGGTCGAAAACAGATCATGGTTCTTTGGCTTAGTAGAGAAGTAATTTTCTTCATAAAGAATTGCTTATCTAGAGCAACTTCTAATGCCGACATGAATCCCGAGTCTATTGCAGGTTACATACCCTAATATGATGGAGTTGTTTGAGAGTCTCGGAGTGGATATGGAGATATCAGACATGTCATTCTCGGTCAGCTTAGACGAAGGCCGAGGTTGTGAATGGGGAAGCAAAAATGGTCTTTCGAGTTTGTTTGCCCAGAAGTCAAATGTGTTGAATCCTTACTTCTGGCAAATGCTAAGAGAAATCATCAAATTTAAGGAGGATGTCCTCAGGTAAATTAGGACTTTTGCTTGTAGCTCAGAACAATGATATTGATCATAATCATTTATGCCAAAGATTTCTTGGTAATCATTTTTGCAATCTTGCCAATAAGAAGTAGGAAATATCATTAAAGAAGTGTTATTGCTAAATCGATCATGGACGACATTAGTGTAGAGAGTGATTTATTGAAGCGTAAGTTTTTGGCAAAATGCTACATTGTTTGCATGAGATTTCAAACCGTTTGAACAATGATACCTATCATTTTTCGAAAGGGAACTTCGGACATTCTATGCATTCTATAGCAGGATAAGATGATTAGATATCTAAAGTTGTCTAGAAAATGGTCAATATTCATTCTTACGGTAGCATATCCTACATGACTTTGCAAGGTAATCAAGCTGGGCCCACTGCATTAAAATGTATAAGCCAATCTTCAAGTTCTTGCATCCTTTTTGTATGTACGACCGGACAATCACCGGCAGTCACTCTGTTTCTTGACTGTTTATCTTTGTAGTTACCTAGAAGGGCTCGAGAGCAATCCTGACATTGACCGCAGTGAAACTTTGGGACAGTTTGTCAAGTCACGGGGTTACTCTGAATTATTTCAAAGGGCTTTCATTGTGAGATTGTTGAATTACTGTACTCTGTCATATCCTTGATCTTTAACTCATATGACAAAATACGTCCTTCGCTTGTTTGTAGAATTTAGATCTATGGGAATTAACAGTTGATCATATTTTTCTACAGATCCCAATTTGTGGTTCAATCTGGTCTTGCTCTTCAAAAGGAGTCATGAGCTTTTCAGCCTTCTCGGTTCTGTCCTTTTGCCGCAATCATCATCTGCTTCAGGTAGGTCATGTGGCTCTAGAAGAGTTAGTGATTGATTGTAAATGACAAAAATTGTGTTTCAAAATTTCAGATGTCCTACCAACCAAATCTCAGTAGCATTTTATATGAATAAGTCAATCAACTAATCTTTTCTTCGATCTCTATCAGTCTGTTGTCATCATACTCTTTGTCCATTTTTACATGTTTTCTTTGCAGGTTCTTGGCCGCCCTCAGTGGCTTACTGTCCGAAGAGGCTCGCATTCTTATGTCAATAAGGTGATGATAATTTGGACATCCAATGGTTCAAGATGGAAAACTGGACGTTCTTGGTCGTAATTTTTCCTCTGGAAGCCCTACAAAGAATTTGATGAGTTGAACTGTAAATGTTTGTGAATTCAGGTCAGAGATGAGCTTGAGTGTAGAGGGTGTGAAATAAGAACAAGTTGCAAAGTGCAATCCATCTCAACTAGTAATCAGGGTATGTATGTTGGTAGTCTTCTCCTTTTTTGCACTGTTTTGGTCACATAACATGGAATTAGAGCAAATGATATGGGCGTAATAACTATGTTGTCATCGTAGGTATATTTAAGAATCATCATGACAATTTATAGTTTTGGTCCCTTTAGTCTGCAATTTATTGATAACAGGAGATTGAACAGGATGCGTTGTCCTAACTGGAGATGGTTCTGAAGAATTGTATGAAAAGTGTATTGTAGCAGTCCATGCACCGGATGCTTTGAGATTGTTGGGAGACCAAGCAACTTACGATGAGATGAGAGTACTTGGTGCATTCCAATATGCCTACAGGTATAAATGCTTAATTTGTCACTCGTACATTTTCATGTAATGTTTTCGTGGGCAGTATCTGCAAATATCCAATTGTCTACAGGGGCAGTTTGTTGATGTAGAGTGGAACAATGGTGTCCACAGTGATGTCGTTGTCAATTGCATCTGCTTTAAGCCTTCTGCTTGGGAAAATTTCTATTGAAATTTCGAGAGTGGCAAGCTTCTTTTTGCTTTTTATATCTACTACGGAGTGCAAAATCATTGGTACATTTTTCTATTGGCAGCGACATTTATCTTCATCATGACAAAACTTTCATGCCCAAAAACCCAGCAGCGTGGAGTGCATGGAATTTTCTGGGGAGTACTGAAAATAAAGTGTGCTTGACATACTGGCTCGATGTGCTTCAGGTATGGCAACTGCGCTTTGCTGATTTTATTTCTGATTCTGCTGTTCCCTTCGGGATCTGTTGCACTACAAACTCGTGCTACATATCACCTTAAAATAAAAGAAGTGAAACTTGCAGTTGTCATGGAGTGCATAAACTACACTAAATAGTACTTGGTCGATATGCATATAAGTTGTTAATGCACAATTTAAGCAACGTAGCATCTTTGTGAGGTGCACTCTGCAACACGTTGACAATTTCCATGGTTTGACTGCCTCTAGAACTCCCTTTCTGCTGGCACCAGTTTCAGCATGAATGATCCTTTTTTCTTTAATGGGGCCTGTGAAAATTTGCAGAACCTTGATCAGAAGGATTTGCCATTTCTCGTGACTTTCAATCCTTCACGAGAACCACAAAACACTCTGCTTAAGTGGTGCACTGGCCATCCAATTCCATCTGTTGCCGCATCGAAAGCTTCACAAGAGCTAGATCAGATCCAGGGAAAAAGAGGAATGTGGTTCTGCGGAGCATACCAGGGTGAGCCTTTGAAATTCCTATATTAGCGCCAGTGATAGTTTTTGTAACAACACTGAGAGTATTATTTATTTCCGGGCATGTAATAAAGAATACTTCTACAAGGTTCTTGCCATATTTCTTGAGGTTAAATTTTGAATTAGGAGGGTCTAAGTTATGCCTAATTGACGAGTCAATTTTGTGTGGTCTTTGCTCATAAAATTGCTGTGATTTGAATCTTTTGGTAGAAAGAATTTTTTAATTCTTGGACTCAGGTCGCCAAGGGAACGTAGTTTTATTTTTCATTACCAACTTGAGTTTTTATTCTTCTTTCAGGATATGGCTTCCATGAGGATGGATTGAAGGTATAGACTCTCTCTCTCTCTCTCTCTCTCTCTCTCTCTCTCTCTCTCTCTCTCTGTGGGCAAGTTGTATATGCGAATCTTAAGTCAAGGGACTTATTTGCAGGCTGGCATGGCTGCTGCACATGGAGTGATCGGACAAAGTCATTTTGTTCTTGAGAATCCTCAACATATGGTTCCTTCACTCAAGGAAATGGGGGCACGCTTTTTTGTTACTAGATTTCTTGGACGTTATATTTCCACAGGATCGGTAATGTGAGTATACTACTACTTATCATGATAAATATTGGCTGGTAGTGTACATATCTCCTTGTCTTATGTAGATCTTCAGAACTGTTAACCGTCATTGGTCCGAATCAGCATCTGAGTCAACATCTTCTCGTCTTTTAACGTCATATCCATTGCTACCTTGTTGTGGTCCACTTCTGCATATTAGTTAGTCACTCAGGATCAGAATTTGTGAGTTTACTTGTCAATAATAATGTTACTCGAAAATGCAAAATATTCTTGTTGACTCACGGTTTAGGGGAACATATTGAAAATTACACAGTGATAATTGTGCTTTCTTGAGTGGCAGTTTATTAGAGGAAGGAGGCACGATGTTTACCTTCGAGGGAACCACAAAAAGATGTCCTCTAACAGTTAATTTGAGGATCCACAGTCCACAGTTTTACTGGAAGGTATCGTTCTATCTTTATGCGCAATTTCTGCCCACACTGAATCAGACAATTCAGGACCCTCCTACGGATGAAGTGCAGCTTTTGCTTTTCCCGGCTGAGACTCTTTTGTGTCTTAATAAAGAATTTTTTGGTTTTTCAGGTGATAACTCAGGCTGATCTAGGCCTGGCAGATGCTTACATAAATGGTGATTTTTCTTTTGTAGATAAAGATAGAGGTCTTCTAAATCTTTTTCAGGTATTTTCTTCATCAAATGGACTTCATTTTTCAATGCTGTATCCTTTTGAGCTTTTTAAATACTTAAATCACTTGCCAAGAATATGGAAAATTGCAGATTCTCATAGCCAACAGAGATTCTGATACTATCGTCTCGAAATTAAGTAAGAAAAGGTACATAATACATTACTAATTGGAACAAAATATTTTTGACCTTGTATGATCGTATTAAAGATACTAAACCGGTGGATGCCCATTTTTGATTAGGGGTTGGTGGACACCAATGTTATTAACAGCTGGTATTGCTTCAGCTAAGTACTTCTTCAAGCATGTATCAAGGCAAAACACTTTAACGCAAGCTCGTAGGAATATCTCCCGGCATTATGATCTGGTAGACACTTTATTCCTATTCTTTTTTCCTAGCATTTTGTCAAGAGAACAGAACAAACCAGAATACACTGTCATTTTCTCAACTGATTTATATCAAAAGCAGGATTGTCCTTGTGCATATGATATGATGTAATGCTAGGATTTTCATTTCGTCATGTTGGCAGAGTAATGAACTTTTTTCGCTGTTCTTGGATGAGACTATGACATACTCATGCGCAGTATTCAAGGTCAGCAACCACAATTGTGTTTTTATATTCCTGCTGCTGAATACGTGCTTTAGAAGCCAGAGTGAATAAAAAATCCATATCTGAATGCAGTCGAGTCGCTCAAAACAATGATGCGTACTTGTCCTGTTGAAATATTTGATAGATGGCAGGTGAAGACCTAAAGGTGGCACAGATGAGAAAGATCTGTCTTTTGATTAAAAAAGTAAGTTTGATTTGCTATTAGTTGGGCTGCTTGACGGTTAACCTTTGACTGTTTTGTGGCTAATACTTTTGCCTTATCAAAATGTAGGCGAGAATTGAAAAGACGCATGAAGTTCTTGAAATCGGCTGTGGTTGGGGAAGCTTTGCCATTGAAGTTGTCAGGCAAACTGGATGCAAATACACGGGCATTACTTTGTCGAAAGAGCAACTGAAGTTTGCTGAATCAAGAGCGAAAGAAGCAGGGCTTCACGTATCCAATCTGCCTGCATATGGTACTTGAAAAAATTACTTTATTTGGTCCGAGAGATAATCTATTTCCTTTTGACGCAGGACCACATCAAATTTCTTCTTTGCGATTATCGCCAATTGCCGAGTACCTACAGATATGACAGGATCATTTCCTGGTGAGTTTGTCTTTTCATAATATGGTTGAAATGACAAAAAAAATGCTTAAAGACTCACTCTTGATGGAATGGATTCACAGCGAGATGATAGAAGCAGTCGGCCATGAATACATGGAGGAGTTCTTCAGCTGTTGCGAATCAGTGCTAGCCAAAGACGGAATTGTTGTTCTACAGGCATGTAACATACACCAGTTTTATGGTTGTAACTATTGTTCCATAAGTAAAGGATGTGCTTATTTTTTTTCACTGGTGTGTTAAATTCCACTAGTTCATAGCCATACCCGATGAGCGGTACGACGAATACAGGCGAAGTTCTGACTTCATTAAAGAATATATCTTCCCTGGTGGCTGCCTGCCTTCGTTAAGCAGGATAACATCAGCTATGGCATCCGCATCCCGACTTTGGTACAATTGCTTAACATTAAGCACATAAGTTTCTTTGTTCTTCTTCACTTCATTTATTCACCAAGAGACCTTCTAATACAGCGTGGAGCATCTGGACAACATAGGCATCCATTACTACCAAACGCTTCAGTGTTGGAGGAAGAACTTCATGGAGAAAAAGAGGTGACTAGTGACACGATGCTGCAACACTTTGGTACAATTTCTCCCAGTGTAGTAGTCATTCATGACAGTTTTCCCTTTTGCAGGAAAATATTGGCTCTGGGATTTAATGAAAAGTTCATAAGGACATGGGAATACTACTTTGACTATTGCGCAGCTGGTTTTAAGTCTCACACGCTTGGAAATTATCAGGTAATGCCTCATCATTTTAAGTAGTAGTGCTTTCTTTCCTCTTGATGGGAGAAGTCTGCTTTCGCTCTGGTCAAGTTGAAAAGAAAAATAATACACTAGTGCAGATTACAAATGTATTTTTTTTTTCCTTTTCAAAGTGTAATTTTCAATGAACTTTGGATGCAGATTGTGTTCTCACGTCCAGGCAATGATGCTGCTTTCGCTGATCCGTATGTGAGTTTCCCATCATCGAATTGATCTTTTCATTGCAAAGTGACTAAGCATGACCCACTTGAGCCAGCTCACAATTGATTCCCTCGGGGTCATTCAGCCCTTGGTTCCTGGGAAATTTTTCTTGCTTCTTTCAGTGATTCAACATTCTTTGGTTTGTAAACACCACATCAAACGTGCAAGTTGATTGGTTGAGAGAAAAGTTCTCTTTTGTAGTCCAGAATGATATTCAAATTGGTGCGGTTATTGATTCAGAGAAGGAGCAGGCCAAACTTCTTCTGCAACTAGTAGCAAATTATCTGCATTTGAAGGTGCAAAAGTTTGCTATTCTTTAACAGCTTTTGAAGCTGGTTGTACAAGCAAGAGATGTGAGTTGAGAGCAAGAGATTACTATAGACAGTTTTAATTCTCCATATGGTGTCTGCATTGGAAAAACGAAACGAGATTGTGTCCCGTGACAGTAATTTCCTCAATCTGATCGTATCATTCTTAACGTGGGTTGGTAAGTTAGTTTCGATAGTGCAAGGTAACTTTTCATAGATCATGGAGTTGTCTCAGGACTACTGAAAGATGGCCAAAGTCTTATTCAGAGGCAAGTTATGGAATCTTGCATTCCATAGAACTTGGAATTGAACGACAATTGACAATTGAACTTGCCAACATGATAGGTTAAAGGGAAAGACAGAGAGAAGAAACTTGCAAGCTCTCACTGTCGCTCCAAAATGGTGAAATTCCCATCACTCGACACCTTCTAATTAATCACATCTCCCAACCCAACGAGAACTTAGTTCAATTCAAACCCCGTCAATGCTGTTCTTCGCAAATAATCCTTCTCACCCTTTTGCAGTCTCCATTGACGGAGCGAGTCCATGAGTTTTGACCCAAATGGCGAAAAATAGACTCGTCCCCGATTGGAGCACCTTCAACAATCTGCTGAGTTCTCTCATTCGGTCGGGCTCGTTTGATAAGGTGTGGCGTCTGTTAAATGATTCCAGGGCCAAAGTCAGAATCGTCAACGAGTGGAGTCTCGGAATCATGGCGAACGGCTGTTGCGAAGCTGGTCCCTTGGACCGGGCTTTCGAGATATTTGCTCGGTTGAAGGGGATGAACTTGTCTCCAGTGGCTTACATATACATGGTCTTGACTGATGACTGTTGAAAACATGGCGATGTCAAAAGAGCGGAGAATTGTTCTAGGAGATGAGCGACTTGGGTTTAGGCGCCAAACGCAAAACCTACAGAGTGTTGCTTGATGGGTATTTGAGAAAAGGCAAGACGGGAGATGGTCTCGAGTTGTACCGAAAGATGAAGCTTAGTGGGGTTGCTCCTAGTGTTCATACTTGCAATCTCATGATCAACGTGCTTTGCAAGAGAGGTGATGTAAACAGGGCCCTTGAACTGTTTCAATGAATTGCGCGAGCAAAGGATCATGTATAGGGTTGTTACATTCAATATTCTCATTAGGGGTCTGTGTTGTGACTCCATAGTTCGGGAAGTCTGAGAGGTTGGTGGACTTCATGAAAAGGAGCGGCATTACATTTAACACACTCATACATTGATTTTGTAATTGGGGAAAGTTGGATAAAGCTTTCAGCTTATTTGATCAGCTGAAGTCAAGTATTCACTCCCCATGTTGGTTACATACGACACACTTTGAATGCCGGATATGCTAGAGCCAAGAATTTGCCTGCGGTGACAGATTTGCTGAAGGAGATGGAGGAGAGAGGCATCTCTCTTTCAAAAGTGACCCATACTATTCTAGTAGGTGCCTACGTACGATCAGACGACATGGAGAAAGGAACCGACATCTATTCATCTTTGCAGAAGGCTGGATTCACTCCTGATGTGCACACATACGGTGTTTTAGACTTTTCAGACACTTTTTGTTCCCAAAATATTTCTTAATTCCAATTTCCTTTAAAACTAAATCCTTGGCCCAATAATCACCATTTTGTCACTGGATCCAAATTTTCCTTTTTCGGTCTCCAATTTTTGTCCGATAATTCATTTTCCGAAAATTCCGAAGTTGCCGATAATTCAACGGACAATGAGGCAATGTCCAACAAATTAGTTTTGAAACCCCTGAAAGTTTGATACCCAAAATTGAATTAAATTTCATGGTTAAAAATCAATCGAATGCGACTTTCGTACAACCTAAACTATCATGTGGCTTTTAGGGGTTTTCACACAGTTGACCCGTGGTCGATAATTTTTTATCCACGTTTGTGCCTCTTCATATCATGGACGACCTTCAATTATCATGTAACCGCGATAGTTCAATTACGTACATTGAATATAAGATCGATAGAAAATCGATTTATCGTTGTTCGACGCAGGTATCATAATCGTGCGAAACTACCCATGAATTGACTACGTACTTTTGTCGAATCGATTTATATTTGTTCGCTAATTGACTTATAACAACGTAGCATTGACCATTGTCGATCCTTATGATCGGGCGGTCGATTTTTGATCGAAGTAGTCTTTCGCGTTTTAATTCTTTATGGCCTCACCCAATAGATTAGTGAACTTGTGAATGATAAGTTCAAAGTAAAGTAACCATATAAGCGCATTAATGAAATAACAATTTCATATATTTCGAAATAGGGGCTAAATTTAAGGATAACATAACTCTTCCCCTCTTGCAAAAATTTTATCCTTGAAATTTGAACAATTACAACTCTTCAATATAAAGGTGAGGGTTTCGATGCCTCATCAACTCTTCGCTTTCCTACGTGGCTCTCTCCGTTCCGTAGTGTTGCCAGACCACTTTGACTAAGGGAATTGTCTTGTTGCATAGCATTTGCTTCTTTCAATCCACTATCTGAACTGGTCTTTCCACGTACGACACCCTGTTGTTAACGTCTCTTTTCTTGAAATTCAAGACATGGGTCGGATTAGGTTAATACTTTCTCAATATCGACATGTGGAAGACGTCATGTACTTGAGCAAATCTTGGTGACAACGCGAGACAATAGGCCAAAGTCTCATTTATTTTCAAGATCTCAAAGGGGCCAACGTACCTCGGGCTTAGTTTCCCTTTTTTGAAGTACCTCGCATTGGTGACACTTTAAGAAAAACGTGCTCGCCTATTTGAAACTCTAAGGGCCTTCGTCATTTATCTACACAACTCTTTTGACGGCTCTAGGCAGTCTTAAGCCTTTCTCGAATAACCTTAACGGCGTCCACTGACTGTTGAACTAGCGTAGGGCCAATAATCTTATATTCACCAATTTCTTCCTAGCAGACAAGAGTTCTGCAGGCCCTGCCATATAATGCTTCAAATGATGCCATCTTAATACTCTGCTGATAGCTGTTGTTATAAGCAAACTCAACCAAATGAAGCTGTTCCTCCTTGTTTGCTTTGAAATCCAACACATAAGCTTGCAACATATCTTCAAGCGTTTGAATAGTCTTTTCAAACTGACCATCCGTCTGTGGATGATAGGCCGTGTTATACTGCAATTTTGTTCCCAAGGCAGTTTGCAAACTTTTCCAAAAAGATGCCTTAAACTTTGGGTCTTGATCTGACGTAATCGTCACTAGCACTCCATGCAAATGAACTATTTGCCGCACATATAGTTCAGCATATCTATCCAATGCAAAGTCGTTTCGTACGATGATAAAGTGTGCAAACTTCGTCAACCTATCGACCATGACCCAAATGGAATCGTTACCCCGCTGACTCCTCGGCAATCCCATCAGAAAATCCATTGAAATATGTTCTCATTTCCACTCGGGAATCTCGAGGGGTTGTAGAAGTTCGCCAAACTTGCAATGTCGTGCTTCACTTGTTGGCACGTTAAACACTTAACAACATGCTTGGCAACATCTGCCTTCATACCATTCCACCAATAATACCGGCGCAGATTCTAATACAATTTTATGCTGCCCGGATGAATGCTATAATTGCTACGATGGACTTTTGACAAAATCTCCTCCTTAAGCTCCACATCATTGGGCACGCACAATTGTCCATGAAACTTTAATATTCCATCTTCAGTAACTTGAAAATCAACTTTCCTCTTTTCTACATCCTCTTGCAAAACTTTTTGGATCTCAGGGTTTGTCGACTGCAGCATCGTAATCTTCGCCTGCATTTCCGATTCAATTTTGAGGGTAGCCATAAGACTTGAAAGGTAGCTTACCTCAAACTTGAAATCCGAATCTCAAACTCCTTTGAGTAGAATCCACTCTTGAACTATCATCTGTGCAATTGACGACTTTTGACTTAGCGCATCCGCGACCTTGATGGGTTTTCCAAGATGATACAGGATGTCGCAATCGTAGTCCTTAAGAAGTTCCATCCAACGACGCTACCTCATGTTCAACTCCTTATGAGAGAACAAATACTTGAGACTTTGATTGTTCGTAAAGGTTTGAAACTTTTCTCCGCACAAGTAATACCTCCAAATTTTCAGGGCAAAGATAATCGCTACCAGTTCCAAATCATGCATCGAATAATTCAACTCATATGATCTTAGCTGACAGGATGTGTATGCAACCACTCTCCCATGTTGCATCAAAACACAACCCAGTCCCTTGAACAATGCATCGCCATAAATCTCACATCCTTCAAGACCAATGGAATTGTCAACATTGGTAAGGTAGTCAACTTATGCTTAAGCTCTTAGAAACTACGCTCGCACTTATCTGTCCGTTCAAACAGTTCAAACCACGGTCGCTAAATAACCCTGGCAACCCATATCCAATAGTCAAGTCACCTCAAGCGATGAAATTAAAGTAATCGAGGGTCTTCCTCGATTCCCAGCAAACTTAAAACTACCACCACTAATGAGTTAAACTGAATCGTTTTACGATAACAATCCATAGTAGCTCGTTGCTTGGTGAGCCAATCCATACAAATAATCACATCAAAATCAAACATTACCAGCATAATTAAGTCTATACTTTCCTCTTGTCATCGGCCTCTTCCTAAATTGATTGTTATTTCTACTTGGTGCAAACTGCAACCCAAATGCGACTGCCTATTCATTCATGTTTCTCTCAATCAACTAGGCCCTCTTGTATTGCTCATCATAATCCTTGAGATTCAGGGGTACCAGCTAGTCCTTAATCTTCGGTTTTAGACATTCTCTGAACCTCTTCACCTTATGCACCCGGTTCTCCATCAACCTCAATGCGTACTTCAACAACTTGGCGAACTTCACCACATATTGATCCACGATCACCTGGTTTTGATGGAGGCACTAGAACTTAGCCATCTTTTGTTCCCGAGCATAGTCCGAGAAGTACTTTCCTTAGAAAGCCTCAACAAAGGTATCCCACTCTGGGACCATACCTTTAGGAAACACCCTTCCGTCCGTGGCTTCCCACCATGTACTTACATTACTCTATAGTTGTTAGACGGCTAGGGTCACCTTGTCCCCCTTAGAGCACCTCAGTAGTGCAAAGGCCTTCTCCAATTCTTGGACCCAAAGGGTTGCAACCTCAGGGTCTCCAACTCCGATGAACTTTGGTGGTTTCAAATTCAGAAACTGCTCCACCAGCTTATGCATAGGCCGTCCACCATTCCCATTCCCAGGTGGGGCCTCAGCCGGTGCGGTTGTAGTGGCAGCGGTGACAACAACAGTAGCTTGATTCTAAAAGAAGAACCATATTGTAAAGCTCCAAAGTTTTGTCTAATTTTAGGTTTTAATTTTTAAGGGTTTTCCATTTTTAATTATAATTATTTAAAAAAATTTATTTTCTAGATTTTTTATTTTTTAACAATTGTCTAAATCTTCTAAAATTTTTATGATTTTTATGATTTTCTAAATTTTTATGAATTTCCTAATTTTTAAAAAATTTAATGTTTTTCCGAATTTTTAATTTTTCAAATACATTTTCGGAAATTTTTAAATAATATTTTTATTGATTTTTGAATTTTTTAAGATTTTTATTATTTCCTACAAACTTTAATTTTTTTTATCATTTTCAAAATTTTAATTTTTTTTACTTTTTCAATTTTATTTTGTTTTATTTTGTTTTATTTATTATTATCAATGAAATTTTCAAATAAAAGTTTCGAAATGTCATTGTTTTCTCAAGTAAGAGCTTGAAATATATCTTATTTTAAATAAGGGCATGAATTGTTTATATCGTCTTAAAGAAGAGCTTGAAATGACTATGACTATTTTAAATAAGGGCCTACTTTTGCCAGCTCGCTGACTAGCAAAAAATCACCCAAGCATCGACGACCCTCGCCAAAGACGACCCTCTCCCCACTCTACCAAGGGCCTACTGGCCCTCACCTTTAGTCGATGAGGGTTACCGACTCTTGCGCAAGCGCTAGTGACCCCGCCGACCATCGCTGCCACCCCACTAGTGATGGGGTGGCGGCCAAAGATGAGAGAGAGCCCTCCCTTTTGTGTTTTTTTTTTTTTAGTATGTGACGAAAAAAAAGGGAAAAATTTTACGAGACGAAATTGCCTTTCACCAAATAATGAGTTCAAACATTTACTTGAAACTAATATGATCACTTCAAATTATTATTTGAAACAAAATCCACTTCAAATTTTTATTTGTGAAAATGAAAAAGATTTCGAACTCTTATTTGAAATAATATTTACTTCATAATCTTATTTGAGAAAATGAATGCATTTTAAGCTCTTATCTTCAGGAAACAGATTCATATAGGGTTTACTTGATCCGGCCTGTTGACCCAACTCAAAAACCTGGACTCGACCCGGTCAAATTAAAAAAAGAAAATTTTCCGATTTTTCTTTATTTTTTAATGATTTTCTTAATTTCCTTTAGTCTCTCCCTTCTTGTCTTCTTCCCTATTTTGTCTTCTTCGTCTACACTTCTTCAACCTGAGAAGCGCTTCTCCTCCTTCCCTGAAAGCTCCATCACGCCTGCAGCGCTTTTTCCAGAACCAAGAACACTCGACGGTGCTACCATCCGTTGTTGCCATGTCATCGCCAGCGCCCATGTCACCGCCAAACCGCCACCAACCGCCGGTCGTCCATCTCGCCTGGTGATCATCACTTCCGATCAACCATTCCAGCAACCACAAAACGAAAATATCCAATCGAGAACTATATTTTCAACACTAGCATATTCAGCAGGCTAACATTCACGAATACATTTCAAGTGGAGAGAAATGCTAACTAGAATAGTTTCGAATTGTAAACTTCGCCAGTGAGAAAGAGTAGCTCTGGTGGAGAGGGAGGGATCACAGCCAACTCGATGACAACCGATTGATTCCACGAAATCGCATGAAAACACATAGAAAAACCTGAAAAGTAGACAAGATTCAAACAACACGAGAGAAAAAGAAGTCTTTCTCGAGATTCAACGCTGAACAGGATTCGACCCTCTCTCAGACATTTTGTCGAACATGTGATATGCAGATTTCTCAATAGCATTCCAATTCGGTTTCTAAACGAATTCTAACCTAAAAACGATGCACCCAGACTTAAAACACCATTACTAGCAAAAAAGTGGCTTTGTTTCATCAAGATTTCATCCAAAAAAGCAATCGATTAGAGCGTGAACATGGGGACTTTTCGGTCTTCTTTTAGACATTTTAGCAAACACATGATATAAAGATGCGAAATTTGAGTTTTCAACTCAGAACCAACACCATTTCCCGCCAAAACAAAACCTATCATGCTCTAAACGTCATCATCCATCACTAACCTATTTCAGTTTCACATGCTCAAACACTGAGTTCATCAACTGAATTCAATATCCTTGAATCCCGAATAGCACGAAGCGAAGGAAAAAAATGAACGCCCGAAGGAAGCGTGATCCCTACCTAGCCAGAAATGGTGTCACCGCTGCCACTCGTACGTCATCAAAGCTCAAGAAACGGCCGGCACTCCTCCCTTCCTCCGGCGAACTGTCAGGCTTGATGGTGCTTGTCGCTCGACCACGAATATGTGCGGTGACCGACGGCAACCAGGCGGGGCTCGAGATGAACTCGGGCGAACCCCTTCTTCAGCTCCTCAGAAAACTGGCTCTCTCTCCTCCACTATTCTGGTTTCAGCTAAAAGAAAAGATCTCATCCTTTGCGATCTGGTTTTTGCCAAAACCGTCGAGCCTTCCCCCGTCCTCCTCTCCAATGCTCGACGCACCCTGCTTATGTATATCCTCGAGCGACCGACAAGCACCCCTTGCCTCAGCGGGGAAAATTTTTCTTTTAGCCTTGCGATCTCACCATTCTAGAAGGTCAGGACTTGCTCCCGTCACCTATCCGTCGCTCCTCCCTCGCTGGCGGGCGCATGCTCGCAGCTTTCATTTGGTCACGGTCGAGGACCGTCCCCCTTCTTGCATCACAGGCGTGAGTTGCGCTAAAGGAGGAAGAAATGATATGGGCTAGGGCTTCGTTAAGCTCTCATGGGCTTTGAAAATACAAAAGAAATGGGCTGGGAAAAGAAAAGAAAGGATGGGCCAAAGGAGAAGTATTTTAGGGGTGAGGGCCGAAGGTTATGCCAAGTGTGTCGGGCATGCCGGCCCATTCAATTTTTATTCATCTTGATTTCATTTTTTTCATTTTTTCATTTTTGTTTTCTTTTATAACTTTATATATTTTTGCAAAATAAATGGATATTTTAGAATGTCGACAAAAATCTAGGTGTCCACACAAGTGTGTCATCTTTAACTAAAGGATTTATGAAGAAGGTAATAATAGGAGAAGTCAGAAAATACGAAGGGATGCGATTAGGAACAAAGTGTCATCAAATGTCTTGTGCTCTCAAAATATAACATGACGAGAGACAAGATCCCAGTAATGATACTATTTGCCATACCTAAGGAAACAACGTAGATGAACACGAGGTTCTAACTTGGTGCATTCATTTGGAAGATGATGGACAAAACAAGTACTACCAAAGACTTGAAGTAGAATGTAATTAGGAACAATGTGACACAAGCCCTCATAAGGATAGATCGTACCTATAGTAGATGACGGAGTACAATTTATAGTATATATAGCAGCATGGGAAGCCTCTCCCCAAAATTGTTCTAAACAAGTGTCTAAGATTAGAAAAGCGCATACAACATCTAAGATATGTCCATGTTTCCATTTTGTTCAACTATTTTGTTGGGTCTAGATAAAATTGATGAATGATAGTAGTATTTTAAAAAATAATTTTGAGATTCTCCATGAAGCTATATTTCTAGACGTTAACAATATAAAATTCTTTGATATCTTAAGAAAATCGTGTTTTTATTTTTATTTTTATCATGGCAACAAAATTCAGATAGATTTTCATAAGATAAAGGCATGTATAGTGAGAATGATCATCCACAAAAATCACAAAATAGCGAGATCTTCTCATAGTGGGAGTAGATATGGGCCGCCTCAATTGTTAGAATGAATTAAATCACAGGAAGCATAAGAAATTGATTCACCAAGATCAAATGGCAAAGCAAGATGTTTTCCCACTTACATGGCAAGCAATCAAAATGTTTGTTGTCAATAGAATATAAATTACCGGTAAAAATCAAAGGACTTAATCTAATGGAAAAAAAGAAAAAGAAAAAAGAGCATGACCCAAACAAAAATGCCAAGTTTTAGATGATACCGTAGTAGCACAGTTAACAAGAGCGTTCAAAAGCTTTAAAGAGATAAGCTCAAATAAGTGTCTCACTTCACAGCCTGTTCCAATTATTGTCTTGTTCGTGGATCTTACACGTCACAACCATTAGAAGAGACATGAATGTCAAGACCAAGTTCACAAAATTATCCCACAAATATCAAGTTTAAGGAGAGTTTATGAACAATGAAAGTGTTATATAATACTAGGTGACATGGAAATTTTCTAGTATGACTAATTATCATCTATGAGTTATAAGTTGTATAAATATTAGATGCTTGTGAAGGTAATGACTTTTAATTAAACAAAGTGGAGTTTGAAGTCAAGTGATTATAATAGGAAGAATCAAAGAACCATGAATCAAAAGTACATCGTGTCATAGACCAAGTAGAAGTGCTAGTACATAGGAGCTAGAACTACCAAATTCTTAAAAAATAGAATATTGATCCTCCAAAAATAGAGTAATAGATGAGCTATTAAGGGAATCCTCAATGGTGGCAACTAGGGGTGAGCATTGATTTAGGGTCAACCTTGGACCAACCTTGGACTAGCCTAACCCTAATTGTCCTAGTCCGATTCCTAAGGGGGATTGGGTCGGTTCTTGGTCTTGAATCCTCAATCTTAGGAGTTTAGCATTGATTCAACCCAGACCAACCCTGATTATATACATTATATATTATACATCAGATATTTTAGATATATTATATATTATACATCAAATATATTAGATATAATATTCTTATATCTATTATAAAGAGCAAACCCTAATTTAAATGGTGTTAAAAGGCATTAAATGGCATCAAACGGCGTACTCCTCCTCTAGTACTCTTGTTCACCTTTGTTTTTTTATCCTCTTGTTTCTTCTTTATCCTCTTTAACCTCACCATGCTCACCATGCGACGCTTGCCCCGCTCGGTACTCGCCACTCAACGCTCGCGCTGCTTGCTACTCGCCCCTCGCCCCGTTGGTCAATGCTTGACACTCACCTCAATCGCTACTTGCCTCTCTTAACTAGCCTCACTCATCGCTGAGTAAATCATAAGGAAACAAAGCCCTAATTAGAAACCCTTTTCACTTGTGAGTAATGCTTGCCATTCATTGCTCGCCTCTATTCGCTTGCCTCATGGATCACCCTTGTCTCCTGGCTCACCCTGTTGATGGATATGTAATTTGAAATAATAGATTTGTCTATCGGTTGGTCTTGAGTTGACCTTAAAACTGGACTGAACCTATAAGGTCGGTCCAATCCTTGATCCTAGGCTTAATCGGGTTGGTCCTTGGTTCCAAAAGTTTGGGATCAACACTGTGCGAGTTGGTCCTTAGATTATGTGCTACACTAGCCCAACCCGAACCATGATCACCCCTAGTGGCAACAATTGTGGATGGGCGTGTAGGTATACCTTTATATTAGGATTGGTTGTTTGTCCCTATAGCTGACCATTTAGGTGATAGTATGTACAATTTGGTCTACACGATGAGGAAGAAGTAGGGGTGGCAAGCACCATGTTTGTAGGAGTGGACAGTATGGTGCGATGCGCCTTCAAAGTAGCAAGCCAAGTCTCTTTATTTAACAACTCCAAGACAACTATTTCAAGACAAGGTAACAGATTTCAATGTAGAAGTAAAGCTCGCACAAATTCAAACTCATCATTAAGTGCCATTAGAAATTGCATAATATGCATACGATCACAATATTTAGCAAACTTGTGAGGATCAGTGGCCACTTGCCATTGCAGCTCATATAAGGCCGGTTGATTATAGAGGACAAAAAATCATTAATAGACTGACCGGTCCCCTAATGCATGTGATGCATATTCATTAACAACCAATACTAATGGGCAAAATTAGAGGTGGAATATCAGCCGGCAAGCAAATCCTATGCTTTCTTTGTTGTATTGAGGTGACCAAATTGAAGTCTAATAAATTGAATCGAAGTGTTTTGAAATCATGTTAAGCAAATCCTATGCTATCCTACTCCTCCAAACGTTCTACAAATTTTTCTCTAGTTTCTTCAACAATCTTACAAGGTGCACGAATTACAGCAATGGACCAAAGTCTATGTCCTCTAAAAAAATGTGGCACATCTTGAACCCATAACATATAATTTGATATATTTCAAAATTATTTAAATGGGTATTGGTACGTCCGTTTTATCTAGTCAATGCACTTAGGAACCAATCAATTAACTTATAGCAAACAGTCAACATTCAACGGTCAACTATGATGTGGCCGAGTGACATGGCAGCTGAAGCGGCTTTGATAACGTCAACATTGACATCAACAATCAAGGCTACAGCTTTGGTTATGTCTGTTGCACGTGGACACATGATACCCAAGCATAGGGACTGTCGTCGATGTGTTAGTGTCCGTATAGGGTCAGTTGATGGCGGGGCTTGGCTAGTTGGACTCAGCGAGAGACAGTAAACCTGGTGGTGGTGTTTATTTCAAAATAACGAGCTAAAAGCATCGAAATGCTCTATGCGGCTGGTGTGGTGGATTTCAGAGTGGCAGATAAATGGGAACAGCGCAACCTATGCGGTTGGTGTGGTGACGACTAGAGAAACAGGGCCAGTATGTCTATGTGACATACGTTGTTATAAAAAAAATTCGATGAGCACTTCATCAGATAATATTGGCACTGATACCAGATAAAAATAAAGTAGAAAAGAGAATTTTGGAATATTCTCTATATTTCTCTGTCTATAATGAAGAGTACTTTAGTTTATCTATAAGTTTTACAAGATAATTAGAGTTTGGGACACGCAGGTGCCATAACTAAGCGGGAGGACACTTGAGTGCCATAACTTCGGAAATGTACACTTAAGTGCCAATTTCGGAGTAAAGTGGAACACTTAAGTGCCACTCCGGCCAAAATCCAGCCAAATGGGTGAGTGGCAATTTTCCGGCAAGTTGGACACAAAACGACGCCGTTTTGCACGCTAACGTGGAGAGAAAATGCAAAAACGACGTCGTTTTGTGTCTTATGTATAAATAATTAATATAAAAATTAATTAAATTAAATTAAAACTTAATTTTATTTAAAATATTCTAAAAATTACAAAACTTAAATTTTAAAACTTAAAATTTAAAAAACTTAAAAATTTAAAATTTAAAATTTAAAAAACTTAAAATTTGAAAAACATAAAATATAAAAAACTTAAAATTTGACAAACTTAAAATATAAAAAACTTAAAATTTAAAATTTAAAATTTAAAATTTAAAATTTAAAAAAAATTAAAATTTAAAAAACTTAAAATTTAAAAACTTAAAATTTAAAAAACTTAAAATTAAAAAAAAATTTAAAAACTTAAATTTAAAAATAATTAAAATTTAAAAAAACTTAAAATTAAAAAAATTAAAATTTTAAAAAACTAAAATTTAAATTTAAAAAAAAATTAATATTAAAAAATTAAAATTTAACAAACTTAAAATTTAAAAAACTTAAAATTTAAAAAAAACTTAAAATTTAAAAACCTTAAAATTAAAAAAAAAAAATTTAAAATTGCCACCTCAGCTGCCCCCTTCGGCCCCCTTTTAAAAGAAATTAATTTTTTTTAAAATTTTAAGTTTTTTTTTAATTTTAAGTTTTTTTTTTAATTTTAAGTTTTTTAAATTTTAATTTTTTTAAGTTTTTAATTTTTTTTTTTAATTTTTTTTTTTAATTTTAAGTTATTTTTTAAATTTTAAGTTTTTTAAATTTAAGTTTTTATTTTTAAGTTTTTTAAATTTTAAGTTTTTTAAGTTTTAATTTAATTTTTTAATTTTTATTTTTTAATTTTAGGTTATTTTAATTTTAATTTTTTTAATTTTAAGTTATTTTAATTTTAAGTTTTTTAAATTTTAAGTTTTTAAATTTTAAGTTTTTAAATTTTAAGTTTTTTAAATTTTAAGTTTTTTATATTTTGAGTTTTTTAAATTTTAAGTTTTTTATTTTTTTAATATTTTAAATAAAATTAATCTTTAATTTAATTTAATTAATTTTTATATTAATTATTTACACATCGACACAAAACGACGTCGTTTTTGCATTTTCTAGCCACGTCAGCATGCAAAACGGCGTCGTCTTGTGTCCAAGTCACCGGAAAATTGCCACGTCACCCATTTGGCCGGATTTTCATCGGAGTGGCACCTAAGTGTTCCATTTAAGTTCGAAACTGGCACTTAAGTGTACCTTTTCGAAGTTATGGCACTTAAGTATCATCCTGTGCCAAGTTATGGCACTTGGGCTGTTCTTCTGCCAAGATAATTATCTAAAGCAACATAATATTACAATATAAATTGCAATCAATCAAGGCATTATCTTGAATATCCTGAATATTTCTGACAATAACTCATCCCGACTATATCGAGATATCACTCAAGACTCTACCACCTCAACTTCTTCCTTGAGGTTAGTCAAATCTCTCTTAGGAAAGTTACTTAAATTACTGATTTATTAAGATAACTACTTAATAATTTTTCGCTTTTAGATAGCAAAAACCAATCTAGTGCGAAGGCCCGAAAGAAAGTCTGGTTCAAGTTGAATGTCTGGACGAATGCTCATTTCTCGGGGAGTGATAATGATGCAAGAGCAAACGCTTAGAAATGCTCATGAGATTGGTATTACTTTTTTAAAGTATTGGCATTATATCATAACACGTGTAAAATTTTTTTACGAGCTACAATGGTACATTGTAAATAAGTACACAAGGGTCATGAAAAAAAGAGATATGGCAATTAGGGCCAACAAATGAGTGTGTCGAGTCGAAAATAGTTCAACTTAAATTGACCTATTTATATGCAGTACAACATTAGTTACCCATACCCAACCCGACCTGACCTGACGCGTACCCAATCCATATTACTAAAATATTTCCATATTTAATTTAACATATAAAAATTCATATCCATCTAGTCAACTCACTTTAAGTTCTTCATGTGTATACGTTACTTGGATAAAATCGCTATTTATACTATAATATATTAAAGGGTTTTCAGCATTATGTAGAATTTTCAATTTTTGTATTGATTCATGATGAAGAATATGAGAAAGTTAGTGAATAGTAATTAATATATCAAATCACAACAACATATAACATGGAGGAATTGACATTTTAATTAAATGGAAGTAAGATATAGAATAAAATGATTTATGCTGACCATGGAATGCAATGACATGAACTAAGATTAGAATATTACGTAAAAATAACAATTCCAAATGCAACCAAGGAAAAATTTACTCCAATAACTATCTAATAATTAACACAAGAAACTTATAACATTAATATAAAAAAAAAATAATGGGGCAAAATAGAAGCCGTCTTGATGTTTTTATTAAGGGTAGTGTCAAGCACATCTTGTGGGCCCATCAAGATTTTTTTAAACTTGGAACAGTCCAAAAAATCCGTTATTTTCTCATAGAAGGTAAAAAGACAAGCATAAAAGTGGGATGGGTTTGGGTAAACTTTGAATTTGTATAAGACTCATATTGTGTTTTGCCATTCTAAACCCATGTATATAATGAATCGATTCGTTATATAAGTGTTAAGAAATTGATTTATGACTTATTTTGACAGATCTAATTATAGTACATTGTTATTCCTTAAAATCTCCATATTTAGTGGTTCTAAAGTTGTTCTCATAACTTCTTCAGAGATTTTGAAAGTGAAAAATTGGAAGAATATTTTGCTTTTCATTTTCTCCTTCCTTTTTGTCATGTCATAAAGTTAAAGTCTAATGACACCGCTTAACACATACAGTAGCACAAAGAAAGTAGGGAAAAATTGGGAGAACATTTTGCTTTTCATTCGTCAGTTGAAGCCCTCCTTGGCCGATCTTCGTCCTAACCGTTCTTTTAATGAAAGTGGAGAAGAAGATTGGCGGGCTATTTGTGAGAAGAAATACATCTCAAGTGCCAAAACTTGATATGTGTAAACACATAAGTGCCAAAACTTTCAACAAGTACATTTAAGTGACAAAATTGGAAAAGAGAAGCATACTTAAGTGCCAATGGCGAGAATTTCCGGCCAAATAGTTAATGTGGTTTTTTCCGACGAGAATGATGTGACATTTCTTTAAAAAGAATTTTATCCATGTGGCGCTAACATGGCTAATTAAGCCCAAAATGACGTCGTTTTGGTCAAAATTTGATTTTCTATATAAAAATTAATTAAATTAAATCAAAAAACTAAATTACAAAAAAGGGACCAAATCAGCGAGGGCCTCCACAGCCCTCACGACCATTGTCACCCATCGCCGAAAAGGGCTAGTGATGGTGGGGCAAGGGTTGTGGCCCTCTTGTCGGCCCTCGCCCAGATCGGGCCAAAGGTTGCCGCTAAATAGGGTGCATCGCCAGTCATTTGTCGGGGCCTGACGACCTTAGCTAACCCTCACCCCACCATCGCCGGCCCCTTCCAGCAATGTTGGGGCGGTGATGAGGGCTGTGGAGGCCTCGTTGATTTGCTCCTTTTAAAAGAAAAAAAAATATTTTTTAAATTTAATCTAATTAATATTTACATTAAAAATCAAATTTGAGGACAAATCGACATCATTTTGGGATAAGGATTGCTAAGTGGATATTCCATCAAACCACATAGACCAGTTTATTAATAAAATCACGCCACGTCTAATTTCTAGCAAGTCTCGTTGGAATTGGCATTTAGGTGTCCACTTTTCAAAAAAAAAAAAATTGACTTTTAAGTGTATATTTTGGAAGTTTTATGTATTCACCCGCTATGAAGCACGGACACGTTGCTCGCGCTTTTGTGTCGTGTCGGACACGTCGACATGGTCGGACACGCGGTCAACTTTTCTCGACGTGCGTGTCGACGCGTGTCTGGAAGACTGATGGAGGGTGGAGGCGAGGGAGGGCGAGGGAGTAGAGGCCGCGAGGGTCGGTGAGACGAAGCCACGAACGGACCACCATGACGGCGAGAGACCGCTAGAGAAAGAGCCGAACATAGAGAAAGAAGAGAGAGAAAGCAAACTCCCGTCGGCGAGACGAAGCCACGAATGGACCATTGCGACGACGAGAGACGGCCAGAGAGAGTGGCGAGGGCCGCCACTGTTGCAATGGATCGGCGATGAGGAGGAGGAGGAGAAGGGTTGAGAGGAAGAGGAGAGGAGGGAAGGGGGTCATGCGGGCGGCAAGGAGGAATAGGAAAAGGAGGGCTCGCTAGGATTTTTGATAAAGAAACCCAAAAAAAATAAGAAAGGAGATCTTGATGGCGTGAGGGGGAGGGGAAGTGACAGCTTACCTGTCACTATCAAGTGGTGGGGGAGGGAAAAAAGTAAAATAAATTTGGGGTGAAGGGAAAAGGACGAAGGAAAGAAGGGGTGGATTTTGGGGATTTTTTTTTAACCAGAAAATTAAATAAATGAAATTAAAAAATAATTTCGAAAAATAAAAGTATTAAATTTTGAATAATGATAAATTTTGGTAATTGTAGAAAATTATGGATTTATTTAAATAATTTGATTCCGATTTCTTATTAATTATTAGTTTCATCAATAACTTTTGTTAAAGTTAAAAGCATGTTTCGCATTAACTATGAATATATCTTTCGAATTTCAAATCAATTGATTTATTAATATTATTAGTGTAAATTTATTATAGGCTCTTTTTTAATTAATTAATTATTTATGAATTTGAATCAAATTAATTAAAAATAAAAATATCAATTTAATATACAATGTGTCCCAATATGTCGGAATTCTCTATTTTTTAGAAATGACGTGTCGATGTGTCGCGTCATGTCGTGTCGCGTGTCTATGTCGCGTGTCTGTGCTACTTGGTTCACCCGTGCTACATTTTGGCAATTTGGGGTGTTTGGACCTCGCCATCTGTGACTATACTTCAAAATTTAATGATGCAGCATCGAATCTACAAATTTGGATTTGGATTGGCTAATTGAAAACAACAATCGAGCAGAAATATTTTTGAATATAAATTTGGGGAACTAATTAAACAATATATATTTTTGAGATAAATTTGGAGAATTTTTAGGGATTAATCTTTCGATTTTTGAACTTTTTGGTGTTTGGGGGGGGTGGGGTGGCGCTTAGAATAGAAGTTAGGCTGATGGGGAATGCATTGTGTGGTATCGAGAAAGATTTTGATCACATGAAAAATGGAAAAGGTTGAAATCTCCCCAAATGACTATACTAAGGTTGAGATTTCCATTACATGCAAAGGCACTTGGGTTTAAGATTTGCTCTAACACCTATTATGTCTACCAAAGAGATAAACAAGGAATTTAGATAGGAGAGACCAACCATGGACTGGAGTGCCATAACTTGGCACGGGAGGACACTGAGTGCCATAACTTCGGAAGGTACACTTAAGTGCCAATTTTCGGAGTAAAGTGGGAACACTTAAGTGCCCTTCGGCCAAAAATCCCAGCCAAATGGGTGATGCGGCAATTTTCCGGCGAGTTGGACACAAAACGACGTCGTTTTTGCGCCGACGTGGAGATAAAATGCAAAAACGACGTCGTTTTGTGTGCTTATGCATAAATAATTAATATAAAAATTAATTAAATTAAATTAAAACATAATTTTATTTAAAATATTCTAAAAATTAAAAAACTTAAAATTAAAAAACTTAAAATTTAAAAAACTTAAAAATTAAAATATTAAAATTAAAAAATTAAAATTTAAAAAACTTCAAATTTGAAAAATTAAAATTTAAAAAATTTAAAATTTAAAAAACTTAAAATTTAGAAAACTTAAAATTTTAAATTTTAAAAAAAATTAAAAAAATTTAAAAAATTAAAAATTAAAATAAAAACTTAAAAAATTAAAAAAAAACTTCAAATTTGAAAAAAAATTTAAAAAATTTAAAAAAAACTTAAAATTTAGAAAACTTAAAATTTTAAATTTTAAAAAATTTAAAAAAATTAAAATTTTAAAAAAAAAAAAACTTAAAATAAAAAAAAATTAAAATAAAAAAAAAATTTTTTAAAAAACTTAAATTTTAAAAAAATTAAAATTTAAAAAAATTAAAATTTAAAAAAACTTAAAATTAAAAAACTTAAAATTAAAAAAATTAAAATTTTAAAAAACTAAAATTTTAAAAATTAATATTAAAAAAATTAAAATTTAAAAAAAATTAAAATTAAAAAAATTAAAATTTAAAAAAATTAAAATTTAAAAAAAATTAAAATTTAAAAAACTTAAAATTTAAAAAAATTAAAATTTAAAAAACTTAAAATTTAAAAAAATTAAAATTTATAAAACTTAAAATTTATAAAAAACTTAAAATAAAATTAAAATTAAAATTAAAAAACCTAAAATTTTAAAAACTTAAAATTTAAAAAACTTAACATTTTAAAAAATTAAATTTAAAATTTAAAAACCTTAAAATTAAAAAAAAATTAAAATTGCCACCTCAGCCGCCCCCTTCGGCCCCCCTTTTAAAAAAATAATTTTTTTTTTTTAATTTTAAAAAAATTTTAAGTTTTTTTTAAAATTTTAAGTTTTTTTTTTAAATTTTAAGTTTTTAAAGTTTTTAATTTATTTTTAATTTTAATTTTTTTAATTTTAAGTTTTTTTAATTTTAAGTTTTTTAATTTTAAGTTTTTAAATTTTAAGTTTTTTAAGTTTTTAATTTAATTTAATTTAATTTAATTTAATTTATTTTAATTTTTTTTTTTAATTTTAAGTTATTTTTATTTTAAGTTTTTAAAAATTTTAAGTTTTTAAATTTTAAGTTTTTAAAATTTTAAGTTTTTTAATTTTAAGTGTTTTATATTTTGAGTTTTTAAATTTTAAGTTTTTTATTTTTTAATATTTTACATAAAATTAATCTTGAATTTAATTTAATTAATGTTTATATTAATTATTTAATCATCGACACAAAAATTTAATTTGCATTTAATGTTTATCGTAGAAAATCGCCACGTCACCCAATAAGTGTTATTTAATTTAAGTGTTTTCGAAGTTATGATACTCTTAAGGGGGGTGCATGATAACCAAAATTTTTTGTTGAAATGATTTTTCATTCCGCACCAATTTTAACGTAAAACTGTTTGATAACGTTTATCAATTTTTCATTTTCGGAATAGGTTTTCATTCCGAAATGAAAATGGAGGAGAAATCGAAGTAGAAAATTCTACTTCGATTTCTCCCAAATCAATTTCTTTTCTCCCAACCCTAATTTTAAAATGAAATTTATTCGAATAAATAAAATGATATTTATTTTTATTTTTACAAATAAATTTAAAAAATCCTTAAAAATGAATAAATAAAAATAAAAATTATTATAAAAATATAATTTATTCATTTTTATTTTTTATTTTTATTATAAATATTATTTTTATTTTTAATAAATAAATTTAATCGAAATAAATTTATTTATTAAAAATAAATTTAATTAAATATCATTTTATTAAAAATAAATATATTCATTTTATTCATTTAAAAATAAAAATAAATTTATTAAAATACATTAAAAATAAATAAATTATTTTTATTTATCATTTTATTTTTAGTTTATTAAAAATAAATTTATTAAAAATAATTTATTTATGATAAATAAAAATAAATTATTTTTATAAAATAAAATTATTTTTATTTGTCTTGAGTATTTTGCCAAATATTTTTTATTTATTTTTTATTCATTTTAAAATAAATTTATTCGTAAAATAAAATAAAATAGAATAAATAAAATAAATTTATTTTTAAGGATATTTTATTTTAAAATAAAATGATATTCTTATTTTATTTTTATGATTTATTTATTTATTTTTGTTAATAAATCATTTTTATTTTTATTTTTTATATTAAAGGTCGCGTCGTCATTTTGCCCCGTCCGAAAGGAAGAAATTTGTCGTTATCAAACGAATTTTATTTTTAGAGTAGAAATTTTGCGTCGTTATCAAGTGTTATTTTGCTTAGAAACTCTTCTAGAAATAGAAATAGAAAAGCGTTAAAACTATTTTCGAAATTTTATCATCGCACCCCTAAGTGTCCTCCATGCCAAGTTATGGCACTTGGGCTATTCTTCTGCCCTTCAAAATTAAATGATGCAGCATCGAATCTACAAATTTGGATTTGGATTGGCTAATTGAAAACAACAATAGAGCAGAAATATTTTTGAATATAAATTTGGGGAACTAATTAAACAATATATATTTTTGAGATAAATTTGGAGAACTTTTAGGGATTAATCTTTCGATTTTTGAACTTTTTTTGGTGTTTTGGGGGGGGTGGCGCTTAGAATAGAAGTTAGGCTGATGGGGAATGCATTGTGTGGTATCGAGAAAGATTTTGATCACATGAAAAATGGAAAAGGTTGAAATCTCCCTAAATGACTAAACTAAGGTTGAGATTTCCATTACATGCAAAGGCACTTGGGTTTAAGATTTGCTCTAACACCTATTATGTCTACCAAAGAGATAAATAAGGAATTTAGATAGGAGAGACCAACCATGGACTGGTATCAATTAATTTGGACCAACGGTATTAGCAGGCATAATTTTATCGGCTGGCTTGTTTGTAGAGTTAGGCTGCTGATAAAAATAGCCATATCACGGTGGTTATTTTCAATAGATATTAAGTGTAACTTTTGTATGACTGGTATAAGATACAGAAAACCACTTATTCTTTGAATGTACTTGGACAAGTAGTGCATGGAGTAATGTTTTGGTACAAAATGGAAATTGGCATTCTGCAAGAGTTTGGAACTTAGAACTTCAAATGGATGATTGAGGCCACCAAGGGTAAAAACTTGGAGGGGAGACTCCTCAAGTTGTTTTTCTTAGCGATTATCTATTGCATCTGAATAAAACATAATCGAAGACGGTGTCAAAACAAGTCAATTGAGCCTCATTCTCTGTTGGCTAGGATTTGAAAGATTGTAAGAGGTAGAGTGTCATCCTACCAATAGTGTAGGCCTTCCCGAGCAAATGTTTTATTGGCTACTATATGAAAGTTCCCTTCCTTTATATTCTCGCATAATTGGTCTCTTTGAAATGTTAGGGGATTCCTCTAAGCTTTTATACCTCATATGATTAATGATATTCATATATTTACCCAAAAAAATAAAGGTTGGGATTTCCAACAACAAAAATGTTTTTAATTAGTACAGAAGACTAAAAGATGCAAAGCACAAATGAATGCTCACAAATGCTTATGAGATATGCATTACTTTTCGGAGTTTCTTTTTGCTTTTCCTATGATTGAGGGGCACTTCCACGGCAGGTCAAACATACGGTACAATTGCAAACATGTAGCACAAAGAGAGAAAAAACAATCTAAATTCCAAACAAGTTATTAAAAAATTTCTTGAGTTTGTGCCAGTAATGGAAGCCTCCAAATAAATTTCCAGTTTATTTTTATTTTTCATAGTTTTAGTGTATTCCCTAAAAAATATTTTCCTATTTTGCATACAAATATGATGTATATAAGAGATGGATTATACACTAGAGCAAAAAGATGAGAGTTAGGGTTCTTCTCTATGAGTTTACCGGGGGAGTTCTTTTCTAGTAGATAGCATTTGTTTTGGGCGTAATCCAGGCTGAGAAACATTAGATCGATTTGAACAAGTGTAAACTCTGTATAGTGAATTTCTTGGTGAGAGACTCTTTTTATGGAGTAGGTAATAACATTCAGATGAAAATCGCGGTGTCCTTTTCTTCATCCATTTCAATAGTAATTTTTTTCTTCTAGAATTATACTTGAATTGCAACTCTATTTGCTTTCCGTGTTATATACACAATACAGATCACATATGTTTCTTTGTTTTGAATAATTTGTCAACTAGTTCTATAGTAGTTATCAAGATTAGGGTAATTCCCAAGAGGAAGTACTAAAGACTTATCAAAGGTAACTTTTCTACTGTCAGTAGGTGAATTTACATTCAGGCACCATAACTGATCGCCTTGCTCACCTTGTGCATGGCCGTGGAATATGCACATTACCCTCCCATCAAGCTTATCATCACCCACTTGAAAATAACACAAGCAACCAAACATTCTAAGAATAGAATAACCAACAATGTTATCTGACTACACTTCCTCGGGAGTTCACCATTCATTAGCAGTTGATGGGGATCTATTCACCAAGTAGCTTATCAACCAAGATTATCCTAGCAACATCAACATTAGAGATCATTTTACAAGCCATCATTAGTAATGTTTGCTCATCAATTCTGAAAATTGTTGTGGTTTACTAACACTAGTGCATTGTTTCTCCTTCATGCATAATTTATTTACCAACTCCAAGTATTATCAATCCATACATGCTTAATCGACTTATTAGTCTCTATCTCGATCAAAGCTCTCGACCGCATGTTCTTGACAACAGCATCAAACTTGTGCATCAGCACAAACACCTAGGTCTTACTGGAGTAGTCGATAGACTCTTGAATAGATGCATTTGACGTTCCCGTGGCAAAACCTGTCATCATCTCACCTTAAAGTTCATACAAGCCACCATACTTGATTCCTCTCATTACCATCAGAGCACCTTGAACAAGCTTCAAAACTCCACATTTTGAAGAAAACCTGCAATAAGCTAAATATAGGGCACCCAAGGAAATAATTTCTTTTTCAATTCTAGAATGTGTCTTACTTCGGTCAATGTCCTTCCAATATCATAATACATTTTGATTTTAACATCACCAACACCCACAACATTGCATTTAGAGTTGTTCCCTAATAGGACTTTACTATAACCCGTGCACTAATAAGTGATAAACTAGTACCTGTTTGGTGTAGTGTGAAATGAACAACTAGAATCCATTATCTATTTGTCAAATGACGAATCCTTAGTGACAAACAAGACACAATCGACACCATCATAATTATTCTCAGCGATAGCTGCAACATCATTTGTATACTCAATTCTAATTCCCTCACCCTTTTTCTTTTTCAGCTTAAAACAGTCTCTTCTATGATGCCACTCCTATCACAATTCCAATAGACAACTCTACCAATCCTAGACGGACTACGTCTATTCATGTTCCTGCTAACACAAGTACTAGTTCTTTCTTTACTATCACCTACTAAAGCAGCAAGTACATGTTCGCCAGATTCTTTCCTACAAATATCTTCAGTTATAATCAAATTGTTAACCTCATCAAATGTCAAGTTTCTTGACCCAGAGGAATTACTAACAATAGTAGTATTACAACTATCAGGTAATGAGGATAATAGAATTAATGCACGTATCTCATCTACAAAGTTAATCTCAATTGAACTCAATTAATTAATTACCTCATTGAATTTGTTGATATGCTCAGCAATTGATGTACATTTTCCCATTTTTAAGTAAAATAGACGCCGCATCAAATAGTTCTTTTTGATTGCATAGTGTTTTTTGTACATTTCATCAATGGTTTTCTCCTTCATGATATTAAACGCGATGTTACGAGCCAACGTTAACCAAATAACAATTATCACTTGTTTATCTAGCAATTCCCACTTAGCATCTTTCATGGAGTCTAGTTTCTTTCCAGATAAGGGTAAGTGCAAATTTCTTAGGTACATATAATCCTCAATCTGCATTTTCTAGAAAGCAAAATCTTTTCCATCATATCGGTCAATTCTCACCTTTCCTTCTTCCATCATTATCGATTCGCTTCGAGTTAGTCAAACCTGGCTCTGATACTACCTGTTGTGAATATATACAAGCAAATCAGATAAAATTAGTCGGAAGGAAGGAAAGGGAATCGGATACTCTATTTATGTGGTTCAGTCCGAATATTGGTACCTATGTCCATGGGGAGAGTAGCATGGAATTCCACTAGAGAAACTAAGCAATATACTGGAGATTACAATCACTTGAGCACCCAAACACTCACTCAGTATTTCCCAGCCTCCAATTATACCCAATAACTTATACAGTGTTTACCCCCTTTACACAAATTCTACTCACAAAAATTTATCCGGCTAAATAACTAAGGTGTAATTGCAATGAGAAAATCTCCCACAAGAAGAACTCTCTCTTCTCTCGGCCACCGAATGGAACACGGTGCACTTCTTGTGTTCAAATGTCCTCTCTTTTTATAGAATAAACAAGACAAAAAAATGGACTCAATAAATGGCAAGAGCGGCGCTGGCATGACAAATCTCTACAGCAGCAACGGCGCCCTCCATTTTTCATGGAATGCATGCATCTAATGAGGGGAGGAAAACTATGGCCGTCCTTGCACAGGGCCCTTCCTTCCTCTCCCTTCAATTATTTATTTCCCTTTGCACTTCACTTTTGGCTACAGGGTGTGGCCAACAAGAAAGGGCACCTCTTCATTTATTGAGAAGCTAGTGAAAGTCTTTCTTTTGAAACTGAAGAGTTTGCGCATGTTTACTTCAATAATTGTAGCTTCATGAGAGTCCAACACGCAAATTCTTTCTGCTGCTTTCCTTGTCACCATTCTTCTTTGCGCTTTTGCATGCAGAGCATTTAATGTTGAGAGGCCGGCCAGCGTACCAAAACGCGGATGATCACAAAAGTCCAACTTGGACTTTATTTATCGAGACAAGCTCGCACGCTTTAATTTTTTATATTTATTGGACAACCTCAAACTTGCGATATATTTTAATAGCTTAGGTAGAGTTATGCATGAGAACAAATTATTATGAGGACATATATCTACTAAGTCAAATAGTTCAACAAATTTCAAATGCACTGATAATTTTTATGTTATAGGGTACTTGTTCACATATTTTACATCAGTGTCAGGTTGAACTGGGTAAGGTAAGATCAAGAATCGCTCTTGCTTTTTCTCTCTCTAAAATTGCTCATCTTCCTATCTTGGCAATTGACAGATTGTGTATGAGAGAGAGAGTATAAGAATGAGAGCTGCCATTGGGGAGTGATAGAACCAGTAGTAGGAGATATTTGAGGGGGTGCAAGCACCAGTCTATTCTCTCGCAACACCTTTTTAAGGTAACTTTTTCGTCTTCTTCTAATCTCTCGCTCTCTCTGGGGACACAGTTCTCTGGGAATGTGCCTAGAAAGTAGAGAAAATTCTGGCGCATTCTTATTCTCTACTGGAAGTTCTTGAATTCATGTCCCCAGAAAGAAAGAAAATATACTGGAAGTTCTTGCATTCTTCTCCTCTTCGGCACTCCCTATGCATTGTGTATTCCTTTCCGAAAAATCATCCATTTTCTTGTTTTGGCTCACGTTCCACTTGCGTGCGTTTTCACGAGTGCCCTTAATCACTGCAAAAAAAATTTCAACTTAACCCTAGACGGGAGGTTGCATTGGCATTCATTAAACTGTCTCTTTTCCTCCTTTTTCTTTGGAATCAAGACTAGGGTATCTATTGAGAAAAGATTCGGAAGAAGATGAAAGTGGGAGTGATTGGGGGTGGCGTGAGCGGGCTCGTGGCAGCCTACGAAGCAGCGAGGGGAGGAGCGAAGGTGGTAGTGTATGAGAAGGAGGATTACTTGGGCGGCCATGCCAAGACCGTCTCATTCAACGGTGTCGACCTGGACCTCGGCTTCATGGTCTTCAATCGTGTGAGTCTGCAACTCTCCGTTTCCGTTGATCTCTTCTTCTTTTACATTTTGCCCACCATTATCTCCACTGCATTTTCCTCCTTTTTTTTTTTTTGGTTTCTTGAGTCCTCTCTGCTCAGAGCAAAACATAGATCTAGTTGTACATGTCAGGAGTCAAACATCTGGTGACAGATAGAGTGACTTCTTCGTTATTACTCAAATCGCCCTTGCTCGACCTCTTTTCCCTATAGTGACAGATAGAGCGACTTTCTAAGTTGGGGTTTTAGGGAGGTGCGCAGGCAATAAGAAAAGGTAACTTTCTATATGCCATGTGCAGGTTTAGAAAGTCACAGTGCCTTTCTCGACGGGCATACGTTTAATTTCAATCTTCTTCTTCTTCTTATTATTCTTCTTTTTTCGCAGCATATATAGTCCGCATCTTTTTTCTCTAATCTTAAATACAAAATGGGCTGATTTTGCGAGTATACTCTCCATTTGCCGTATATCGGAAAACTTTTTCCAAAGACTAGAGCGCCATAAGGTAGATATTAATGGTTTTCATGAGACGTAATGCTACTGTCCGATAGTTTTGATACCATTTATTTCCATTGTAATGCTAGCATAGTGGTAAGAAGAAACATATAATTGATGGTCTTCCTTTTTTTATTCAATTATCTCTAGAACAATGCAAAATTCAATATCCACAAGCATACGATTCCAAAAGGCATATGTAATCTTAATAAGTGATGAATTTGTTCACTCAAAAAATTCTCTCTTGTCTTGGTTGAACAGTAGAGTTCATGTCGAGAAAGACAACAAACGGCATGGTGGAAGGAATCTTCCGTATTTGCAAATTGATTTTAGAAGAGGTTAACGTCCTTTATACTGTCACTTCCAAGCTACCTCATTTGAATATTGATACAAGTCAAAAGATGCTACATATGCCAAGTGGGGATAAGGATTGTTTTTTTGGTCCAAGAGCCGTTCCAAGAGCAATTTAAAAAGTGGAATAATATATTACTTTTACTTCAAGGGAAAAAAGCAAGCTTTAAAAGTTCAATAAAACAAACTCTAATCGTAGATTTAGTACGAGAATAGAGGGGATTGTAATATGGAACTATTTTTTTTTTTTTTGGCTTTATAAGAAGAAACATGGGAATGAAAGAAAAGGGCTTCCGTAGGAGAGCTGGTCGTGGTCCCCTCCTCCAACGTCAGCCAAAAAAAAAAACAAAATAACAAAATAACAAAAAAAAATTAGAGGCTCTGAAAATGATTGGGTCTCATTTTAGTTCTTGGATTTTTTTTTTCAATTATTTAATTTTGAAAAGAATTGCAAATCATGACGATGTCTAAAACAATAAATTTTTGTTTCAAGTAACTTGTGCACATACGTGTTGTCCTGAGCATCGGTAGTTATTTTGTTGATTAGACTAGCCAATCTACTTACGCGAGAATCTCGCTTATTGAAATATCAAATTATATTAAGTTTTGTTATTTATGTATGCTTTTGTCATGAGGATAATCTCAGTAAGTTGAATTTGTGGATTTGCATGATTATTATCAATTCAAGAAAGATTGGCACGTTTAACTAGGGATAATAAGGTGATCTAAGAGTTTTAGATACTTCATTATCAATATACAAATGTTCAAATTATTATTTGAACATGTCCTGCTTGTTTGAATATATATGTATATAGTGTTGTTATTGAACCCGACTTTTTAGCTACTTTAGAAATTTAATTTGTTGAATGTAATTCGATGATTAAAAAATTAAGACGTAAATTCATTATTCATGGCATATATATTCCCCATATTTTTTCTCCAATCTTAAAAATGAGATGGGCTAATTTTGTGAGTATACTCTCCATTTGCGGTGTATTGGAAAACTTTTTCCAAAGATCGAGGCACCATAAGATAGATATTAATGGTTTTTGTGAGAGGTATGCTGCTGTCCATCACTCCCGATACCATTTATTTCCATTTTAATGCTGGTATAGTGGTAAGAAGAAACATATGATTGATGGTCTTCCTTCTTTTGTTCATTTATATCTAGAACAACACAAATTTCAATATCCTGCATACGATTCCAAAAGGCATATGGAATCTTAATAGATGATGATTTTGTTCACTGAAAGAATTTTCTCTTGTCCTCTCTGTCAAACGATCGAGTTCACGTCGAGAAAGATGACAAACGGCATGGTCAAAGGAATCTTCCATGGTTGCGAATTGATTTAAGAAGAGGTCAACGTCCTTTTTATATGTAAATCATACTATAACTTCCACGCTTCCACATTTGAATACAACTCACAAGAAGTTACATATGTCAACTGAGGAAAAGGAATTTTTTTTTTTTTTTTGGGTCCAAGAGCCATTTCAAGAGCAATTTAAAAATTGGAATAATATAGTACTTTTACTTGAAGGGGAAAAAGCTATTGGAGTTAGAAGTTGAATCAAACATACTCTAATCGTAGATTTAGCATGAGAATAGAGTGGAATTGATTGTGATATGGAACTATTTCTTGGTTTTATAAAAAGAAACATAGGATTGAAAACCTACCCATGGACAGCGTAGATGGTGTGCGTGCTCTCCCTCATCGCCAAGGTCGAGGGTTCAAATCCTCTCGTTTGCATTCCATAACTTAAGTGGGGATCCCAGGGGTGAATTACTGGGCCAACCCCCTGAGGTTTTACGTCTAAATAATGGCTTGCGACGACGTCTGACGGTGCCATTGGGCATCGGAGGGTGGTGTGACCCTGTAAGGGAGTCTTTGGCGGTTCTTCGGTCACCAAAAAAAAATAACATAGGATTGAAAGAAAAGGACTTCCGTAGGAGAGCCGCGGGAGATGCACCCCTGCAACGTCAGCCAAAAAAAATAAAATTAGAGGCTCTGAAAATGGTTTTTGTGAGAGGTATATGGTTGTCTGTTAGTCTCCATACCATTTATTTCCATTTTAATACTAGCATAGTGGTGAGAAGAAACATATTATTGATGGTCTTCCTTCTTTTGTTCAATTATCTCTAGAACCATGCAAATTTCAATATCCGCAAACATGTAATTCCCAATGGCATCCGGAATCTTAATAGGTGTTGAATTTGTTCACTGAAAGAACTCCCTCTTGTCCTCTCTAGTCGAACGGTCAAGTTGACATGGAGAAAGACAAGAAACACCACAATGGAAGGAATCTTCTATGGTTGCGAATCGATTTAAGAAGAGGTTAACGTCCTTTCTATATGTAAATTATACTATCACTTCCAAGCTACACATTTGAATATTGATACAAGTCACAAGACGTTACATATGCCAACTGGGGATGTGGGTTTTCTTTTGTTTCAAGAGCCATTCCAACAGCAATTTAAAAATTGGAATAATATATTACTTTTACTTGAAGGGAAAAAAGCTATTGGCTTTAGAAGTTCAATCAAACAAACTCTAATCATAGATTTAGTATGAGAATAGTGTGGAATTGATTGTAATATGGAACTATTTTTTGGTTTTATAAGAAGAACATAGGATTGAAAGACCAATCTAACACAAATGAGAGCTCTAGGCTCAACTAGTTTCACCCACCAGAGGTCATTCAATAAACTTAGCTTGGATTCACGAGGAACCTGCACGAAAACCCACTAATTTTTTTTGGGTAGATATCGGTAATAATTTCTCACTACTTGCACTTTGGACCTAGGGCGTAGGAGTAGACCTCGATCGCGGCCTTGGCAGTTCCCTAGGCTTGCCAATCCAGCAAGGTTTAGAACATTAATATTTCGGTTTCTTGTCTAGTTAGATTTGCTTTATTCTTTAGTGAGATTTCTTTATGTTTAAAGTTATACTATAAAGAAAGGAGTAACATGACTAAAGCAACGTGCATGACCATACTTAATCGGCCAGTCAGTTTCCAACTTAGAATAAAAATAAATAGATCTGGCCTTAGTCGGGCTTCATAACAATTGGCCCGTCCAGTTCTTTTCCAACCCATGAGTTTGGGGCTGAGCTGGAAAATGTGTTGGCGCAGAGAGTCCGAGTTTTATCGTTGAGGAAACAAGCAATCTAAGTGTGTTGCGCAAGTAGAACCCTAGGGAGTTCAAAATTTCTTTCATTCTACTTACAGTGATCGGTACTATTGTATGCATAGATTGAATTTGTTTAGGGCTTGTTTGGTAATACTTTGATTCTGTTATTTTGTTCCTAGGAACAAAAAAAGAACAGAAATCCATCTAATAAATTTTTTGTTCTCCGGAACAAAAACTCCGTTTTTTTTTTCTTGGAAATAGATTTGGAACAGAATTAAGAAATGGAAAAAAGTTGATTCTTGCTCTGGAAATAATTCCTAGAATCAAGTATAATTTTTTTATTTTATCTTCTCTTTCCTTTTCTTCTTCTTCCTTTTGGCTGGTCGCCGACCTCAACCATGGTTGGGAACTGCCCAAACTAGGGTCGGCGACCTCGCCAGAGCGTCGTCATCGGCCCAAGCTCAGCTATCGGCGAGGCTTGGCCTCATTAGGCCACCACAAGGCTCGACCTTGCCCAAATCTAGTGAGACCAAGCCTCACTGTGGCCAAGTGAGCCACCACATGAGCTCGTGGGACCTCGTCCTAGCCTGGCGAGGCTTTGGTGAGCTTGCCTAGCCAATCATAGCCACCACCATGGCTAGCGACTGGCCACAAAGAAGGAGGAAGAAGAAGGGAAAAGGAAAAAGAGAAAATAAGAAAAATATAATAAAAGTATTAAAAATTAAAAGAAACAAAAAATTAAGAATCCTACCAAATGAATTTCTATCTCGGGAATAGAAATTTTGGACAATTATCAAATACTTTCAAAAATTTAGAAATTATTCTCGGGAACATAATTAAAAAAAATCATTTCTAAGCAAAAATTATATCCAAGAATAGAATGGTTATTAAACACGCCTTTATTATAATGTATAATAATATCACTGATGAATATGTTGTTCATCGGTTTTTACCCCCATGACATTGCACATCATCCAAAAATTCGTTCGCCATTGAAATGTCTTTGAGTAGCTATAAGCATTGAATCTCGTCTAGAAGTATAAATTGAATAAAAATACCACTAATGCAGCTTCATACATCATCGGTAACGAGAGTTGAAGCCATTGATATGTTATTTTGTCACTTTGAGATCATGGTTCTAAGCATTAGAAACTAGGGTTAATACTACGAAAAACCTCAAATTAGTATACTTGTAACAAATTTACTCCAAATTAATTTTTTGACTACCAAAAATCTCAAACTAGTACATTTATGACAAATTTATCCCAAATGATCACAAAATCCTAAACTGATACACTTGTATTAAATTTACCCAAAATTATTTTTTTGACCATCAAAAACCTTAAATTGGTATATTTGTGACAAATATACCTTCCTTTAAATTAGATTAATACCATAAAAAATCACAAAATTAGTACAATTGTGACAAATGGAGAATAAAATTTCAAATTAATATACTAGTCAACCATCACACGTCAGCCAATTCAGCAATTTGACAATAAAATTTAACGGAAACTAATAGAGAGTAAATTTGTCAAAAGTGTACCAATTTATGGTAAATTTGTCGAAGATGTACTAGTTTGGGATTTTTGGTGGTTAAAAAATTAGTTTGTAATAAATTTATCACAAGTGTACAAGTTTTGGGTTTTTTGTGGTATTAACCCTAAAAGTTATTTGTTAATTAGACTAGCCAACCTATTTACATGAGGATTTTGCTAAATAAAAAAAATCAAGTTATATTAAGTTTACCTATTTAGGTATGCTTATATTACGAGGATAGTCTCGAAGAGTGAATCTGTGCATCTACGTGATTATTTTCAGTTGAAGGCAGATTGGAACATTTAATTAGGAACAATGAGGTGATTCAAGAGTTTTAGATACTTCATTGTCAGCATGAAAATGTTTAAAGGATTTATTCGAACATGATGCTCATTCCTGCAAGCGCACACGTGTGTATATATTGGCGCTATTTCCATCCCCATTTTAGCCAAGGCACTTCCATCCCCATTTTAGCCAAGGCACTCCTTTTTTTCTGATTAACTTACCGAAACACCCTCTCTCTCTCTCTCTCTCTCTTGAATTTTTTTTTTAATCAGGCTAATCCATAAAATTGATTTTATACTTATCATCTCTCTCATCAGTTTGATAAAATATATGGTCCAATACAACCAAAAAAATATCATTTTACTGTGCATCTTTTTATCACCTTGCTTGGAGAATGTAGTCAATTTTAATTTATGGTCTCATATTTTCAATCATAAGATATATCCATTTGTGATAGTTTATGAACAAATAATTACTTGTCTTCTTTTTATCACATATTATGAGCAAAATTATATTCCGAAGTAAAAAATTAAATCATTCAATTATCTATCCAATATTGATAAAAAATGGAAATGAAAAGTTGACCAAAGTATGAAAAAAGTTTAATTTTCATAAGCATGATCAAATGTCAAACATATTTATAGTTAGATCATATCTAAATATTAGCAAAACAAAAGCACACAAAGGAGGAAAAAAAAAAAGAAGAAGAAAGAAACTTCTTGCTATTCTACTCCTACGATGAAGAAAGTAATTAATATCGACTGTAGATTTAATCTTATATCAAGTGGATCATAACTTTAAAATATGGTTAGAACTTTCCTTTGAAAACTTTCCTTTGAAAACATCTGATTAGAGTCTAAAGGTGCAAATAACTCCCACAATGTCAAAATCCGTTAGATAATTAGATTGAATTTTAATTTTCAACTTTAAAATTAAGTTCCCTTCAAACTATTTGATAAAAAATAGGCAATTAATTATATTTTCATAAGTAGAAATTTCTAACCTTCTGTGTAACTTTTCTGATTAAAAATATGAGATCACATATTAAATTTAACAACCTCCTCCTCTAGGCAAAGTGATAATAGGACGCATGATATTGTTTGGTTTAATTTGACATTTACATTGTAAAAATAATAATATAAGAGAGATGATAGAAATAAATGCAGTTTTGTGAGTTAACCTGATAAAAGAGGAAATAACAAATTGAAGAGAGAGAGGAGGTATTTTGGTATGTTAATTGAAAAAAAAAAAGTATCTTAGCCAAAATAGGAGTAGAAATAGCACCACCCTTTCTTTCTCTATTGATAGTTATACTATAGAGAAAGGTGTTACATGATTAAAGCAACGTGCATCACCATACTCAAACTGAATATAGACATAAAGATAGAAAGGTTCAATCAACTTGTAATTGAGAATAAAAATAAATAGATCTGATCTTGGTCGGGCTGCATAATGATGGCCTACCTAGTTCTTTTCTCACCCAGAGTTTGGCACTGGGCCGAAAAATGTGTTGGCCTGGACAATTCGATTTCAATCGCTGAGGAAACAAGCAACCTAAGTGTGTTGCGTGAGGGAGTTGAAAATTGCTTTCTTTCTACTTACAGTGATCGGTACTATTTTATGCATGGATAGAATTTGTTTATTATCATGTATAATATCAATGATGAATATGCCATTGATCGACTTTTTACCCTCAAGACATGGCACATTGCCGAAAAAGTCACCAGCCATTGAAATGTCTATGAGTAGTTTTAATAATTGAATCTTGTATAAGAGTATAAATTGATTTAATACACCACAAATGCGCGGCAAACGTCATTAGTAACAAGAGTTCAAGCTATTGATTTTTATTTAGTCACTTTGAGATCATGGTTCTTTGGCATCTCATAAAAGTGATTTTCTTCAAAAAGAATGTAATTTTCTTTATAAAGAATTGCTAGTCTTGAGCAACTTCTAGTGCTAACGCAAATTAAGGGTCTCCTGCAGGTTACATACCCTAATATGATGGAGTTGTTTGAGAGTCTTGGAGTGGAAATGGAGATATCGGATATGTCATTCTCGGTCAGCTTAGACGAAGGCCGAGGCTGTGAATGGGGAAGCAGAAATGGTCTTTTGAGTTTGTTTGCCCAAAAGACAAATGTGTTGAATCCTTACTTCTGGCAAATGCTAAGAGAAATCATCAAATTTAAGGAGGATGTCCTTAGGTAAATCAAGTCTTTTTAGTGCTCAATACTGGAAGGTTATTGTATTTCTATCTCTAGTTCTCTGAATTGATTGCAGCTCAGAACAATGATAGTGATCATAATCATTTTTGCCAAAGATTTCTCGCTAATCTTTTTTGCAATCTTGCCAATGAGCTTCCTATTGTAAGTAGGAATTATCATTAATGAAGTTTTATTTCGAGTTGACTTCATCACGGTTGATATCGATAAAGAGAGTAATTTCTTGAAGCCTAAGTTTTCGGCAATATGCTACACTTTTAACATGAGATTTTAAACTATTTGAACAATGATAATGTAATTTTTCGAAAAGAAACTCTAGGACATTTTATGCATTTTATAGCAGGTAAGATGATCAAATATGTGACAAGTTGGGCCTAGTGCATTATAAAGTATATGCCAATCTTCAAGTTCTCGCATCCTTTTTGTATGCACGACTGGACAATCATAGGCATTCACTCTGTTTGATGCCTGTTTATTTTTGCAGTTACCTAGAAGGACTTGAGAGCAATCCGGACATCAATCGCAGTGAAACTTTGGGACAGTTTATCAAGTCACGGGGTTACTCTGAATTATTTCAAAAGGCTTATCTTGTGAGATTGTTGAATCACTGCACTCTGTCATATCCTTGATCTTTTACTCATATAACAAAATCTGTCCTTTGCTTGTTTGGAGAATGTAGATCTATGGCAATTACCAATTAATTTTATATTCCTATAGATCCCAATTTGTGGTTCAATCTGGTCTTGCCCTTCGGAAGGAGTCATGAGCTTTTCAGCCTTCTCAATTTTGTCCTTTTGCCGCAATCATCATCTGCTTCAGGTAGTTCATGTGGCTCTAGAAAGTTACTGATTGATTGGAAATGATAAAACTGTGTTTCGCCATTTCAGTTGTCCTACCAATGAATTCTCTGCTGCTTAAGTTGGTGGCATTTCATATCAACTGAGTCAATCGCCAAATCTTTCCTTCCACCTCTATCAATCAGTCCTCATAATACTCTTTGTTTAACTTTACTTGCTTTCTTTGCAGGTTTTTGGCCGCCCTCAGTGGCTTACAGTCCGAAGACGCTCACATTCTTATGTCAATAAGGTGATGATTATTAGGACATTCAATAGTTCGAAATGGAAAACTCGACATGCTTGGTCGTAATTTTCTCTCTGGAAACCCTACAAATTGAACTGTAAATATTTGTGAATTCAGGTCAGAGATGTGCTCGAGAGTAAAGGGTGTGAAATAAGACCAAGTTGTGAAGTGCGATCTATCTCCACTAGTGATGAGGGTAAGTACTTGCGGTTTAGGTCTCGTCTTTTTCAGCATTGTTTTGTCACATGACATGGAACTAGAGCAAACAATATGGACATGATAAACAAACTGTCACTAGGTATACTCGCAAATCATCAGGAAAATCTACCTTTTTTTATCCTTTAGTCCGCAATAGGTAACAGAAAGAGATTGAACAGGATGCATTGTCTTAACTGGAGATGGTTCTGAAGAAGTATATGACAAGTGTATCGTAGCCATCCATGCACCGGATGCTCTGAGAATGTTGGGGGACCAAGCAACTTATGATGAGACAAGAGTACTTGGTGCATTCAAATATGCCTACAGGTATAATTGGTTAGCCTGTAGCTTGCACATTCTCGGATAATGTCACGACTAGTGTCTGCAAACCTACTACTGGACAACCAAATGTCTACAAAGGCATAGTTGGTCGATGTAGTAAGGAACAATATGTTCACGGTGATGTCGTTGTCCATTACATTTGCTTTAAGCCTTCTGCTTGGGGGAAGTAAAATTAAAATTTCAAGAATGGCAATCTTCTTTTGCTTTCTATATCTAGTGCGGAATGCAAAACCATTGATATATTTTTCTATTGGCAGTGAGATTTATCTTCATCATGACAAAACTTTCATGCCCAAAAACTCAGCAGCGTGGAGTGCGTGGAATTTTCTGGGAAGTGCTGAAAATAAAGTATGCTTGACATACTGGCTTAATGTGCTTCAGGTGTGGCGAATGTGTTTTGCTCATTTGATGTCTAATTCAGCTGTGCCCTTCAGGATGCATTATGCTGCAATGCATGCTACATGAATGCATGCTACATGCTACAACGCATGCTACATATCACCTTAAATAAAAGAAGTGAAACTGGCAGTTGTCATGGAGTACATAAACCAATTTATCAGATAGGTTGATATGCATATAAGTTGTTAACAACTACTAAAATTTTAGCAGCATGGTGAGGTGCATTCCGCAACATGTTGACCATTTCCAGTGTTTGAGCCTCTAGAACTCCCTTTCTGTTCTGACCAGTTTCAGCGTGACCAATGCTCTTTTAATTAATTGGGTCCATATATATTTGCAGAACCTGGATCAGAAGGATTTTCCGTATCTTGTGACTCTCAATCCTTCACATGAACCGGAACACACATTGCTTAAGTGGTGCACTGGCCATCCAATTCCATCTGTTGCTGCATCAAAAGCTTTGCTTCAGCTACATGAGATCCAGGGAAAAAGAGGAATTTGGTTCTGTGGAGCATACCAGGGTGAGCCTGTTAAAGTTTCTATGCACCAGTGATTGTTATACCTCAGCTTTTTGGCAATGCCGAGAGTATTATATTCCTACGCATGTAATAAAGAATATCCTTACAAGGTTCTTGCTGTCTTTCTTGAGGTTAAATTTGAAGAGGAGGGTCCTCACTTAGGCCAAATTGATGAGATGGTCTTTGCTAATAAGGTTGCTGTAGTTTGAATCTATTGGTATGGACTCAGGTCGCCAAGGGACCGTGGTTGTATGTTTCATGACTAACTTGAGTACTTATTCTTCTTTCAGGATGTGGATTCCATGAGGATGGATTGAAGGTATAGACTCTCTCTCTCTCTCTCTCTCTCTCTCTCTCTCTGTCTCTGAGCAAGTTGCATATGCTAATTTTAACTTGAGGGACTTCTTTGCAGGCAGGCATGTCTGCTGCACATGGAGTGATGGGACAAAGTCATTTTCTTCTTGATAACCCTCGACATATGGTTCCTTCACTCAAGGAAATTGGGGCACGCTTTTTTGTTACTGGATTTCTCAGACGTTATATTTCTACAGGCTTGGTAACGTGAGTATATTAGTACTTATCATGATAACTATTGGCTTGTAGAGTACATAGTTCCTTGTCTTTTCTCTGTAGATCTTCAGAAGTGTTTTAAGTGTCGTTGCTTTGATACAGCGTCATAGTCAACATCTTCTCACTGTAGATCCTCAGAAGTGTTAAGTGTCATTGTGGTCCACTCCCGCATTTTCATTAATATCTTAGAACAGAATTTGCAAATTTACTTGTCAACAAAATGATATTCGGAAATGCAGAATGTTCTTAATGACTTACTGCTTTCGGGATTGGCAGTTTATTAGAGGAAGGAGGCACGATGTTTACCTTTGAGGGAACCACAAAAAGATGTCCTCTCACAGTTACTTTGAGGATCCATAGTCCAGAGTTTTACTGGAAGGTATTGTCTCAACTTACACGCGACTTCAGCCCACTTTGGATTAGACTATTTAGGACTCTTGTACAAACAAGGCCTAGTTTATGCTTTTTCGTGCTGAGACCTTTTGTGTCCTAATAAAGAATTTTTGGTTTTTCAGGTCATGACTCAAGCCGATCTAGGCCTGGCAGATGCATACATAAATGGTGATTTTTCTTGTGTAGACAAAAATAAAGGTCTTCTAAATCTTTTTCAGGTTATTTTCTTCATCAAACAGACTTCGTTTTATAATTGCCATATCCTTCTATACATACCAAATGCTTAATCGCTTGTCAACATTATGGCAAGTCACAGATTCTCATAGCCAACAGAGATTCCGATGTTGCCGTCTCGAAATTGAGTAAGAGAAGGTACTCAATACTTTACTAGTTGGAACTAAATGTTTTTGACTTTTTATGTTATTATTAAATATACTAAACTAGTGTATGCAACTATTTGATTAAGGGGTTGGTGGACACCGATGTTATTAACAGCTGGTATTGCTTCGGCTAAGTACTTCTTCAAGCATGTTTCGAGGCAAAACACTTTAACTCAAGCTCGCAGGAACATCTCCCAACATTATGATCTGGTAAAAACTTTATTCCAAATCTTTTTCTCAAGAGAACAGAATGAACCAGAATACATTGTCAGTTTCTCAACATTGATGGGTATCAAAAGCAAAAATGTGTTTGTACATACGGTATTCTGTAATGCTGTTTTCCATTTCATCGTGTTTGCAGAGTAATGAACTTTTTTCACTGTTCTTGGATGAGACTATGACATACTCCTGCGCAGTATTCAAGGTCAGTAGCCACAACCCCGTTTCATTTTGCTGCTGAATACGTGATATAGAAGCAAGAGTATATACAAACCCACATATGAAAGTCCAGTGGCTTAAAATAATGACGCATTGTTGTGCTGTCGAAAAATTCAATAGATGGCTGTTGAAGACCTAAAGGCAGCACAGATGAGAAAAATCTCTCTTTTGATTAAAAAGGTATGTTTTACTTGCTGTTAGTTTGGGGCTGCTTGACCGGTTAACCTTCGACTGTTCAATGACTAATGCTTTGCCTAGAAAAATTGTAGGCGAGAATTGAAAAGACACATGAAGTTCTTGAAATCGGCTGCGGTTGGGGAAGCTTGGCCATTGAAGTTGTTAGGCAAACCGGATGCAAATACACAGGCATCACTCTGTCGAAAGAGCAATTGAAGTATGCTAAATCAAGAGTGAAAGAAGCAGGCCTTCAGGTACCCAATCTACCAGCATTTTGTACTTGACAACTTAATTCATAAGTCCGAGACATAATGTATGTAGTTTTTTCATTGCAGGACAGCATCAAATTCATTCTTTGTGATTATCGCCAATTGCCAAGTGCCTACAAATATGACAGGATCATTTCCTGGTGACTTTCTCGCCATTTTGTCTATTTGTAATCTGGCTAAACAGACCAAAAAGATGCTCAAAAAACTCTCTTAATGGAATGAATTCACAGTGAGATGATAGAAGCAGTCGGCCATGAATACATGGAGGAGTTCTTCAGCTGTTGCGAATCGGTGCTAGCCAAAGACGGACTTCTTGTTCTACAGGCATGTGACATACAATGGTTCTACGGCTTGAATTATTGTTTCAAAAGTAAAAGACATGCTTATTTTTTCACACTATTCTGTTAAATGGTGCGTCGAATTTCACTAGTTCACTTCCATACCCGATGAGCGGTACGAGGAATACAGGCGAAGTTCAGACTTCATAAAAGAATATATCTTTCCCGGGGGCTGCCTGCCTTCCTTAAGCAGGATAACATCAGCTATGGCCTCTGCGTCCCGACTTAGGTACAACTGCATAACATCAAGTGCACAAATTTCTGTCTTCTTCACTTCATCTATTCACTGAAAGATCTTCCACCACAGTGTGGAGCATGTGGACAACATAGGAATCCATTTTTACCAAACACTTCGATGCTGGAGGAAGAACTTCATGGAGAAACAAAGGTGACAAGCGATATGATGCCGCCATGACTTTGGTATAATTTCTCCTGGTTTTGTGGTCATTCGTGACCCCTTTCTCCTTTTGTAGGAAAATATTAGCTTTGGGATTCAATGAAAAGTTCATAAGGACATGGGAGTACTACTTCGACTATTGTGCAGCTGGTTTTAAGTCTCACACGCTCCGAAATTATCAGGTAATTCCTTCTTTCAGGTAGTACTACTTTCACTCTTGTCAAGTTGAAAATAACGCAAGTGCAAATCACAATGCACTTTTTCTTTTGGTGCTTCTTCTACGAAGTATAATTTTTTATGAACTCCGAAATGCAGATTGTATTCTCACGTCCAGGCAATGAAGCTGCTTTCACCGATCTGTATGCGAGTTCCCCGACGTCGAATTGATCTTTAAGTTGCGATGTGATTAAGCACGACCCATTTGAGCCAGCTCACAATTGATTCCCCTAGGGCCATTGAGCCCTTGGTTCCTGAAATTTTTCTTGCTCCTCTCAGTGTGCAAACTTCTTTGGTTGTAAACACCATGTTCAAACGTGCAAAATAAATCGGGTTAGAGAACAATTTTCTTTTTGCAGTCCAGAATAATGTTCAAATTGGTGCAGTTATTGATTCAGACAATGAATTAGCCAAAATCCTTCTCTTACAAATAAGTTATAAATCAACTGCATTTGGAGGTGTAAATAAACTATTCTCCAATTGCTTTCGAATCAGGTTGCACAAGCATGAGATCATGCGAGTTGAGAGACAGAGACTAATTTAGACAGTTTTGATTGCAAACATGATGTCTGCATTGGATGAAAAAGACGAAATTACCTGTCGGCCGAGACATATTTTCCTCGATCTGATAGATGACGTTCTTAACATGGGTTGGTAACTTCGTTTCAATAGCACGAGTTTAACTTTTCATGGATCAAGCAGTTGTCACCACGCTAATGAAAAATCCCCAAACTCTTATTCAGAGGCAACTTGAATGACAATTGGCAAATGAGCCTGCCAACATATATAAAGGGGAAAGACAGGGAGAGAAGAGACCCGCCCAGCTCTCCCTGTCGCCCAACAATGGTGGAAACCCCGCCACTCCACGCCTTCTCATTGATCACATCTCCCAACCCAACGAGAACTTAGTTCAATTCAATCCTTCTTGCCCTTTTGCAATCTCCATCAACGGAGCGAGCCCATGATTTTTTGACCCAAATGGTGAAAAATGGCCTCGTTCCCTATCCGAGCGCCTTCAACACTCTGCTGAGTTCTCTCGTTCGGTCGGGCTCGTTCGACGAGGCGTGGCGTCTGTTCAGTGATTCCAGGGCCAAAGTCGGTATCCTCGACGAGCGGAGCCTCGGGATCATGGTGAAGGGCTGCTGCGAAGCCGGTCGCTTGGACCGGGGTTTCAAGATTTTCGCTCAGTTGAAGGAGATGAACTGGTCTCCAGTGGCTTACGTGTACACGGCCTTGATCGACGGCTGTTGCAAACACGGCGACATCGAAAGGGCGGGAGAATTGTTCTCCGAGATGAGCGAGTTGGGTTTAGTCGCCAAACGCAACACCTACAGAGTTTTGATTGATGGGTATTTGAGGAAAGGCATGAAGGGGGATGGTCTCGAGTTGTACCGAAAGATGAAGCTCAGCGGGGTTGTTCCGAGCGTACATACTTGCAATCTCATGATCAACGTGCTTTGCAAGGGAGGTGATGTGAACAGAGCCTTCGAACTGTTCGATGAAATGCGTGAGCGAGGGATTGTGTATAGTGTTGTTACATTCAACACTCTCATTCGGGGGCTGCATCGTGACTTGAGGGTTTGGGAAGCCGAGAGGTTGGTGGACTTGATGAAAAGGAGCGGTATAAATCCAGACGTGATTACGTATAACACGCTCATACACGGATTTTGTAATTGTGGGAAGTGGGATAAAGCTTTCAGCTTATTTGATCAACTGAAGTCAAATGGTCACTCCCCATCCTTGGTGACATACAACACTTTAATTGCAGGATCTGCTAGAGCCAAGAACATGCCTGCAGTGACAGATTTGGTGAAGGAGATGGAGCAGAGAGGCATCGCTCCTTCGAAAGTGACCTATACTATTCTAATAGACGCCTTCGTGTGATCAGATGACATGGAGAAAGCATCCGACATCTATGCATCCATGCAGAAGGCTGGATTCATTCCTGATGCGCACACATATGGTGTCTTAGTACACGGGTTGTGCATGAATGGTAATATGAAGGAAGCGTGGAAGTTGCTCAAGTCTATGCGTGATGGATGCGTAGAGCCCAATGATGTGATATACAACACAATGATCCACAGATACTGCAGGTAGGGCAGCTCGTATAGGGCCTTGAGTTTGCTTAGAGAAATGGGCAAGAAAGGAATGGTTCCTAACTTCCCTGTTTGGTTCAATATTCTCAAAGGATGGGCCCATCGGGAAAAATATTAGGTATTTGATTTAGCATTTTGAGGCCTCATTGGCCAAATGCTAGAATTTGGAATGCTGAAAGTTCAAAGTAGGTAGGGATCTCCTTTGAGTTTTCAGCATTTTTGGAATGTTAAGTAGGGGTTTAATGATTTTTTTCTTTTCAAAATTGCCCTCATTCATAATTGCGTTTTCCTCTTTTACCCTAAAAAATACTGTTCATCGTCTTCTTCCTTGGACTTGCTACTCCACCAGTGAAGCTCAGACAGCGGAGATCAGCCGCGGGCTCCATCAACCAGATCTGGCCTCAGCCTCGGGAAGCCTCCCCACAACATCCAGCACCACCACCACCAGCTGCCTCCCCATCGCCACCTGCACCACCACCAGCAACAGAGCAAGCCGCCTCCCCACGATTTTGCCTCCCGATGCATCTGCATCTACGACCCAGGGCATCACCTAAGGTTGTGCAACCTAAGGCGAGCCGCCTCCCCACCACCACCGCCGCCACCAGCCGCCTCCCCACCACCAGCAACACCACCAATAGCAGCTGCTCGAGCTGCCTCCCCCACACTTTCGCCCTTTCCGATACTCTGCATCTCCTTTTCTTTTCTTTTTTTTTTTTTTTTTCTTTTTATCTCAAAGTTGCTTTACAAAATATACACAAAAATGAGTATCCAAACACTTTTGCATTCATCGAATGCCCATTCATTCAAAGATATTTGGGAAAATGCAAAGGTATTTTCCCAAAGTTGAACCAAACGGACCGAAGTAAGGTTTGAAACCGGTCTGTTTCTCTATATGATGTGATTTCAAAGGCAAAGAGTGGCAAACCTGAGCAATGTACGTTATGGAGTTCTTTTGCAGAAAGCCAATTTCTATACACTAATCAGATGGCATTGTCCAAAGAGTTGCTTAGCTGTAATTCACCAGTGCCAACCGGCAAGTATCGACCTCTGCATCTGTAAGATTTTACCTTGCATCTTGATGAGTTTTCACCTAATCTTGTGTCTAGCATTACATGGGTTGGGTATCAAGTTGTGCATAATTTTGGTAATGCTCAGGTTTTGCAGCTTTGGATATTGTGGATTTTTAGATTTGAATGACAGTTTTGTCATGATTTGACTTCCTATAACTAAAGATTGCTGTTACAGAACCAACATGAAAAATCATCCTTTGTTGTTGAGAAGCGAAGCACGTATTATTCATTATGTGAAAAGAAAACGACATCGAACAATGACCCAAAGGTCAGAGAGAACAAACAAAGACGAAGCCATAACCATTTTTTTTACCTTTTTTTCAGAGAGAGAGAGGGAGAGGGAGGGGGAGGGAGGGAGGGCCAGGGCCAGGGCGAGGGCGAGGGCGAGGGCGAGGGCGAGGGCGAGGGTGAGGGAGAGGGAGAGAGGAGGGGGAGAGGAAGAGGGAGAGAGATGACAATGGACTTAAGATTCGAATAGTGGAAGGCCAATTTCCAAGTAAAAAATGAAATAGTAAGGGCTCATTTAGTTCAATGCGGAATTGGATTCTTCAGAGAATGTTATTCTCAATACTTTTCGTGTTTGGAGAGAAATCACAATGTGGAATAGGATTCCACGAGACATAAGATTCCTAAAAAATGCGGAATTGAATTACCTAGTATTGATATTCCAATTCCACATTTCTAAAACTTGAAAACTATCAAAAAGCCCAATTCTATCAGTCGCCATTCCCATTCACCGATCGCTGCCACCGACCACCACTCGCCAATCATTGCCACCGCAGGTCACCTTTCCCCGATGGCTACTGTCGATCACAGATGAGAAGCGTTGTTTACTTGAAATGTAAATCCAACTATAATTTTATGAACATGAATAACAAGGAATCTCATTAATGAACTCATAAGCAAAAGGTAGAATTTGCTCAGATTCCATCTTTGGAATGTAGTCGAACCATGTTTACATAATAACAAACGGTAATAATTGTTTATAATTGGATAAAGTGATAGTTCAAAACTACTGAATGTAATTTAGTGACTGATGGAATCGGATGGCCATTGCACCACTTAAGCAATGTGTGTTACGGTTCATGTTGACCATTTCCAGTGTTTGAGCCTCGAGAACTCCCTCTCCGTTCTGACCAGTTTCAGCATGACTGATGCTCTTTTTATTAATCGGGTCCATATATATTTGCAGAACCAGGATCAGAAGGATTTTCCGTTTCTCGGTACTATTGTATGCATGGACGGAATTTGTTTATTATCATGTAGAATATCAATGATGAAATATGCTATTGATCAGTTTTTTACCCTCAAGACATGACACATCACCGAAAAAGTTGCAGGCCATTGAAACGTCTATGAATAGGTTTAACCATCGAATCTTGTATGGGAGTATAAATTGATTTAATATACCACAAATGTGTGGCATAGAGAATCGGTGATGAGAGTTATAGCCATTGATCTGTTATTCTGTCACTATGAGATCATGGTTCTTTGGCATCCCAGAAAAGTGATTTTCATCATAAAGAATGTAATTTTCTTCATAAAGAATCACTAGTCTTGAGCAACTTCTAATGCTGACGTGAATCACTGGTCGCCTGCAGGTTATGTACCCTAATATGATGGAGTTGTTTGAGAGTCTTGGAGTGGAAATTGAGATATCGGACTTGTCATTTTTGTCAGCTTAGACGAAGTCTGAGGCTGTGAATGGGGAAGCAGAAATGGGATTTAGAGGTTGTTTGCCCAGAAGACAAATGTGTTGAATACTTGCTTTTGGCAAATGCTCAGAGGAATCATCAAATTTGAGGAGGATGTCCTCAGGTAAATCAAGTCTTCTGCTTGCAGCTCACAATAATGATATTGATCGTAATCATTTATGCCAAAGATTTCCTGCTAATTTGTTTTGCAATCTTGCCAATGAGAAGTAGGAAACATCATTAATGTAAGTGTTGTTGCCAGCTAAATGGATCATGGATGATGTCAATGTAGAGAGTGATTTCTTGAAGCCTCCTGCACTATAGATTCCAAACTCTTTGACCAATGTTATCGGTCATTTTCCAAAAGGGAACTCAGGACATTCTATGCATTTAATAGCAGGATAAGATGATTAGATATCAATAGCAGGATAAGATGATTAGATATCAAATGTTTTCTCGAAAATGGTCAAAATTCATTCTCAAAGTAGCATATCCTACATGACTTTGAGGTGATCAAGCTGGGCCTACTGCATTAAAATGTATAAGCCAATCTTCAAGTTCTTGCATCCTTTTCGTATGCACGACCAGACAGTCAATTCACTCTGTTTGATGACTGTTTATCTTTGCAGTTACCTAGAAGGACTTGAGCGATCCCAATGTCAACCGCAGCGAAACTTTAGGACAGTTTATCAAGTCACAGGGTTACCCTGAATTATTTCAAAAGGCTTAGATTGTGAGATTTTTGAATCACTGTACTCTATCATATCCTCGATCTTTTACTCATATAACAAAATCTGTCCTTAGCTTGTTTGTAGAATGTAGATCTATGGCAATTACCAATTAATTATATTTTCATTTAGATCCCAATTTTTGGTTTATATTGGTCTTGGCCTTCAGAAGGAGTCATGAGCTTTTTAGCCTTCTCGGTTCTGTCCTTTGCTGCAATCATCATCTGCTTCAGGTAGGTTATGTGGCTCTAGAAGAGTTAGTGATTGATTGTAAACGACGCAAACTGTGTTTCGCAATTTCAGATGCCCTACCAACCAATTCTCTGCTGTTTTATTTGGTAGCATTTTTTATCAATAAGTCAATCAACTAATCTTTTCTTCCATCTCTATCAGTCTCTCATCATAATACTGTCCATTTTCACATGGTTTCTTTGCAGGTTTTTGGCCACCCTCAATGGCTTACTGTCCAGAGATGCTCACGTTCTTTTGTCAATAAGGTGATGATATTTTGGACATTCAGTGGTTCAAGATGGAAAACTGGACGTTCTTGCTCATAATTTTTCCTCTGGAAGCCCTACAAAAGATTTGATGAGTTGAACTGTAAATATTTGTGAATTCAGGTAGAGATGAGCTTGAGAGTGGAGAGTGTGAGATAAGAACAAGTTGTGAAGCGCAATCCATCTCAACTAGTGACGAGGGTAAGTACTTGCTGTTTAAGTCTTGTCTTTTTCTGCATTGTTTCGGTTACGTGACATGGAACTAAAGCAAAAAATATGGGCTTAAGTAGGTATATTTAAGAATCATCATGACAATCTGTAGTTTTGATCTTTATAATCCACAATTTATCAGTAATGGGAGATTGAACAGGATGCGTTGTCCTAACTGGAGACTAGGGGTGAGCACCGGTCCAGGATTGACCCTGGACCGACCCTGGACCGGCCCAACCCTGCTGGTCCTAGTCCGGTTCCCAAGGAGACTGGGTCAGTCTTTGGTCCTAAAATTTCAGGACCAGCACTGTGCGGGTCGATCCTCCGTCCTATGAGTTCCGGATCGGTCCAATCCAGACCAATCCTGAATATATATATTTAATATATTATTTATAATTTTTTTATATAGAGAAAACCTTAAAATAAATTGTGTCAACAACATTAAGTAGCTATTTAGTGAGGAGTTCAAGTAATTTTACATTGTTCTTTAATATCTTAGATTTTGAATGTCTTTTACGGCGTCAATAGTCATAATTTACGAAAGATGAAAATGTTTTTGTAAGGAGTCCTCATGATGTCCAAAAAGGTATGGACAACTCCTTATGACATTCTCCTCTAATATCCGTTCTCTTTTTGTCTTATTTGTTCACTTAGTCTTCAATTTGCCAAAATCAAAAGAAACAACTTCTCCACTCGCCACTCGACACTTGCCTCGCTCACTTTGGGTCACTCGTGCCGCTCGATGCTGGATTGGCTTGTTGCTTCCTGCTCGACATTTGATGCTCATTCTGTTTGACGCTCACCCCACTTGACCCTCACCACTTGTCTTTCTTAGCTGACCTCACTCATCATCGAACCCATTGGGTTAGTACAGTCCTCAGTTGCCCTTTCAAGGATTACAAAAAATGAAATAAAAAATTATTGGTTAATCCTAGGTTGACCTTGAAACCGGACTGAATCCATTGGGTCAGTCCGGTCCTCAACGTTTTTTTAAGGAGTACAAAAAATGAAATAAAAAATTATCAGTTAGTCCCGAGTTGACCCTAGAATCGGATTGAATCCATTGGGTCGGTCCGGTCCTCAATCCCAAACTCGATAGGGTCGGTCCTCGGTCCCAAAAATCGAGGACCAGCACTGTGTGGGTTGGTCCTAGGGTTAAGGCGTGGACCGGCCCAACCCGGATCATGCTCACCCTTATTGAAGACAGTTCTGAAGAAGTATGTGGTAAGTGTATTGTAGCCGTCCATGCACCAGATCTCTGATATTATTGGGAGACCAAGCAACTTACATGGAAATGAGAGTACTTGGTGCATTCCAATACGCCTACAGATATAATTGTTTAATTTGTAGTTTCATGTAATGTTTTCATGACTAGTATTTGCGAACATACTACTAGAGAAATATCCTATTGTCTACAAGGGCACAGTTAGTTGATGTAGAATGGAACAATGGTGTCCATAGTGATATCATTGTCAATTGTATCTGCTTTAAGCCTTCTACTTGGGAAATTTTCCTTTGATATTTCGAGAATAGAAAGCTTCTTTTTGCTTTTTATATTTACTACATAATGCAAACCATTGGTCCATTTTTCTATTGGCAGTGAGATTTATCTTCATCATGACAGAACTTTCATGCCTATTAGAGAAGGGTAAATGGGTCTTTACCACTTTTAGGGTTTATTTTGGTTTATTTTGATGTATATATATTAAACTTTATTGAATAATACAAAATTAGTTTTTCCCTCACATGGTATCAAGCAAGTGTTGTTGAAAGGAAGAATAGGCATTTATTGGAAATTACTAGATCCATGTTATTTGAGATGAAGGTCCCTAAAGCCTTTTGGTGTGATGTTGTTCTAACTGCATGTTATCTCATTAATCGCATGCCTCCTTCTGTTCTGCAAGGTGGTATTCCTTTTTCTACTTTGTTTCCTAATGAGCCATTGTTTGTCCTACCACCTCATATTTTTGGTTGTATTTGTTTTGTTCGTGATTATCGACCTAGAGTATCAAAACTTGATCCCAAGGCAACCAAGTGTATGTTTATGGGTTATTCCCGCACTCAAAAGGGATATCGTTGTTATTCTCCATTACTGAGAAAATATTTTATAACAGTTGATGTTTCATTTTTTGAATCCACTCCTTATCATGATGTCCACTGTGTCTGAATTGGATGAAGACTTGTATGTGACCACCACTCGATCAACTATTCCAACTGTTTCACTAGTATCTACAGAAGAACCATCTCCTCTTCAGGTTTATACTCGACGTCCTTGTGTCGCTACTGCTCCTCCCACTCCTCCTGTCACTACTACGTCATCTTCTGCTCCAGATCCGCCATTAGCTCACCCTCCTCTTGTATCTGATCTTGATTTTCCTATTGCTCATCGCAAAGGCACACGTACTTGTACTCAACATTCTATTGCAAATTTTATTTCACACTCTTATGTGTCTCCTACCTTTCGGGCTTTTTTAACTACTGTTGAACAATATCCTATTCCCAAGTCTGTCGCTGAGTCATTACAAAGTTATGGTTGTAGGACAGCAATGGAAGAATAATTAAAGGCTCTCGAGATTAATCAAACTTGGAACTTAGTACCAGACAAAACTGCTATTGGTTGTTGATGGGCATATGATGTAAAGGTCAACCCCAATGGTTCTCTTACTCGTTTAAAAGCAAGAATTGTTGCCAAAGGGTATGCTCAGGTGTATGGGGTTGACTATCTAGACACATTTTCTCTTGTTGCTAAACTTACTTCTGTTCGTATTTTGATCTCTCTTTTGCAACATATAAGCGGCCTTTGTTTCAGCTTGATGTTAAGAATGCTTTCTTGCATGGCACTCTTCATGAAGAAGTTTATATGGAGCAATCTCCGGGGTTTGTTGCTCAGGGGGAGTCTAGACTGGTTTGCAAATTTAAAAAGTCTTTATATGGTTTGAAACAATCCCCATGGGCATGGTTTGGAAGATTTTCTAAGGTTGTATTGTCTTTTGGACTGTCAAGATATGGAAATGATCATTCTTTCTTTTATAAACAATCAGGGGGAGGCAAACTATTCTTGATTGTGTATGTTGATGATATTATCATCACGGGAGATGACTTGGTTGGTATAGCTAAGCTAAAAACCTATCTTTAGCAACAATTTCAAACTAAGGACTTAGGAAAATTGAAATATTTCCTAGGAATTGAAGTGGCGCAATCATAGAAAGGTATTGTTCTGTCACAGTGAAAATATGTCTTGCGTTTGCTCACTGAGATAGGTATGTTGGGATCAAAGCCTCTTGATTCACCCATGGAACAAGGGGTTAAACTGGTTGCTGATGGAGGATAAATTCTTAATAATCCCAAGAGATATAGAAGGCTAGTAGGTAAGCTGAATTATCTCACAGTTACTCGACTAGACATTGCTTTTCTTGTTAGTGTGGTAAGCCAGTTTTTGTCTTCCCCTCGTACATCTCACTGGGATGCAGTTATTCAGATATTGAGGTATTTGAAGAAAGTTATGGGGAAAGGAATTGTCTACCAAAACCATGGTCATATCAAGGTTGAAGGATTTTTTGATGCTGATTGGGCTGGATCTCCAGATGATAGAATATCAACTACTGGGTATTGTACCTTGGTTGGAGGAAATCTAGTATCATGGAAAAGTAAAAAACATAGTGTTGTAGCTTGCTCCAATGCTGAGTCAGAATATAGAGCCATGGCACAAGTGACAAGTGAATTAGTGTGGATTCGACAATTATTGACTGAGTTAGGCTCTAAAGATTTCGCACCCATGACTCTATGGTGCAATAATAAAGATGCAGTGCATATAGCTTCCAACCCCGTGTTTCATGAGAGAACAAAACACATTGAGGTTGACTGTCATTTTATCCGAGAGAAGTTGCAGAGTGGAGTAATTCTTCCTAGTCATATTCGAACTAGCGAACAACTTGCAGACATCTTCACTAAATCTTTGGATAATGAGAGGATTGAACATATTTGTAACAAGCTAGGCATGATTAATATTTATGCTCCAACTTGAGGGGGAGTGTTAGAGAAGGGTAAATGGGTCTTTACCACTTTTAGGGTTTATTTTGATGTATATATATTAAACTTTATTGAATAATACAAAATTAGTTTTTCCCTCACAATGCCCAAAAACCCAGCAGCATGGAGTGTGTGGAATTTTATGTGGATTACTGAAAATAAAGTGTGCTTGACGTACTGGCTCAATGTGCTTCAAGTATGACAACTGTGTTTTGCTGATTTTATTTCTGATTCAGCTGTTCCCTTCAGGATCTATTGCGCTACCAACTGGTGCTACATATCACCTTAAAATAAAAGAAGTGAAACTTGCAGTTGTCGTGGAGTGCATAAACTTCAGTAATAGTATTAAGTCAGTATGCATATAAGTTGTTAATTTTAGCAACGTTGCATCTTTGTGAGGTGCATTTCGCAGACAACTTCCACAGTTTGACTGCTTCTAGAACTACCTTTCTGTTGGCACTGGTTTCGGCAAGACCGATGCTCTTTTCTTTAATTGGGCCTGTAAAAATCTGCAGAACCTTGATCAGAAGGATTTGTTGTTTCTCTTGACTCTCAATCCTTTATAAGAACCGCAACATGTTGGAGTTTTGTTTGTTAAAACAAAAATGAGTGCTTTTTACCTTGTCCCACATGGGAAAGGTGGGAAGAAGTAAACCAGTTTAAAAGTGTGGGATTTACTTTGTATATTTAAAGTAATGATTGGGTGGGGCTAGACCCCACCATACCCGCGTGCGGGTGCGCGATTTTGGCGCACTTAGCACTTAGTACTTTTGCGCGTCCGCGGTTTAATTAGCACTAATCCCTCTATTATTTATTTTATTTTTGTTTTGAGAATTTTCGGAAATAAAATATAAAATGAAAATTCGAAATTTTATTTATTAAATAAATAAATAAATAAATAATTATTATTATTCCGAATTTATTTGTGTCTTTTCATTTGCATATGATACCCGTTCGGTTTGCAACCTTTCCCGAAGGGTTGCATTGGTTCGGTTTTAACTTCTTACGAATAGACACCTTTGTTCATTTGAGCAAATTTCGAAAGAATGTGTTTGTTCATTTCGCAACTATTCACGAAGAGTTGTCTTCGTTTTTTAAGACTAGTTTATGTATACTTGTCAGATTGAGAAAGAAATCGGTGTGATCTTTTTTCTTCTTTTCGAGTCTTCTTTTTGAAAAAAACGACAGCCATTTTTTCAATTGTTTCCTAGAGAGATCCTGGAGAAATACTAGAATTGCTATCTAGTATTCTCAAATTGAGACTTTGTTATATACTTGGCAAATAAATCCTTAAAGAAAGTGATATCACGTCTCAAAGTCTGACTCGAGTACTCATAAGATCCGTATTCATTGTTCTACCCTATTCGAAGCCATATTTTCCCAACACAACACACATTGCTTAAGTGGTGTATAGGCCACCCAATTCCATCTGTTGTTGCATCGAAAGCTTCACAAGAGCTAGATCAGATCCAAGGAAAAAGAGGAATTTGGTTCTGCAGAGCTCACCAGGGTGAGCCTTTGAAATTTCTATATTAGCGCTAGTGATTGTTTTTATAGCAACGCTGAGAGTGTTATTAAGTTCTGTGCATGTAAAAAAGAATACTCCTACAAGGTTCTTGCCATATTCTTGAGGTTAAATTATGAATGAGAAGGGTCCTAAGTTATGCCTAATTGACTCATCGGTTTTGTAAGGTCTTTGCTCATAAAATTGCTGTGATTTGAATCTTTTGGTAGATAGAATTTTTTTAAATTCTTGGACTTAGGTCAACAAGGGAACATAGTTTTATATTTCATTACCAACTTGAGTTCTTATTCTTCTTTCAGGATATGGCTTCCATGAGGATGGGTTGAAGGTGTAGACTCTCTCTCTCTCTCTCTCTCTAGGTTGGCATGGTTGCTCACATGGAGTGATCGTACAGAGTTATTTTATTCTCAAGAATCTGGTTCCTTCTCTCTCTCTCTCTCTCTCTCTCTAGGCTGGCATGGTTGCTCACATGGAGTGATCGTACAGAGTTATTTTATTCTCGAGAATCTGGTTCCTTCACTCAAGGAAATGGGGGCACACCTTTTTGTTACTAGATTTCTTGGATGTCATATTTCCACAGGATCAGTAATATTAGTATACTACTACTTATCATTTTAACTATCAGTTGGTAGTGTACATATCTTCTTTTCATCTTATGTAGATCCTCAGAACTGTTACCCATCATTGCTCTGAATTAGCCTCTGAGTCAACATCTTCTCATCTTTAACGTCATATCCATTGCTACTTTGTTGTGGTCCACTTATGCATTTTAGTTAGTGTCTCAGAAACAGAATTTGCGAATTTACTTGTCAATAAGAGTGATATTCGAAAATGCAAAATGTTTGTATTGACTAGTGGTTTAGGGGAACATATAGAGAATTATGTAGCAATAATTGTGCTTTCTTGAGCGACAAATTATTAGAGGCAGGAGGCACGATGTTTATCTTCAAGGGAACCACTTCAAAATACCTACGATACTTATGAGTGCATTTATGCGAGCCTCAAGTTGCCTGGCAATTGAATACCTTTCATAGCTAAGACATCACTTTGTCTCAAAACTTTTTATGAATGATTTCAAAATATGTTTTTTTAAATATCACATGAACCCCTCATACATATAATCTGATCATGCATTAGAAATTGCATGTATTTGTGATTGGCGCATGCCCTTGGTAATAAGTGACCCGCCGACGGTTCACTTTCTTGCTTGATTGGTTGAGAAACGAGGTTCAAAAGACTTGCATGCATGTTTAAATTTTTGCAATGCATGTGACTTTTAGTTGAATGGTAGGGTTGATGGATGATATTGAGGGAAAACCCTCGGATCACATAGATCGCTTGATTAGGAAACTTATAAGCGTTATTGGCCATGCGAGAACACAATTGGTCAACAATTGCTATAAAGCACCAAAAAAAAAAAAAAAAAAAAAGGATTGGGTAGGTATCTTAGTGTGACCTTCGCATGAAAGACAAAGGCCCAAAATTTGACTTTCGTATTGCACTTCCTTTAAATGAATGATCTCGACATGATGTCTTGTTTTTGTTTATTTAGATGTGTATGTTTATTTCTTTCCATTGTATGCACCTAGTTATAAGTTTCTTAGATTAAGTTTAGATTAGGACCTCGAAGATGGAGAAAACGCGAAGACGGTGGAGGTCGATATCCATTCCGATCATTATCATGTACTATTCATTTTCCTAACATATGTCTTGGGTTTCATTTTGTTGTATAAAGCCCGACGAGTTGCAAGTTTTCTCTCTCTCTTTCATCTTTTTCAATTGTGTTTCTCTTTTATATTTTCTAGGATTGCATGGTAGATTTACTGCTTTTCTTGATTATTTACTTACTGTCTCGTAATTTCAATTCCATTGATTACTTTCTTTTCAATTTCAATTCAACAGCACTTTGTTAGGCACTTCCAAGCTCTCCTCTCACCGCGAATAGTGGAGGATAGACCATCGGTTCGGGTGATTTAGGATGCTATCCGGTCCCCCCTCAGTGCCGACCATGTTAGCTTCCTTGCCCGACCTGTTTCTAATTTAGAGATTCGGGACACCCTCCTTTCCCTGCCTAGAGCCAAAGCTCCTGGATCGGATGGTTATATGACTAAATTCTATAAGCATAACTGGGAGACTGTTGGTCAGCTGGTCACGACAGCGGTGAAGGATTTCTTCGTCTTGGGTAGACTCTTAAGGGAGATTAATAACACGATTTTGGTATTAGTACCTAAAAGCCCGAATGCGACCTCTGTGGATGATTACGGGCCAATCGCCTATTGCAATACCATCTACAAGTGCATCACCAAAATTATGACCAATCGGATTTCGACAATTCTTTAGAATGTCATCAGGCCTTTCCAAAACGCCTTTGTTAAAGGCCGGCGGATTAGAGACAATATCCTTCTGGCACAGGAACTATTCTCTGGGTTTCAACTCCACCTCTATTCTCCTAAGTGCGCAATCAAAGTGGATTTTAGGAAAGCATATGACACTGTTGATTGGGATTTCCTTGAGAAGGTCCTCCTCGCATTTGGCTTTCTGGATCGCTTGACTCGGCTTATCATGACTTGTGTGAGAACTCGTAAATTCTCCATTTCCTTGAATGGGGAATTACATGGCTTCTTTGCTAGTGGGCGTGGGCTCCGCCAGGGAGACCCCTTATCCCCCTATCTATTTACACTAGTCATGGAGGTTTTATCCGGTATTCTCACCTCTCGCTCTTCCATGCCAGAGTTCAGGTATTATTAGAGATGCAAATCAACTACACTCTCAAACTTATTCTTTGCGGATGATGTCTTCTTTTTTGTGAAACCGACTTACCTTCGGTAAAGCTCTTTAAGGAAGGCCTCCAAATATTTTCATAGTGGTCCGGCCTTTGCTCGAACACAAACAAAAGTGAGATCTACCTTGCAGGAGGATCTTCTTCTGTGCGGAACCAAATTCTCCTTACCTTTGGATTTCAAGAGGGGAGCCTACTGGTTCGTTACCTCAGGGTCCACATCATCACTTCTAGGATCAGCAAGGTGGATTGCTGCGTGTTAGTCAACCTTATCACAGCGAGAGTACAATCATGGACTCATCGTTTTCTATCCTTTGCTAGTAGACTGCAGTTGATCAGGTCAGTCCTTCATGCCATCCAAGCATACTGGGCTAGTGTCTTTATGTTACCTATATCTGTCTTGGATCAAATTGAATGAATCCTCAGACAATTTCTCTAGAAAGGACCGAGGATGGGAAGAGGGGGTGCAAAGGTATCTTGGGAGGACGTTTGTTGCTCGAAAGAGGAGGGAGGTCTTGCTATACGAAGACTTCGTGACTATAACAATGCCACCATGTTAAAACATATTTGGATTCTGTTCTCGAACAAGGAATCTTTATGGTGCAAATGAGTTCACTTGACTTTCTTAAAAGGATCAAACTTCTAGGTGGCCAGAAAGCCTATCTTTTGTTCGTGGGCTTGGAAAAGATCCTCCTACTCAGGACTGAATTTCGAAGTTCCTTCTATTGGAGGATTGGAGATGGCCGATCGGTGTCTCTTTGGTTCGACAACTAGCACCCTAGGGGTCCATTGAACTTATATTTTTTAGATGTAGCCATCTACAACTTTGGCCTTGCTAGGAAGGCGACAGTGGCAGACCTCTTCACTGTGGATGGCGATATGGTCAAGAGGATCTTGGATTCTTGGGAGGATCCTCTCCCGATCCTCACCTAGATCTCGGATCGTTCTAGCTGGAAGAAGAACACATCCCACCTCTTCATGGTGGCTTCGGCTTGGGAGAGCATTAGAAGGAAGAAAACTCCGGTATTCTGGCATGCGCTTATTTGGAGCAATTCGATCGTCCCAAGATACCAACTAAACCTTTGGCTTATTGCCAAGCGTAGACTTCCTACCCAAGCTCTACTACTGTCTTATGGTAGGATAGATAGTGCCTTGTATCCCTTTTGCAACGAGGTTCCCGACTCCATAAACCACCTATTTTTGGATGTCGCATCATTGCTAGCATCGCCTTCTTCTAGGCCACAATATGCAACCTTCCCTAGCGAAATAGGTCGTGGGCCAAGAATTTCAATTGGGCCATCTTCGCACTTGCCGGCAAAGAATTCTATAAGTGCATTGCCCACTTCTCTTTTGGGGCACTCTACTATTTTATTTGGAAGTATAGGAACAGTATCCTCTTTAGAGGAGAGACCTTGCCCATTCTAGCGGTGAAGAAGCAGCTCTTCAAAGTCGTCAAAGACAAAGCAATCACTTTCAGGAGTGTGGATGATACGTTTAGAAACAAGAGACTGAAGTGTAGCTGGGGCATTGATTCGATTATCTTCTCAGCTGGGGACACTTCAAATCCGTTAGGGCCCTAGCCTGTCTAGGGTGCTGAACGCTGATACCCTCATTGTGGTTGCTCCTCGGAGTCTTCTCTTTTGTTGTTGGTGGTCTAGGTTGAGATTTGGAGTCTTCCTGGCCCTGTGCGGCCCTCTCGGTCTCTTCTATTCCTTTTGCCTATTGTTTAGGCTGTTCTTCGCTTTGACTTGCTCTTGTGGAGTTCTTTTGCATCCGGCTCCCTTCCACTTACTATGACCTGTTGTCTTATTGAGTGCAAGTTTTGTGGTGCCGGATCTTGTGTAAATGTTGGTTCAAAGCTCTATTCATTATTAACTTACCAAAAAAAAAAAAAAAAAAAAAAAGAATGAAAATGACTAACCACGCATGATCACCTAGTTTTAGATTAATTATGACATCCTGAATTTCAACTTCATCTCAATAATATGAAATGAGCATTTCGTCGACGCGCCTATGGTCATTTTTCTCTGAGTTGGCTACTCACGAGTTAACTAACCTATTAGGTGAAGCCGTTAAGGGATATAAACACAGCAAACTTGAGAATTCGATTAGAAATCAATTGCTTGACCATAATAATAGGCAAGGGTCAATACGGCACTATTATAATCGATTAGTGAACGGATATAGGTCGATTCAACGGAAACACGCAATTGAATTGTGGGTGATTCCACATGAATGCGAAATTCGCGTCGAATGGCACTAACCCGGTTTTCTATCAATTTTGTACTCGGTACCCATAATTGAAATCTTACAATTTTTACGACAACCGAGAGTTGCTGATGAGTCGAAGATGCACAAATGTGGATCGAAAATTATCGACCACGGGTCAATCGCGATAAAATCCCTAAAAGCTACCCGGTAGGTTAGGTTATACTAAAATCGTGTTCGGTCGATTTTAACCATGAAATTGAATTCGTTTTCGGGAATCGAACATTCAAGCGTGTCACGATTTATTTTTAGGACCTCGTCTCATCTTTCGGAGAAATTCCGTCGACCCGGGAAATTGCGGAAAAATCAAATTCGGCAAAAAGAATTGGTAGGAAATTCATATGGGCTACTGAATTGATTTATTTGGCCACCAAATTGAATTGTTTTGTGAAGATTTGAAGGAAAATCTCTCATTGGATGATGCCTTGACCAAAGTGGCTAAAGACTTTAAGGGCAATGCACTCAAGTGGCTTGATATTTGTTTGAATCCTCATTGTCTGCTATGTTGACTTCCTTCTCCCCTTGTTCCCCCTCCTTGCGCAGCCCCTCTCCTCAGTCGACTCTTCTCCCTTCTGCTTCTTCTTTTCTTTAGTTCTCCTCATGCCTTTTTCTTCTTTATTCCATTTCCTTGCTACCGGTCACACCTCTCCTCAACCAGCCCACCCACCTCACCGACCACCAACATTCCATCTCCACCTCCACACGTCTTTACGCCTCACCCTCTTGGTCTGCCTGTCCAACTCCATTCCCCGATGCCACCATCAGCTCTAACATCCAACCCTCTCCACTCGCCAACTATATGATTGACACGCCTCCACTACAAAACTGCACCATCCAGCAACAGCAGCCTCATGTCTCCACACCAACCTTCACACCAGCTCACCTTCATGCACGCCAGCAACTTCAACGCCACCAAGCTGCTCCACCACTCACTCACCAAGCAACCACCCCAACACGCCTCAGCCTAGCAACAACCCCTTAGCCTTGATTGATAGGGTTGCTTTCAGCCACCAATTGGCCTCCGTTGAAGACGCCGTAGGCTTAGGTCTTCACCGTCTTCGCGTTGCCGTTGCCGTGGACCCGTCGCCTCGCTAATCCGGTGAGTTAAAGCCCTAATCTTGGATTAGGAAGTTAATTACACTTAGGGGATTAGTTTAGTTCTAATTAGGATTAAGGGTTAATTTAGTTAGTGTAACTAGTTAGTTGGTTAGTTTAGTTAGATGAACTAGATAGTTAAATTAGTTTAGTTAGGAGATAGTTTAGTTAGGTTACTACCCTAGGTTAGTTAGTTGACTAGGGTTGGTTAGTTAACCGTGGTGAGTTAACCATGGTTAGTTTAATTAAATTAGATTTATTTAATTTAATTGTTATTTATTTAATTATAATTAGCGTAAATTGTGCCGAGATAGCCGGTTAGTGAAATTTTACACTAATCATCGTGGTTGAATTCGTATGTGAAATTGATTGCTTAATTGTGCAATTGGGTGCTTGATTGTTGTTTTTGACTATTATTGCAAAAATTGATTTTATGGGTATTTAATTAGAAAAACACCGGGTGTCGGTTTTTGACGCCAAAAGTTAATATAGTATATAAAATCATGTAATTTTGAAATGGGAGTGCACCATGCTTTATGGTTCGATTTAAATGCGTGATCATGCATGATTATTTTATTAGGATGATTTTTAATAAGAAGAAAAATTGACCAAGTTCATTATTTGAAACGGAAGTAGTTGAGTGCAAACCACAATGTTCTTGGCCGAGTATGTATGTGCGTGTGATCACCTAAGTACCCTGATGCATTTACGCGGGGTAGTGAACCCGTCCTGATGTGTTTATGCGGGACAATGCCTGATTAAATTCGGATGCCCCATGTCAACGAATACCAGTCGTAGTGGAGGCTAGATAGATGCTCCTGTGTGGAATGCCATCCTGATGCGTTTATGCGAGATGATGCCATGCTCAACGGAGCGGCACGACGCCCGGTTATACCGGATGACCGCCAACTGTTGAGTTGGCCATGGCTGATGTGTCGTAATAACTGGGACATGCCTGAGTGATTGCACATTATTATGGGGCAAAATTATGTAGCACGGAATGGGACATGTCATAACGATTTTACCTTATAATCGGAACCCCTATGATTGTTTGAAAGATGAATTGAAGTGTCTTGGTTATTAAATACATTTGTTGTATGCGTATGATATATGTGAGACACTAATGTGCAAGAACGTGCCAGGGCGAGGTAAGTCCTATGTGATGCATGTTTAGGATGCCTCTAAGTAAATTCTTGTCCTAATTGGGGTTTAGGGTGTTGACTTGCTAAGATTTATTTCACCTCGTCATGGTTAAAATTTTTAGGTCCCTAGGATGGAGAACCCGGAGCTCGAGGCAGAAGGGTCGGGAGTGTAGGTGGCCTGATAGTTTCTTTTTGAAAAAGACTTATGTGAATAAACCTGTAAGACTGACTTGGCATGTATATAAAGTGTGGTTTTTGAAAAAGGCGTTAGCTGGTTTTACTATCCCAGTGTTTGATGGTTGTTAGGGTATTTGTTTAATTCGCTTCCGCATGTGCTTAATTGAAAGATAAAAAGAAAGGGTTGGCGACGCGTCCTGGGAATGTCACAATTTGCTTGACCGCCGAGGGATGTGCGTGTGCTCGGGGTTCAAGGCGTGACACTAATAATCCCGAAAATGTAAAAAAGAAACACATAGACATGTTACGAAAACACAACATACTATTTAGGTACCGGAAGGGCGCTAATAGAAATATTAGTGTAACCAAAGTTCTCGAACCTAGATATTTGGTTGTGTAGGAATCAAGGAAACACTCCCGACACTCGATTGGGTTTTCTAGCCGACCCCCAAAATGAGGCTAGTGGCGACTCCCGTCTTATTTTTAGGTTGTCATAAACAACTAGATTGTATAAATAAACCCATCGCGCGGGGTACACGTTTTGATGAAACTCACCACGGTTTAGCATGTACACATTTCGATAAAACTCACCATGGTTTAGCATACTCGATATGGGAGTACCCAAAGGATGAAGTGATGCCATCTTTATGGGCGAAGCGTACTGTCGAGAGGGCTACCATGGTAAATGTATCCTTAAATCCAATATCAACACCCGACCTCTTCTTCTAAAGTGTGTCGTCAGTGTAGGTATGAATTGCAACATTCCGCTGTCACGTAGGGTACGGCCTTGGGAGAGCTTGTGATCTCGTGGAGGGAACTCACGAGAAGCTTGATCCGAAAGGCGAGATAATGACGTCCTTTGGAATGCGAACTGTGAGGGATCTCTTGTGATCAAGTACCCCTAAACCTGACCTTTCCCCATTTTCTCTTCTTGTGATGGTGAGGGTCCTATCTTTGCAATTGACAAATTGTGTATGTGCGTGATAGAGAGGGAGAGAGAGAGAGAGAGAGAGAGAGAGAGAGAGAGAGAGAGAGAGAGAGAGAGAGAGAGTATAAGAATGAGAGCTGCCATTGGGGAGTGATAGAACCAATAGTAGGAGATATTTGAGGGGGTGCAAGCACCAGTCTATTCTCTCGCAACACCCTTTTAAGGTAACGTTTTCGTCTTCTTCTAATCTCTCGCTCTCTCTGGGGACAAAGTTCTCTGGGAATGTGCCTAGAATGTAGAGAAAATTCTGGCGCATTCTTCTTCTCTACTGGAAGTTCTTGAATTCATGTCCCCAGAAAGAAAGAAAATCTACTGGAAGTTCTTGCATTCTTCTCCTCTTCGGCACTCCCTATGCATTGTGTATTCCTTTCTGAAAAATCATCCATTTTCTTGTTTTGCCTCACGTTCCACTTCCATGCGTTTTCACGAGTGCCCCTAATCGCTGCAAAAAAAATTTCAACTTAACCCTAGACGGGAGGCTGCATTGGCATTCATTAAACTGTCTCTTTTCCTCCTTTTTCTTTGGAATCAAGATTAGGGTATCTATTGAGAAAAGATTCGGAAGAAGATGAAAGTGGGAGTGATTGGGGGTGGCGTGAGCGGGCTCGTGGCAGCCTACGAAGCAGCGAGGGGAGGAGCGAAGGTGGTAGTGTATGAGAAGGAGGATTACTTGGGCGGCCATGCCAAGACCGTCTCATTCAACGGTGTCGACCTGGACCTCGGCTTCATGGTCTTCAATCGTGTGAGTCTGCAACTCTCCGTTTCCGTTGATCTCTTCTTCTTTTACATTTTGCCCACCATTATCTCCACTGCATTTTCCTCCATTTTTTTTTTTGTTCTTCTGCTCAGAGCAAAACATAGATCTAGTTGTACATGTCAGGAACCAAACATCTGGTGACGGATAGAGTGACTTCTTCGTTATTACTCAAATCGCCCTTGCTCGTCCTCTTTTCCCTATAGTGACAGATAGAGCAACTTTCTAAGTTGGGGTTTTAGGGAGGTGCGTAGGCAATTAAAAAGGTAACTTTCTAAACGTGCCATGTGCAGGTTTAGAAAGTCACAGTGCCTTTCTCGACGTGCATACGTTTAATTTCAATCTTTTTCTCCTTCTTCTTCTTCTTTTTTCGCAGCATATATATTCTTCATCTTTTTTCTCTAATCTTAAATAAAAGATGGGCTGATTTTGCGAGTATACTCTCCATTTGCCGTATATCAGAAAACTTTTTCCAAAGACTAGAACGCCATAAGATAGATATTAATGGTTTTCATGAGACGTAATGTCCAATAGTTTCCATACCATTTATTTCCATTTTAATGCTAGCGTAGTGGTAAGAAGAAACATATGATTGATGGTCTTCCTTTTCTTGTTCAATTATCTTTAGAACAATGCAAAAATCAATATCCACGAACATACGATTCCAAAAGGCATATGGAATCTTAATAGGTGATGAATTTGTTCACTTGAAGGATTCTCTCTTGTCGTCTCTATCAAGTTCATGTCGAGAAAGATGACAAACAGCATGGTGGAAGGAATCTTTTGGGTTGCGAATTGATTTAAGAAGAGGTTAACGTCCTTTCTACGTATAAATTATACTGTCACTTCCAAGCTACCACATTTGAATATTGATACAAGTCAAAAGATGTTACATATGCCAAGTGGGGATAAGGATTTTTTTTTGGTCCAAGAGCCGTTCCAATAGCAATTTAAAAATTGGAATAATATATTACTTTTACTTCAGAGGGAAAAAAGCAAGCTTTAGAAGTTCAATAAAACAAACTCCAATCGTAGATTTAGTACGAGAGTAGAGGGGATTGTAATATGGAACTATTTTTTGTCTCTATAAAAAGAAACATAGGAATGAAAGAAAAGGGCTTCCGTAGGAGAGCTGGGGGTGGTCCGCCCCCGCAACGTCAGCCAAAAAAAAAAAAAGAAGACAAAATTAGAGGCTCTGACAATGATTGGGTCTCATTTTAGTTCTTGGATTTTTTTTTCAATTATTTAATTTTGAAAAGAATTGCAAATGATGACGATGTCTAAAACAAGAAACCTTTTGTTTCAAGTAACTTGTGCACGTACGTGTTGTCCTAAGCATCGGTAGTTATTTTGTTGATTAGACTAGCCAATCTATTTACGCGAGAATCTCGCTTATTGAAATATCAAATTATATTAAGTTTTCTTATTTATATATGCTTGTGTTAAGAGGATAATCTCAGTAAGTTGAATTTGTGCATTTGCATGATTATTATCAATTCAAGAAAGATTGGCACGTGTAACTAGGGACAATAAGGTAATCTAAGAGTTTTAGATACTTCATTATCAATATACAAATGTTCAAATGATTATTTGAACATGTCTTGCTTATTTGAATATATATGTATATAGTGTTGTTATTGAACCTGACTTTCTAGCTACTTTAGAAATTTAATCGTCAAATGTAATTCGATGATTAAAAAATTAAGATGTAAATTCATTATTCATGGCATATATATTCCCCATCTTTTTTCTTCAATCTTAAAAATGAGATGGGCTAATTTCGTGAGTATACTCTCCATTTGCGGTGTATTGGAAAACTTTTTCCAAAGACCGAGGCACCATAAGATAGATATTAATGGTTTTTGTGAGAGGTATGCTGCTGTCTATCAGTCCCCATACCATTTATTTCCATTTTAATGCTGGCATAGTGGTAAGAAGAAACGTATTATTAATGGTCTTCCTTCTTTTGTTCAGTTATCTCTAGAACAACGCAAATTTCAATATCCGCAAACATACGATTCTAAAAGGCATATGGAATCTTAGTAGATGATGAATTTGTTCACTGAAAGAACTTTCTCTTGTCCTCTCTGTTGAACGGTCGAGTTCACGTCGAGAAAGACGACAAACGGCATGGTCAAAGGAATCTTTTGGGGTTGCAAATTGATATAAGAAGAGGTCAACGTCCTTTTTATATGTAAATCATACTATCACTTCCACGCTTCCACATTTGAATACAAGTCACAAGAAGTTACATATGTCAACTGAGGATAAGGATTTTATTTATTTTATTTTTATTTTTGGTGCAAGAGCCATTTCAAGAGCAATTTGAAAATTGGAATAATATATTACTTTTACTTGAAGGGGAAAAACCTATTGGCTTTAGAAGTTGAATCAAACATACTCTAATCGTAGATTTAGCACTATAATAGAGTGGAATTGATTGTGATATGGAACTATTTCTTGGTTTTATGAAAAGAAACATGGGATTGAAAGAATAGGGCTTCCGCAGGAGAGCTGGGGGAGATGCACCCCTGCAACGTCAGCCAAAAAAAATAGATTAGAGGCTCTGAAAATGATTGGGTCTCATTTTAGTTCTTGGAGTTTTTTAATTCAAATATTTAATATTGAAAAGAATTGCAAATGATGATGATGTTTAAAAAAAAAGGAACTTTCTGTTTCAAGTAACTTGTGTACGTACGTATCGTTCTAAGCATCAGTAATTATTTTGTTGACTACACTAGCCAATCTATTTACGCGAGGATCTATGGCGTAGGGCGTAGGAGTAGACCTCGATCGCGGCCTTGGTAGTTCCCTAGGCTTGCCAATCCGGCAAGGTTTAGAACATTAATATTTCGGTTTCTTGTCTTAGATTTGCTTTATTCTTTAGTGAGATTTCCTTATTATTATAGTTATACTATAAAGAAAGGAGTTACATGACTAAAGCAACGTGCATGACCATACTTAATTGGCCAACCAGTTTCCAACTTAGAATAAAAATAACTAGATCTGGCCTTAGTCGGGCTTCATAACAATGGCCCGTCCAGTTCTTTTTCAACCCATGAGTTTGGGGCTGAGCCGGAAAATGTGTTGGCGCAGAGAGTCCGATTTTTATCGTTGAGGAAACAAGCAATCTAAGCGTGTTGCGCATGTGGAACCTTAGGGAGTTGAAAATTTCTTTCTTTCTACTTACAATGATTGGTACTATTGTATGCATAGATTGAATTTGTTTAGGGCCTATTTGGTAACACTTTGATTTTGTTCTTTTGTTCCTAGGAACAAAAGAAGAACAGAAATCTATTTAATAATTTTTTTGTTTCCTGGAACAAAATCTGTTTTTTTTTTTTTTTTGTTCTAGGAAATAGATATGGAATAGAATAAAAAAAACAGAAAAAAGATACTTCTTGCTCCCAAAAATAATTCCTAAAATCAAGTATAATTTTTTTCTTTTCTCTTCTCTTTCCTCTTCTTCTCTTTCCTTTTCTTCTTCTTCCTTTTGGCTGATCGCTGACCTTGACCATGATTGGCAACCTCCCAGACTAGGGTCGGCGACCTCGCCAGAACGTCGTTGGCCCAAGCTCAGCCATTGGCAAGGCTCAGCCTCATTAGGCCACCGCAAGGCTTGGCCTTGCCCAGATCTGATGAGGCCAAGCCTCACTGTGGCCAAGTGAGCCTCCACGTGAGCTCATCGGACCTCGTCCTGGCCTGGCGAGGCTTCAATAAGCTTGCCTAGCCAATCATCGGCCACCACTGTGGCTTGCAACTAGCCACAAAGAAGGAGGAAGAAGAAGAGAAAAGGAAAAAGAGAAAAATAAGAAAAATATAATAAAAGTATTAAAAATTAAAAGAAACAAAAAATTTAAGAATCCTACAAAATGAATTTCTATTTCGGGAATAGAAATTTTGGATAGTTATCAAATACTCTAAAAAGTTTAGAAATTATTCTCGAGAACAGAATTTAAAAAAAATTATTTCTAAGCAAAAATTATTCCCAAAACAGAATGGTTATTAAACACGCCTTTATTATCATGTATAATAATATCAATGACGAAGATACTGTTCATTGGCTTTTACCCCCATGACATTGCACATCATCCAAAAATTCATTGGGCATTGAAATGTCTTTGAGTAGCTATAACCATTGAATCTAGTTTGGAAGTATAAATTTAATAAAAATACCACTAATGTAGCTTCATACGTCATCGGTAATGAGAGTTGAAGCCATTGATAAGTTATTTTGTCACTTTGAGATCATGGTTCTATGCATTAGAAACTAGAGTTAATACTATAAAAAAAACTCAAACCGGTAATACCTATGACAAATTTATCCCAAATTAATTTTTTGACTACCAAAAATCTAAAACCAGTACATCTATGACAAATTTATCTCAAATGATCACAAAAAAACCCTAAACTGATACACTAGTGATAAATTTACCTCAAATTAATTTTTTGACCATCAAAAACCCCAAATTAGTATATTTGTGACAAATATAATTAGATTAATACCATAAAAAATCACAAAACTGGTACAATTGTGACAAATGGAGAATAAAATCTCAAATTAATATACCAGTCAACTGTCATGTGTTAGCTAATTCAACAATTTGACAATAAAATTTAACGGAAACTAATAGAGAGTAAATTTGTCAAAAGTGTACTAGTTTATGGTAAATTTGTCGATGGTGTATTAGTTTGGGATTTTTGGTGGTAAAAAAATTAGTTTGTAATAAATTTGTTACAAGTATACCAGTGTTAGGTTTTTTGTGGTATTAACCCTTGAAGTTATTTGTTAATTAGACTAGCCATCCTAATTACATGAGGATTTTACTTAATAAAAAAATCAAATTATATTAAGTTTACCTATTTGGATATGCTTATATTACGAGGATAGTCTCGAAGATTGAATCTATGCATCTGCGTGATTATTCTCAGTTGAAGGGAGATTGGCACGTTTAATTAAGAACAATGAGGTGATTCAAGAGTTTTAGATACTTCATTGTCAGCATGAAAATGTTTAAAGGATTTATTCGAACATGATGCTCATTCCTGCGAGGGCGCGCGCGTGTATATATTGGCGCTATTTCCATCCCCATTTTAGCCAATCCAATGAACTTACCGAAACACTCTCTCTCTCTCTCTCTTGAATTTATCGTTTTTTTTTTTTATCAGGCTAATCCAAAAAATTGATTTTATACTTATCATCTCTCTCATCAGTTTGATAAAATATATGGTCCAGTACAACCAAAAAAATATCATTTTACCGTGCATCTTTTTATCACCTTGCTTGGAGAATGTTGTCAATTTTAATTTATGGTCTCATATTTTCAATCATAAGATATATCCATTTGTGATAGTTTATGAACAAATAACTACTTGCCTTCTTTTTATCAAATATTATGAGCAAAGTTATATTTTGAAGTCAAAAATTAAATCATTCAATTATCTATCCAATATTGATAAAAAATGGAAATGAAAAGTTGACCAAAGTATGAAAAAAGTTTAATTTTTCATAAGCATGATCAAATGTCAAACATATTTATAGTTAGATCATATCTAAATATTAGCAAAACAAAAGCACACAAAGGAGGAAAAAAAGAAGAAGAAGAAGAAAGAAACTTCTTGCTATTCTACTCCTACGATGAAGAAAGTAATTAATAACGATTGTAGATTTAATCTTATATCAAGTGGATCAAAACTTTAAAATATGTTTAAAACTTTCCTTTGAAAAAATCTGATTAGAGTCTAAAGGTGCAAATAACTCCCACAATGTCAAAATCCATTAGATAATTAGATTGAATTTTAATTTTCAACTTTATAATTAAGTTCCCTTCAAACTATTTGATGAAAAATAGGCAATTAATTATATTTTCATAAACCGTTATATCTAGAAATTTCTAACCTTCTGTGTAACTTTTCTGATTAAAAATATGAGATCACATATTAAATTTAACAATCTCCTCCTCTAGGCAAAGTGATAATAGGATGCATGATATTGTTTGGTTTAATTTGACATTTACATTGTAAAAATAATAATATAAGAGAGATGATAGAAATAAATGTAGTTTTGTGAGTTAACTTGATAAAAGAGGAAATAACAAATTAAAGAGAGAGAGAGGAGGTATTTTGGTATGTTAATTGAAAAAAAACGAGTATCTTAGCCAAAATAGGAGTAGAGATAGCACCACCCTTTCTTTCTCTATTGATAGTTATACTATAGAGAAAGGTGTTACATGATTAAAGCAGCGTGCATCACCATACTCAAACTGAATATAGACATAAAGATAGAAAGGTTCAATCAACTTGTAATTGAGAATAAAAATAAATAGATCTGATCTGGGTCGGGCTGCATAATGATGGCCTACCTAGTTCTTTTCTCACCCAGAGTTTGGCATTGGGCCCAAAAAAGTGTTGGCCTGGACAATTGGATTTCAGTCGCTGAGGAAACAAGCAACCTAAGTGTGTTGCGTGAGGGAGTTGAAAATTGCTTTCTTTCTACTTACAGTGATCGGTACTATTTTATGCATGGATAGAATTTGTTTATTATCATGTATAATATCAATGATGAATATGCTATTGATCGACTTTTTACCCTCAAGACATGGCACATTGCCGAAAAAGTCACCAGCCATTGAAATGTCTATGAGTAGTTTTAATAATCGAATCTTGTATAAGAGTATAAATTGATTTAATATACCACAAATGCGCGGAAAAAGTCATCGGTTACACGAGTTCAAGCTATTCATCTTTTATTCAGTCACTTTTTGAGATCATGGTTCTTTGGCATCTCATAAAAGTGATTTTCTTCAAAAAGAATGTAATTTTCTTTATAAAGAATCGCTAGTCCTGAGCAACTTCTAGTGCTAACACAAATTAAGGGTCTTCTGCAGGTTACATACCCTAATATGATGGAGTTGTTTGAGAGTCTTGGAGTGGAAATGGAGATATCGGATATGTCATTCTCAGTCAGCTTAGACGAAGGCCGAGGCTATGAATGGGGAAGCAGAAATGGTCTTTTGAGTTTGTTTGCCCAAAAGACAAATGTGTTGAATCCTTACTTCTGGCAAATGCTTAGAGAAATCATCAAATTTAAGGAGGATGTCCTTAGGTAAATCAAGTCTTTTTAGTGCTCAATATTGGAAGGTTATTGTATTTCTGTCTCTAGTTCTCTGAATTGATTGCAGCTCAGAACAATGATAGTGATCATAATCATTTTTGCCAAAGATTTCCCGCTAATCTTTTTTGCAATCTTGCCAGTGAGCTTCCTATTGTAAGTAGGAATTATCATTAATGAAGTTTTATTTCGAGTTGACTTCATCACGGTTGATATCAGTAAAGAGAGTAATTTCTTGAAGCCTAAGTTTTCGGCAATATGCTACACTTTTGACATGAGATTTTAAACTGTTTGAACAATGATAATGTCATTTTTCGAAAAGAAACTCTAGGCATTCACTCTGTTTGACAAATTGGGCCTAGTGCATTATAAAGTATATGCCAATCTTCAAGTTCTCGCATCCTTTTTGTGTAGGCATTCACTCTGTTTGATGCCTGTTTATTTTTGCAGTTACCTAGAAGGACTTGAGAGCAATCCGGACATCAATCGCAGTGAAACTTTGGGACAGTTTATCAAGTCACGGGGTTACTCTGAATTATTTCAAAAGGCTTACCTTGTGAGATTGTTGAATCACTGCACTCCGTCATATCCTTGATCTTTTACTCATATAACAAAATCTGTCCTTCGCTTGTTTGGAGAATATAGATCTATGGCAATTACCAATTAATTTTATATTCCTATAGATCCCAATTTGTGGTTCAATCTGGTCTTGCCCTTCGGAACGAGTCATGAGCTTTTCAGCCTTCTCAATTTTGTCCTTTTGCCGCAATCATCATCTGCTTCAGGTAGTTCATGTGGCTCTAGAAAGTTGCTGATTGATTGGAAATGATAAAACTGTGTTTCGCCTTTTCAGTTGTCCTACCAATGAATTCTCTGCTGCTTAAGTTGGTGGCATTTCATATCAACGAGTCAATCGCCAAATCTTTCCTTCTACCTCTATCAATCAGTCCTCATAATACTCTTTGTTTAACTTTACTTGCTTTCTTTGCAGGTTTTTGGCCGCCCTCAGTGGCTTACAGTCCGAAGACGCTCACATTCTTATGTCAATAAGGTGATGATAATTAGGACATTCAATAGTTCGAAATGGAAAACTCGACATGCTTGGTCATAATTTTCTCTGGAAATCCTACAAATTGAACTGTAAATATTTGTGAATTCAGGTCAGAGATGTGCTCGAGAGTAAAGGGTGTGAAATCAGACCAAGTTGTGAAGTGCGATCCATCTCCACTAGTGATGAGGGTAAGTACTTGCTGTTTAGGTCTCGTCTTTTTTGGCATTGTTTTGTCACATGACATTGAACTAGAGCAAACAATATGGACATGATAAACAAACTGTCACAGTAGGTATACTCGCGAATCATCAGGAAAATCTACCTTTTTTTATCCTTATAGTCCGCGATAGGTAACAGAAAGAGATTGAACAGGATGCATTGTCTTAACTGGAGATGGTTCTGAAGAAGTATATGACAAGTGTATCGTAGCCGTCCATGCACCGGATGCTTTGAGAATGTTGGGGGACCAAGCAACTTATGATGAGACAAGAGTACTTGGTGCATTCAAATATGCCTACAGGTATAATTGGTTAGCCTGTAGCTTGCACATTCTCGAATAATGTCACGACTAGTGTCTGCAAACCTACTACTGGACAACCAATTGTCTACAAAGGCACAGTTGGTCGATGTGGTACAGAACAATATGTTCATGGTGATGTCGTTGTCCATTACATTTGCTTTAAGCCTTCTGCTTGGGGGAAGTAAAATTAAAATTTCAAGAATGGCAATCTTCTTTTTGCTTTCTATATCTAGTGCGGAATGCAAAACCATTGATATATTTTTCTATTGGCAGTGAGATTTATCTTCATCATGACAAAACTTTCATGCCCAAAAACTCAGCAGCGTGGAGTGCCTGGAATTTTCTGGGAAGTGCTGAAAATAAAGTATGCTTGACATACTGGCTTAATGTGCTCCAGGTGTGGCGAATGTGTTTTGCTCATTTTATGTCTAATTCAGCTGTGCCCTTCAGTATGCGTTATGCTGCAATGCATGCTACATGAATGCATGCTACATGCTACAACGCATGCTACATATCGCCTAAATAAAGGAAGTGAAACTGGCAGTTGTCATGGAGTACATAAACCAATTTATCAGGTAGGTTGATATGCATATAAGTTGTTAACAACTACTAAAATTTTAGCAGCATGGTGAGGTGCATTCCACAACATGTTGACCATTTCCAGTGTTTGAACCTGTAGAACTCCCTTTCTGTTCTGACCAGTTTCAGCTTGACCGATGCTCTTTTAATTAATTGGGTCCATATATATTTGCAGAACGTGGATCAGAAGGATTTTCCGTATCTTGTGACTCTCAATCCTTCACATGAACCGGAACACACATTGCTTAAGTGGTGCACTGGCCATCCAATTCCATCTGTCGCTGCATCAAAAGCTTTGCTTCAGCTACATGAGATCCAGGGAAAAAGAGGAATTTGGTTCTGCGGAGCATACCAGGGTGAGCCTGTTAAAGTTTCTATGCACCAGTGATTGTTATGCTGAGAGTATTATATTCCTACGCATGTAATAAAGAATATTCTTACAAGGTTCTTGCCGTCTTTCTTGAGGTTAAATTTGAAGAGGAGATCTTTGCTAATAAGGTTGCTGTAATTTGAATCTATTGGTATGGACGCAGGTCGCCAAGGGACTGTAGTTGTATGTTTCATGACTAACTTGAGTACTTATTCTTCTTTCAGGATATGGATTCCATGAGGATGGATTGAAGGTATAGACTCTCTCTCTCTCTCTCTCTCTCTCTCTCTCTCTGTGAGCAAGTTGCATATGCTAATTTTAATTTGAGGGACTTCTTTGCAGGCAGGCATGTCTGCTGCACATGGAGTGATGGGACAAAGTCATTTTCTTCTTGATAACCCTCGACATATGGTTCCTTCACTCAAGGAAATTGGGGCACGCTTTTTTGTTACTGGATTTCTCAGACGTTATATTTCTACAGGCTTGGTAACGTGAGTATATTAGTACTTATCATGATAACTATTGGATTGTAGAGTCATAATTCCTTGTCTTTTCTCTGTAGATCTTCAGAAGTGTTTAAGTGTCATTGCTTTGATACAGCGTCATAGTCAACATCTTCTCATCTGTAGATCCTCAGAAGTGTTAAACTGCCATTGTGGTCCACTCCTGCATTTTCATTAATATCTTAGAACAGAATTTGCCCATTTACTTGTAAATAAAAATGATATTCAGAAATGCAGAATGTTCTTAATGACTTACCGCTTAGAGGAACATTTTGAGAATCAGGTAGCAATAATTATGCTTTCGGGATTGGCAGTTTATTAGAGGAAGGAGGCACGATGTTTACCTTTGAGGGAACCACAAAAAGATGTCCTCTAACAGTTACTTTGAGGATCCATAGTCCAGAGTTTTACTGGAAGGTATTGTCTCAACTTAAACGCGACTTCAGCCCACTTTGGATTAGACTATTTAGGACTCTTGTACAAACAAGGTCTAGTTTATGCTTTTTCGTGCTGAGACCTTTTGTGTCCTAATAAAAAATTTTTGGTTTTTCAGGTCATGACTCAAGCCGACCTAGGCCTAGCAGATGCATACATAAATGGTGATTTTTCTTGTGTAGACAAAAATAAAGGTCTTCTAAATCTTTTTCAGGTTATTTTCTTCATCAAACAGACTTCGTTTTATAAATGCCGTATCCTTCTATACATACCAAATACTTAATCGCTTGTCAACATTATGGCAAGTCATAGATTCTCTGTGACATCCTGAAATTTGAGTCCTCTGAGGGATGAATGAATGTGAATTTCGTCAATGCATTGTTGGTAGATCTTACTCGGAATTGATCACTCTTGAGATACTGACCTTGAGGGGAAAGGCTAATGAGGACAGAACTCGTGTGACTAAAGGACTTGATCTGGGAAAACGACTTGACCGTGAGACTTGCGTGAGGACGATCCTGTAGATAGGCAGGCCGATTCTAAGGACGACTAGAAGTCGATTCGCGGACAGAACATAATGGAACGACGGGTGATTCCGTTTACTATTATCGAATCCACGAACGACCCTATGTCGATCCTCAGTAATCGTGTACTTTGAAATAAGAATCTATCATCCGTAATTTCATGCAGTCAAGGACGTCCATGTGTCGAGATGTCTTGAACGTGGTTTGACACGAGTCGATTACACGGGAATTCTCAAAGCCACCTGTCAGTCTGAGTTGTACCCAAAATAGCATTAGGGCGAAATTGACATGGCATGAGAACTAAAGATTAGACTTCGAATTATCGGGAATGTTCGGGACGGACTTTGGATGAAACTACTTCAAATAGTCGACAGCGTCAGTTAAGCCGAGCAGTTGAAAAAGGGATTTTCGGACAGAGGAAGTGAGTCCGTGAGGACGTGGGCCGGGCCAAGCTAGTGTGGGCCTAGGCCCAAGGTGGGAAAGCCGCCATGGTGGGCCTAAGAAAATTCAAATGAGCCCATTGGGCCTAAATCAACTATTCATCTTCTAAGCCCATTGGGCCAATTCTTATTCATTTCAAACCCAAACAATTTCCAAGCCCACTCTATTCATGGCCAAGCCCAATCCTTAGGCCCATCCACCAATTTCAGCCCAAGGTTATATTTGTAATTTGTGCGAGGTGAAATGACCAAAATGCCCCTAGAGCTTGTGGATAAGGGCAAAAAGAAGAGAGAGAAGATGATGTCATGGCATGGGGACTTGAAATAGCCATTTAATGGCCTTAATGAGGAGTGATTTCAGCCCTCCCATCACTCTCTCTCTCCCCATTCGGCCTCCCAATCGACGGAGCTCTCTCCCTCGTTCTCCCTCTCTTCCGGCCGCTCCAGCTGACCCTTCGGTGAAGAATCGAGTCAAAAGTGGTCTTCCCGAATGAATCAGAGAACTAGCAACCTATCACCGTGACCGGGAGAGACAGACCGTTCCAATGAGCCTAATTTCGTCCCAAACGGAGCCGCCTTCCGTCCTGTACGGCCGTCTCAAGACGCCGGTCGCCGGTCCGTCGGTCCGCCTGCAGCCTGCACTGTTTCGCGTTGTCGGCCATTTTTCTCCCATTCCGGTCCTTCCTCCGCCCATCCCAACCTCCAGCAAAACCCCCAAGACCCCCGGGAGCCACCGGTTGCCAACCACCCGCTTGCCGGAGCTCCGATCGGCCCGTTTTCGCCTTTGAAGCTGCTGGTTTCTTCTCTGCAGTTCAGCCAAGAACAGAAGCAGAAGACAGCAAGGTTTTGGAGACTTTGTGGCCCGTTTTCAAGCCCTTCCCAGCCTCCGTTGGTGTCGCCGCTTTGGGGTTTATCGACCGCCTTGGCGTCGTGGTCGCTGTGAACTCACCGGCGCGCAAAACCGGTGAGTTTATCCTCTAATTCTTGCTTAGTGAGTTAATGACGCTTAAGGGGTGTTTAGATTAGTCTAATTAGGTTTATGTGATTAAATTAGATTATTTTAATGTAAATTAGATTAGTTGTATGATTAGATTAATGGATATTTAATTAGGGCTAATTGTATGTTTAATTTAGCATATTCTTGTTTAAGCCCTAATTAATTATTTTTAATTAATTAATTATTTCGAATTTATAAATATTATTTTATTAAATTATATTATTATAATATAATATTTAATTATTTAATTTTCGGAATTAAATTTAATTATTTAATTTTCGGAATTAAATTTAATTATTTAATAATTTCAAAAATTTCGCCGGGATGGCCGGTCGTTAGAATTTCTACGATCGCAAAGCGGTGCAGTCGGTTTGTGTTAATTGTAAGCTTAAATTGAGAAATTGAGAGATTGATGGTTATGGTTAATTATTCCAAAAGTGTGGAATTGAGTGATATTGATGAAGTTTTGGTATTTAACTTGAAAATACCCGGTGTCGGCTTTGGGCACCGTAATTGGTTGGTAGGTCCAGTTTGCATCGATTGATTGAATGGATGTTTATGTGGGGATTTATCCCAAAGTTTATTAGTGTTTTTGATGGGAAAATGACCGTGAGAGGTTGTGAGTTGAACCTAGAAAGCCACTAAATTTAAATTATGCCGAGTGGGGCCGTGATGCCACTACATACAACATTGCCGAGTGGGGCCGTGATGCCACTACATACAACATTGCCGAGTGGGGCCGTGATGCCACTACATATAGACTTGCCTGTAAAGCCGTGATTGAGAGTTGAGAATGAATAGTCAGAATGATCGTGTGATGATTTTGATGACATGTAATCGACTAAGTCGATTGATCGCTGAATCGATCCGAGTAATTGAATTGTTTGGATGATGTGGTTGTCAATATTTATTGATTAAACTGATGTGCAGGAAGGAACTGAAGCGAGGTAAGTCCTATATCCTATTTGTGTGGCTAGAGCGCCCTAAGGCGTATTTTCTTCCTAATTGAGTTTTAGAGGGTAGGACTCGCTGAGACGTAGTCTCATCCCGGTTGTGGAATAATATTTCAGGTTCCTAGATGACGGTCGTGGAGGACCGGAAGTCCTGGAGTTCGGAAGGTGGAGGCTGAAGAATCGGCGAACGTGTCTGACAAGTTGGTCATAGGACAGTTCCCTAGTTGTTGAGCCTGTCTATTTTGTAGACAATCTAGTGTTGTATATAAACATATGTGTTTATAGAAAGCTTGTTTGGTTGTGATTGATTGCCTGCTTTTCTATCCCAAGTTAAATGTTGTCGGGGATTTGTTTCGCTCCGCATGTGTAATAAAAAATAAATGGGTCGGCGACATGCCCTGGGAAGTCGCATTTCTATCGACCGCAATGGGATGTGCGCGTGCCCGAGGTTCGGGGCGTGACATTCTCATAGCGAACAGAGATTCCAATATTGCTGTCTCGAAATTGAGTAAGAGAAGGTACTGAATACTTTACTAGTTGGAACCAAATGTTTTTTACTTTTTATGTTATTATTAAATATACTAAACTAGTGTATGCAACTTTTTGATTAAGGGGTTGGTGGACACCGATGTTATTAACAGCTGGTATTGCTTCGGCTAAGTACTTCTTCAAGCATGTTTCAAGGCAAAACACTTTAACTCAAGCTCGCAGGAACATCTCCCAACATTATGATCTGGTAAAAACTTTATTCCAAATCTTTTTCTCAAGAGAACAGAATGAACCAGAATACATTGTCAGTTTCTCAACATTGATGGGTATCAAAAGCAAAAATGTGCTTGTACATATGGTATTCTGTAATGCTGTTTTCCATTTCGTTGTGTTTGCAGAGTAATGAACTTTTTTCATTGTTCTTGGATGAGACTATGACATACTCCTGTGCGGTATTCGAGGTCAGTAGCCGCAACCCCATTTCGAAATTTTGCTGCTGAATACTTGATATAGAAGCAAGAGTAAATACAAATCCACATATGAAAGTGCAGTGGCTCAAAATAATGACGCATTGTTCTCCTGTTGAAAATTTGATAGATGGCTGGTGAAGACCTAAAGGCAGCACAGATGAGAAAAATCTCTCTTTTGATCAAAAAGGTAAATGTTTTACTTGCTGTTAGTTTTGGGCTGCTTGATGGGTTAACCTTCGACTGTTCAGTGACTAATGCTTTGCCTAGAAAAAATGTAGGCAAGAATCGAAAAGACGCATGAAGTTCTTGAAATCGGCTGCGGTTGGGGAAGCTTGGCCATTGAAGTTGTTAGGCAAACCGGATGCAAATACACAGGCATCACTCTGTCGAAAGAGCAATTGAAGTATGCCAAATCAAGAGTGAAAGAAGCAGGGCTTCAGGTACCCAATCTACCAGCATTTTGTACTTGACAACTTAATTCACAAGTCCGAGAGATAATGTATGTAAATCTTTCATTGCAGGACAGCATCAAATTCATTCTTTGTGATTATCGCCAATTGCCAAGTACCTGCAAATATGACAGGATCATTTCCTGGTGAGTTTCTCGCCATTTTTTCTATTTATAATCTGGCTAAACAGACCAAAAAGATGCTTAAAAGACTCTCTTAATGGAATGACTTCACAGCGAGATGATAGAAGCAGTTGGCCACGAATACATGGAGGAGTTCTTCGGCTGTTGCGAATCGGTGCTAGCCAAAGACGGATTTCTTGTTCTACAGGCATGTGACAGACAATGGTTCTACGGCTTGAATTATTGTTTCAAAAGTAAAAGACGTGCTTATTTTTTCACACTATTCTTGTTAATGGTGCGCTGAATTTCACTAGTTCATTTCCATACCTGATGAGCGGTACGAGGAATACAGGAGAAGTTCAGACTTCATAAAAGAATATATCTTTCCTGGGGCCTGCGTGCCTTCCTTAAGCAGGATAACATCAGCTATGGCCTCTGCATCCCGACTTAGGTACAACTGCATAACATCAAGTGCACAAATTTCTGTCTTCTTCACTTCATCTATTCACTGAAAGATCTTCCACCACAGTGTGGAGCATGTGGACAACATAGGAATCCATTATTACCAAACACTTCGATGTTGGAGGAAGAACTTCATGGAGAAACAAAGGTGACAAGCGATATGATGCTGCGATGACTTTGGTATAATTTCTCCTGGTTTTGTGGTCATTCGTGACCCCTTTCTCCTTTTGTAGGAAAATATTAGCTCTGGGATTCAATGAAAAGTTCATAAGGACATGGGAGTACTACTTCGACTATTGTGCAGCTGGTTTTAAGTCTCACACGCTCCGAAATTATCAGGTAATTCCTTCTTTTAGGTAGTACTACTTTCATTCTCATTAAGTTGAAAATAACGCGAGTGCAAATTACAAAGCACTTTTTCTTTTGGTACTTCTACGAAGTGTAATTTTTTATAAACTCCGAAATGCAGATTGTATTCTCACGTCCAACCAATGATGCTGCTTTCACCGATCTGTATGCGAGTTCCCCGACATCGAATTGATCTTTAAGTTGCAATGTGATTGAGCACGACCCATTTGAGCCAAATCACAACTGATTCCCCTAGGGCCATTCGACCCTTGGTTCCTGAAATTTTTATTGCTTCTCTCAGTGTGCAAACTTCTTTGGTTGTGAACACCATGTTCAAACATGCAAAATCAATCGGGTTAGAGAACAATTTTCTTTTTACAGTCCAGAATGATGTTCAAATTGGTGCAGTTATTGATTCAGACAAGGAATTAGCCAAAATCCTTCTCTTGCGAATAAGTTATAAATCAACTGCATTTGAAGGTGTAAATAAACTATTCTCCAACTGCTTTCGAATCAGGTTGCACAAGCAAGAGATCATGCAAGTTGAGAGAGAGAGAGAGACTAATTTAGACAGTTTTGATTGCAAATATGATATCTGCATTGGATGAACCAGACGAGATTGCCTGCCGGTCGAGATAGTATTTTCCTCGATCTGATAGATGACATTCTTAACATGGGTTGGTAACTTCGTTTCAATAGCACGAGTTTAACTTTTCATGGATCAAGCAGTTGTCACCACGCTAATGAAAGATCCCCAAACTCTTATTCAGAGGCAACTTGAATGACAATTGGCAAATGAGCCTGCCAACATATATAAAGGGGAAAGACAGGGAGAGAAGAGACCCGCCCAGCTCTCCCTGTCGCCCAACAATGGTGGAAATCCGGCCACTCCACGCCTTCTCGTTGATCACATCTCCCAACCCAACGAGAACTTAGTTCAATTCAATCCTTCTTGCCCTTTTGCAATCTCCATCAACGGAGCGAGCCCATGATTTTTTGACCCAAATGGTGAAAAGTGGCCTCGTTCCCTATCCGAGCGCCTTCAATACTCTGCTGAGTTCTCTCGTTCAGTCGGGCTCGTTCGATGAGGTGTGGCGTCTGTTCAATGATTCCTGTTAAGAGAACTATACAAAGTGCTAGTGATGTCAAGAACAGAGAAAAGAAAGAAGACTTCGAGAACAGAGGAAAGAAAGAAGGCGAAGCTAATGGAAAACTAGTAAGTGCTATCGAGCACAAAGGAAAGAGAGAAAGCGTCGAGAACAGAGGAAGGAAAGAAGCTAACGAAAATGAAGAAAGCAACAACAGAGATTAGAGCACGTGTAGCATGTTTACATTGAGGAATCAGTATTCAGTTTTAAGTTTGTAAAGTCAAACTTTTTGTTTTTGCTTTCAGTTAGTTAGTTGTTTTTCATTCTGTTGTCATCCTCCAGATTGATGTAAAAACCGATGAGGAAAGAGTAAATGACAAGTCGAGTTCTTCGATGTAAGCGAGCTCTCATTGAATAAGAATACACTTTGATTCTGCATCATTTTCATCTCTCTCTCTCTCTCTTTTTCACTTTCTATTTTGTTCATCAAATCTCTTCATGGTATCAGAGCAGTTTCCTGAGAGTACAAATCATCTTCGTTCTCTATGAAAAGATGATGAATTTGCAACAAATTGAAGTCACATTCAAGCCTCATTGATCACTGTCTTCTGCTGCTAATGGTGGTATCTGTTCTTTGATTGTGGATCTGTGAATCTTTTACATCACTAAACAAGAACTGTAAGTTGTTCTTATTCTTCATCGAGATCTTATCATCATCAGTGATAGATTCACGACTCTGTACTGCAAAACCAGTAGGAGACTGTTTCTGTAATAGAGCATCTCCTAGGATTTGAAAGTGTGAGAATGGCAGTAAGAATGTAGAAATATCCATTCCCTATTAATGTTAACATCTCTAACTTTGTTACCATCAAATTAGCTAAAGATAATTTTCTTCTTTGGCAAGCTCAGTTTCATAGATTCCTGAGAAGCCAAGATCCATTTGGTTTCATTAGTGGAGAAAATCCACCACCTACCAAATCATTGCAGGTTGAAGGAGAAGGTCAGGGTGCTGAAGTTATAAACCCTGATTACAATGATGGAATCAAGATAGATCAACTTGTATCTTCTTGGATTAGTGGTGCTGTTTCAGAAAACATACTTAGTCTGATAATTGGCTTGGATACTGCATATGAGGTATGGCAAACCTTACTCAATCGATTCACGCAAAAATATGTGGCTAGAGAATTTGAGTTGAGAGGAAAGCTGCAAGCATGTCAAAAGCGTGATCAAGCATTGGCTATATATCTTAGAGAATATAAATCAATATGTGATCAACTCAATGCAATAGGGAAACCTATAGATGAGATAACAAAGTTATTTGGAGTTTTGGAGGGTTTAGGATCTGAATATGAGAGTTTTAAAACCACAATATACTGCTTGAAACCTCAACCAGAGTATGATGAGGTAATATCACACTTAGAAAGATTCGAAGCAAGATTACATAACTACTCTTCGAATCAGTTCAGTTCTAACCTAGCCTATTATGGTCAAAGGAAAACTGAAGTCCTACAGAGGGAAGATCTTGATAGAGAATCTACACAACAAAATGTTAGTTTTGGAGGACCAAGAGGATACAATTGTGGAGGTAGAAGTTATGGAAGAGGACGTCCCATCAATAATCGATATCACAACTATGGATATCCTGGAAGAAATATGAGCTATAGACTAAATAGTTCGAATCATGATCAGGGAGGACAGCAGTTCAAGCAATTCGATACTTTCTCTGGCGTTGGTTCTGGTCAAGGCTTTGGACCATATGCTGGTTCTTCACAAAGGAATCTAGATGCCAAGTCATATCCCTCTAACTCTTCAAATCTAACTCGTCACAAAAATTTGCAGGTAGACAAAACAACAGATAACACTCGTTTAGAGTGTCAGATTTGCAAACGTCCTAGGCATGATGCACTTCACTTTTGGTATAGATTCGACAACTCAAATCAAGCTGAGGAAATACCAACAGCACTAGTAGCAATGCATCTTGAAGAATCGAATGGCAATGAGTGGTATCCCACACTTGGTGCGATTTGCTCACATCACTGCTAATGCTGGTATTCTTCATAATTTCTCTAAACACATTGGCAATGATACAGTTATGATTGGTAATGGCTTGTGCCTACCTATTACATGTATTGGTGATGCATTACTGCATACTGCAGTGGATTCTTTACCTCTGAATGATGTGCTCATTGTTCCAGAAATTAAGAAAAACCTTCTGTCAGTTTTGAAACTAACAGATGATTATCCATGTTCATTTGTCTTTGACAAAACTGGTGTATATATAAAGGACCACTTCTCCAACACAACCAAGATGCTCGGAAGGAAGGTTAAAGGGCTCTATCGAGTGGATCCTCATATTACAGAGGTCTTTTTTACTCAAAAACACAGGACAGTTGGAGAAGATGTGTGGCATCAACAATTAGCTCACACGAACCTGAAAATCTTGAAGTATATGAAGACTCAGCAGTTGATTCACTGCAATACAAAGCTATAGTCTATATGTAGGAGTTGTCAAATAGCTAAGAGTGCTGCTTTACCCTTTCCATTATCAGACTCTATAGCTTCTATGCCTTTAGAACAGATTCATTGTGACATCTGGGGGCCTTCTCCAGTTAACTCATTTCAGAATTTCAAGTATTATGTGATTTTTGTGGACAACTTTTCTCGATTTAGCTGGATCTATCCACTGAAACTGAAATAAGATTTCTATAATGTCTTTCTCATGTTCCAGAGGTTAGTAGAAAATCAGTTTGATTGTAAAATCAAGATCTTCCAATGTCATGGTGGAGGAGAATTCATTAGTCACAAATTCAAGTCTCATTTACAGAACTGTAGCATTCAACAGCGTGTGTCCTGTCCTTACACACCAGAACAGAATGGAATACCTGAAAGGAAACATCGACACATTGTTGAGTTTGGACTAGCTATGCTTTATCATGCAAAACTTCCTTTGAAATTTTGGGTTGATGCATTTATAACAGCCAATTACATTGTTAATCTTCTTCCCACTCCAAAGTTACAAATGCAGTCGCCCCATAGTAAGCTATATCAGCAACAGCCAAGTTATGACCATCTCAGAATCTTTGGCTGTGCGTGCTATCCATGTCTCAGACCCTATGCACAGCACAAGTTTGATCCAAGATCTCTCACCTGTGTATTTCTAGGTTATAGTGATCGCCATAAGGGATATCGATGCCTTATTCCCACCACTAGTCATATATACATAAGTTGTCATGTTATATTTGATGAAAGCTTCTTTCCTTTTACTCAGAAATTGGCAACAGACTATCCCCATTATACAAAACTGTATCAGTTGTGGACAAAGGAAGTCCAATTCTTCGACTCTCCAAGTGAAGAACGCATCCCATCCAAATTATCTACACATATAGGTCATTTACAAGACACCAGCATCATCACTACAGCTCATTTACAAGAATCTCCTAGTTCAGAATCATCTCCAACTTCATCTTCGTTACACCTGCCATCTGCTAGTTCTTCGAGTTCAGCATCATCCTCAACCTCATCTCTTTTACATCTGCCACCTACCAATTCTGTAGAGTCAGGAGTTCCTATTTCCACAACTAAATCACCAGGTGACCTCGCTATTGATCAAACTTCTTCTACTTCTCAAATTACCTCACCAGGTATACCATCTACTCATCCTATGCAAACCAGATCTAAATCTAGTATTATAAAGACCAATCCTCGATATGCCTGCATTGCTGAATATCAGGTGCCTTTTGAACCACGATCACTCAAATATGCTCTAGCAGATCAAGGATGGTATAAAGCAATGCAAGATGAAATGGATGCATTAGATGAAAACCAGACTTGGATCTTAGTTCCTCGAACTAGTCAAATGAATGTTATAGGTTGCAAGTGGGTATTTAAGACAAAACTTGCACCAAATGGCGGTCTTGATCGTTTGAAGGCTCGGTTAGTAGCTAAGGGCTTTCATCAGGAAGAAGGAGTGGACTTTACAAAAACATTTAGCCCTGTTGTCAAGCATGCCACTATCCGCATTGTGCTTTCTGTGGCAATGATAAAAAACTGGTCGATCCATCAACTCGATGTTAAAAATGCATTTCTTCATGGAAGCTTGAATGAAACAGTATACATGGAGCAACCTTCTGGCTTTGTACATCCACAAAAATCACAATATGTCTATCTTCTTAAGAAGTCTCTTTATGGTCTTCGCCAAGCACCACGTGCTTGGTTCGACAAATTCAGCAATTTCTTGCTTGAAGTTGGTTTTTTCTGTAGTACCACAGATCCATCTCTTTTTATACTGCATGATGGACAAGAGACAGTACTTCTGCTATTGTATGTTGACGATATTATCTTGACTAGCAGCTTAGATAAGTTGCTCCATACTTTGATTCATTCCCTTAGTCTTCAATTTCATATGAAAGACCTTGGCCATCTTCATTATTTCCTAGGAATTGAAGCTAAGCGCACCTCTACTGAGCTATTTTTATGTCAAACAAAATATGCCCTTGATTTACTTACATGAGCACACATGACTGATTGCAAACCCATCTCAACTCCTCTGTCCCTATGACCAATCATCTTGAAATCTGATGATACTCTTCTCTCCAATCCTGTTGAATATAGAAGTTTAGTTGGTGGCCTGCAATATTTGACCATCACTCGTCCTGACCTTGCCATTGCCACAAATTTGTTATGCCAGAAAATGCAATAGCCTACTATAGGCGATCTTCATAAGTTGAAAAGGGTACTTCGATATGTCAAAGGCACAATTCATCTTGGCATCTTCATTCGTTCACACAGCTCTATGAAGTTGTATGGCTTCTCTGATGCAGACTGGGCTGGCTATGTTGAGACCAGACGTTTAACAACTAGTTTCTGTACCTATATTGGTTCGAATCTCATTTCATGGGCAGCTAAGAAACAACCTATTGTCTCCCGCTCCTCCACTGAAGTAGAATACAGGGCACTTGCTTCTGCTACAGCTGATCTCACTTGGATTAGTTTTGTTCTCCATGATATTGGACAATCTCTGCACTCTCCAACTCTCCTCTTTTGTGATAATCAGTCTGCTACTTCACTAACAGCAAATCCTGTTCTCCATGCTCGCACAAAACATATTGAAGTCGATTTTCACTTTGTTCGTGAGAAAGTTTCTTCTAGTTCTCTCCGAGTTCAGTATATTCCGAGCATGTGTCAACTTGCTGACATTTTTACTAAAGCTTTATCACGGCTCACACATTCTACTCTTCGAATTAAATTGGGCATGGGCTTTTTACCCCTTCCCAATTTGAGGGGGGATGTTAAGAGAACTATACAAAGTGCTAGTGATGTCAAGAATAGAGAAAAGAAAGAAGACTTCGAGAACAGAGGAAAGAAAGAAGGCGAAGCTAATGGAAAACCAGTAAGTGCTATCGAGCACAAAGGAAAGAGAGAAAGCGTCGAGAACAGAGGAAGGAAAGAAGCTGACGAAAATGAAGAAAGCAACAACAGAGATTATAGCACGTGTAGCATGTTTACATTGAGGAATCAATATTCAGTTTTAAGTTTGTAAAGTCAAACTTTCTGTTTTTGCTTTCAATTAGTTAGTTGTTTTTCGTTCTGTTGTCATCCTCCAGATTGATATAAAAACTGATGAGGAAAGAGTAAATGACAAGTCGAGTTCTTTGATGTAAGCGAGCTCTCATTGAATAAGAATACACTTTGATTCTGCATCATTTTCATCTCTCTCTCTCTCTCTTTTTCACTTTCTGTTCTTTTGATCAAATCTCTTCAATTCCAGGGCAAAAGTTGGTATCCTCGACGAGTGGAGCCTCGGGATCATGGTGAAGGGCTGCTGCGATGCCGGTCGCTCGGACCGGGGTTTCAAGATTTTCGTTCAGTTGAAGGAGATGAACTGGTCTCCAGTGGCTTACGTGTACACGGCCTTGATCGACGGCTGTTGCAAACACGGCGACGTCGAAAGGGCAGGAGAATTGTTCTCCGAGATGAGCGAGTTGGGTTTAGTCGCCAAACGCAACACCTACAGAGTTTTGATTGATGGGTATTTGAGGAAAGGCATGAAGGGAGATGGTCTCGAGTTGTACCGAAAGATGAAGCTCAGCCGGGTGTTCCGAGCGTACGTACTTGCAATCTCATGATCGACGTGCTCTGCAAGGGAGGTGATGTGAACGGAGCCTTTGAACTGTTCGATGAAATGCGTGAGCGAGGGATCGCATATAGTATTGTTACATTCAGCACTCTCATTCGGGGGCTGTGTCGTGACTCGAGGGTTTGGGAAGCCAAGAGGTTAGTGGACTTGATGAAAAGGAGCGGTATAAATCCAGACGTGATTACATATAACACGCTCATACACGGATTTTGTAGTTGTGGGAAGTTGGATAAAGCTTTCAGCTCATTTGTTCAACTGAAGTCAAATGGTCACTCCCCATCCTTGGTGACATACAACGCTTTAATTGGAGGATCTGCTAGAGCCAAGAATATGCCTGCAGTGACTGATTTGGTGAACGAGATGGAGGAGAGAGGCATTGCTCCTTCGAAAGTGACCTATACTATTCTAATTGATGCCTTCATGCAGAAGGCTGGATTCTTTCCTGATGCCACACATACTGTGTTTTAGTACACATGTTGTGCATTAATGCTAATATGAAGGAAGCACCGAAGTTGTTCAAGTCAATGCGTGATGGATGCGTAGTGCCCAATGATGTGATATACAACACCATGATCCACGGATACTGCAGGGAGGGCAGCTCATATAGGGCCCTGAATTTGCTTATGGAAATGGGAAAGAAAGGAATGGTTCCTAACTTCGCCAGCTACAGTCGTACTATTGAGGTTCTTTGCAAGGATCAGAAGTGGGAAGAGGCAGAGGATTTACTGAATGCCATCGTGAAGTTAGGTTTGAAACCGTCTGTTTCCCTATATGATGTGATTTCGAAGGCAAAGGTTGGCACAAGTTAGGGCGGCAAACCTTAGCGATGTACATTATGGAGTTCCTTTGCAGAAAGCCAATTTCTGTACACCAATCAAATGGCCAAGTCCAAAGAGTTGCTTAGCGGTAATTCACCAATGCCAACTAGCAAGTATCGGCCTCTACATCTGTAATATTTTACCTTGCTTCTTGATGAGTTTTCACTTAATCTTGTGTCTACCAAGCACATGGGTTGGGTATCAAGTTGTGTATAATTTTGGTAACGCTCAGGCTTTGCAGCTTTGGATATTGAGGATTTTTAGGTTTGAATATGACAGTTTTGTCATGATTTTACTTCCTATAACTACTGGGGAAAGTACACTAGGGCTGCGTTTGGTAACGTTTTCGTTCAAAAATTGTTCTTGGGAACATAAATAGAAAAAACTATTTCTGTTCTGGCGAACAATTTTTGACCAGAAGAACGCGTTTGATAAGTGTACAAAATTTCTGTTCCTGGAATAGAAAAAGAACAGAAACACGTTTGGTAAACTTATGTAATTTTTTTGTTTCTTTTAATTTTTAAATATTTTTATTTATTTTTTATTTATTTTTTCTTTTTTCCTTTTGGCCGGTCACCAGCCTCGGCCATTGTGATAGCCTGAATTTTCAGATTTCGTTTCGATTAAATAAATCGGACATTTCGTCAACACGCCTATAGTGCTATTCTCTGAGATGATCACTCATGAGATAACTGAACTATCTAGGGAAGCAATTAAGGAATCTAGATGCAATGGACTTGAGAATTCGACCAGGAATCGGCTGCTCGACCGTATTTGTGACGCCCAGGATCCCAAATCTAATTACATGACTTGCTTTACAATTTAGGGAGATATTAATTTCAGATCATAAAAGTAAATTTCATTCTAGTTGAATGATAAGAAATTGAGCTATACTCGGCTCTATTTATCATAAAACTTTGTTTCTTTACACGTAGGGAGATGAGGTTAAGCAAGGGGATTTCTACAAAAGAAAACACTAGGAGCCACAAACACTAAATATCCCGCCTCCTGTCGAGTATGTACATAGAACAACAAAAACAAAAACTCTCCCACATGTCGAGCGCTCCTCGGTCACCTTCTAATCTGAAGAAAAGACACATAAACAAGTGTGAGTTTTTAAAAATAAAAACTCAGCAAGTGGGCGGTTAGTCCTAACTTGGATTTGGCCAATAAGACAACAATTAAGTAAACAAGCTGTCATTTAACTAAATCCACAGGAGTCTAGCAGCAACAATATCCCGGGGGGGAGATGACACTCCGCCCGAACCCCTCGCACCCAACCTGGCATCACGAGGTTCACAAACACCCAGGGAAGATGACACTTCACCCTGTACCCCTCGCACCCAACCTGGCATCACGAGGTCCCCCTGAGAAGTTGTTCAACCCTTCTCAGACCTCTGAGAGAATACCATCACTTCTTTTCATCCCTCTCCAGGCATCCCGACACCCGGGGTCTCACATTGGCTCTTTAGCCAATCACACATTCATAATTCCACCTTGTTGCAGCACCAACAATTCCAATATATGAACAACCACATCAAAGTCTAAGCACACATCATTAAATACTTCAAAGTATAAAGGAACTCTCATTAATGGCAACACAGCAACTGCTGCACAATTTCGGACCAAGGCAGAACTTGGACTGATAGAAGCAGTTTCAGTCACAGACACAAAAAGTATACCTAACCTTATCGGAATGTTACGAAATTTCAGTATGTTATGGAAGAGACATAGATTAACACTTTCCGTGAAGAAGCTTAAGTCTATATCTCAATGTATTAAGAGTAATAATTTGCTGTCTTCTACTAAAATTCTGCAGTAACTCTCAGTTTTAGTATCTACAGAAGAAAATCGTTTTACCTAGTAAAACTTGTCCGTTTGTTCTCAAATTTTGATATGTCATTCCTAAGGATGTGTCCTACAACTTTCATTAAGGGTTCGAAGTCCAATTCTACCTAGATAAGTACAGAAAATTTGTGGAATCATCAAGGGTCGAGCTGTCCTCTACCAAAACAGAGCACTGGTTCCTATTTATTCACTCCTATCTTCATGTTTTCACATTATTATGGCTATAACTAGACGTAGAACTTAATCTAATGGATGTTTTCTTAAATAAACTTGTCCTTTACCTTATCTTCATCATTAGAAATCAAGGCGACACAAAACAAAAAGCTTTCTATCTATATCTCTCTAAAACAGAAACAATTGGCATAGAAACTAGACCTAAAGTATCCTGATTTGGCTTGCTAGCCCACCACTGTGGAATTTTACATTGGAGATGACTCTACCTCTAGCACTCCCATCATAATTAGAATATCCAGAGCACAACCCATCAATCCAACAGACCAAAGAAACCAACAGTCCACGACAAACCATCAGGTCTTTCCCTAAATTTAATTGGGTACCTTTAGCGCACAAAAATGCTAAGAACCCATTGCGTCTGAAGCAAACTCACACCGAACCCTCCGTCGGAATCGATCAGATTATGACCAGACTACCTCAAAGACTCCCCAAAAAATATGTTATAGTTCAAGGTATCTTGCACAACTTTCAAGAAAGAAGTTTCGCTCAAATCTCAACACAATGAACCACACAAAATTGACAAACCAGAGAGGTCAAGAGTTCTCAGTTCTGGAAAACAGCAGACAAAACTCAAAACACTCGCAATCTACAAACCTAGATTAAATCTAACGGAACCAATTAATCAACGGGAGCCTTTGAGCGGTCGACTAAGCGATTCTCGACACCCACGACGCGCTAAAGTTAAGTGGTTAGATCGAAGGCCTACCCAGTCCAAAAACGTGCATTCCGGTACCCAATTTTGGACTCAAATAGTAACCACAGTCCATAAATCGCACACGCAGAGCTACGAGGAGTTCATCCGAACACCTTCGACCCCAAGGACAGCTCCACACTCAACATCCGGACAGTAGCGAACCCATACGTTTCCCAACCAAGCTCTGGACAAAGCTTTAGCGCCCAACTTCTGCACCTAAATCGCAATACCAAGTCCGAAATCGACATGCAAGGCTAGAAGCTAATCCATGAACTCAAGACCTTAATAGCAGCCCCACTTGCCTGGATTTTTCACCGGCAGAAGGAAGAGAAAGCGTCAGGCGAGTTGGGGCTTCGCGGCCGGCGGCGGGATCTCCGAACGAAACCGAACGGCAGCGATCTCGCTACTGGTCGGAGGCACTGGGCTATGAGGGGCGGGGATTGGGTCGGTTTTGGTGGAACAAAATGAGAACAGGGGAGAAAAAGAGTGGGTGCTTCGGTAGACAGAGAGAAAACGCAGGTAAGGGAAAAGGAAAATGGGTTCCATAGACCGAACACCCCCAAAAGGAAAGAGAGAAAGTGAAAAAGAAAAAAAAGAAAAGCCTTTCTCAACTATACCTGGATGCTACGTGGGGGAGAAAGAAAATTTTTCTCTCTTTATACTTCTCTTTCCCCCACGTACGAGGTGAATCATCAATTTAATTTAAATTTTCTTTTTTTTTTTATCATTTTAATTATTTATTTATTTTTTTTTTTTTTTACTTAAGAAATGACATTAGTCTCTAATATGCGTAATATAACTAGCAAGAAACAAAACGAATCATTTGGGGCGTCACAAATCTTCCCCTCTTAGAAAATTTCGTCCTCGAAATTTGACTTCAATTAAACAAATGAGGGTATTGATGATGGATATCTTCTTCACTTTCCCACATCGCTTCTTCAAGCCCATGATGTTGCCATAAAACTTTAACTAATGGAATCACTTTCGTCCTCAATACTTGCTCTCTTCGGCTCGAAATTTGTCATACTCGCAGTTGACTTACGACTAAGGGCATTTGTCACTTTATTAATGACTATACAATAGCCACACTTCAAGGGATGTAAGAGGTATGCTCATGTACAAACTAACCACTATCATGAGACCATTAGACTCCTCTACAACTTCTCTTTTAGTACCCCGACACCTCTCCAACAACACCTAAGAGCGACCTCAAGTTCTTCGCCTACACACAGCCATCCACGGCTCAATTCAAGACCAATATTCATATATACCAGGAAAATTAAAAAAATCAACATGCATGAAAATTGAGATTTAATGTCTCAGCCTGGTGAAATGGGAATATGACACCCAGACTAGACCAGGCAAGTTGCAAAATACCATACCAAGATAAGGCAAAGGTGAGAAAAATAATTCCACTTCTGAAAATAAAGCACATCTCATCAAATCAGTGACATTCAGATGTTTGTTCTAAATTTGTAAGCCATAAATGCCAAAGGGAACGTACAAACACAGAAGAGATCTTTCACATATGCAAATACTATCCTCATTGAGGAGACATTTTCACAAGTCAGTTTATAACAAAATTCTAAATAAGAGTCTTCTAACACGACACATTAATAGATAAACACAAATATCCAGTAATACAGGTAATGTTTTAGCAAATGCTTCAGAAGCTCTCATGCTACCAAGAAAAAAAAAATACATAAATAAATAACTTCCTAAACCCTTACTCACAAATGCAGGATGCAAAACGCATTCCCACCATCAAGAAAAAAACACCCCCTTAAACAGCAAGAACCGCGTACCAGGACATCCAAATTATGAACCACAGCGGCTTTTTCAACCAATGAGTTATAGAAATATTAAAAGAAATGAGTTACCAAAGGCTAATGACTCAAACTCTCATCAAGCAGAACGCCTGGCACTAAGAATTTATGTACATAACTCAGATGATAATACTTCTAGACATCCAGACAACAGTGCTTGCCACTTCAGAGCCACCATATATCATAGACCTCAGCCAACCATTAAGCAGGGTTTCTTAACAAGGTATAAAGCATGGAATGGACCCCCACAATAATTCAAATGATACGAGTATTAATGGACATGATGGCTTATGCCTCATATACAGAATATGGGAGTCACTAGCGGTTGCTAAGGTTAATACAATGTAGGCTTACGACATGATCTTTACTCGAGTCTTAAAGCAATCTTACCAACCATAAACATTCGCCATCCGTAGATATAATGCCTGATACCTCTCTTCATGTGGATGAGAGAATGGTGTGGTTGTCTATTGCTACACCAAGAAAGCAATGCGAACACTACGGGAGAGGCAATTGCCAAATCTGCATTTTATATGCCAACCAATTCGAAATCGGCACTTTCAAGATAGAAAAATTGATGGCAAGTGGCAACCGACATCTTCGATGGAATGTATGATCTTCCTAAAAGAATTGACTTGACCTTGGCATGGATCATTATTTATGACAACTCTGATAATTGCATTCTCAACCCGTACTTACTCTCAATGACATATCAAGATCTAGAAAAAAATTATCGAACATGCAACCAGAGATTATCAAAAGGGGAATACCGTTAATATATTTCTAAGACCAACTCTTCATACTAACTCTACGAAAAGCATGGTTTCTGCCCTGTGAACATACATGATACATCAACTAATAATATTGACCAACATTTGATCCACAGACACTTTTGATATCAACAGAAAAAGATGTCATCCTCACTCTGTTGATTTTCGCACACATCAAAACATCTGAAACTTATTTATAACGGTAATGTTCTCTGAATTCCCAAGCAGAAGGCAAAATTGATGAAGACTAGCCTCCTTGATACCACTTGGCCAACATTCATTCAAAATCTCGGAGCCATTAGCACATGATAAGCTAGACGCAGATATCCACTGCTCCACTTCCTCGGGATGTCCCATTCCCGAGAATTTTGGTGGCTTTAATTTCAGGAACTGCTCTACCAATCCCTGGGTGCGATGCTCCACCGGAGGTGGCTGTTGGGGTGGCGGCAGAGGTGGTTGTTGCAGTGGAATTTGGGCCCGTCTCTCCACCAAATTTCCTATGGAAACCAAGGCTCGCAACACATCCTCCATCCTCAGCCCTGCCCCTGACGCAGCCACTTCTCTCCTTGGCAGAGACAAGCTCCTCGATCGCACCCATTAGTCAAAAGTGCACTAACCAATCCAATAAGTCAGATTCATTTGTTTTCCTCCAAAACTTTTATTACGCTGAATATGGTGGACTAGTAATGTAGAAGTAAGTTTCAATTCAAAAGTGTCGTGACTAAAAGCAATCTATACAGTAACAGAAAGATTATCACCAAACCAAAACTGAAGAAAACAGAATGCAATGAAAACTATCAGCATAAGAACTCCAAACTTTAAACTGAACCGTCCAATTTTCTAACTTCTAGGGGACAATGCACAGATCCTGCTAAGCCTTTCTAAATGGGATCGACAAGTGCATGATGGAGTTAAGCGAGAAATGGATAAGTAGGCCAGTCTCCTTCCACAGTCCGATTGCCTCGTATTTTCTATTTGAATCTGAACAAGTGCTAGTCAAATACTCAGAAAGAAGAAAGCCCACATAAATAACGCCTTGTCTTATATTAAGGTTTGTTCCTCTCTTATCTGTATCGGAAGAAAAATGTCAGGTCCTAACTTGCACTTAATAAGGTGAATTCAGGGCTGCACCATCAACCCACGAAGATCTATTTGCATTATAGTAGAAATGTGCAATCATATGAACCAATTCATCAGTCGTTCGAAACTCTTTCTCCCTGTACAAAATCCTGTTTCCACGTAAAAATAGTATTTGTGGGCACTCTTTAACTTTAAGAGCATATGCCAAGTCTCTTTCGATGTTCGTATCTACTTTAACAGCTCGAGGTGGTAATCAGTCTTTCGTCCCCCAGTAAACTTTGATGGCATTTTCTAACTCTTTCAAGACCTTCCAGTTGTCAGATGCCCTGTTGTATCTTTTGAAGGCGAGAACAACTAACGGGCTGGGATGGAAAGCGAAACTCTCCTACTCCAAGCAGTTGATCTCCTTTACCCAACTGTCCTCCACCTCCCCTTCCCAGTCGATCTCCGAACCATCTTCTCCTAAACTTTCTGGACATTATCCACCTCAGAAGTTAGAGATTAATGCTATTAGTTAAAAGTAACGTAATATTCCCACGTTACTCAAACCACATTAATCATAAAACTAAATGCCCATACCAATAATTGTCCCAAGTTACACGGGTAGTTATGTCTAAACACTCAGGTATACTACCGTCCATCTAAAATTCCTACACCTTATCACTCCAACAAATTTGGGCTCTGATACCACTCAATGTGACGCCCAGGATCCCAAATCTAATTACATGACTTGCTTTACAATTTAGGGGAGATATTAATTTCAGATCATAAAAGTAAATTTCATTCTAGTTGAATGATAAGAAATTGAGCTATACTCGGCTCTATTTATCATAAAACTTTGTTTCTTTACACGTAGGGAGATGAGGTTAAGCAAGGGGATTTCTACAAAAGAAAACACTAGGAGCCACAAACACTAAATATCCCGCCTCCTGTCGAGTATGTACATAGAACAACAAAAACAAAAACTCTCCCACATGTCGAGCGCTCCTCGGTCACCTTCTAATCTGAAGAAAAGACACATAAACAAGTGTGAGTTTTTAAAAATAAAAACTCAGCAAGTGGGCGGTTAGTCCTAACTTGGATTTGGCCAATAAGACAACAAATAAGTAAACAAGCTGTCATTTAACTAAATCCACAGGAGTCTAGCTGCAACAATATCCCAGGGGGAGATGACACTCCGCCCTGAACCCCTCGCACCCAACCTGGCATCACGAGGTTCACAAACACCCAGGGGAAGATGACACTTCACCCTGTACCCCTCGCACCCAACCTGGCATCACGAGGTCCCCTGAGAAGTTGTTCAACCCTTCTCAGACCTCTGGAGAGAATACCATCACTTCTTTTCATCCCTCTCCAGGCATCCCGACACCCGGGGTCTCACATTGGCTCTTTAGCCAATCACACATTCATAATTCCACCTTGTTGCAGCACCAACAACTCCAATATATGTGCACATCAAAGCAGCTCTCGCTTTCCTAAAGTCATTAATGGTATGAGTCCTAGACTTAAACAAACTTGGACTGATAGAAGCCATTTCAGTCACAAACAAAAAGTATACCTAACCTTATCGGAATAATTACGAAATTTCAGTATGTTATGGAAAACATAGATTAACATTTCCGTGAAGAAGCTTAAGTCTATATCTCAATGTATTAACAAATAATTTGCTGTCAAACTAAAATTCCAGTAATCTCAGTTTTAGTATTCAGAAGAAAATCGTTGAAAACCATAGTAAAATGGGTTTGTTCTCAAATTTTGATATGTCATAAATAAGGATGTCCAAACATTTTTCATTAGGGTTCTGAACCTAATACCTAGATTCTGAAAAGGGAATCATCAGCAAGCTGTCCTCTACCAAAACAGAGCACTGGTTCCTATTTAACTGATCTTCATGTTTTCACATTATTATGGCTATAACTAGACGTAGAACTTAATCTAATGGAAATAAACTTGTCCTTTACCTTATCTTCATCAGTACCAAAAACTTTCTATCTATATCTCTAAAACAGAAAAATTTTAGTATATGATTTCATGCCCACCATGAATTTTACAAGATGACTCTACCTCTAGACTTTCATAGAATATCCAGAGCACAAATCAATCCAACAGACCAAAGAATCAACAGTCTACGACAAACATCAGGTCTTTAGAAATTTAATTGGGTACCTTTAGCGCACAAAAATCAAGAACCCATTGTTCTGCACAGCATACACCCGACACCGAACCTATGTCGGAATCGCTGATTATGATTTAACCTCAGAAAACTCCCCGAAAAATATATGTCATAGTTTAAGGTATCTTGCACAACTTTCATGAAAGAAGTTTCACTCAAATCTCAACACAACGAGCCACACAAAATTGACAAACCAGAGAGGTCAAGAGTTCTCAGTTCTGGAAAACAGCAGACAAAACTCAAAACACTCGCAATCTACAAACCTAGATTAAATCTAACGGAACCAACTAATCAACGGGAGCCTTTGAGCGGTCGACTAAGCGATTCTCGACACCCACGACGCGCTAAAGTTAAGTGGTTAGATCGAAGGCCTACCCAGTCCAAAAACGTGCATTCCGGTACCCAATTTTGGACTCAAATAGTAACCACAGTCCATAAATCGCACACGCAGAGCTACGAGGAGTTCATCCGAACACCTTCGACCCCAAGGACAGCTCCACACTCAACATCCGGACAGTAGCGAACCCATACGTTCCCAACCAAGCTCTGGACAAAGCTTTAGCGCCCAACTTCTGCACCTAAATCGCAATACCAAGTCCGAAATCGACATGCAAGGCTAGGCGAAGCTAATCCATGAACTCAAGACCTTAATAGCAGCCCCACTTGCCTGGATTTTCACCGGCAGAAGGAAGAGAAAGCGTCAGGCGAGTTGGGGCTTCGCGGCCGGCGGCGGGATCTCCGAACGAAACCGAACGGCAGCGATCTCGCTACTGGTCGGAGGCACTGGGCTATGAGGGGCGGGGATTGGGTCGGTTTTGGTGGAACAAAATGAGAACAGGGGAGAAAAAGAGTGGGTGCTTCGGTAGACAGAGAGAAAACGCAGGTAAGGGAAAAGGAAAATGGGTTCCTTCGACCGAACACCCCCAAAAGGAAAGAGAGAAAGTGAAAAAGAAAAAAAGAAAAGCCTTTCTCAACTACACCTGGATGCTACGTGGGGGAGAGAAAATTTTTCTCTCTTTATACTTCTCTTTCCCCACGTACGAGGTGAATCATCAATTTAATTTAATTTAACATTTATTTATTTTTTTATTTTTTTTTTTACTTAAGAAATGACATTAGTCTCTAATATGCGTAATATAACTAGCAAGAAACAAAACGAATCATTTGGGGGCGTCACAGTGTTGATGCAAGAGTCATTACAACACTGTCAGAATCGATCAGAGATCAGAGATAGGTCGATTCGACTGAGATATGTGATTAAAGTGTAGGTGATTCCACCTGATTGCAAGATTCTCATCGATCGGCACTAAATTGATTTTCTATCGTTTTGGGTACTCTGTGTCCGTATTTGAAACCTTGATATTTTCACAACAACCGAGAGTCGTCAATGTGTCGGAGATGTACATTGTGACTCGAGATAAATCAATCACGGGTCAATTGCACCAAAAATTCTTAAAAGTTACCCGGTAGACTAGATCACGCTAAAATCGCGTCGGAGTGAAATTAACCGTGAATTTGAACCCGATTTCAGAAATTGAAAATTTTGTGGTGTCGGGATCTATTTTAGGACTATCAACTCATCCTCCGAGGATTTTTCAGAGATTTCGAGATTTTTTGGAAAATCGATTCGGACGTCGCGGAAAATTAACGGAAATTCGGATGGTCCAAATTAAAGAAACTTTGGACTTCCAAACCGAGCATTTGGGTGATAGGGACTTGCAAAAACTTTTTAGACTCTCTCTTCATCAAATTTGGACTGCGATTTGGAGAGATTGGAAGTGAAATTTGAGTTCGAACATTAGTGAAATTCGGAGCCTAAGGTGAGGGGGTGCAACACTTACATCAAAATGTGTTTAATTAGTGGAAATTTATGTTGGAAAGTAATGGGAGACAAGGCCATCAATGGAGGGGATAAAAATTTCTGACTTTGGGGTCCCCTCCTTAGCTTCACGAGTACGCTAAGCTACTCTCTTCCCCCTTCGCGTCTTCGGTGTCGACCTTGCTTTCACTTTCATCCATCCGAACCTGCAGATTCATCCCCTCAACTTCTCTCTCTCTCCACTAGCAAATTGCGTTCATTTCCCTTGGAGTTCGAAGACCGCACGCCCCAAACTCCACCGATCGCCTGCTCCACGCCAGCACTCGTTCCACCCATCTTTCTTCTTCTGCCACGTCCGAGTTTCCTTCAAGCTCAGTCAATAGAAGAAGCGTTTCCCCAGCCGCGTTGACTCCCCCTGCCAGCGAAGCCCCACGCGGATTCAGCAGCGTCCGCGTCTTTTCTCCAATAGCCAGCAGCCCAAAGCCACCGAAGCAGAGTGCCGTGCGTCTCTACTGGAGTCTGCCAAGCCACCAACGTTTGTCTCCCTCAACTCTCTTGACGTCAGCTTCTCTCCATCTTTGTTGCCACCATCCGTGAGAAGCCACCCACCGAAACTCCACCATCGTTCCTCTCTCCTTCGCCCGCAAGTTCGGCCATAATTTGGCCGAGATTTGGCCCAGCTTTCGGTCCATCTAGCCTACATCAACGGCCCAACAACAGCCCATGCGTTTCTTCTTTTCAGCCGCCTCAACCTAGCAGAATTCGGCCCATCTCCTCCAAGCCCAGCAAATTCAGTGGTTTAGCCCATCTTGGGCCCGCGAAGTAGACCTAGCGCGCGCCAAGCCCAAGCCCAAAGTCAAGCCCAACTTTTGTTGTGGGCTTGAAAGGCATTTGGGCCTGGTCCAAGTGTTCGTCGTCTTTTAGGAAATTTGGATTTCGTTGTCGTTCGGTGAACTAGGTTTCATGATTAAGGTGAGTTTATTCACTAAACTCTTCTTAGTAGGCTAATGACGTCTAAAGGGTGTTTAGATTTATTTAATTAGGAATTAGGTGGTTAGTTAAATTAATTTAGTGATTTAATTATGCAATTATGGATGTTAGGTGGTTAGATTAGATTAAGTGAGGCCTAGATAAATTGTGTTATTTATCTAGAAGAGTTCGAGAATTTTCCGGGTTCATATTGGTATTTAATTTAGTGATTTTGGCCTAGGTTGGCATTTTAGTATTTAAATTGATTTATTTAATTAATTTTATAAATTAATTAATTATTAAATATTTTCAGAAATTAGGTGGGATAGCCGGTGATCGGAATTTCGTGCTGATTGCAATGATGTGGTTAATTTCTACAATTTAGTGTTAAATTATGCAAATTGAGTGTTGATTGAATTTTTGAACATTTATTTCAAAAATTTATAAAATTTGTTATTTATTTAGAAAACCCCAGGTGTCGGGTGTTAACACTAAAATTGGTTTTATATACTATATAAACTAGTGGGATTTTGAAAAGAATGTTATGAATTTTCCGGGTCCATTTGACTGTGTACCCACACACGACTATTTTCCGGGATGTTTTTAAACGAAGAAAATAGGCCAGGAACACTATTTTAATCGAGGCATTTGTGTACAATGCATAGTGTCCTGGGTCGAGATTGAGTGGTCGTGTGTTGGTTAAAGTGAACCCGTCCTAGCGTTTACGCCAGACGTTACTAAATCCCATTGTCGGGTTACCTATGCATTAGGGTAGCGGGTTGCAGTAGATTATGGACTTAAGCTCCTTCGGGATAGCCGTCTTTGTGACGTAGCCGTGCTCTATGGGGAAGAGACGATGCCTGGCTATGCCAGTAGGCTGCCGAACATGGATGTCGACAGTGCCTTGAGTGGCTTAATTAACAATTGGAACGCATGATTGTCTGAGTTTGATGCGCCTGATTATGAGACAAAACTATGTGATATGGTATGTGACGTGTCATAATGGTTTGGTCTTATAATCGGGACTCTTGTGATTGATTGGGCTGAGACCCCTGTAGTTGATTGAGAAAAGTAAGGCATTTCAATTGTCGTATGCATTAATTGCATGCATTTGTGATATGAACCGTGCTAACATGTGGGAAGGAACTGAGGCGAGGTAAGTCCTCTATCCTAATTGTGTGGTTGTGTGGCTAGAGCGCTCTGAGGTGTATTATCCTCCTAATCGGGGTTTAGAGTATGAACTTGCTGAGACATTGTCTCACTGGTTATTGAATAACCATTTTCAGGTCCTTAGAAGGTGGTTGTGGAGGACCAAGGCCCTAAAGTCTGAGGAGGTGGATATGGAGGATCGGCGGATGTGTCCTATTAGTATGTCATAGGACAGCCTCTTTTGAGAGTCGACCTTTTTGTAGGCTTTCGACTAAACTCGTTTTGTACTTGAATCTCGTTGTTTATAAAAGTGTGCTTTTGTGAATTGATGTCCTACTTTTCTATCTTGAGATGGTTACTATCAAGGGATATTTTGTCATATGCCCCGATCCTCGAATGCGTGCCCATCCCTCACCTAGTCGATTAAAAGCGACATCCCAGGACGCATCGCCGACCCTGTTCATTTAATATGCGCATGCGGAAGTATAAAGAAAATCCCCAAACAATAAAACAATGGGATAGAAAAGTAAGGCCATATTTTCATATTGAAACTCATAACCAAACTTTTATACAAAACACAAACCAGAGTACTTCACAACCCTTCACAACCTCCTATTTCACTCTATTCACACCAAAACAGGGTTCACAAAAGAGGATGGGATCTTAGTCCTCATTCGGGTCGTACTCAGGATCATCCTAATCCTCCTCGGTTCCTTCTTCGCTAAGTTCCTCCTCCTCAGGTTCTTCGTCCTCCTCTTCAGCTTCGTCCTCGGCTTCAGATGCCAGCTCATCTTCAGGCATCTCCTCAGCTACTCCCCAATCTTCATCCTCCTCTAGTCCTTCCACCTCCTACTGCGCCATCTCACCGTTACCTTCATGCCCATTGTCCTCCTCGGTCGAATATATGGGAGTGCAAGCCTTGGCCTCCTATTGCGGGTCCCTCGCATCCACTACCGATCCATCCACTCGATCGAATGTTCCCTTTCCGAATGCCGCTTCCATCACGTCAAAAGGCACGTCCTCTTCCGGAATGGGACCTTCTCTGCGTCCATCAAAATAATCACGGTACCATGACCGATATCTATGGGGCCTCTAGTCTTCCTCCCCCATGTTAACCCAGATGGTCGACTAAACTAAAACGGACTCTAATCCTTCCGGATGAGGGTGGATGTGGAAGTGGGTCTCGAATTCTGAAATCTGCTGGGACACCGTAGTGCATACGAGGACGTGGAGATGGAGGTGCTGCCATTCTAAGGGCCTGAAATGTTGTCCCACAACGGAGATGAGACTACGTCTCAGCAAGTTCTACCCCACTAAGACTCAATTAGGGAACCAATACACTACTTGGTTGCCTAAGCACAGCATGAGTCAGAGGACTTACCTTGGCCACAGTTCCAACCTGCAAATCAAAGTTATATACAGATGCTCCATAACAATCAATTAAATCACGGCAATCGGATCAAATCATTGATCAATTGAACTAGTCGATTACATGTCAGACGGACCATCCTAGGTCATAATTCCACACCATATAACCTCCCATACTACACTTGGTCACAGAGCCACATCAATGCTCTCGGGCTTCAAGTTCGCCAAGTGAAGTATCCACTAGACAATTACGTGTGTTCTCTAAGGCGCCGTTTTCACTAGTGATGTCCTTAATCACCGAATCACACATGCCTATAACCATGTATTCAATAGACAGTTACGTGCATTCTTTAAGGCACCGTTTTCGCCAGTGATATCCCAAATCACCGAACCACATATGCCTATGATGATATAGATACTAGACCGATACGTGCGTTCTTTAAGGCGTCGTTTTCGCTAGTGACATGCTTAGTCACCGAATCACGTAGGCCCACACCGTACCTGATCGGTCAAAGCCTAAAGTACTTTCGATTCACTCTCACAATTCTACTAACTTTACAACTCAACAAAGCATTATAAATGCTAAATAAACATACTTGGCCAACTACCAATCAATTATTCAATCCCACTCAATTTCAATCAATTTAGGGTAAATCCCTAAAATATCACAATTTATTTAATTCCATGCAACGTAGAGCTCAAATAAATAAATGGACTGCGCCATGACAATCAGCACGAGATTTCGGTCGTTGACCATCTCAGTCTTAATTTCTGAAAATTAATTAATAAATATTAAAAATTCAATTTAGCTCAAAATAAAGCCCAATTAAATAAACGGATTTCACCACGATCATCAGCATAAAATTCCGGTCACCGACCATCCCGGTTGAATTTTCGGAAAATAATTAATTAATTAAATTAATTTCAAAAAATAATATTTAATTACTAAAAATTCCACTTAGGCCCGAATTTCCAAATTGAAGCCCGTTAAGGGTCAAGAAAAATCCCGAGCTACCCTCAATAAATAGTAGACCACATCTACTTGCTAAATGCACACTCAATTTGTCTAATTCGCATCAAAATTGACTAATAAATACTAATTTATACTAATCTAACCACCTAAACTTAATTAATTAAAACTAAACAACCTTAAGTGTAATTAGTCAACTAAGAAAGGATTAATGATATCACTCACCAGAATCGTGTGCAAATTGTGCCAATCCGACGGGGACGGCGCGAGGGTCGACAAACTCCAAAGCACGGCTCGGGTTCGGGGCCTGGAAATGGCCCAAAACCAACCACGAACCGGCTGGATACCCACTTGGTGGGCTGCTGGTTTTGCTGCAAAACAGAGGGAAAGAGAGAGGGTTGGGGGCGGCAAGGGGTCGGAAAGGTAGGCAACGGCCCGGCGAGGCTGCACGGCGGCTGGACGGAGCTGGGGGCGGTTGGAGGCGGTCGGACTGAGCTGGACAGAGGCCGAACGGGGTTGGACGGCGCACGGTGGGGATGACAAGCACGGGCGGGAGGCGGCGGAGTGCACGGCGTTGCACGGGCGGCGGTGCGGCAGCTCCAGTGCGATGGTGTTCAGGCGGCTGGCTGCTGCTCCGATCTTCCTCTCTCGACTACTGTCTTCGTTCAGTTTTCTGGTTCACTAGTCTTGTTTGTTCGGACAAGAAAAATGAGAGAAAGAGAGTGTACAGAGAGAGAGAGAGAGAGAGAGAGAGAGAGAGAGAGAGAGAGAGAGAGAGAGAAGAGATAAAGATAAGAGAGAAAAATGGGGGGTTTGAAAAGTCAAAGGTAGAAAAAGCAAGGAGGGAGACAGCCCAGCATGGGGTATATGGTGGGGGGGGGGTTGCGCGTGAGGGAAAAGAAAAAGAGAGGGAGAGAGAGAGAAAAAGAAAAAGAAAGAAAGAAAGGGGGAGAGAGAAAGGGAAAGAAGTGTTTGGCTAAAAATGGAAAAGAAAGGGAAGATCACAAAAATAAAAGGATTTCCTCAAATAGAAAATCCTGATCCCAATTTCTCTTAAATAAGCTCATAGATTCTCAAAAGGATTTTCCAACTTAGAGTTCTTGATCCCCACTTCAATTGAACGAAAATGGCCATACGACAACTTTTTCCCAAAAAGTGTCGGGTGTCAGAAAAATCTTCTAAAACTGAGTCGACACTCCTAAAATTTATTGTGACATAACAGAAATTCCAATTTTTGAAATCGGACTTGATTTGGCGATTAATTTCTATTCGATGTGTTTTTAACGTGACCTAGACTACTGGGTAACTTTCAGATATTTTTAAGTGCAATTGACCCGTGGTCGATTTTCTTCGAGCCACTATGAACCCACTCAACACATTGGCGACTTTAGGTTGTCGTGAAAATTCTGAGGATCCAAATACGAACACAGGGTACCAAAACAATAAGAAAATCAGTCTAGTGTGGGTCGACATAAATTTTCTAATTTAGTGGTGTCACCCACGATTAGCCACACATCACTGTCGATCCAGTCTATTTTTTATTTCAAATCGATTTTTAACTGTGCCGTAATGGCCTCTAAAGATGGATATGATCGAGAAGCCGATTCCCGGTCGAATTCTCAAGTCTATTGCCTTAAAATTCCGAATAATTTTTCTAGATAGTCTAGTTATCTCAAGAATGATCAGTTCTGAGAAAAGCCCTATAGACACGTCAATGAAACGCCCTATTCATTCAGAAGAAAAACAGAATTGAAAATTTGGGATCTCACATATTTATTCGATTCCACATGTGTAATAAAATGAAAGGGTCGACGACTCGTCCTGGGAAATCGCAAAATTTTCTTGACCAGAGAGGGATGGGCACACGCTTGGGGTTCGGGGCTTGAGGGTCGGCGGCCTCGCCTAGCCACAGCGACGCTCACCAGCCGGCACAAGGTCAGCCTCGCCTTGGCTGGGCTTGCTCGAGCTCAACCAGATTCGGCGAGGCTGGCCTCGCCTCGCCGGGGGCCGGTGACGCTCTGGTGAGGTCACCGGCCCTCGATGGTCAGTTGCCGGCCCTCTACAGCCGGTCGCCGACCATGGCCGTGGTCGGCGGCCCGACCAAAAAAAAAAGAAGAAGAAAAGAAAGAGAAGGAAAAAATAGGAGAGAAAAAATTGCTTCTCGGAAGTGTTCTGGGAACAAGAAATCAACTTTTTCTTGTTTCTTGTTGCTATTCCAAGTTTGTTCCCGGGAAGAAAAATCCAAACAAACGCATTTCTGTTCTGTTTTTGTTCCCCAGAACAAAAGAACATAAATTGTGTTCCGGGGAACAAAAAAAGAACACAAACAAACAGGCCTTAGAAGTGCCAAAAGTTGTGTACCACGCTCACTTTGGTGCCAACAGCTTCCGTTGGATCACTTAAATGCCAAATCAAAGAAAAAACGATCACTTTGGTGCCACCGATGAGAGAATTTGGTCAAATTAATTACATGGCTTTTATATTTAAAAAAAAAAAGTTGCGGTGGCTTTTAAAGGACTCATTTTCCATCCTCCTTAAGAAACAACGTCATTTTGCCGTCATATGTGGACAGCCTCCACAAAAATGATGCCATATAGCTCATATGGGGATTGAAATTAGGGTTCTTTGTCCGATCCTATTTGAAAAAGAAAACTTGTTAAAAATCATTTCACAATGAATATCAAGGTGTTTAAAGCAACTTTCATGAAGATGGAATAACCTAGGTTCATACATAAACTAATCTAGGAAGTTTATCTAAACAATCACAATCAAGTTTATATCTAGAAATTTCATAACAAGCATGTAAAAAACAGCAAAATTGAACAATGCCTAATGACAATTTGGCAATGACAAAATTCTCTAACATGCATGACATGATAATAAACAACTTTTGTGAAGAAAGTTTTCTTAAACGAATTATACATGATTTTACAAAAATCAAAAAACAAGCAATAGAATGTCAGAAAATTTTCAAAACAGTAGGACATTCAGTCAATATCGCAAGGATTTGTCATATCAAAACAGGTCTAAAAACCAACCTATTTTTACATAACATAGCCAACATAATGATAAACAAGTTTTATTAAGGGATCAAGTGCAGAATCATTATAGAAAAAATAAACCAAAAATGTTAAAGGTCTGTCCAAACAGGAGTTAGAACAGGGATCCGAATTTGTTCCCATGTCTAAATTCTAATCTAATATAAAATAAAAAAAAAATGCAAAGTGGTCCAAACAATGAGCGACCTATGTGAAACTACCAACATTGGAAACCTCTAAGTGTATCCTACGACTTCCTAAAAATGCTTGAGTCCAAACTAAGTCAATTTGATACCGTAAAATCGAGATCTCTAAATGTGCACGTGTTAATAACTATAAAAAAATAAAAAAATAAAAAAAAAAAAAAAAGGACACAAGCACACATTAGAAAACCTCAAAGTCATTCAAATCATGCATAAACAGCATGAAGGAATCACATGGGACTTAGGATTGGATACAACGGAAAATTTTGATAATTGTCTAATCCTAAATTAGCATACAAAAATTTCATACAATTCAATGACATTATGAAACAATTCAAGATTCCTAATGATATGCTTAGGACTCATAAATGCGATGAACACTTTTATGACACAAATTTAACGTACGAAATGATGCTCAAATGATATAGCCTAAACGTGTATGCGAACCTTACAACATGCAATTCAATTGTCATGAAGGCAAAACAACAAGGTTTAGACTCTAGATGACTCAAACAAACATGACAATGTGTATATACAATAAGGTTTCGTTTTAGCATTAACTCCACAAAACAGGCTTGATTTTAGCTATCTCGAGACATACAAAAATCCTATCAAAAATCCCACATACAGAACACATAATGAGGAATATTTTTTGTTTAGAGTTTGAAACCTAATTATAATCACATTAAGCATAGTAAAAATGGCAAAACATAGGTGCATATCCAAGTTATATATTGTTGCGGCACCTTTTCACATTAACTCATGTAATTGACACACTAGATAACATAAAAAAATTTGTAAATTATGCATCAATTGAACACATACAGCATGTATTTCATCTTTTATGAAGGATTTGAGACCAAAGAAACTCATTTATGGACTCAATTTCATTAAAACACAATTTGGAATAGTGCGATTTTGACCTAGTTAAGCACATCCAAAAATTCTGAAGAAATTACAAGATGTTCTCCACACAATTCTCAGCAACATTCATGAGGAAAGTTCCTTTAGAAATCAACATAGAAATCAGTACAAAAATGACAAAATCAAAAATCAACATAGTGCAGATTGACCCTAAGCTCAGATCTGAGTTGTTTTGACTTGGCTAATGATGTCTAAAAATTCTTTAAAAAAAGAAAAAACATTCTTAAGATAATAACAAACAACTTTCATGAAGGAAAGTTCCTCCAGAAATCAACATAGAAAAATGCACAAAAATAGAAAAGACAGAAGGTGGAATAAGAACAAAATTGAAAACTAACTTAAACTTTTGCAGAATCGCTCATTTTTGGAGGTTTTTTAAGGTCAAACGATACTCGATCAGCACATGCAACCTATTGATTCAAAGCTAGTGATGTCTATTTTAAAAGTCTAAGAGGACTCGAGTTGAAATAAGGTCATTTCGGACCTCATTTTGACCAAACCATCAAATCAATCCTATAGCTATGAAATTGCAAATTCAAGCTAAATCAACTACAATAATTCAAGTTCATTCAAGAACACTCATTCACATTGAAGCTTCAACAACTCATCAAAAATCATATAAGCATAACATATATCCCTAAGATTAAACCCTAGCCCCGGCAAGTTTGGCTAGACCGGTTTTCGAGTCATCGGCGAGAAGATCTTGATCGCCGACAATGAATCAATGATTGGTTCGGTACATCATAATCAAGACCAGGTCGGACATCATCTAAAGGCTTGATTGGGAGTGAGCGATGCCTCCAAGAACCTTTGGTGATGGCTGGTTCAACTTAGGGACAGATCTGGTCCTATTCGGACCAGCTTTCGACCACCGATAAGAAAACAAATCGTTGGAGGTACTCCGACAATTGATCCGCCAATCAATTTGCAATCCCTAACCACAACTAGGTCAAGGACTCTTCAAGGATTCGATCGGTAATGATCGAATCCACTTGGGACCGTCACTAATCACCGGTTCAATCGATCTAGCCAACTGAAGCCGAAACCATCAACTTTTGGACCGATCGGAGAAGCAAAGCCGAGCATGAATCATGAATGGCCACGAAGCTCAAACAAATAATAGCAAGGATGGAGGGAGGTTTGAGATGCTGATCGGCCACCAGGCACAGCAGAGGGGGACCGATCCGCGAGCAAAAAAGAGAGGAGAGGAATGAGAGTTTTTTTTTTTTTTTTTTTTTTGGAGCCAAAACAGAGAGGAGAGAAAGAGTGGATCTAAGAAGAGAGAAAGTATTTCGTGCAAATGAGCCTTCCTTGAAAAATGGAGGGAAAATGGGTATATATACCCCTTCCAAATCGAGCAATTTTGGCCGTCGATTCAATCCGACGGTCAAAATTTTGATCCAAAGGTTAAAATTTGATTTTAAAGGTTGCTATTGACACTTGATTTTTAGTCAACATATAGTTAAAAAGTAAAAAAATCGAGATTTGGGTTTCTAATTGCGATGGAGCCCATCTCTCAACCAAAAAGTGTTGTTTTTCATTTCTTTCTTTTGCATTGTTGTTTTTAAGTAATTTTTAGCTCATTTTCAAGAAAAATCCAACAAAGTCAAACGATTGACTTTCGAGTTCACTTATTGGTCAACCATTTGACCAAAAGTCAACTCCAGGTCAAAAATTGACTTTTTTTCTCCAAAAAATTCCATTTAGCTTTAATTTCACTTTTATCAAATCAATTTCTTGAAAATTCAAAGATTTGACCAAAAAATCGACCTTTTAGGATGGTTGAACCTTTAACAAAAAAATAAAAATAAATAAAAATGCACAAATATATGACTTTTGTGTAAAAAATTTCACAAAATTCAATTATAAACCTTGATTTTTATTTTTTTTTTGAAACCACCGCCTTGGTGGCGACGATGGTTTGGGCTCTCTCCTTCTCACGAAAGAGAGGAGTTCGAATCCCCTCACGGTCGCTTAGGGTCTTAAGTGTGACGTCGGGGCGGTGGGTCCTTCGCTAGCGTCACCCTAAGGTTTGCTCGCCGGCTGTCGGCTGTACGGGATTCTCTAGGTCACCAAAAAAAAAAAAAAAAAAAACCTTGATTTTTGAATTTTTTCAATTTTTGGTTCTACATCGACCAAAAATAAAATTATTTTTATTCTAATCATAATTAGGAGTAGTTCTTTCTTTAACATTTGGTTTAGGGATTATCTGAAATCTACGAATTATCGAGTCAAAATTAGTATTTAATTTCGTGATTTATCGAGTCAAAATACGAATTGCCATTTTGAGACTTAATTAGGGGACCAAAATTGATCATTCATAACTTACAAATGGACGATTGTTTCTCACTCATTTCCTTAAGATAAGTCCAAATTTGAAATCGATTTTGTGAAATTTACACCAAAACTAATTAATTTGAAGAATTTTATCCTCCCGGGCAATGGAAAATCAAGCAATTAACCTTCAATCAACAAAATTGAATTGACCCATTCTTGACTATGGTTTAATTTCATGAATCTAGATCCAATTTTAATATTAGGTTTAGATCTATTTTTTACCTAAGCTCGAGCACTTCAATTCAAGGTCAATTTAAATATGATAAGTGATCTTACATATGAGTAACTCATTCGATAGGGCAATTGTGACACTAATTGAGTTCAATTTTAGTTAATTATAATTTTGCCCATTGAATTGAAATTTTTACCATTTTAGCCCTTTAGGCCCAATTCAAAGCACCTATCATCATTTCGACTCGTTGTTTTTCACGATAATCATTCAATTAGGTCAATAAAAGACCCCTAGATCCCATTCATAAGGTTTGATTAGCTTAATTTCATCTTAATTAGCCAATTTCTTCTTAAAAATGATAAAATTCCTTTTCAATTTGGTCATTTATGGACCAAATTGCATAAATATTAGACTCACAGAGGTCTCAAGTGGACAAAATAACCGAAACCGAACCAAACTGGTCAAGAACCAATCAAAATCCGGCCAAATGGATTGAATCGGTCTGACCGGCTACCGTTGGGACTAGCCGGTTCAAGCTCTTGTCGAACGGTTCTTGGCCTCCGGCGACTGGTTCTAAAACCCTCTCAATGTCAATTTCACTTCTCAACCTTTGATTTCCAAAAATTTTACAAATTGATTCTCGAATTTCATCAAATTGCAAATTAACCCCTAATTGAATATTTTGACGCAATTCCCGATTTTGGCTTGGTTTTTTACAAATGAAACCCACTAGATCAATTACCCAACACCTCAAAATCATGATGGAGCCTTCGAAATCGATTTTTGACCGTTGGATTGAAATTTTGACCGTCAAATCAAACTAACGGCCGAAATCGCTTAATGTGAGGAGTATATAAATGAAATGTTCCTCCATTTTCAAGGGGGGCTCATTTGGCACAAACCTATTCTCTCTTCATATCTCTCTCTCTCTCTCTCTCTATTTTTCCCACCTAAACCAATCCCTCTCTCTCTCCCATTCCTCGCGAACCAAATTGGTTCATCGCTGATTTAGGCTCGCCAGCCTCACGTCGGCGGTTTGCTAGCTACTGCTCAACCCCGAGGCCATCTCCTCCTCCTTCCTAATCTATTTGTGGCTAAAGATTAACTAGGTTTTGATCAGGAGTTGTCCGATCGAGCTAGCTCCCCTCTCGGCATCCATAGTCGATCCAACTTGGACTGGTGGTTCTGGCAATCCTAGCCGGAGGTTAACGGCAGTTCTGAGGTCCTAAGCGATTTAGATTTGATCCTCAGCAGTCTGTGGAGATTCGAAAGTGTTCTTACGTTTTGATCCGATTGATCGTGATAGAAACCAACAAAAATCGCAATGAATGTAACAATTCGAAACTCTAATCCGATGAAGCGAGATCGAGTTAATCGATTGGGGCTACGATTCAAGATTAGAAACTTTTACATGCTTAAGATTAAATATTATAAATGCTAATATAATTTGTTCATGATTGTGTTCTTGAGTCTATTTTGGATTTTCGTATGTTTGTACCTAGGTTACTGTTTTGACCAAAACGAGGTCCGAAACAACCTTGTTTCAACTCGAGTCCTCTTAAGATTAGATAATAAATATCCCAAGCTTCGAAACGGTAGGTCACATGCCCCAATTGAGTGTCATTTGACCCTCAAAAAACACCTCCAAAGATGAGTGATTCTATAGTATTTTAGGTTTTTTTCAATTTTGTTTTTGTTCCACCTTCTGTCTTTGCTATTTTGTGCCGACTTTTTTGGTCATTTTTTGACAAAATTTTTCAAGAGTTTTGTTCCAAATCATCTTTTGAATCTTTTTTAATTTTTTCATGATTTTTTTATGTGTTTAACTAGGTCAAATCTACTTAGATCCAAGCCTAGGTCAATCAGTTCCGTATTGATATATGATTTTGTCATTTTTATACTGATTTTTTTGTTGAATTCTGGAATAAATTTCCTGCATGAAAGTTACTCGTATTAATGTTGTGCATGTCCTGTATTTTTTTCAAAATTTTAGACATGTTTAGCTAGGTCAAAAGCACTTGATCTGAACATTGGACAATTTGTCCTACATTGGTTTGAAATTTGTTTTGATGAAATTAAGTCCTCAAATGCACCTATTTTATCACAACCCCAACTCCATCTCTAAGGTCACGAGCGACAAGGGTTATTTTTGCGACATCCCAGGCTCGTCGCCGTCTCGATTCATTTTATCTTGTTATCATGTACATGCGGAAATGTGAATAAACAACTCCCCGGACAAACAACAAGCTGGAAGACTAGGACATACATCACATAGAGCACACTAATTAATATTATCATAAGACTTTCACAAGCCCTTTCTCTATGGGCCCTCTTTTCTTTTTACATCACAGTACAAGTTTTTATATAGGCCAAGGGAAATCCTATCTCCTTTAGCATGACTACAGCTCCCAAAACTGACGTGAGACTTCCATGCCTACAAGACTAAAAGATGAGGGGTAAGTTTTGGGGAAACTCAGTAAGTAAAATTCTTAGTTCTCTACTAGGAAAGCATCTCATCATTAAAGCCTAACAAGTACAACACTCGCAAACAATGTCAATGGCAGATCAATTAAGCTATTTTACCAAACAAGCTTATCAACATCACATAGTAACATATTCAATAAGTTCATTAACTGCATAAACGGTTCTTCCCATACTTTCAAGGGCTTCCAGCCTCAAGCCAGGCATCCCATACTTTCAGGCGCTTCCTAGCTCAATCAAGGCATCTGGCCATCAAGCCAGGCATCCCATACTTTCAAGGGCTTCCCATACTTTCAGGGGCTTCCTGACTCAACCAGGGCATCCGGCCATCAAGCTAGGCATCCCATACTTTCAAGGGCTTCCCATACTTTCAAGGGCTTCTTGGCTCAACCAAGGCATCCCATTCAATGAATGGGGCATCGCCACCAATGCTATGTGACGACAAACGCTTTTTTCTCTTTAAGTGAACACACATAAGTGCATCACACAAGTCGATTCTTATCTTTTCTCTTAGTCGACACATGTATGGCCCGAAGGCGTGCTCATTCATTCTTGTGTATCTCATGAATTCTTATACTTCACTAATACATATGTTGAGAACGATCTTTGATTTGTAATCAATCACTTAGCGCCGATCCCTGCACCGGACAAGGCTCGGAAACGATACGCCTCAATATCGATCCAAGACCTCGAGGCTTGGCTACACCTCGCTTTAGTGACCATCTCGAGCTTGACAGACCTCCGCTCCATCCCGATGTGAATACACATGTATCGAGAATGACCATCGGCTTGCGGTTTCATTCAACGCCAAACACAAAATCCCCGTGTCCACTTGAACTATGGAAATCGGCACGCTTGGTGCCTTACCAAGACCTCGTGGATTTGGGCGATCCCCATACCAATCAAGGCATAAAATCAACACACCTCAATGTCGACTTAGGACCTTGCGGCCTTAGGCGATTCCCGCACCAAGCGAGACTTGGACCCGGCGTCCTATTTATGTTGAAACCAATGCTTTATGGCTTGGGCGACTTTGTCTTGCGATGAACTCAACCCGAGCGAACCTCAGCTCCATTTTGAATGTGAATAACTCAAGCACACATTCAAGCACAAACATGAGCAAGACCATACAAAAGATCTAACATCCTACTCACGGCTTTATGGGTGAGCACCTAACTAGACTCGACAATGGAGACTACCGCTCTAGAGGAGACATTGGGATCTTACTTACCTTGACAAACCTTGAAGACCAACTTAGATTAGCTTGAGGGATTGAGGATGCAAGGCCGAGAGAAAGGAGAAGGAGGAAGGAGGAAATGAGAGGCAAGGTGAAGAAATGAAGAAGGCTCCTCCTATTTATAGCCCCTTGGTGCCATCATTACTAAGCCAAGCAATCCAATTTTAAGTTTCCAAGTGTCCCGCTAGAATACTTAGGTTGCAAACCTAAGTTGCAAGGTGGCAAACCTAAGTTGCTAGGTGTCAAGCCTATTTTAAAAGGTGGCACATCTAATGGCCTAATGTAATAATTGGAAGCTTACTTGTTTCATTCCTATTGGACCATTTATACAATGCCATCATGACTTGGCCTACTTGTTCCCTAAGGAAAATCTTATGGTAATGATAATCATACATTTCATGGACACCTAAGCTTATGAGTCACCAACTTCTTCTCCAAGGAAAATCTCAAGCCATCATTACCAAATCTTCAGATGGACACCTAGGCGGGATGACTCATCCTTGCATTTAATGAGGTGTTCTAGAATCTCATATATGTCTTCCCTTAATTGGTTCATTTGTCCAAGAGTCCCTTACTTAATTCCCAAGGTGAATTTTTTGTAATCATTACCAAATTTAGGAATATCTATCCAAAGTGGTGAGTCATCCTTCTCATTAAATGAGGGAGTTCTAGAATTTTCTTTTGTTTTGTCCTTTTCTTCATCAAGAATGTAGTCTAAAGAATTCTATCATCCAAGTTTGTTTCGGGACCGGAGAAGGGATCATTAGGTACACCTCGAAAAACCGAATCACGTAGACCTGAGCTTCGGCCATTACCTTCCATATTCGCCCAACCGTTCCTTTGGATGGTCGTAGGCCAATACGGTCAATTGTCCTTTGATTGGTTCGAGATCAATCCTAAGGCTACTCATGGCCTAGCATAAAGCCAAGAAACTCATGGATGTTAGATTAGTGACAGAATAGTCGGGTCTATTCTTGGACTCATTCCGGTTGGAACCTGATCCATCGGTAGAGTTCATGGTTGGTGCATTACCAATCCATGATCGGACATCACCAATTCAAGATTCTGTTCTGATCACTAAGCATTAAATAGGGAATGATGCATTTTTGGTCGAAAAAAAGTCTCATTTTTTTCAAATTGGATCGTCCGTGTATCGATGCATAACCGGGCGGAATCACCCGTGACCAGAAACTGCGACCGATCGGATCGACCCATGACCATCCACCGATCCAAAACCATCCCGTGATCAATTCTCGTGATCAAAAAGTCATCTTATGAGCTAGTAATCCTATCCCATCAGTATGGTCAATAAAAAATTCAATGTCAGCACCTTGACCAATTCGTGACCAGTCAGTCGATCTGATCATGACCGATCCGTGATTCCTTGCCGATCGAACCGATCGATCCATGGCCAATGGCCCATGATTGATCCTTTTAGGACCTTATGACCAATCCTTATGGGGTCGGAATCGAGGATGTTATATATTTGGTCTCAAATCCTTCATGAGAGTTGAAATACATGATACATATGTTTAGTTTATGCATGTTTTGCAAGATCTTTATGTTGGCAAAGTGAGTCAATTGCATGCATTAGAGTAAAAGGCACTGCAACAACATGAGTTGGGCTTATAGTTTGTCATTTTTTTTTTTCATTTTTGCCACGACTCATATGATCTTAATTGAGTTTCGAACTCTTAACGAGAAATCTTCAT